>JAWHQI010000095.1:2400000-3600000 GCA_033032865.1 Dactylorhiza incarnata | reverse complement strand
ATGTATTGGTTATTTGTGCATTACCGTTCATTATATAGATTATGATTGGAAGCTTCAGCACTCAATTATAATTTTTTTAGATCTTGACCCGCCACATAGTGTGAGTCATATATGACGCAATTCGTGGGTCAATTTTACAATGGGGAATTTAAAAGAAGGTAATGAGCATCACTCTTGACAATGCATCTGCGAATGATCTAGCTGCCAAGCATTTACAATAAAGTTTAGCAAATTCCAATCGTTTATATTTAAGAGGCAAGTTATTTCATGTTAGGTGTTGTGCACACATACTCAACATCCTTGTGCAAGAAGGTTTGAATGAGATATCTCTATTGATTAATATTGTCAGGGAAGCTGTGGAATACATAAAAAAAGTCACCATCACGGCTCAAATCATTTTCTGAATCAGCTAAGTTATTGGGAATTTCTACTTCAAGCGGTCTTTCTTCAGATGTGAAAACTAGGTGGAACGTCACTTATTACATGCTCGATAGCATGTTTCATTATAGATATGTTATTCATGATTTCTTTAGAAAAGATAAATGTTTGGTGTGAGATTTTCCTGAAGAAATATGGCAACGATTTGTTAAAATTAAGAATATTTTAGAAGTCTTCGAATCAGCGACAAAATTATTTTCAGGAACTTCTTATCCAACATGCAATTTATTTTTGCCTGCATTAATTGCTATCAAGGAAGTGTTGGATAAATCTTCAATATCTGATGATAAGTTTGTACGTGGCATGGAGAAACCAATGAAAAGCAAATTTGACAAATATTTGAGTGATTGCAAATTAATCATGTCTCTTGTTATTGTACTTGATCCCCGACGTAAATTATTGTTTATTACTTATGCTTTCAATAAATTATACAATAACCATGAGGCGTTCAAAAGGAGAATGTGGTAAAAGATAGCCTATTCGAGATTTTTTCCCATTATTGTGGTAATGGTGGGATGGAGTCTAATATTTCATTAATCAGTTCAGAAAGCTCATCATCAACTAGAGTGGGAGTCATGGGACATTCAAGTGCAACAACACAACCACAATGCATCACAAACTCGGTAATTATGGGCTTTGATGATTTCTTGAGTTCCACTTCTTCTGTACAACCTTTTAAAAATGAACTTGAAGTATATTTAGAGGAAGCACTTGCACAACCTACACTTGAGAGTAGAGATAAGTTTGATGTCTTAGAATGGTGGAAAATTTATTCATTGAAATATGTGAAGCTATCTAAGATGACAAAAGATATCCTCACAATACTCATCATAACTGTGGCTTCTGAATCATCTTTTAGTGCTGAAGGAAGAGTACTTGATGATTATAGAAGTGCTCTAAATTCCAAAACTGTGAATACTCTGGTGTGTTCATCAAATTGGATTCGTTCCCAATATAAGCATCGTGCCAATGTAAGTGATATAATTTAATTACTCATGAATAGTTTTATTAGCCCTCAATTTTATTATTTGACTTAGATGTGTTTTTTTGCAATTACAGCTTGATGTGGATGATTTAACAAGTCCTCTACTAGATAAGATCGTCGGGACTTCTACTAATGATTAAACTTACATTATGGTACTCTCCATTTTATTGGCTTCTTTTTTAATTACTTCTTGTCATATAATCAGTTCAAATTTTATTTAGACTTGAAATGAGTGCATGTATTGAGAAAATTTTATTTCAAGTGGATTTAGGGTTGGTTAGGAAACAGGGAGTTCAGGGTGCTGGATTGGTATTCCAGTGACTAGAAATGTGTTTTTTGGGCTTTCTAGGACTGGAGCAGGGGAGACAGAGGAAGGGAATGAGTTCTGGATGATTTCCAGTCACTAAAGTTCATAAAAAGCTTTACTAAATTTGAACACATGATTGTCAGGCAATTTATTTTAATGTCCAGAAAGATTTTCTATAAATTTCTTCTTCTAGTTCTTCCTATACATTCTTACCATCAAACTATCGTAAATCCGACTATTGTTAGTTGTCAATGATAATAGTACTCTGATAGTATTCATCTTGACCATAAGGGTAAATATCTCCTAATATTAACCACCAGCTTTGTATGCCATAATTATGTAAACCCACTTATTGCCACCAGGTACACTCATTAATTGTGTGTTATTATTCTCAAAGACGGTTATCACTTCAATAATAGCTTGTTTGCAATTTTTATCACATATGGCCTCAAGAACAGTACAAAAGACTCTTAATTTTATTTAGAAAGTAAAGTCCCGTGGGAACAAAAACTTTTTACAGATGATATGGTGTAAAATGAAGTATATAAATGAGGTTCTTGCATTCTCTTGTTCTTTTTCTCAAGAACAAAGGGAGATCATAATCAATTGTTAAACTGGTGTTAGGATTTATTATCTCATTGGAAGAATTTGTATCAGCTTCCTGAACTTATACTAGTTCTTGCTTTCAATGAATGCAGGTATATTGCAGTTGGAAATGAGTCTTTCCTCACAAGCTACCATAGTCAGTTCCAATCATTTGTTGTCCCAGCAAGCGTGTTATAAAGAAGCTACAATACCGGTCAACAATAACAACTCCAGTCACTACCTCGTGGCCGAAAATTTCATCAATAGACCTGCATCACAATAGAAATGAAAAATACAATAGAACGAAAGGTACATTTTTCCAAGTTTCAATAAACTTAAATTGTGTTTGCCATGATTGTAAACTATATTAAACAGTTTTAATAATAAATTCATGACTTATGAAGCAAATGTTTTCCATGCTTCATTGTCTATGAATTCATATAGATTGCAAGTTTTGGTTCAAGAACAAAAGTGAAGCATTGGAATTCGGAGATCATATTGTAGACATCAATAGCATAATCAGCTAAAAACGTACTATATTGAGAGTGTTTTTCTAATATGGACATGAACATTTTATGGTTTTTTATTGGACTGTTTATGAAATTATGCCTTATAGATTGCTTATTTTGTAGTTGTTTTATATTTTTAGTCAAATGACTCAAATTCTTGAGAATTGATATTTGGGAAGTAGTTTAATTTTAAAAAAAAAATTATATGTGATTTTAGTAACAAACTTTTTAGTGTTTTTGGCAGACAACTCCATAAATGTTGGTACTTGGCTGAAGATTATTTGGCATGGCTCACATCTATGTATTGACAGCAACTACGATTGATTATTATAATTGATTGGTTATTATGATTAAATTGATTATTTTAGCGGACGGCTCGACTCGATAATTGTTGTTATTGAATATTTGAATGTATAATATTAAAAAATATTTTTTTTAAAAATAAAAAGTAATTAATTTCGAGCCGGCTCGGAATCGAGTTGATTTCGATTCGAGCTGACCCGAGCCTAACTTGATCGAAATCGACTCGATATCAGCCTTACAGGTGATGTAGAACAAAATGTCGGGGAGGGCAAAACAGGAATTTAACGGTGCGACAAATTGATATCAAATAAAATAGTATAAATAAATATATTTCAAAATGATTAACAATTTACATTCTAAAATGTTTGTTCTTATTTCGATGGGGACCACATGTAGTTCACAGCCAATGGCACCTTCAATCTGATTTGATGCCTATTAATCAGTATAGCCGTCGATCGGCGCTTGAGTGCGATTATGATCCGTTTTCCTAAAATTGAAGTGCTACGCGTAAAGTTAAAACATTTTTTGGCATCGTAGGACGGCCTTATCGGGGCCGTCTTAGGGACGTGATCTCAATCTGAGCGGGCATTGCTCACTAAAACGGTGTTTTTGTTACGGGGATGCATGGGCGGGTCCCGCGGTGCACAGTATGGTGTGCATATAACAATTCTCCATGAGCCCCCACAATATGATGTAATTCCATTGATCCCGAACAGCGTCCCAGACCGGACCCAAGTATTTTCACAAATAGAGACAAATTGATATGCAGGCGTCAGCTGATCACGAATCAAATTTATGTTCTGTTCTAAGAAATGACAGCTAAACTAATAGTTTAATCAAATATATACAAAAATATTCCGGAAATGTAACCCTAAATAAATAAAGAATAAATTTCTCGCCTAAAAAGATTATTGTAATAATTTTTAATATTATTGTTGATGCGGTTTGGAGGCATGATATATATATAGTATATATTATTTTATATTTATATATTATTATTTGTTAATAATTTAGTGGAAAGAAAGCGGAGCGGTCCAATGTTTATCCGCCAAAACTCACACTTGACAGTACCCTGACCGGGACAAGCATGACACTCTACCCTATCAATTAATTAATGCAGTTTAAAATAAATACACTGTCAATTAATTAATGAGAAATATAGTTATACATAACTTTTTTGTTAAAAAAATTACTTTAATGCATATATCATGTAAAATCAACTTTAATCTTATTGATGAGTTTAATAATGGGTCCTCAAAAATATCACTGACATGCCTAATGACTGTCTATTATAGTAGATATATGAGCTCTATTAAAAACTTCTTTCATTATATGAATTTCCATAATTAATTTTTATTTAGGAATAAGGTATAATTACTTGGATAGAGTACATCCATGCAAAATAAATATAGGCAAATGTTAACCGCACCCCAGTTTTGGCTATCCGCAACCCTTTTATATGAAGTATCGCGCATTTTTTTTGGAAATACGCCTTCTACAAGCATTTTTTCGGAAAAGTGTTCAACACGAAAGTTGTAGATATCGTCGAGATCTACAACTTTCGTGTTGAACAATTTTCCTAAAAATGCATGCACAATGCGTATTTCCAAAAATTCGCTATAGTTACGCTCATGTTTCAATTCGAGCGGCAATACGTTTGTGCGTGCATTTTTAGTAAAAGTGTTCAACATGAAAGCTGTAGATCTCGACGATATCTACAACTTTCGTGTTGGACACTTTTCCTAAAAATGCTTGTACATGACGTATTTCCAAAAAAATGCGTAATACATCATATAAAAGGGTTGCGGATAGCCAAAACTGGGGTGCGGTTAACAATTGCCTAAATATATTACCTTTGTGGGATATGTAGGAAACAATAAGTGCCGCTCATTGTTACACACGCGGGCGCAACTTATTTGAAGTTTGTATCTTTAATTTGAAGGGCATTATGGTAAAATGTATGTGCACTTGGAGAGAGACTTCTAGAAGGAATCAGACTCCTAAGATTATGCAAAAATATTCCATGACAAGAACACTGGTGGCTGTACACTCCTCTATCTCCAAAGAGAAATTATTAGGTATAGGCACAATAGATGCAAAATATATATTCTCAATTTGTTTTCTTATGGGAAAAATAATCATATTTTTAATTGTATATAAAGAAAACATGAATTAAAAAAAATTTAAATAGCTAATTGAATGATCAACCTAATCTTAAAGCTTGTTAAGTAAATTGCGATGAATTTCTGGGAATTTGTTTTCAAGCAATCAAACATAAGCTTAAGTCAGTAACTTAAAGGTCAAATTACAAGAACTTGTTCAGCAACTAAACATATAGTTCAATTCACAAGAAATGCAACCAGAATAAAATATCAACAGACCATGCCATGTAGTTTTAGGACAAACCTATATATACTTGTATAAACAGCAAAGAACTTTGCAAAATTACACCAATGGCAAAAGAGATGGATGAGGAGCGACCTATACTTGTCGGAAAGTAAGGTTCAGGCGACCGGGACGGACTGCTGTTACGTCGGTCAGGAACTTGGGCGCAGTATTAGGTTTAACTGATGCAACTCCGTGGAAAATAAGCCGTGATTTGCCGCCAAATATCAACACATCGCCAGATTCGAGTATCACCTTCTCAGCCTTATCCACATCCCTCACATCGCCGTATAGAAACTCCGCCGAATCCCCAACAGAGAGGGAGACGACGGGTAATCCTTTCGCAAGGCTCTCCTTGCTCTCATCAATGTCCTGCAATGTGGAGGGAAAAAAAACTACATTGGGTAAAGATAAAATATATTTCAATCTAACTCTCTATCGTTCTTAACATTGTAGTGATTTGAATCCATTAATATTGTAGTGGTTTGAATTTGTGCCTATTGAAACATGGATAACATGTTGAAATGTGGCTTAGAATTGAACCTGTTCAAGAGCAGATTCAAAGCCTGTCGGTTTAATTCACAGGCAAGCGGGAAGACAAGTGCTTGACATGCAGGTTTAGAGAGCTATTGAGGGCGCAAGTTCCATTTTATGGAAGGAAGTCCGTATTTGTGTTTCGAACCGAATCGCTCTATTATATGAAGAGGGAGATGAGAGCGAGCCGTGAGGGAATGAGCCATCAGATTCCTGTTTTTATGTATGGTCTTAAATTTTGCATGTAAAGAATATCCATGTACGAATTAGTTTCCCCACTGTTGTGCAAGTAGATCAATCACAATGATTAATCGAAGCACGTAAATATCTCTCTTACTCGCATTAGTATTTCTTGTTTTACTTTGAATGCAACGCAGCACCCATATTTAGCAGCTGGTATTACATCAAGGTTGACTCGAGTTTGTGGCATTTTTATCTAGTCATCTTTTTTATTCTATTCGGGTATCGACACCACATTATGGAGTAAAAAACAGAAAAAAAATGATGTGGCAATATCACAGGTGAAGATGCATGCATTATTGGTGTGGCCGTGTGCGCTGAACGAGTTCCAGGGGGGTGTTAATTTTACATGTCAATGGAAGATTCAAAAATTGATTTGTTGGATTGCACATATATCGATTAAACTGTACACGGCGAACAGGGATTTTAAAGAGATAAATGAGGAGAATTATGTTGATCGATTGTGCTTGGCGTAAGGAAGTCGCTACATACATAAGTCTTAGATGAACAAGAATATTATCTGAAGCAGTGCTTATTATGCACATTCGATGAGAGAAAGTTTGTCGGGTAAAGATCATATTGATTCATTTAATTGTGTTATTCTAGGGATAAAGAATGTCAGTATTAAGATTGATGAGCAGAATCAGTCCTTAATTATGTTATGCTTCTTACACTCATATGAGATTTTGTGGATATTATGCTTTATAGTAGAGAGATTATAGAGATGAGTAATGGCATGAAGGGTAAAATCAAATGTAAGTTGAGACCTACGAGTTTCAATGTTACGAATATTATAAGGAAAGAACATAAAAAGATTGGGCAAGAGGAAAAGGGGGAAAAGCGAAAGGAGAAGAAAAATATGGAAATAAGGGGTATGACTACAGTCCCAAAAAGGTTAAAGAAGTCAATGATGTCAATCTGGAGAGTTTTTTAGTTATATATGAATTTCTAATATAGGATATTCATGCCATGGGTCAATTTTCTAGTTATATTATCAGGACTGTCAAGGTAGAATAGGGTGTTAACAAAACTCTAAATGGCACGGGTTCTGAAAGTATTAAGGTCAAGATGTTCCATTGTGAGAAATGGTGACATGAACGTTCTTAAGGGTGTTATGATAGTGGTTATGGATAAGAATATTGATGGGCATAAGTCTTTTGGGTTCTAAAATTATTGGTAAAATAGTTGTTTCTTCTTAATCAAAAGCATAGTATATGGATATTGATTGAAAAAAGGTTATAGAACAAACACGAGAGGCATGCTCTTGCAAACTTGTGAGGTTATAGAACAAACTCGAGAGGCATGCTCTCGCAGAAAAATATAATCAAGGTTTGGTCCTCTAGCCCATCACTAAGCTGACTCTTATTCTAAAATATGAGAGGGCTATCCTAACACACGCATGCATCTTTATAGAAGGAGAGAGTAATGTATAATAAAATAAAAGAGCTTAATTAATTAATACATTAATATTAAAATTTAAATTAACAAAAAATTGCAACTCCGGTTTTCTCATGTCGTTAGTGGAAGCTCACATACGGTGTAATCTATCTCACTCCTTAACAAGGTCAACGTCGTTGATAATTGTGGGGGTAGAGTTGGCATCAGCTATGTTATTAAAGGCGCAAGACACACCAACGAACAAAGGGGTCTTCGAGCCCGGGCGCCATCCGCAGGCGCAAAAAAAAGGTAATATCTAGTTTATTAAATACAAAAAAACACAACAAAAACTACTACTATAGTAGCACACTAGCACTAATGTCACAATGAACAATGTGCAAATGAAGAATAAAAAGCTTTATTAATGGCAAAAAAATATTAAAAATAAACATATCTTATCACTCACCAGTTTAGAAATTTTTTAACCTTCGGACAATAGTTTTGGATCAAAAAACGGGAAACCGGAAATAAATTTAGCAAGATTTAGTATAAAAAACAAGAAAGATGATTGAGGAGCACCATAGTTCGAGAAGAGGAAGCTTCAACGAGGAAAAAGTCCAAGTACGAGGATCATGACGAAGAAGAAGCTAGGGTGGAGACAATCATCAAAGGAACAAAAATCTGCGCCTCTCCGATAACAAGAATTCAAGGAGTGGACTCTGGTGAAGAAAGAATTCCGGCAAAGAAGGATCTCTGGCGAAGAAGGATCTCTGGCAAAGAAGGATCTCTGGCGAAGAAGGATCTCTGGAGAAGAAAGAAATGCGGCGAGGAAATCAGGAGCGTCCATAGAAGGAGGGTCGGTCGGCACTCGACATGGTGCAACAGCGGAAATCATGAGCAGCGAAAAAGAAGCATACTAATACCGTCCGCAAGCCAACAACTTTAGGAGACACCTTGCGCTCCGGTGAGACGCGCGGCTCATCCACATCAGGGCCACCTCGCCCGCCTCTGGCCAACAAAGGAATGGCGACGCGCGCTAGGTGCACCTCGCTCCTGAGGCACACGCAGTTATGGATTGGGGCAGCCACGCGTAAGATTTGTCGTGGGCAGTTGGGTCGCCAGATAAAATTGTTGGAATGCATATTTGACTATGACGAAAAGACATTATTTGAAGAATGTTGAATGATGGTAGGAGGACTGGACAGAAGTTAGCAAGGAACTTTAATTTGGTAAGCTAGGAGTGAGAAAGTATGATTGCACGCTTATAACTAGGTGGAAGTAGGTGAGAGTGAGGGGGTTATGAGAAAGCATGAGATGCAGATGGCCGTATGTCACACCGAAGTTTACTTTATGCAATTTATTTTATTTATATAAGACATTTGGTCCGACCTGCCGCCTTCCGGCCGCCGTCTCGGTCGCCCGAAGTTCTACCAGCGCCCTGTTGAAATGTTTAATGCAGAAGCCTTAACTGCTAACCAGAAGCCAAGGAGTCAGCCGACAGAAGAGACAAAGGCATTACCTGATGGTGGAGAAGACGAGAAGAAGCCCAACCTGGATAAGCGGAAGCCAAAGCATTTTTAATTAATGACTGCATTGAATGTAACCTCTTTCTTGTTTTTCCTAGCTATATATATGTATCCCCGGCAATCGAAGAGTGTGTGTAATCAGACTTTTGTGAATCAATGAAATGAAGTGCATTGCAATGTTCTTCCCTGTTTTGCTTTGTTATTTTTCTCCCTTCCCTGTTGCCTCATTCTCTAACATTGGTATCAGAGCAGTTGTTTGTTCAATGTGAGGCCATTAGAGGGAGTGGGCAAATCAAGCAAGCTTCATATATCTCTTCCCGTTATCTCTACTCATCATATGGCTACTCAAATCACCACCCAAATGTTTCAATACACCCAATCAGGCATTCCCATCTTTGATGGAGAAAGCTATGAATTTTGGTCAACCCATATTCGACTTCTTCTTCAATCTCAAGGGCTCTGGGAGCTAGTAAAAGAAGGGAGGAAGGAGGAGGCGGCCACTGCATCCAGTGGGAAAGAGAAAGATGCGGCCACTGCATCCAGTGGGAAAGAGAAAGATGCTGATCCAGCTAAGCTCAAAGCAGCCGGGGAAGAAGCCAAGCAAGAAGCAAAGGCTCTCCTTATCCTGCATCAAGGAGTAAGCAAAAGCATCTACCCAAGGATAATGACGGCAGCCAGTTCAAAGATTGCCTGGGATATTCTCCAAGAAGAATTCCAGGGCTCAGCAAAGGTAATAGACATTAAATTACAACATCAGTGGAAGCTTTTTGAAAATATAGCCATGAAAGAAGGAGAATCAGTAAAAGCTTTTGTTTCTCGCTTACTAGAAATTGTGAATCAAATTAGGAGTCTAGGAGATAAGCTCAAGGATAAGAAGATAGCACCAAAAATCCTTAGGTGCCTTCCTCCTAAATTTGATCCAATAGTGACTACCATAGAAGAGACAAAGGACATTAAGACCCTTTCCATCACAGAACTTATGGGATCTCTCCAAGCCCATGAGGAAAGGTTAAAAAGATCCAGTGGGGATCTAGAACAAGCATTCCAAACAAAAATAAAAGTCACTGAAAAATCCACACAAAGAAACCCCAAAACCAATATGAGGGGTAAGGGAAGAGGTAGACCAAATGAACAAAGACCATACCAGGAATTCAGTAACAACAACTCCCAGCCTTTTTGCACCCTTTGCAAGAGGACAAATCATAATGCCATTGATTGTTTCTACAAGTGCAAACGGTGCAAGAAGCCAACACACATGCAAAAAGACTGTTGGTCCAAGGATAAAGAGGAAAAGAAGGAGGAAGCAAAATTCATTAATACAACAGAGAAACTCCTAATTTCAGGGGTGAATCTAGAAGAAACTAACCATGAAACCTGGTATATTGACAGTGGGTGCTCCAACCACATGTCATCATGCAAGCAATTTTTTGTTAACATCAATAAAACAAGCAAATCTCATGTAACACTAGGGGATGGAAATAAGTTGGACATAGAAGGCACTGGTACAGTGGCAGTAAAATCCAGAGATGGATACATAAGACACATAGACGGTGTTCACTATGTACCAATGCTCACACAAAGCCTGCTAAGTGTAGGGCAACTCATGAGAAATGGGTACACCATAACCTTTGAAGGAGATCACTGCCACATATGTCAAAAGGAAACAAGCATTTGCATAGCCTCAGTCAAAATGAGTGCAAATAAAATGTTTCCTCTTGAACTAGAATCACCACAAGAGCAAGCCCTGTCATACTCTACTCCCCTATCTCTGTGGCACAACAGATTTGGGCACCTGAACAACAAAGATCTGTGCCTGCTGAAACAAAAAACTATGGCTGAAGGATTACCAGAACTCAGAGAGGACAATCTTCCATGTGAAGACTGCATTTATGCAAAGGCTCACCGGCTCCCCTTTCCACACTCGACAACCAGAAGAGCAAAAGAACCACTGGAGCTCATCCATGCTGACCTGTGGGGGCCTGCTGCTACTCCTTCACCCGGTGGAATGAGGTATTATTTTTGTCTAATCGATGACTACTCAAGGTTTTCTTGGATATATTTCTTAAAACAGAAATCAGAAGCTTTTAGCAAGTTCAGAGAATTCAGAGCCCAAGTTGAAAAGGAGAGTGGTCACAGCATTAAGAAGCTCAGAACAGATCGTGGAGGAGAATTCACAGGAGAAGAGTTCATGAATTACTGTCGAATTCA
Organism: Dactylorhiza incarnata; assembly: GCA_033032865.1. Taxonomy (NCBI): domain Eukaryota; kingdom Viridiplantae; phylum Streptophyta; class Magnoliopsida; order Asparagales; family Orchidaceae; genus Dactylorhiza; species Dactylorhiza incarnata. The sequence continues at coordinate 3,588,603 of JAWHQI010000095.1, read as the reverse complement.
TGGCATTGTCAGAGATCTGACCGCTCCTCGATCACCAGAACAAAATGGGGTGATAGAAAGAAAGAACAGAACAGTTGGAGAGAAGATGAGAGCCATGTTGAAACACTTCAAGTTACCTGAGAACATGTGAGCAGAAGCAGCAAACACTGCCGTGTATGTATCAAACAGGTCACCCACCAAGAGCTTGGCTGACTCCACACCATATGAAATGTGGAAGAAGAAGAAACCTAATGTCCAACATCTTAGGACATTCGGGTGTCTTGCTTACAGACACATTCCAAAAGAAGATAGAAAGAAGCTTGAGATGAAAGCAGAAAAGGGAGTATTTGTGGGGTACAGCCAGCACTCCAAAGCATACAGAATTCTCAACCCACTGACCCAGCAACTTCATATCTCCAGGGATGTCATATTTGATGAGGAAGCAACCTGGGAATGGGATCAGAATTCTTCATTGGACTCACCTTGTCTTGATCCAGTTGACAGTCTCTCCAGTCCTGCATCAGAAGTGGTTGCTGAACATGTCCAGCCATCCTATCCCACTGATGAGGACACCCAGCAGATTCAAGCAGCTGAAGCTGACTCTGATGAAGACTCATCATTTCCCCCAAGGTATAAACTACTAACTGAAATTTATGAGTATGCTGATGTTGCCATTCTCAGCAAAGAAGAACCTGGAGATTACAATGAAGCTGCCAACAATCCAAACTGGAGAAAAGCAATGCAGGAAGAACTAGAGATGGTAGAGAAGAATGCCACCTGGGAGCTTGTTCCAAAGCCTCCAAACAAGAAAGTCATAAATCTTAAATGGGTATACAAAATTAAGCAAGATGAAGAAGGCAATATCACCAAATACAAAGCAAGAATTGTGGCTAAGGGATACTCACAACAACAAGGAATCGACTACACAGAATCATTTGCTCCAGTTGTTAGGATGGAGACTATTCGATCCTTGCTTGTTGTTGCTGCCCAAGCCAGTCTCCCAGTCCATCAGCTTGATGTTAAGTCGGCATTCCTCAATGGAAGCATAGAGGAGGAGGTGTATGTTAGCCAGCCAGAGGGGTTTGTGAAGAGAGGAGAAGAAGAAAAAGTTTACAAGTTAAACAAGGCTCTCTATGGTTTGAAGCAGGCTCCCAGGGCCTGGAATCAGAAAATAGACTCCTACCTCTTGGCAAATGAATACACAAGGAGCAAGAATGATGCAGCTCTCTACACAAAGTTCACCAAGGATAACCACTTCCTGCTTCTGTGTCTGTATGTTGATGATCTAATATTCATAGGATCATCAACTAGTGTGGTAGAAGAATTTAAGAAGACTATGAAGGAAGAGTATGAGATGAGTGATCTCGGTCTCATGAGATACTTTCTAGGTTTTCAGATTAAGCAAAAACCTGGAAGTATCTTTATCAACCAAGAAAGGTACATAGAAAAGTTATTAGAGAAATATGGGATGTGTGAAGCAAACCTAGTCACAACCCCTATGGCCACTGGTGTTAACTGCACTCAAACTAGCCATTAAAAAGGTGTGCAGGAAGGAGATTATAGAAGTTTTGTGGGATCACTAATCTACCTCACTAACTCCAGGCCAGATATAGAAAACGCTGTGAGTATTCTGTCTCGATATCTCACAAAGCCTACCCCAGAACATCTACTCACTGCAAAAAAAGTTCTGCGGTATCTGAAAGGAACCAAACATCTGGGGCTCCTGTACGAGCAAGAAGAAGAGACTGAATTATCAGGTTTCACTGATAGTGATTGGGGAGGAGATAGAGAAGATAGAAAAAGCACGAGTGGTTTCATTTTCTTTTTTGGAAGCAAGGTAATCTCCTGGTCCTCCAGGAAGCAAAAGATTGTCGCATTATCCACAGCAGAAGCAGAGTATGTGGCAGCATGTGCTGCAGCCTGTGAAGGACTTTGGCTGCAAAAGATCCTTACAGATATGATGCCTCACAGGAAGTTCCCCCAATCAATATTTGGTGTGACAACATTGCTGCCATTGGCATTGGGAAGAATCCAATCTTTCACAATCGCACAAAACATATTGAGTTAAGGTTTCACTTCCTGAAAGGCTTGGTGGAAACAAAACAAGTGCAGCTCTCTTTCTGTCCAACAAACAAACAGTTGGCAGACATCATGACAAAGCCACTGCCAAGCCATACATATCTAGCCATAAGGAAAATTTTGGTCTCAGCATTATGGGGGGGTGTTGAAATGTTTAATGCAGAAGCCTTAACTGCTAACCAGAAGCCAAGGAGTCAGCCGACAGAAGAGGCAAAGGCATTACCTGATGGTGGAGAAGACGAGAAGAAGCCCAACCTGGATAAGCGGAAGCCAAAGCATTTTTAATTAATGACTGCATTGAATGTAACCTCTTTCTTGTTTTTCCTAGCTATATATATGTATCCCATGCAATCGAAGAGTGTGTAATCAGACTTTTGTGAATCAATGAAATGAAGTGCATTGCAATGTTCTTCCCTGTTTTGCTTTGTTATTTTTCTCCCTTCCCTGTTGCCTCATTCTCTAACACGCCCATCCTTCGTCCTTCAACGTCGCGGACCTCGCGTTCTTCCCAGAACATCGTTCTCGCGTGCAGCTATTCCTCCCGACATCGACATCGTCTGCCACCCATTCCCGCGGCATTGCACCCAACTTCTAGCCCTTCCTGCGGCATTGCACCCACCTTCTACCCCTTCCCGTGACATCGACTCCTCCTGCCTCTCCTTCCCATGACATCGACACCGCCTGCTGCTCTTTCTCACGGCATCAACTCCGACACCCACACCATCGCCCTCGACATCGACATTGACTCCTGCGACATCGATAGATCCACATCGCCCATGTGCACAGTCTATCCCACGACTTCGCCTTCGGCTTCGACCCCAACTTCGGACCCGCCTTCGACTGCAACGACCTTGGGATGCCTTCGCCCATGTATGTCGAGACCATGGACCTTGCCCGCTTGGTGGAAGCAGACTTTAACGTTCCCGCCATCGACACCGGCCAACCTCCCGGGAGTCCGAAGCTTGGTCTGGTCGCTTACCCTCCCCCGCCCTTCGCCCACCACCCGAATTGCATACCACGACTCCCCAGCATCTCGGCCCACCGCACGGACCCCGGATGACTAACCAAGAGTACCACGATCTTCCCACTAAGGGCCTCTGTTTTCGTTGTAAAAAGTCATACTCTCCAACTCATTGTTGTCCATTGAAGGAGCTCTGCATCACCATTGGCGAGGAAGACCCCCAGATCAGCCTTGGGGATTTCGAAGCCTTGGAGGACAATGACATCCCCGCCGTCACGGGAACCCACACGCGGTTGCATCGTTTCGAACTTCTGTGTTCGGCGACTAGCAATGTCTCCGCCCCCCCCCCCCCCCCCCCCCCCCCCCCCCTCATTATGACGTTCTCTGGGTCCATGTATGACTCCCCTGGTTGATAGTGGGGTCAGACACAACTTCATCTCCCAGCGCTTAGTGTCACTGTTCGACATTCGTCCGTCTCCTGCTCATGTTTTCTTGGGCGACGGGAGCCTCACTACCAGTGGGGGCCGCTTTTCGGGCCTGCACATGACTGTTGGCACATGCCCTCTCCGCGCAGATTTCTATTCCTTCGAGCTTGGTGGCATTGAGGCCATTCTCGGCGTTGCGTGGCTTCGTACCCTGAGCGATGTGTATGTCAACTGGGCTCGCATGACGATATGTTTTCCTCATGCGGGAGTTCCTTTTCTCTTTGTCGGGGCGGTGTCTTTACCCTACCAGGCAGTGGCCCTCATTCCTCGGCAGCCAACGACTATGGACATTGTCGTCCACCTAGAGGACGACGTCGCGCCGAACTACCCAGGCAACCCTCCATCGTCCCAGTTACCTTCCGTTTAGCACGTTACTTCGGCCTTGAGAACCAGGCGAATTTTCGAGAGTGCGGCATCGTTACGAAGATGGAAGAGGGTCGGGGACGAGAACACGAGGACACAATACATATGTCGTCGTCGGGACCCAGACGGCGCGGACACGGATCCCAATTCGAGGAGGGGCGTTCTGCAATAGTGCGCACGGGCATAGCGCACCCGTCATCGTTATATTTTAGTATCGCTCATGTATATCGAGTCGTTGGTTATTTACCGTTTGCTCCGACATATTTTGTAACTAGGCACTATGTAAGTCTAGCTTGTCTTTCATTTGAGGTATCAAAGAGTATAAACTAATTTGAAGGAGTCCTAGGGGCTGGACTCAATCTCACTTCTCTTCCTCCTTCGTCTCATCCCTTCCCGTCTCATCCCTTCCCTCTCCTCCTCTTTAACCCTAGTATCTAACAGAGGAAGAAGTAGTATGCGAGCTTTGGACGGTCGTAGGTGCGTTGCATTGGGTCACAATCTTGTAGCTTCTAGAAGGTGAAATGTTCACTAAAGTCACCGTCCGTCGAAACTGTCAGATGCATTTGTTTCCATGCCACAAACATCTCAATACGCTCACACCAATCATGACATCCCTGGAGCACTACGTGGTCCTCAAAATCACATGCATCTAACTTAACTCCCGTATCACAACGGGGTTGGTTACGGAGTTCAGGATCAGAGTGTGCAGGCTCCGGGTCGAAGGATAGGGTTCTCATGTACAGGGATATGGTAAGGTGAAAGTTCACCATAAGTGTATTCTGGCTTCTATGTTGTGGACAGATGTGCATAAGCCGTTCATTACGTGACTCATGTAACCTATAGTGGTAAGATACTCGACTTCTTTCATTAAATCGCTCGTGCGTTGGGTGAAGTCACTGATGCTAGTCTTTAGACGGTCCACCAATTTGTCCATTTTTTGTAATATAAAAAGAATAAATGATTTTTTCTTTTAATATAGATTATCTAAAATACATTTTTTGTTAAAGAAATCATATCGTCTAATTCACAATATGAGTGAATTAAGCCGCTCTGATACCAAACTGATGACACCCGAAAATAAGAGATTTTAAAATTAAGGTATTTTTGCAATTGACTTTAAATTAAGCGACGCAAGCTAGACTTGTCGAGCGATAAAGTCAAATAATTAAGCAAGGTCTTTGTAAGAATATCTGCAAACGAACAAACACTCAAGCGAGCAATACACATGACGTATCATTCTACATGCAAAAGATGAAGCAACGAGTAACAAAGAATTTTCAAATTTAATGGCAAACGGATAAATGGTAATTTAGGGCAAGCTAAGCTCTGAAATTTAAAGACTAAATAAAGTACGCATAAACTTAAAATAATAACATGCGAGCAAAGAGAGTGGGAGAGATATATCGTGGCACATTGGTTGAAATCTCTGGAGTTGAGGCTAATGGGCATTATTGAAGCCAGGAACCCGGCTTCAGAGTTCGAACTTGGGTATATGAGCAGAGGTTACTGGCACACAGAGGTAGAAGTCGCGAACGAGGAAGGTCAAACACGAAGGGGAACAGTGACAACTCGGAGGTCCCGCCGCACACCCAGGAGTGTGTAAGAACTCTCCCTTCTAAACCAAACGTTGTGCTAGGTGGAGAGGCAGGCTTGAAAAGTGCGCTGGAGAGGTCGCTAGTCATAGGCGAGGTCCCCAATAGGTTGAGGGCACTGTCTCTTCCCCTTGATGGTGGGTCATATTTATAGACAACGATAAGGGGGCTATACCCTCGACCCGAGAGTGGGTCCTACCCCTGTGCGAGATTCAATTGATCACCGGCGAGCTGGGGCGAGCTGATCTTAACACAGCGAGGTGATTACCATTCCCGATGAGGAGTCTACAGACTGACTGCGAGCTTATTGTGAACTGAAGGCTATGTGGGATGAACTAAAATCCCTCTACTCCAGGAAAAATAGCCTTCAACATCTGTTCGATCTCTTTAGAGATCTACAGGCTGTCGAACATGGCTCGGATGGTGACCTAACATCATTCGTGGCCCAGTACAAAACTCTTGTTGAGGCTTGGATTCAGCACCAGCCTTCAACGGTAAATTTCACTATCCAACGGGCTCATAAGGAGGTAGTCGACATAGCATTAATGATGGCACGCCTACCACCGCATCTTCACAGTGTCTGTGCGAACATCTTATCGTCTCCCACGATTCCCTCTCTCTCTCAGATGTGTGCTCCATGATTTTGAAGGTGACTCTGCCCACTGATGTCTTGTTGACTCCAAAACTCTACTGACGTTCGTCCTCCACCTACGGGGCATCGAGGAGGTCTCCATGTGTCTCGGGGCATTGGATGAGGAAACTCAACATCTTCATGTATAATTTAGGGCCTGTTTGTTTGAGTTGATAGGCTCCGGTGCGGATTGAAGAAAACGCATGTTCAAGAAAAAACAGCATTTGGGCGCTTATTTTAAAACCTTTGTTTCTTAAAAAAGTTGGCTCTATGTCAAAAACCAGTCGGCGCCTATACCTCCTTTTGCTGTGGTTTGAACGGCGTGTTTCTCCCAATCCTTCTCTCACAACTTTTCTCATGATTCTCCTTCTCTATGGCGCTCGACGGGATCCCGATCTCCTTTCAACTTCCTCAACAGGGATCCCGATCTCCTTCCTCCTTCCTCGACAACGATCCCGGCAAGGTATACGACAGTGATCTTGGCATCATTCGTCGACATCGATCGATTTACTCGACAGCGATCACGGATTAAGATTCGATCGCCATCAAGCTCTAGATCTCATTCCTCCTTCCTGGACAGCGATCCAGACAAGTTAACCACACACCTCTTCTCTCGGCATCCTTCCAGTTCTGAATCATTTTCTGGCTAGAGTTTTTGCAATGTGTTAAAGAAATCATGTAAAAAGACCGGCTCAGCTAGGCCCACTCTCTTTGTAGTTCTTTTAGTCCCACATCTTAGAATGAGATTTCCTCTCCTCTCTTTTCCTATATAAGTGTACAAATACTTGTTCTAATACATGAATTTGGATATATAAAAGTTTTCTCACATTTTTCCACATGGTATCAGAGCACAAAAATCGGTCCTAAAAATTTCCGCGAGTAGCTTGCCTTCCTGGCTCTCCCGTGTTGTTCATTCCTCTGGTCTCAATTTCTTGTGGCCGCAGTCTGTGCTTCTTCCTTCTGCGGTCTCAACTTCTTGTGACCGCAACCCGTGCTCCCTACTTCTGGAGTTGGCTTTCTCCTCCTCCTCATTTTATACACTCTTCTCTGTCAGTTGGGTCCCACAGCTGGTCCGTTATTCGCACCTTTCCTGCGGTTTGATAATCATACCGCGGCTCCGTCTTCCGTTCTGCGTCCGAGACCGCTCTGTCTCGCTTGCCAAGACCGCAAGCTCTCCTGCGATCTAACATGTTCGCTCCCCAAGATCGATCTGTCTCGCGTGCCAAAACCGCGAGCTCTCCTGCGATCTCGCTTGTTCGCTCGCCAAGATCGCCCTGTCTCGCTTGACGAGACCGCGAGCTCTCCTGCTCTCCTGACTGCGAGCTCTTCTGTTCGCTGCGAGCTCCTCTGATCGCGTACCTTTCAGACCGTTAGGAGCTCCTCTGCCCGCGTGCTCGTCTGTTCGCAACGAGCTCCTCAGATCGTATGTCTTCCAGACCACCGGAAGCTCTCCTGCCCGTGAGCTTGTCTGACCGTTGCAAGCTATCTTAACAGTGATCTGCCCGCGATCTCTTCTGATTGCCGCGAGTTTCTTTTCTAACCGCCGCTGCTCCTGCTTGATGGTTTCTCAACTGTTGTGCTCTCGTGACCGATGTTGTGCTCTTCACTGGCCGAGAACAATGCTCCGTCTCTTCCAGCCCGTGCTACGGTTCCTCTTCCTGAAGTTCGTGATGAGCTTCGGATCACCACTATCTCCTTTTGTGGGAAGAAGAATTTTGTTGAATGGATGCACTCAGTTCGCCGTGTACTCCAGACAAAAAGTCTCCTTCATCATCTAACAAAGGCTACTCCATCTGAGCCCACCGAGGAATGACAACGTGATGACGGTCGTGTCCAATCCTGGATTTTAAATTTGATGGATAGTGAACCATATCATATGGTTATGTATCAAGAGACGACCAAAGCTATGTGGGAGGAACTGCACTCCCTTTATTTTGGCAAGGACAGCTTACAACATCTCTTTGACATCATCACAGGCCTTCAGTCTCTTGACCCAGGGGTGACTGGCGATCTCACTTTGTTTGTTGCGCGATCCAAAACTTTAGTAGAAGTATGGCTTCAGCATCAGCCCCTACTACCGATCTCATTGCTCAACATACTCAGAAAGAAGTAGTTGGCATTGCCATGATGATGGCACGTGTTACACCTTACCTCCACAGCATCCGGGCTCAAATCCTCTCCTCCTCCACCATTCCGTCTTTGTCAGATGTGTGCTCCATGTTGTTAAAGGTCACCCCCACCCAGATGCTCCCGGGAACCCCTCTCCGACTCTGCTCCAAAAGTCTTCACCACCTCACTTTACTCCTTCATCCTCTCGTGGGGGTCGGACCTCTTCTCGGGGTAAGGGTCGAAACAGTCGTACTCCCATTAAGTGGTGTACCTACTGTGGCCGGGATGGTCACCTCGAGGCCACGTGTTATCGTAAGCATGGTCTGCCACAACCTCCGCAGGCCTCTATTGTCATCAATGCTCCCACCAACACTCAAACCAACATTGATGCCTTGCGCACCCAACTCAGCAAATTCAAGGAATGCTCAATCGTTCCACCGGTTCTGTGGCCTCTGTCTCCGATGAAGGTGTCTTCCGTCTCTCCCATAGTTCAACTTGGATTATGGATTTCGGAGCAACACACCATATTACCCCAAAGCAACCGTCTCACTACTCGAACTCCGAACATCTGAAGTACATTACTGTGGCCAATGGGGGCACCACTCCGATTTCTGGATCAGGCTGATCAGCCGACGTGCCTCTTACTCCCTCCATCTCTCTTCTTCGCTCGGTTCTACATGTCACGGGCTCTCCGTTTAATCTTCTCGCTATTAGTCGGCTCACTCAAGATCTTGATTGATATGTAACCTTTTCTTCCGTTTCCTTTGTTGTGCAGGATCGAAGGACGCAGACTATCATTCGTAAAAAGAAACTGGCGAATGGACTATACACTCTGGAACTTCCATCTACGGTTCTCTCTTCTGTTAGTACTATTGACTGGCATCGGCGCCTTGGACATGCCCCTCTTCCAATACTCAAGGAAACTCTTCCAGATCATCCCTCAACAACTTCACCTGCGATTCCTGCATTTTCGGCAAACAGCATCGCTCTTCTTTTTCTCCTCATTGTACTCGGAGCGATGCTCCTTTTACGTTAGTAGATTCGGACATTTGGGGACCTTATAAAGTAACTAGTAGCTTTGGGTGTCTTTATTTCATTACGTTTATCGATGATTACTCTCGCATGACATGATTATATTTACGTCATGATCGTTCTGACATAACTCGTGTATTTCGTGTCTTTATTACTGAAACCCGCAACCAATTCTCCACCACCGTTAAAACTATAAGAACCGACAATGCGCGAGAATACACAGGAAACATGTTTACCAATCTATGTGCTGACTTTGGGATTATACACCAAACCTCATGTGTATACCCCACAACAAAATGGGGTAGCTGAACGGAAAAATTGTCACCTCCTTGAGGTCGCTCGCTCCATGATGTTTCAAATGCAGGTTCCCAAAGTTTGCATTTCGCGGTGTCCACAGCTTGTTACCTCATCAACTGTATGCCCTCCTCTCTTCTCAACTTTGCAACCCCCTTTAGCCTTCTGTTTCCCTCCATCCCTCCCTTCACTATCACACCTCGTGTCTTCGGTTGCACTTGTTATTCACAATCTTGGACCATCCACATACAAGCTTGCTCCTTGCGCTACCAAATATATGTTTGTTGGTTACTCTCGCACTCAGAAAGGTTATGTCTGCTATTCTCATATTGATCGGAAGGTTGTTACTTCTGCCGATGTCGCTTTCCTCGAAGAGCAGCCCTATCACTCTACACCTATTATTCTTCCAACACCTCCCACCATCCCTCGTCCTGCTGTTCTAGTTACGTCTCAACTACCACCAGTACTACCCACACCATCTCCCATCACCACCAAACCACCTCTTCTTCATGTCTACACTCGTCTCTCTCCTACGTCGGATGCTCTGAAACAGGCACCTTGTACCAATGATACATTGCGGCCCGAAGAACCTAAAGGGAGGTGAATAGGTGAATTCTATAGCTTTACGCGAAATTAAAAACTTAAGAAACAAAGCACACAGAAAACGAGCACACACCACAAACACAAGGATTTATAGTGGTTCCCCGGAATGGGTACGTCCACTTTCCCGCATCGCCTATCTAGCACTTCGGGCTAGACTCGGCTACTTCACCAATCTCAAATTTGTCCAAATCTTACAACTCAGAGTATACAACTCCTACAAACTCGGAGAACAGCCTCTCCTACAAAATCTCGGAGAACCTCTCCTACAATCGATCCTCTAAACTAGGATCTACAAAAACTCGGAAGTAAAACTTCCTACAAAAGATGTAAAAGGGTTTTTACAAATCTTTTGATTGAGAGACAATCTTCTACAATCTCAAAGAGATTTTTCTTCTTCAGATCTGAAAATAGATCTTCTTCCTTGACTGAAATGAAAACCTTGATCTTGAAAAGAGGAAGAAGAAAGAAATCTTATCTTGAGAGAACTTGATCTGAAAACTTAGGAGACAACAAGATCTGAAAAGAACTTGAGAGAATCTGAAATCAGAGATCTTGTTGAATCTTTTCTTTGAGAAGGATCGTGCAAGAAATTTGTCGGCAGCAGAGATGTCTTTTGTGAGAACGAAGAAGGCCAGCACAGACATTTCACGATTTCTAATAATAGGCACGATTAGGGTTAGATGAAATAACCCTTAAGTATTTATAGGAATCCTTCTCAAACGGCTATAAACGAAATCTAAGGAAAGATCTCCACGTGTACTGTACATGGTGAAGACCTTAAGGGTCCGTTCGTTTGGACGGAATTGAGGGGTCGGAATTGGAATTGGCCCCTCAATTTCAATTCCGCTGTTCAGCGCGCCACATTATGGGATGGAATCGGAATTCCCCGCAATTCTATGGGAATTGCTTTAACCTATTTTCCTCAGCTATCAAGTCCGACCTCATTAGGTCGGACTTCGCAATTCCTTTCTCACGCGACTCCCACTGTTCCCAGGCCGACCTCGCGCGATTTTCTCCAGCCAGGCGATTTTCCTCCTCCCTCTCTCTCGTGATGCGTCCGGCTAGAAGACGACCACCATTGGTTTCCTCCTCCCTCTCTTGCTGCGTCCGACTGGAAGATGACCACAGCTAAACCATAGGAAGCTGGAAGACCGCTAAACCCTAGGAAGTTGGAAGACGACCTCGGAGCACCAAGCTGGAAGAGGATCTCGATGCGCCAAGCTGGAAGAAATCCAGTGTCGTATTCGTCCGCATTCCATTTAACCAACGCACTGAATCTTGATCTTTTACGTTTTCTTGGTTTTTTTTTTTCAATTTCCACGGTGAAAAGGTAGGGGTTTCCAGCTGGCTTCACAGCTTGGGAGTCATTGATTCCTGGAGAGTTATTTTCTTTTCCATTTTGCTTTCATCATGATATGCCTTCCATTTTCCAGGAAGAAGGGATTTCATAGCTTCTTGCAAGTACAATGGAACTTCCAAGCATGTTCACCTCTCCTTTGCCCATCTATTTTCTGCGTGCAGGCAACATTCCACTTGAATGATTGGAAATGAGAAATCGTATAGAATTGGCAATTCCAATTCCCACCCAACGAATTCATGATTTGTAGCCGAACAACAGAATTGGAATTGACTTGATTCCAATCCCCGTGAGAATTGGAATTAGGCCAATTCCAATTCTCACCCCCCAATTCCATCCAAACGAACGGACCCTAAAGGAAAGTCGTCAGCGATTTCGAAAATGAAAGTCGTTTGTCTTCATTCGGCGAGTGCACTCGTGAAGTCTCTGGACCACTCGACGAATTCACTTGACTACTCGACGAATACTTCTTGATAACTCGACGAAAATACTTAAACAATTTTATCAGCAACCTTTCGAGTAATCTCGACGAATTGAGCAAGTCCTCACGAGATGTCTCGACGAATTACTCGAGACTTCTCAATAGTACTCGACGAAAATTACTTAGACAATTTTATCAGCAACCTTTCAAGTAATCTCGACGAACTGAGCAAGTCCTCACGAGATGTCTTGACGAATTACTCGAGACTTCTCGAGAGTACTCGACGAAAATTACTTAGAAAATTTTTCTTCCATTTCCAGAACAACATCAGCTCCTTCTTGACTTTTCCTCAGTGTTTGAATATGAAGTGCACCCCAATAGAGAGATTTCACATGAATCAACACCTTGGTCTACACAATGAGGAATTACATTGCATAGGCCTGTGTTTTATGACTCATTGAAACCTGACATTGGTTTGTACTTAGCAATTAATATCTTTCAAAACACATAACTAAAATATCATATCAAATACAATATCAATTCATCTTAGTTCAAGGGGGACTTCTTCAAATCAAGACTATTGTGGCTACAATACCTAACAATCTCCCCCTATTTGAAAAATTCAAAACTCTATCTACTAAGGTGAATTGCACAGATAATAACGATAATCACAAGCAAAGATAATGACATAATGAATTAAGATAAACAAAGTATCAACAAAACATTAATAAAGATATAAATGTTTTTAAGAGTCATTCACAAAGTCATAACACAAAGCTAAGGCATTTTGGCCTTCTGCATCCTGCTCTTCGTCAGTTGCTTATCAAAGTAAGCATTTAGCTTTGGGTAATATTTTGGATGAGCTGGAGGAGCATCAGGATTGTTGTATCCATAAGATCTTAAATGAATTTTCCTCTTCAACTTAGCTGCTTTGTGCTTATTAATTTCCTCTTGACTGTAATGATTCTGTGGCAGCTCATTAGAAATATCAATCAACTTGAAAGTGTCCAGAATAATATCTTTAGAAGTGGGACTCCAAACTTCAGCATAATCCCTTCTATCTTCTGCCACTTCTCTGATTACTATCCATGCTTCTCTTCTTACTGAAGGATCTGATTTGCTGGCAAAGGGACCTTCCCCATACTTTCTTTTCTTTACTGGAGACTCTGAGGGTTCAGCAGCCTCTTCTTGATCATACCATACTTTAGTATATATTGAACAGAAGGTTCAAAAGATACATCTTCATAGAATTGCTCTGGGAGGGTTTGATCTTGTGCTCTTCCTGTTAACTCTTCATGCAGCCACTTGAAATTCTGGTAATTGAATACATTGGCTTCATGAACTTTTTTTTTCAATTCAGTATTTATCTCACCTATCCTGGACATTAAATCTTCCTCCCCCTTTCTGACTTCTTCAGTTAGGGTTTGGATTACTTCCCCCCTTGAAGACCTTTATTTCTCTGTGAAGAAACTCTCTGTCTGATTCTGTAGATCTCAACAATATGTCTTGATCTTTAGAAATATCTTTAGCTGCATTATAGACATATTTCACACCATCCATAGTCAGAGGCATAGCTTTTCCAGCTTCAGCAAAATTTGTAACTATCTCTTCCTTAATCTGATCAACACTGTGCTTGACTGCAGCCAGGCCATTATTCACATCTGCTTCTACTTCTCTTACCTTGTCAAAAACTTGCTTTAGAGAAAATTCAAAATATTATGCTTGAGACCTGAGCAGGGCCTCAATAGTCTTCAGCAGTTCTTCATTGTTGGAAGAAGAGGGCACAGGAGCTTGAACCTTCTTGGGAGTAGGTGTGCCAAAACTTTCATCATCAAACACAAACTCAGCTGAGTTTGCTTTCCCTGGTGAGACTTGAATATTCTCCTGAACAGGAGGTGCACATTGCACATCCTCTCTTTCTGGCACTGAGGGCATCACCTCATCCACCCTTAGAACTTATGTTGAGACTATATCCTGTAGAATAATCTCCCCCTCGATATTTGCAATAAACATCTTATTAGGCGGGATTTCACTTACAACATCAAGAACTCCACCAGATGTGGATTCTTGTTCCTTCTCAACTGCTTGCTCATCAGAGAATTGATTCCTGATTACCTTATCCACCATTTCTGTATTCATCTGAGCATCTGGAAGCTCTCCATCACCACCATCATCATCATCATCTTGACCATCATCAACAGCAACATCTTGATCATCAACTATAGGAGAGGGGACAAGGGGCAGAGGGGAGTGAACCTTGGAAGCTTCTTTTTGAACTTCTGGGACTGGAACATGGAGGTTCTCCCCCTGGATTGGTGCGTTAGCTGACTTAGAAGCAACCCTTGATGGAGAGGGCTGAGATCTTTGCTCATCTTCAAAAACTTCTTCCTCATCATCAAGCTTCTTAAGACCGGGCCTAATGATTTTCCTTTCCCATCTGTTTAGGATAGAAGAGTCTATCTTCTTCAGATGATGGATTGGAATACCAGAAGCCATATCAAATTGACTCCCATCAATTTGATTCAGATAAAGAGAGATTATCCTACCAAAGTTAGGAATCATCAAACTTGCCTTGATCTTTTCAAAAAGAATTAATCCTCAATTCACTCTTTTTCTGCATACTACTCCAGTCAGGAGTTTAAACATGTCATTAGAAAGGTAGTCATGGGAACCTACCTTGCACAACAAAACTTTGCCTATTATGTCAGACAAAAGTTTTCCTTCTCCATTCATGTTCTTCTAATAGAAGTAGTACCTCTAGGCAATCCACAAAAGAGTAAAGCTCTGTTACAATCTGTTTTCAAAATTGTCCTCTTCTTCCACTGCTGGCAGCTTCAAAAATCTTGACAAAAGAGAGGGCTTCATCTTAATCGCTGAATTTATGACTGTAGATTTAATAACAGATCCATGGCGACGGAGATGGGCATTCTTGAAGAATTCGAGGACCTCTCTGTCCAGAACGCGACATGGGTGCTCTAGAATGAAGGATAGGCCGGCTTATTCTAGACACAGCACTACATTTTGAAATTCGTCAGATGCACTTGCAAACCCTATGCAAACTAGCTCACCCCCAACCTGAAGATATCCTGAACTCTTGTGGACATTGCTAGCAGACGACAAATCGGCGACTGGGAGATGAAGCGTCGGAAGGTTCTCGTGAAAACTCGATGAAAGCGGCATGTGTGACTCGTGAAACCCTTAAAACCTTTATATAGTATTAATGTTTTGAAGAGAGAGAGAGAGAGGCGCGTACCTTTATTGAAAAGCAACGACTCTTCGGATCCAATAAAATTAAGAGAGATAATGATATAAATTCGTCGAAAGACCTGAGTATACTCGATGATTAGTCGAAATAACTCGAGAAATATGTCCAATTAGTCGAAATGACTCGGGAAATATCCTTGATTCGTCGAAATGACTCAGGAAATTGAACCAATTCGTCGAAATGACTCGTGAAATTTCCTTCTTGAAATTTTGATTTTGGACAGATTTCCTTGAGCTTTTTATGATTCTTTGTTCAGCATAACTAGTTCATTTTGAAGAAATTGAACTTGGTCTCATCAAGCGGCTTCGTGAAAATATCTGCAACTTGCTTATCCGTCGGGACAAAACTGAGGTTGATGTCCTTGTTCTCCACATGCTCCTGGATAACATATCTCTATAGGCTTTGTCATGCTGTGAGAGACTGGATTGTTGGCAATTGCAATAGCACTTGAAGAGTCGCAGAACATTGAAATCTCCTTCAACTTCATATTATATTCTAGCTGATTCCTGATCCAAAGAAGTTGTGCGCAACAACTGGCTGCGGAGATATACTCAGATTCAGCAGTTGAGATTGCAACACAATTTTGCTTCTTACTACTCCAAGAAATAAGTCTTCTTCCGAGGAATTGGCAAGTCCCGGAAGTGCTTTTTCTATCATCCCTGCTACCTGCAAAATCAGCATCTGAAAATCTAATCAGTTCGAAATCATTACTTTTTGGGTACCATAAGCCAAAATTTGGTGTGCCTTTAAGGTATCTCAAAATCCTCTTTGCAGCGGCATAATGAGATTCCTTAGAGTTCACCTGAAATCTAGCGCATACACATGTTGAGAACATTATATCCGGTCTACTGGAAGTAAGGTAGAGCAAGGATCCAATTATGCTTCTGTACATAATTTCATCAAAAGGTTTCCCTTTCTCATCCTTGTCCAGAGTTATAGTTGAACCCATTGGAGTCCTCATAGAGGTTGCATTCTCCATTCTGAATTTCTTAATCAACTCTTTGGTGAACTTCGTCTGAGAGATGAAAATTCCATCTTCAGATTGTTTTACCTAAAGTCCTAAGAAATACTTCAGCTTACTCATACTACTCATTTCAAATTTCTCTTCCATCAAGTTAGAAAACTTTTTGCAAATGTGATCATCTGTAGATCCAAATATAATATCATCGACATAGATTTGCACTGGCAAAATCTTGTCTTTTACTTCCCTAAGAAATAATGTCTTATCTATTTTTCCTCTTGTGAATTTCTTCTCAAGAAGAAAGCTAGTGAGAGTCTCATACCAAGCGCGGGGTGTTTGTTTCAAACCATATAATGTTTGCGTAGAAAGTAAACATAATCAGGGAAAGAGGAATCAACAAAATCTGGGGCTTGTTTAACGTATACTTCTTCCTTTAAATTACCACTAAGGAAGGCTGACTTCGCGTCCATTTGGTAAACCTTGAATCCGTTGTGAGCAGCATACGCTAGGAACAACCTGATGACTTCGAGTCTTGCCACTGGAGCATATGTTTGATCGAAGTCGATCCATTTTTTTTTGTCGGTAACCTTGGGCAACAAGTCTGACTTTGTTCTTGATGATCACACCATTTTCATTCAGCTTGTTTCTGAAGAACCACTTTGTTCCGATAACATTATGATCTTTGGGCATTGGTACCAGCTTCCAAACATTGCACCTTTTGAATTGATTGAGCTCATCTTGCATTGCAATGATCCATGAAGCATCCTCTTTTGCCTCATCAAATTTCTTTGGCTCAATCTGCGAAAGAAAACTGAAATGCAAAACTTCGTTAGTTGTACCTCTTCATGTTCTAATTCTAACTCTGGTATCTCCAATGATTTGATCAACTGGGTGATCTCTTTGATGTCTAATCACCAGATTCCTTGCATCTTCTATGCCACCAGTAGGTTCTTCTACTTCTGGTGCGTCTTCTATCTCTTGAGGTTCTTCTTCCTCAGGTACAGTTGGAATGTTCATTGAAATTATCCTTGGAGCATCTTCTTTAGCGACTTCTTCCAAGCTGAGCTCTTTTAGTTTTGTACATGCACCTGCATCTTCAACAAAAACACTAGAAGAGCTGCTGTGAAGAATACTCGTCTCATCAAATACAACATTAATGGATTCTTCTACAACCAGGGTTTTCTTGTTAAAAATCTTATATACCTTCCTACGAAAATATTTTCAAAACACTTTTCACTAAACTTATTTTTGTAATACTTCTCATTATTAAGTACAAAACATTTACTGCAAAAAATTCTAAAATAAGACAGTTGGTTTCCTGCCCATTAGAAGTTCATAGGTGTCTTACGATGATTCTTGTTGATTAGTGCTCTGTTTTGCATGTGACAAGCAGTGTTGACGACTTCTGCCCAAAAATATTCCGGAAGAAAAGAATCATTCAACATTGTCCTGCAAGCCTCTATGAGTGTTCTATTCTTTCTCTCGGCAA
Source organism: Dactylorhiza incarnata (assembly GCA_033032865.1). NCBI lineage: Eukaryota > Viridiplantae > Streptophyta > Magnoliopsida > Asparagales > Orchidaceae > Dactylorhiza > Dactylorhiza incarnata. The sequence continues at coordinate 3,570,982 of JAWHQI010000095.1, read as the reverse complement.
CCCCATTTTTTTGTGGGGTGCGAGGAGAGGAAAACTCATGAAAGATACCTAAGTATTCATAAAACTCTATCATAGCCCCAGACTTGAATTCTGTTCCATGGTCACTTCTGATTTTGACTACGGAGCAGTCAAGTTCATTCTAGATTTGCCTAACAAAGTTGGTGAAAGTGTCGAAGGTGTCTGACTTGTGTTTTAGAAAGAATACTCAAGCAAAACGTGAGTAGTCATCAACAATAACCAAAGTATAGGCTTTACCTCCTAAACTACGAACTGACATGGGACGAAATAAGTCCATACGGAGCAGATATAAATATCTGGTAGAATCTTTGTCAATAGTGCTCTTAAAAAAGCCTGAGTCTGCTTACCCATTTGGCATGCATGACAAGGCCCATCTTTAATGCACTTAACATCGGGTGCATCGCGCACTAGGTTGTGAGAAAATAACATACTTATAATTTTGAAATTAATATATGTTAGTCTCTTGTGTCATTTGTCACAAGAGATGCACTATCTTTTGCTAAAAACACACTGGTGTAGAACAGTCTAAGCATGAAAAATTCAAGCAGAAAATATTTCTACTCCGAGTACCTGTTAAAATAGTTTCTGAGTTATCAGACGACTTTATCAAGCACTTGTCCTTGTAAAACTGAATCATATAGTCTGTGTCACATAATTGACTTATGCTAATAAGATTATGTTGTAATCTTTTAACATAAGCTACGTCTGTGAAAGAGACTATACCGTTGGTAATCATACTGTAGCCTTTTGTAATTCCCCGACCAGATCCGCCAAATATAACTTTTGGACCATCTTTGACTGGGGTATAATTCTGCAATAGGCTTCTTGTTCCAGTCATGTGTCGCGAACATCCACTGTCCAAATACCAAATAGGCGTGTTGTTGGCCTTTGGACATACATGCAATCAAGAATCAATTACCCTTAGGAACCCAAACAGATTTGGGTCCTTGGCTTCTTGTTAGACGACTGCCACTAGGAGTGTTAATATTGTGAGCGGTCATTCTTGCATTATTAACTCGTGGAGTCTTGAAATTCAAGGGATTGAACCAACAATCTATGGCGAAGTGACCAACTTTGTCACAGCACCAACAGTCAAATCCGTTGTACCTTCTTTTCTTCTCCTGCTTAACTTTTTGAATGGGGGGTCGAGCAGGAGCTACTGACTTGGAAGTAGAAGCATCATGATTGCAACATACCCATGGCTCATTCTCAAGTGGCTTTGTAGCACAGTTTTGATTTTCGGTGCTTTCTTAGCAGACGAACCATGTACGAATGAACCATAGTCCTTGAGGACTATCTCTTCATAAGGAGCTTTGAGAGCAGTCGTTCTGAAGTTTCTGGGGCGGCTCCATTCTTGGTTATTTTTTTTAGACTCGTTGTGAGTTGGTCTGGCAAAATGACCATAGGATGTTTCAAAGTCATATGTGTTTGTCGGAAAAACTACTTTCTTGAAGGAAGGTTGACTTTGATCAACCTTACCCTTACCCTTAACGGCTCTTCTCTTAGCAGCCTTACTTTTCTCGGTCTCGTGACCGATACCACTACCCTTCGCAGGAGTTGAGAAGCCATCAATAAGAGGAAGGATGGCCATTGGCTTGGAAAAGCTTTCTACTAGCTTCCTTTCAACCACCAACTTCCCTTCCAGTTCATTAATATACTTCTCTTTCATCTTTACCAGTTCAGCAGAGCTTTTCAGTTCGTCTTTCAAGGTTTGGATTTTATCTCTGAGGAGTTAATTTCTCAATTTCCTCTCTGAGATCCGATTCCACGGTCTTGAGAGACTCAATCTCTTTTGCTTGAGATTTGACTACCTTGCGGCATTTGTCAAACACCTTCAATAAAGCTCTATACTGAACTAGGAGAGCTGAATCTTCCTCGGAGGAGTAGCCCTCAAACGCATTGGATCCCGTCTAGGACTCAGAAAGAGGAGTGTGAGAGTTTACCTTCCCCTCATAAGGGGTGTCGTAGTTTTCCTCGTCGCTTTGAGCCATAAGCCCGAAGTAGGCTTGCTCATCTGAGTTGGACTCATCTGAGTCGCTGTCGCTCAGAGTCTTTGACTTCTTTGCCAAGAAGCACTTTTCCTCCTTTTTACTTTTGAAGGGTCTCTTTTCTTCATTCCTGGATCCATCTTTCTTCTTATACGGGCATTCAGCGATCATGTGCCCTGGCTTGTTACAACACTAACAAATAATGTCAGACGAAATATGTTTGTTCTGTTTAAACTTATATCTGTCGTTGTTGTGGCCTTTCTTGTGATGATCACCATCACGCTGTGATCTTCTATGATCAGAAGAGGACTGATTTCTCCTTTGCTTTCTTTTATTTAGCAGTCTCTTAAATTGCTTGGAGAGCAAAGAGAACTCTTCATCGGACATATCTGAGCTTGAGGGGCAAGCTACTGATTCATCATTTTCATCTGATGATTGTGTCCTTATCGGTGACACGACTTTACCTTTTCTCGACCCTTCGGCCTTCAGTGCTACAGACTTCTCCCTTCCAGAAGTCTTAGCAAAGAGAACTCTCCATCGGACATATCTGAGCTTGAGGGGCAAGCTACTGATTCATCATCTTCATTTGATGATTGTGTCCTTATTGGTGACACGACTTTATCTTTTCTCGACCCTTTGGCTTTCAGTGCTACAGACTTCTCCCTTCCAGAAGTCTTACTTCCCTCTTCCTCAGTTTTCCTGATACTTAGCTTAAGCTCATGGGAAAGAAGCTTCCCAAATAGAATCTGTGGCTCCATCGTAGCCAACTTACCAAACTCCCTTATAGTGATTGTCTTGGTATCTCATTCTTTCGTCAGAGATCTCAAGAACTTGTCAGTTAATTCTCCAACAGTAAAATCACGGTCATAATTTCTTAGACCGTTGACGATCTTGAAGAATTTCTCATAAATATCAGATATGCTGTCCCTTGGATCTTGCTTGAAGGCTTCGTATTCTTGATTCAGCAGAGATCTACGACCATCTCTTACTTCTTTCGTACCTTCCATCAGAACTACTAGAGAATCCCACATCTCTTTGGCAGACTTGCGGTGGAATAAATTTTGCAACATCAAATCGTCCACTGCACTTGAAATAATGTTCTTTCCCTTCTTGTCCAAGGCGGCAAGAGCAATCTCATCCTATCAAGCATCTTCTTAGGAACTTGCACGTTTGGATTTAAGTAGATGTTGCCATAGGAACATGAGGACCTTCTTCAACAATCTGAAATATTCTTGGATCGGCGTCTTCCATGTAGAATTTGACCCTTTCCTTCCACATCGGAAAGTTTTCTTTAGTGCACACCGGCAACTTCATGGAAGAATTATTGGTTCTGTCCATTCCAGACATGGTGTCTCTTAACAACTAGATAGAGATCTTGTTCAAGGTGTTAACCTCTTAACGAACAACCTCCCTCTGATACTAATTGAAAGTATCTAGTTGCTACCTAAATTACCTAGAGGGAGGTGAATAGGTGAATTTTATAGCTTTACGTGGAATTAAAAACTTAAGAAACAAAGCACACAGAAAACGAGCACACACCACAAACACAAGGATTTATAGCGATTCCCCGGAATGGGTACGTCCACTTTCCCGCCTCGCCTATATAGCACTTCGGGCTAGACTCGGCTACTTCACCAATCTCAGTTTTTTCCAAATCTTACAACTCGGAGTATACAACTCCTACAAACTCGGAGAACAGCCTCTCCTACAAAATCTCGGAGAACAACCTCTCCTACACTCGATCCTCTAAACTAGGATATACAAAAACTCGGAAGTAAAACTTGTTACAAAAGATGTAAAAGGGTTTTTACAAATCTTTAGATTGAGAGACAATCTTCTAAATCTCAAAGAAATTTTACTTCTTATTATTTGAAAATAGATCTTCTTCCTTGACTGAAATAAAAACCTTGATCTTGAAAAGAGGAATTTCACGGACAGCTTTTTCAAACTCCATTTCTGAAAGCTCTCTTTCGGTCCACAACATCCGAAACAAACGCACCATTAGTGTTAACCCGGATCCTGTGACTACAACAAGAACCAAATTATCCTCGGCCAGAGCAAGCCTTTGAGCATTGGGCAGTACAGGTAGTTACTCTCAGAGTGCCCGCACCCTCTCAGTCTCCAAGCCAAGCAGCAGCAGCCTCAGCCTCGAGAAGCTCGGGCGGACTCTCCGAGTGACCACTCCAACTCCGCCTCCTCGGTAGCCTTAGTAGAAGCGGTTACAGCCTGTTTTAATTTCTCTCTCTCTCCTGCACGGCTCTTGTGTATCCCTGGCAGCTCGCATTTATTGCACCTACCCGTTCGGGCAGGCGCCTTTTTGTATAAATAGGCGACCAGAGTACCCAGAAAGGCACGTTGAAACTTGAGCTTGCTCCTCCCTATTGGTGCGGTCTCAAGTGCACGTCACTCACTATTGCCTAGATTTTATGTGCCTACTTGTAATAGCTCTATAATAGTTTTTCAGATAAGAAATATTACTTCCCGCAACGAGAGGGTTTTTCCCGTTACGGTAACATCTGGTGTACCCGCTCGCGGCATTCTTCTCCTCCCCCTCTCTTATGTTCGGTCCTACCCTTTATGGCCAGTCGATTGTTTACAGTCCCTGATTCCCCTGCTCTTAAAAGGTCTGTGGCTGAGTGTGGAGGTTGGGGACACTTTTGGCCCCAACAGTTCGAACATGCGACCTTCATATCTCAAGCAATCAAAGAATTTTCCACTATGATTGGAGGACAACAATCATCAAGTTCGCCAGACGGTTCCGAACCCCAGGAGGAAGTGGAGTCACTAGAGAATAGTTCGAGCAGAAGTATAACCTCCTGCTCGAAATGGTCACCCGCCTAGTGAATAGGGAAGCCCCTCTCCAGCAAGAGACCGCAACACTTGATCAGAGACCGCCCCTGAGATGCAAGGCCGCAACGAGGAGTTCGCAGCCCAGTTAAGGGATTTCTTCAAGGAAACTGCAACAACTCACCCAGGCAGAATCCTGAATTTCGAAGAAGGGCCCGGCTATGGAGAAGGATTGGAGTCCAACTCTCCTTTCGTTGATCACGTCTGGCTGGAGTCTGCCCCAATCGGATTCAGGGATCACCGACTCTCCAGGTTCTCTGGGAGGGAATATCATCTCCAGGCTTTCGATTCTGCAACTTCCCTGCAATCCCTCTTGAACGGGGTCCGATGCAAGTTGCTTGCCACCACTTTCGATGGAAAGGTTAGGGAGTGGTTTTATAAGTTGCCCCTCGCTCCATTTGCTCTTTGATGGAGTAAAGGAGGGAGTTGATGTTGAGGTTTGCAACCTCCAAGAAGAGAAAGAATGGCCCGGATGCCCACTTCCAGATCCGTCAGAGCACCAACGAGACGTTGGTCCAATATGTAGGCTGATTCCAGGAGCAGATCATGGAAGATCCATGATGTTGATCCAGCTATCTACCAAGTCGCGTTCACCTTCGGCCTGCGAGAGGGCCTTTTCAAGTTTGAAGTGAGTAGGGAAAGGCCAAGGTCCTATGGAGTGCTTATAGGCTATAGCAGCGGCCAATCGTTTCATCGAAGGGGAGACAACGAACTGGGGATTTGTCTCCTCCCTCTCCGAGCTAGCGCAACAGCGGACGAGGAATTCTTTCATCCACCCTCTAGTGGACCCCAACGGCCAAACCAACCTCGCCAAGAGTTTCAGCCGCTGGCACAGCGCGAGAGAAACCTCTGTCATCGTCCCACACACCGTCCTCATCTCACTTTCAACAAATGGGGCATGTACATCCCCACTTTCCTCAACAAAACAGGAACGCACCCCCTCTGATTCTAGCAACGACACCGACTCACCCTCAGCAATGGGGGGACGATCAAGAAAAGTACACTGACATAGGAGTGTCTATGGATGAGGAGGTGGAAATCCTCCAGAGGCAGCTAGGTTTCAAGAGGCCCCAACCTCTGAGGGCGGGTTTCGGAAATAGGAATCAAGAACTCTTTTGAAAATATCACCGAGACATGGGACACGACACGGAGAACTGCATAGCCCTCTGGAAGCTGATAGAGAGACTTCTAAAGGAAGGCAAGCTGAAAGACCTTCTGGCTGGTAAGACCAACGACGCCTCCACCTCCGGGAAAGGGAAGGAGAAAGAGGTAGCAGGACCTAATGCAACCCATTGCGAGTGCGTGGAGCAAGAGAACATTGGCATTTACGGGAACATAGGGAGCTCAGGATGCGTAGAGTTAGAAGATATTGTCCGGCTTGGCCAAATTAGTTGTATTGAGGGGGGCTTAAGCCCTCAAAGAAAGCAAGTATCAAGCATCTCCGCGAGAAAGAGGATGCCTCAACTTCCCAGGGAGCACTCTCAAGGGGGAGGTTTCCTTCGGGGAAGAAGATCTCCAAAAACGGCAAATTTGTTCCACGATGCGGTCGTAATCAAGGTGGTCCTGGATAACAATTCGGTGTCGAAGATTCTGATCGACACTGATAGTTCTGTAAATGTGCTTTTCAAGCCGGTGTTCGACGCCATGAACATAGGCAAGTCGCTGAAGGCATGCGATGAGCCTCTGTACGGCTTCTCGAGAGAAAGGAAAGAGGTCGAGGGGAGCGTCGACCTCTCAGTAACCATGTGCGGAGTAACGAGGCAGGAAACCTTTCTAGTGAACGATGCACTCAGCAACTACAATGTCATTTTTGGGAGACCCCTCCTGAATGAATATCAAGCAATAATCTCCACCTTACATCATGTGGTGAATTCCCCTTGGGAGGAAGGCATTTTAGGGTCCGCAACGACCCTAGAACCGCTATAGAATGCTACATTAGCTCGATCAACCTGATCGATGAATACGTCCCTCCTCGAGTTCACGAGGCAGCAACGGAAGACGATCTCCTCTCTGAAGTGGAATATTGAGGGATCGTGGTGCCGTCTGCAGAGATGAAGACAACAAATACTCGACGCATATGCTCGATTGCATCATGAGGATATTTCTACCCGTACCTTTATCTTTCCATGCATTTCATGTTTTCAGTTGTCATCTTTCGAACATTTAATATATTTGTGGTTGCTCACAAATTGTTAACATTTTTTCTTTGGTATGAGGTCTCTCGGGTCGCATCTGAACGACAAATAACGAGCAGCCCCATTATCATAACATTGCTTGTTGCCCCCCTTGATCTGCGATCTCCGGATCCAATCATATGGAGGACCCTAAGCCAATAATCACCCCCTCCGGATAGTCACCGATGTTGGAACATGGTCTTCCGCATCTCCTATGTTTGAGAATAACAAATCTTATGTGTATTTGATCTTGTGTGTTTAAGTGTGCAGGAAAACAAGTCCACATGACTCAAGGATAACATAAGAAGGTTGCGCCCAAATTTGAAGCCAAAATTCCAACATGCCCGCTAGAGCCGGCGCTAGCGCTAGCTCTGATTTGAGAAATTTTTGGAAACAATTATGGAAGGTGCTAGCGCCAGGCGATAGCAGCTAACGCAGGCGGTAGCAGCTAGCGCAGGCGGTAGCAGCTAGCGCAGGCGGTAGCAGCTAGCGCAGGCGGTATCGGCTAGCGCAGGCGGTAGCTCAAAGCACAAGAGGAATGCGGCCGACTTGCTTAAAATGAAGGATTCTCACGCAGAGAATATTGCCTAATCTGGGATAGCGTCGGCGGTAGCGTTAGCGCAGGCGCTAGCTCCAAGGCTATAAAAAGGACCCCTTGAATCCGTCTTCATCATTCTCTCCCACTCCCAAATTCCAGAGTTTCGTGCCACTTCGTATAGAGGAAGGTTTAGAGAGATACTCCCACAAATCCATGAAGGCTTAAGGAGATCCGTGGAGAAGATTTCAACACGCGTCATCATCGTGACGAAAGACCGCATCAACTACGATCATACTCTGCGGGTCTTCGTCTACTTCTCCAAGAAATCCACATAGATGGAGTTTTTATATTGTTTTATATTTTCTTGTAATCGTTTAGCGAACTCGCCTCGTGTTGGCGACTAGGTCTGAGTAGGACTTAAGGCAGAAATTCGCCTCGTGTTGGCGACTAGGTCTAGGGTGTAGATCTAGGGGGTGCTCGAGGCCATATCCGGGAAGGATTGACTAGAGCGGCTTGAGGTCGTATCCGGGAAGGATCGGCTAAAGCCAACCGGTTCGTGGGGATACGAGTCGGTATAGAAAATAAAAAGAGTCTTTCATATTTCGCCTTGATTTCTAGTATCATTGAAATCGAATTTTGTAATCAATTTTATTAATAATAATCATGTCTCTTTGTGTAATAAAATTGATTTGATCTTCATTTCTCTAAATTGTTTATTATCCTCTCCTTCATTATAAAACAATTTAGATCTTTATTCAAAATCACTATTTCAATCTCTTATTATTTCAAGTATTCCAAAATATAAGAAAAAGTTTTAAAACCCTTATTCACCCCCCCCCCCCCCTCCCTCTAAGGGCGCCTACCGATCCAACAACCGGAACTTGGTCGAACCCCGTCGAATTGCGATCTCCGGATCAAATCTCTTGCACAGCTCTTCAAGTCTCCGACCCTCTCTGCAGGCACGAACTTGTCTCCTCTTATCACTACCGTAATGTCACTACAATTGCCCTCGTTAGAGCCTCTCACAACTGGCATATGTGGGAGGTCTTGCTGACCTGAGTGATTGATATAGCTTGTCGCGAATCAACAGATGTGTCATTATCGCTTCGGTGACTTTCTGAGGAAAAGCTCCGAGTAATGGATATCTTAAGTCCCCCTAGACATCCTTTCGGAGGAGGGATCTGCCTCCGGACACTCATAACCCCACTGGACTACTCTAGCACAAGAAAGCTCCACATATGTCTTATGCCCAACTGGTCCACCATAGGTCCATAACCTCTAGCAGTAGACTCCTTAGGTCGAGTAGTGTACGCCTTAATCCCCCTAGACGTCCTTTCGGAGGAGCGCACGGTCTCCGGACACCCATAACCCCAGGACAGCCCTAGCGGAGGAAAGCTCCATTGTTACTTCGCGACCAATTGGCCCACCCTGGCCTCCGACTTCTGATTACTCGAGTCGAAATCGCCAAATGTCGGCAGGATATGGTTCATATTAGGGAATATCCATGTTTCACCCTCTCTAAACTAAACCCCCATACATGAGGCGATTACAAAGCTCTGGCAGCATTTAGCGGGCATCCTCCCCGACAAGTCGGATGTGAACATGTTAACTATTATAGGGTGTGGTAACTCTGGTAGAGGTCGCATAGAGTCTGGTTAATCTCTCGCAGTAATGTGTGTGCGGCATTGATAATGTTAACGTGCAGTCATACTTGTAATAATTGCACGAGCTTTTAATCCTTCTCAGCCTATCGTATCTTCAATATATCTTAATTCGTTATTAGCTATAAGGCGCGGTTACTCGTATAGAGAACACATACGCTCTGGGAATACACTTATTATAATCACAAGGCTTGTTGGGGTATTCTTTATTGCGTCGGGCGGACACTCAGGTTGAGTCCGCGCCGATTTATCTGCTACGTCTTCCTTGTAATATCTAAACTCAGTGCGCGAACGGTAGTTCTATTATCAAAGTCTATGTTCTTGAAGTACGTTATTGAAGACATCTCAGCACTATTCACAGCAACGTGTGGTTACTATCTAAAGTGCTCGCACGATCTTATAATGATCATTCTCGGTATTAGAGGCTTAAGCTCTCGCCTAAAGGAAGTACTTTGCATCACACAACTCGATGGGGTATCATGTTGTCATCTAGGTAAGTCGCATTTGTTATTCTATAACCGCGCATAATATGCATATTTCAAGTCGGATCAAATGATATACATAAGGCGGCCATCAGTCAAGTGTCCGCACTCTCCACATAACAGAGGTACGTCATAATTTGATAAATATTTCAATATATGCATAAAATAAATGTTCGCAGATCAGATATAGATATCACAAAGAGCAAGGATAAAGAAAATGATTTATCATTGATTAAGTGAACCGTACAAAATGTAGAGTCCGTGATTACAAAAACACCAGCACGGTCATTCAAAAATTAAAAGATATTAGTCACTCATCCTCCTCAGAGCTCGCCAGTCTTGGGCTGAGACTCGGAGGCGCTGAGAGTGTAGCCGCTCGAACCGGTCTCGGTCCTAAGGGACAAGCTTTCCTCTCTTTCACCCTCCGGGCCGACAATTTCTTCCCCAGCGTCTGCATCTACTTCCGCAGCCTCTCCCTCCGAGGCAGAAATTTCGACAACACCATAGTCTTTGTAGAGGGTCGCATAGTCAATATCGGCGAATTCATCCTTCAGGGCATTCTTCTCCATCAAAAGGTCAAAAGTAAGCTCTATCAACGCCTTGTTGTTCCGCAATATTGCATGCAGATACTTTCGGTTCTCGAAGGTAAGGGCGGTCTGGAAGAAAAGCAATAAAAGGTTAGCAAGTGCGAACATATATGTAACCGCCACTACTTGAAAGGTGTCTTTTTCGTACCTTTGATTATGCATACAGGTAGGCGTTCCGCTTCAGCGCCTCATCGAGGCCACACCATGCCATGTGGTTGTACACGACCGCACGTAGCGTCGCCGTCACCGCCTTCCGGGTGACGGCACTCACAGGAACCTCAGATAGCTCCCGGAGGTTCTTCCTGCCGAACACAGCAAAAGAAACCACGAGAGCAAGTGGCGTCACCCTATCATCCTCCCGCCAAGAGGGGAGGTCTGTGCTAGTGGTAATTGATCTGCGTTCGGGATCCCACTACAGCAAAGGAATGCCCGCAACATCCAAAAGGTCTTTCCCCAGACCGGAGAAGGGGAACTCTTTGCCCTCATTCGCAGGAGACTGGGCGGGCTTCCTCCTCCTCGATGTAGAAGTGATTGCACCACCAGCAGCGTAGACGGCTTCCCTCTTCTACTCTTGTAGGCGGCTCTTCTCGCCTGCGGTCAGGATGTTCCTGGCAGGTTGGCGCGGTCTCTCTGTGGGGGCGCGCTGGAGGAATTCAAATATTCACCTCATTGATCCACTTGGCGCGGACACTTGAAAATTATCTTCGTTGCGCGGGTCCAGAACCGTAAAGAGACCGCCGAAATCTCCCTTGAAGAAAGTGAATCGATCCTGCCAATTCCGAACCTTGTTGGGAAGGTTAAGAACATGCATCTTCTCCGAGACGAAGCACATCTGTCCCCTGGCTCTCACGCGTACATAAAAGAAGTTGCGGAAGACCTCTAAGTTAAACTGAATTCGCAACGTCCTGAGATATACGATAGAGGTAACGGACGTCATAGCGTTCAGCGACACCTGGGCGAGCACCGCTCTGTAGTAGTTCAATACCTCAACCATCTCAGGGAAGATGGGGAAGGTCCATCCAGAGACAAAATGATCCAAGGGCACGGCGATCTCATCAAGTAGTGAGTATCGATTGGATGTTGCATCAAGAAGTGAGCGAAGACCTGGTCCGAACGGTCGGAACATCCGGTTTGTAGGACATGAAGGTGACCACATAGTCAATCGCTTCGAAACCATTGCTCATAACCGCAGCAGCTGGCTCAGTTCTCTCACGCGGATTAGGTACGCAATAAGCGAAAACACCCCTTATTCATAGGCGGACTGCTGTACTTAGCCTCAAAAGCAGAAGCGCCATCAGTCTCAAGCTCAGGCGATCACTCCCCTACGACCGCCCCCTCCCGAATTTTACCTGCAAAACAAAGCATAAAACAGGGCAAGTATCCGTATCAAGCAGATGCAACCGCCACAACACAAGCATTCACAAAGCATTCAAAGCAAGATAACATAAGCAGAATAGCATTTAAAGGGGAAACAGTACAGCGCGTAATCGCGCGCGCCATAAACGCAAAGTCATAATTATTACAGACATGAAACAAAGAGTGGTTGCAACAAAAAAAACTAGCGTCCGAATCTCGGAAGGGAACCCGCTCCACGCCCAAATGAGACAGGCCATCGGAGAGGTCATTGAAGGCCTTATGGGCAATCTTCAGACCCCTGTTCAGTTGCGCACCAACGACGTGGAGAGCTTGGACATCCTTCCGCACGCGCACCTCGAACAGGACACTTGCTTCCACTAGGAGTGTCCTCGACCCTGATGCCACACCATCTCGCGGAGCTCCCTGTTTCAGCAGGAGGACCTCGGAGGTAAGCGCAGCCATCTCTTCTTTATAAGCTTTATTTTCTTTCTTCGGGTCGCGGATCTTCATTTTCGCAGAGCAAAGTTCCTTCCGGAGCGTGTCTAGCTCCCCAAACACTGTAGTCGTCACAGTCGTTGCGGTCTATACAAGGCAATCACAATAACCGAGGTAAGACTTGTTACATTTATTTTGGAAGGCTAATCAAAATGCGTGCAAGGGCGGATAGACTCGTTGGATCCGTCGTCGGTACTTCTTCAGGATGTACACTAACCGCGACAACTCACCCCGCCTCTACCGATCTCACAGCTGCTTGTTGAATAAAGGTTACTCACCGACGTCCGCTCCCACCAGGGAGGGATGAAGACAGACTCGCGCCACACCAGCGGAGGGAAAATTGAGAGCATCCCGCCAGGTCGCTGCGAACTCTCCATGATGTCTGCACCACCTCCCGAGCCTTCAATGTTTCCTGCACTAGCCGTGCCTCCGCGCTCGCCTAGGATGTCAGTAACATCAGCATTGAACAAGGATAAAGTCGCTTCAACCCAAAGGCCAGCAACGGACTTACCTTTTGTCGCGCGCCGCACGGCCCCACCCGCGGTCTCCCTTTCAGCAGCCTCATGCTCCCGGGCCTCTTTCCTCAACCACTTCTCCTCGGCGGTTTGCTTCTTCCTCTGCTCAGGCTTCCCGGTGTTCTCCTGCTCCTTAGCATCAGCCCGCTTCAGGGCCTGGATCTGCTCCTCCAGTACAAGCAGCAGCCATCTCCGAAAGACCGTCTGTCTTCCTCTTCTTCTCAGGAGTCGCTGCCTTGGAGGTGCTCGCCACCCCCTTAGCTCCCGTCATCTTGGGCATTCTCTTCGCCAACGCTTCCAACACAGACTTGTTGCGACCAGCCATTTCTCAAGAGTGCAACCGCAGCAAGTGGGAAAGAATCGTTCGAAAGTGATCCTTTGAGCCCAACCCCGAGCTATTTATAGTTTTCAGCAGTGCAGAGGTAAAATCGCAGTCTCCGCAATTACCTATTTACTTTTTTGAAGTCTGCGCGGACTTAAAAAAGTGTGGGGATTATGTTAACTCGGATCCTGCGACTACAGCAAGAACCAAGTTATCCTCGGCCAGAGCAAACCTTTGAGCATTGGGCATTGCGGGCGTTTACTCCCACAGTGTCCGCACCCTCTCAGTCTCCAAGCCAAGCAGTAGCAGCCTCAGTCTCGAGAAGCTCAGGCGGACTCTCCGAGTGACCGCTACAGCCCCGCCTCCTCAGCAGCCTTAGTAGAGGCGGTTACAGCATGTTGTAACCGCTCTTTCTCTCTCCTGCCTGACTCTCTTGTTTCCAGGGCAGCTCGCATTTATAGCACCTGCCCGTTCGTGCAGGCCCTTTTTTGTATAAATAGGAGACCAGGGTACCCAGAAAGGCACACTTAAACTTAAGTCTGCTCCTCAATGTTGGTGCGGTCTCAAGTGCGTCACTCTCTATTGCCTGAATATTTTGTTCCTACTTGTAATAGCTCTGTAATAGTTTTTCAGATAAGCATTATTACTTCATGCAACAAGAGGTTTTTCCGATTGCGGGAACATCTGGTGTAGCCGCTCGCGACATTCTTCTCCTCCCCCTCTCTCATGTTCACTCCTACCCTTTGTAGCTAGTAAATCGGTTGCTTGCAGTCCCTGATTCCCACGCTATTAAAAGGTCAGTGGCTAAGTGTGGAGATTGGTGACACTTTAAGCCCTAACAATTAATATCACATATTAGATTGGAGTTGAGTTTCACTCCTTCCAATAAATATTTGTGCACATACTTGTATTATGGAATTGAATAAAATGAGTAATAAAGAATTATTTTGCTCTGTATTCCAAATTTCTTCACATACTATAAAATTGTAGGCAAAAAATGAATTGCCTAATCTAGAAAGCAGCTAATGCTCCCTAGGATTTTGTCATAGACCTCCCCGAACAACTTAATTCAGACTAAAATCCTTCACAGCTTTGAATTTTGAGAAAAAGGTTTATATTACTTGGGATACATTTGAATGAAGAAATAGTTGAATAAATACAATGACATATAAAGGATAGGCCGAGTTATTATGCCTTTACGATGAATGGCCAGCCCTATGCCTTTTGTCAACCTACTTCCCAGTTATTCTAACTCATTTCCTAGCTTTGAAGCATAATCTTAAGGTTATAAAGAATAAATATACATCTGGATGAACTTTTTACAATAAAACTCCTAGTTCAATCATGCGTGCATTATTGACCAACTCCCAGATATTATGTGTTCAAACACATTCTTGATGTTTATTTTAAGGAATAATTTGCAGCACCACGATTTTTTGCTAAATCTTTACACCAAGCAGAGTATACAACCACTGACCTTTTCTTCAAATTATTCAATGTCCTCCAGAGATCAATTTCATTAAACAAAGTGAGGCGACAAAATAAATTAAAAGGAAAAGTCAATATGAAATCCTCAACTAGTATGGCAGTGACATTGATCCTTCATTCACATTTTCAAATGCCCAAAATCATTTTACTATTTCTGAAGTTAGTAATAGTTATTGTAAGTTTCTACCTACGACAGGCCAAAAGTTAGGCTGTACAATTGTCTATCATATCCGTTTGTATAAACATTTCTAAAGGGTAGGAAAGTATTACAGAGTTAAGCCTTTAGCAGCGAAAATGAAGTTGACATAATGAACTTAAGCAATAAAAGAAGTCCTGATTTAGAACATAAATAGACCATTAAAAGCCCACACCATAATTTCATAAAGGGAAAACCAAGAAATTTGTAAAGTTGGTAACGATAAGGTAAAATTTGAGTGATCTTTACCTGATGTAAACCAAGTTTGCCACTATTGTCGTAGAAATTGACTATACAGACATCTGGTGACATATTTGGAATTTCCTCCACACCTTTAGAACTTTGCCTTAGGAAATTGTGAGCAGTATGAAGTGCACCATCAACGAGCTTCTTAAATTCCCCTGGAATTTCAGGTGGCACAGCATTATCAAGAAGACGTGAATCTTTATATAATTTTGAATCAGGATCCCAATCCTTGCCAAGGCACATCATTTGCAGATGTAGTTTTGTCCCATTCCTATATCCTGGCCTATAAAAACCGCCAATGCCAATACCGAGCTCACGGCATTTGTTCAAAACTTTAACCTAAAAAGTGGGAAATGAAAAGGAAATTTAGCAGTATAGAGATAAACAAAAAAATAAAAGTCTTACAAGTTTTCAAAAATTTAGTAACATTTCAGATACACTATTGCTACTCTAGTTGTAGCCATATCATGTACATTAGTATCAGCGAAATTACACATGAATGAGTATTTTTCATTTACCTAGCATGAACCTTTGTCTAGTTTCTAGTTTTCATATGCTCTTTAGAAATCTTTACTATATTTGCCAAAAATATAAAGTTAACCTGATCGGCGTTGCTTATACAATTCTTCAGTAACACCATTCCAGATCTCAAATATTGCTGCTCAGGAGCATTTTTGAAGCGTTCAGAGTTCCTTTTTTTCTCTTTGTTCATTACATGAAGAGGGCTTTTTAACTTCACCAAGCCTACTTTTGTAGTTCTAAAGATATCAAAAGAGCCTTTCTCAGGTTTACTTCTAGGATCTCTCTCTGGACTTGCACCAATTGTTCTTTGAGAGGTATGTTTTTGCTGGCGTTCAACAGAGTGTGGAGATGTGCTTCTGTGACTGAGATCGGAAGATGTGCTACTGTGACTGAGATCAGAAGATGACGATTGTGAAACCTTGTTGTTCAATGATGGGTTGAACAGAGAACCCTATAAATTCAACAATATCAGCAACATGAGCTTAACTGTGTAACATAAAGGTACTTTCAAAATGAGCATTCCAGTACCAAAAAAAAATAAGGAAAATTTTGAAAAACAAGCAAAATATTTAGGGAAAAAATAAACACGAAGTAGAGATGTGCTATTCTAGGAATAAAATATTGAGTTGAATATACCTCTAACATCAAATAAAAAGGAGCAGCACACTCCAAGAATATCATAGATAAGAGGAACCAAAGTAGTTTACAAAATAAAAGACATTCAGCAGCATAACAATTTCAATAAAATTAACAGCAACAAAAAACTTCTATTGTAATCTAAACTAAATCAACTAAAAGGATTCCCTTTCACACATCAGTAGATTGTGACTATATTTTAGAAAGGACAAAAGATAAAGCACTAGTTAAGATCCAGAGCCACTTTGGCAATTAGGTTTTTGTTAAGGATCCACGATGGGGTGCCACGTACCGGCGGCGTGCAAGGGCGAGCAATGATTGATTCACATCGTCGCTACTTTTAATATTTGTTGTATTCACCCACATTTATTTGAACTCGCCTAGGTTAAGCCTTGTAATGGGCAATTTAGACTTATCGACGTAAGTTTTGCCACCATGTTAAAGGGTGAAGGAGGGGTAACGAAGAGGAGGCAATTATTAATCCAATTTTCCTTCTCTCACTCTCTCCCTCTCACTCTCTCTCTCTCTCTCTCTCTCTCTCTCTCTCTCTCTCTCTCTCTCTCTCTCTCTCTCTCTTACTCTCTCCTTTCTCGTACCAGACGGCCATAGGGCATCGCACACAGGGTCGCAACCCGATCACCCTCCCAGCCGATGACTTTCGGCTCTCTCTCCGTAGCATGGCTCCTCCCTGCTCCCCCCCCCCCACCCCCCCCCCCCCTCTCTCTTCTCCTTCCCACTCTCTGTTGCCTCTATAGGTCCACAAGGCTCCAAGAAAAGGAACTTCAACCTCCTACACGGCTTTACGCTCACTAGGTTGCATATGAGATCCCAATCAGGGGTCCATATCAACTTGATACCACAGCCAAAATGCACCACCAAAGACCCTCCGCACGCCGACACCCTCTCGTCTGCATGCAAGAGCTCGCACGACGTCGTGTGTTCCTTATGTGTGGGAGTCAATCAATTCAAGCACAATTGTTGGGCTCCTCAGTCGGCGTCGACCTCCACTCCAGCTACTCCGGCCTTCTACCCACTCTCGGCCGCGACATCATATCCCTAGCAATGGCTCCCATGGAAGACAGCAGCCTCACCTTGGCCCAAGTTAGGGAGATATTCCAGAAAATGATGACGACAAACACCAATGCGTCGACCTCCACTCATTGCTTGTCACGACCACACCCTGATGCAGCCACCGCCTTGGGCTCCTCCCATGAAGGCTCGTCGGATCTTCACCGCCAGGAGTTCCAGATCCACCGCTCAGAAGGGAGCAGCATTCCCCGCTATGTGAAGATGGACTTTTCTCTCTTTGACGATCGCGAGGATCCCCTGACATGGCTTACACACTACAACAATTTTTCGCAAATTAGCGCATACCTTGGGAAGATTGGACCAGGATGGCATCCTTTCACCATGTCGGCTACGCCTAATTATGATTTTCCTGGTTACAGCGAGAAATACCACACTTGACGTGGGAGGACTTTTCGATTTATTGTAACCTCCTCTTTGGGCCGCCTCTTCGCAGCAACCCGATTGGTGACCTTGTCTACCTCGAACAAGCAGGGTCCATCAGCGACTACTTGGAGAAGTTTCGGGTTCTGCTCGCATGAGCCCAATCCATTCCCTCGGAGCACCATGTACCCATCTTTACTGTGGGTCACCATGAGGTAGCCGGTTATGTTTCTCGGGGTGCGAGAAGACAAGAGGATTTTCAGTCATATGATTGGTGGCACCCGAGTCGATGAGCCACTTACCCTGAGTAGCCACATGTGCGCTACCTGACGAAGTATCAATTGAGGCAGATTGCTTGGAGGCATTGACTAAAACATCAATATCTGCTGAAGAGAAACAACGGCCAGACTCCGGTGGCAAAGTGGACGGGGAGTCAGAAGGCTCCGACGCAGTAATACTGACAAGGGTCGGAGGACGGAGGTGAAGACGATTCACAAAGCATTTCACGACAAGATGGCCAAGTCGTACACAATGAGAGCAAAGAGTACAAGGTCCCCCACGACCCCCGATGCGACCGACATGACCGTGTTGAGATCCACGACCGACCGCATGCGTAAAATTGTCGGAGGGCGGAGAGTATACAATCGGAGGACGTTGCAGAAGGTTAGTAACAACAGAGATGCAAGAGGCAATTGCATCCAAGGTGGGAGTGTCAGTGACGCAGGACGCATCTATAGGTGGCGGACAAGCGATGTCTTAACCCTACATGCAATGCGATTATTTATACAACGAATGCAATGAACCTAAACACCGTCTAATGAAGGTCTGGCATGTGGATGAGCGACTAATAAACAACCCTAATTTAGGCAAATATGTAGCTCTCCTATATGTAAAATGACAACAGGACGCGGCGGAGAGAAAAAACAAGAAATAAATAATTAAATCTCAAGCGATAATTTAAGCGAAGCAATTTAGGGTTGTGGGCCAAAGCGAGAACGTGCAGCGAATAAATCCTGCAAATCACAATTATTCTAGCACAAACACCCACAATTCAAGATATCCAGGCAAGCATAAAAATCACAACACCATATATTAATAAGGAGAACAAAATCCCACAATACAAAATAATACTCACGAAGTAAGGGGGTCGTAGCGCGGAGATCTGATGTGCCCAAATGAGCGGGTGACTGTCTGGCAGGTAGCAATGACAGCGAAATGTTGATAGCGACTTGGTGGGGTGGTGGTTAAGAGGGTGTGGATCTGTAGGTTTAGAAGTTGCTGATATTTTGTGGCTTAGGAGTGCTCCACCGCGGGTTCGCCCCGCCACTCGGCATCATTCTCCCCGGCTTAACGAAAATCATCTCCTGATGAATGGAGATTGAAATCCTTTCGGTGTGTGTCGGGAAAAATCGATGAGGGACATCGGGGTTCGTCCATGTATCGTCGATCATGGGGCATCCTCTCCAATGGTACTCCTGTGTCTATCTATTAGGCGTGTCATGCATGCATAGGCCACAATATCAGTAATGCTTGCAAGAATCCAATGATGTGCTAGTAGTCCCGGTGTGATCGCCGGTGCAGACGGCGAAGCCATAAGCGATTGACCCAAAGGCGGGTGGGGCTCAGGAGTGGGCAGGGTGTAGGGCTGGGGATGTGGTGATATAGGCTCTAGGAGGTTTCCACAATACAGGACCACATACTCGGGAGGCTCGTAGTATGGTGTCAAGTCCTCAATATTAAATATGAGATGGACATCCATACTTTAGGGATATCAAGCTCATAGGCATTTGCTCTGCTCTTTCTCATGATTGTATAGGGACCTATTCGCCTGGTACTCAAATTTTTAGCAGGCCCCCGAGAGAGCCTCCCAGCACGGAATCGCACCATCACATGCTCGCCTTGAGGAAATACCTGCTCTCGCATGTGGTTACCAACATGAGATTTACAAGATTCATTACCAGTATAGATCGCCCGTCGGACTGACTCATGTAACACATGCAAATGATGAACAAATGAATCCACAGACTCATGCAAATGATGTAAATGACGCACGACAGACACGACACACTCCCTAGGGGAAAGTCTGACAATGGCCTGGATATCTTTAAAATGGGGCGGCCTATCAGGATATAGTTATTAAGGCGCGCTGTCACGACTTGGGGTTAGTCTCTGGAGACTTCTAGAGAAATCTAGGATCTTGGAGAATATTCTTGTACATAGAATTCTAAAGATTAGTCTAGAAGATTCTTGAAAGATGTAGATACAAGAAAGAGGTAGAGAATTCTAGATACTTTCATCTTTTGGAGGGATACCCCTTGGGGGGCCTATATAAGGGGGAGATCCCCTCATTTGTAAATCATCCAAGAATTCAAGCAATCTAAGCATTCTTACTTTCTTCACTCTTGCTCTCTTGCTCTCTCTTTCAAGTGTTCACTTACTCATCTTCATCTTGCCACGATTAGTATTGGAGAAGGCTGACTTAGCTAACTGCGAAGGGCGCGGAAAGGAGCTAAGGCCGCACGCGACATTGTCCAGGGGATAAGTCCGTGACAGCGCGCCGAGGCGCGACTGGGCGCACCAGGCGCACCGGCCCTCGCCTCTGCACGACAAAGGCGGGCGAGGTTCCCCAGGCGCGCCTCGGCGCGCGCCTTGCCAGCTCTCAGGCGCGCATGGGTCATTCAAAGTGTTTTCTTCAACCTGATTAATGAAATTTTTTTGGGAGGTGGATAAACCATGATCTCAGACGCACATGAGGCGTGTCTGGGAGCACTTGGGCATCCAATTCACCGGTTTTCGGTGAATTGAGGGACCAATTCACTAAAAATCATCGAATTGGGTGTCAAATTCGTTGATTTTCAATGAATTTGGTGTCAATTCACTGAAAACCGCGAATTGGATGCCCAATTCGCCGATTTTCAGTGAACTTGGTGCCCAATTCACTGAAAATCAGCAAATTGGATGCCCTATTCATTGATTTTCAGTGAATTGGGTGCCCAATTCACTGAAAATCAGGGAATTTGATGCCAAATTCGTTGATTTTCAGTGAATTGGGCACATAATTCATTTTTGCGCCTCAAGTGCCTTAGGCACGCGCCTGCGCCTTGCGCTTAGGCTTCAAGACCCCTTTGCACATCGGTGCGCCTTGCGCCTTTAATAACTTAGTCAGGAGGCTCTTTCGATGGAGAGTAGAAAAACTAATCGAGTGTGCGACGAGTATCCAATTGACTGCATGAGACATCAGCACTCAAATACGAGCTCATAAAGTGTTAAATGTCTCTCGAGGAACGTGACGCATCAGGGGGCTCTCCAGGAGGGATGTATGAAAATTCATCGCGAATGCGTCGAACACCTTAGTGAAAATTATAGACATCGACAATAGGATGTGACTATAGAGTGTGGTGAGTGCCCCTCATAAGAAAGAACTCATCTGGTGGGTCAGCAGGCAGTGGGTCCCAAAACTCATCAATATTTATTGATTTCACTTAGGATGAGGTCTCGAGCCAAGAGTCTGCTGCAAGTACAACAGAGTCACAGGTAAGAGATGACATCCTTGCATCTGTTTTAGGCAAGGAACATCCAGGCAGAGTAAGAGCTGGTGGCAAGTTTTCCACCATTACAAGTTTTTTCAAGAATGATAAGCGGAAGGAGAGAACAATAGCTCATATTGAAGATGTGAAATCTATTGTTCAAGAAAGATTGAGCCAACAACAAGAGTTATGGAGGCAAGAACAAGAACAACAACAACAACAACAACATGAGCAGGCCTTTCAGAGCCAACTCTACCAACAACAACAAGCGCATCAAGCAGAGATGGCTAGCATGAAAAATCAAATCGATGAACTTATGCGCATGTTTGGTGCTAGAACCGAAACGTCTCAGGTATTATTATGTTTTTATGTTTAATTATTTATACTTTTATGAAATATCATGTTACTTATCTTTATACTTTTATTTATATTTAACTTGTTATTTTTGGTTTGTCAGCAGGCACTTGTATTAGTCTCACAAGGGCCTGAAACATCACATCAACCCGAAACGTCACATGCGTGTTTACCGTCTTCGGTATTATAAATTTATAATTAATATTTTTTTTTATAATTAGTATTTCGTCTTGGGTGTCCGAAATACTAAATACTAAATACTAATTATTTTTAATTCCACAGAATATCAATGATGTCATTGTCCTGTTACCCAATTTCATTTATACGATGGAGAAACAAGACAAAATAATAACTATGGTATTAGATCCAAATGTATTTGGAACTAAAGAATCAACACGTACATACTTTGAAGCTTCCGAGTTGTTTGATTTTCTTAAAATGGAACAAATTGGAGTTAACATCATATTATCATGTATTGGGTGAGTAATGATTATCAAATATTACAAACCTAAGATTTTTAGTTAATAAATATATTGATTATGAATTTACATGTTTTTTTACAGGTACATAGATTAACAACTAAATAAGTTTAGATACACAAGAAATGTATATTTTCATAATCCGACATCTATTTTTGCTTTTAATGATAAGTTTGCCAAGGAGCGTATTAAATCACGAGGACAAGAGCTAAAAAATAGGCTTGCTCAACTTCAACCGGATTCTTTATTATTTTTGTCATATCATAAAGAGTAAGTATCAATAATTATTGCTATTTTTTATTGTTATTCAAGTTATTACTTATTAATGATTTATTGATTTTATTTGTTAATTGTTACACAGAGTACATTGGATGTTGGCCATTATTGAAAAAGATAACAATACAATTTATTGGCTTGATCCTTTAAATAAGGACATTCGTGACGATATAAAAAATGGTATTGCACTGTAAGTTTATTAATTAGTATTTTCCCTATTTGAAATTTAGATTCTGCTGTAAACTAATTTTTTTAAATATTTTATGAAGTGCATTGAAGGATTTGGCAAATGACCGGAAAGTCAAATTTCATAAACCAAAGGTTTTACAGTGGAAACGGTAAGCTATAACCTATATGACTATATGAGTATATATTAAATAATTATTTTCATATTTACAATTCTAAATTCTAATGTTTACTATATGTTTATTTATTTAGTGTCATAAACAGCCGGATAGTATTCAATGTGGGTACTATATCATGTGCTACATGATTGACATAGTTGATGCTCTTAGAAGTACGACAATGCCATCAGGGGTAAGTTAATTGCATATAGTTTCATACATGATAAATGATAATAAATGTGTTGAATTTATTTTAACAAATATTTTTGTTTTTATTGCAGATCTATGATGGAGTGGATGAATTTTCGCCTGAGAAAATAGATAATATGCGAAATAAGATTTGTGATTATATAATCACTACATGTGCGACATGAAAAACGATTGAAAGTTAGAAAGTAGAAACATATATTGTTTTATTGCTAAACAAATGTAATTGTGTAATTGTGTATGTGTTAGTGTGTTGCTTTATACTTATGTAGAAAATTAGAAATAGAACTGTATGAAAATTGTAATTGTAATTGTTTATGGAAATTGATGTATGCACTATTTGTGTAACTCTGAATTTTATAGCTCTTGTTTCAGTTGTTTGTGAAAGATGGAAGACCAAAACATCAACAGTCTTGCTCCATCCGTTGATAGCAATGAGCTTGACCCAAAAACTGATCCTAAAAGAAAAGCAAATTCAAAGGATCCTGGATGGAAGTATGGACATTGGTCTGACATAAAAGATAAAAATACCGTTAAATGTAATTTGTGTGATAAAGTATATAAAGGTGGGATCAAAAGATTGAAACAACACTTATGTGGCGGATATGGAGATGTGGCAAAGTGTTTTAAGACTACTTCAGAAATAGCAACTGAGATGTATGCAGCTTTAAATGATAAAAAAAGGACAAGGTGGATTTGACAGCTGATGATGATAATGTAAGTGAACAAGAAATAGAGCGAGCAGGTTCTCAAAATGTATCTCCGGCATTATCTACAGCTAAAAGTTCATTTGTCCCAAGTTCTGGGACAAGTGCCAAAAAGAGAAAAGTACTCCACCTTCCACAAAAACGGGGCCCTATGGATGCTCATGTAAGACGTGCTCCCGAAGATGTAGTTGATGAAAGACGTGCTAAAGGTCCTGCACAAACTACTATTAAGAGATGTTTTAGATCTCCTTAAATGAAAAAGAGAGTTGATGGTTATGTTGCAGATTGGTTCTATGAATGTGGAATTCCTTTCAATGCTGCAAAGGCACGAAGTTTTGAAGTAATGCTTGAAGCAGTTGGACAGTATGGGTCTGGTTATAAAGGCCCTAGTTATCATGATTTACGAGTTCCTTTGTTAAAAAATACAAAAGAGAAAGTTAAGGAGATGAAAACAAAGTATCAGGCGTATTGGAGGAGATATGGTTGCACTCTTATGTCAGATGGTTGGACGGACAGGAGAGAGAGACATTTGATCAATTTCCTAGTTAACTGTTCAGAAGGAACTTATTTTATGGGTTCCGTAGATGCATCCGGTCATATTCAAGATGTCACAATGCTATCAGAGTTGCTTGATAGTAAAATAACCGAGATAGGAGCAGATTGCGTTGTTCAGGTAACTTTTTATTGTTATTTTAATTTTCATATTTCATGTTTAATAGTCTACAACTATAGACTATAGAAGTATAGAACTTTACATATATAAAAAGTTATGTTGTATGCAGGTAGTGACTGACAATGCCTCCAATTATAAGGCAGCTGGTAAAATTTTAATGGAGAGAAGACCCACATTATTTTGGACTCCTTGTGCAGCTCATTGCATTGATCTAATGCTAGAAGATATAGGCAAGCTGCAACAAAACAAAATGGTGATAAGAAAGGCAAGGATGATTACAAATTTCATCTACAGGCACACTCGTTTACTTGATGCAGTAAGGACTACTATTGGTGGAGATCTAGTCCAGCATTCAGTGACTAGATTTGCAACAGCATTCCTTACTCTACAAAGTGTGCTTAAGCATGAGGAGAAGTTGAAATTATTCTTTGTGTCGCCTTCATGGAATGCTGCTAATCTGGCAAAAACCGAAGCCGGAAAACAAGTTGTTGCAGCAATACTTTCAACTGTTTTTTGGAATGGAGTAAGAGATTGCCTAAAAGGAGGAAAGACACTAATAACCGTGTTGCGATTAGTAGATGGTGATGAAAGGTCAGCTATGCCTGAAGTATATGTGGCAATGGAAGAAGTCAAATAAAAAATCAAAGATCATTTTGATAATAAAGAAAGATCATATAAAAAAATTATTGACATTGTTCAAAATATGGACAAATCAAATGGAGCAACATTTGTATAGGGCGGCTTTGTTTCTAAATCCAAACAAATATTTTGAATATGAGGAAAAACATTCCGATGATACTTAGAAATTTCAAGATGCTTTTAATGATGTTATTGCAAGACTAGTGCCCGATCAACAATTGCAAGACAAGATTGCAGAGTAAGACACTAACTATAAAGCATCTCGAAATAGTTTTGGAAAGCCTATGGCTATTAGGCAACGAACCACCTTAAATCCAAGTGAGTATTGATTACGTTTTTATTTTTTCTTAAACTACTTATATGTTATACTAATTTATTTTTGTCTTAAATAAATAGTGGATTGGTGGGGTGCACATGGAGGACCGAATGTGGACCTTACAAAGGTAGCATTGTGCATACTTGGCTTATGTTGTTCTTCTTCTAGTTGTGAGTGCAACTGGAGTACTTTTGAGTTTGTAAGTATACAAAATTTTAATTTAAAATTGAACTTGTTTTATCCACTAACAAATAACAAGTTTGCAACTATCTTGATTCAGATTCACACAAAGAAAAGAAATAGATTGGAGCATCAAAGGCTTAATGATCTTGTATACATCCAATACAATCGTCGTCTACAAGCACGATTCCAAGAAAGACGTGAAAAAAGAAGAAATTAAAACCCTTTAGTGCTTGATGAGCTAGATTGGAGTAGTGAGTGGATGATGAACAAACCGGAGGAAGCTTTAGTTTATGATGATGATGATCTCACATGGGAAGCTGTAGAGAGAGCTATTGGGACTGGGGTTCGAAATTTACGAAGTGGTGCTCAAGCTAATCTTGAACAAATATTTGAAGGGGATGAAAATCTAGATCATTTTAGTGTTGCAAATGATGATGATCTTGTTGATAATTACGGGCAAATGACGAGACCTCAAACCAACTAAGCTCATGCAATGCCAATGACGATTTACTAGATGATGATTCTATTTGATCTAAAAAATTATTAATGCTACATTGCTATTGTGTATCAGTGTATGATGATCATAACATTTTGGTATTGAGTGAAATGGTTGTGAATCTTGTGATTGTCAATTTGACATTATATATATTGATTCTAAAATCTGAATGTTATTTCTATTTGATTCTGAATGTTATGATGCTGAATGAAAAAAAAACTGTGTATCTGAATGCTGAATGACTTCTGGAGTTCTGGGAGTGTTAAAAATTCTCTTTCAGTCTTTTAAAAAAAATGGGACTATAGACAGCGGTTATTTCAATAATCGTTGTCTATAGTCCCCTGGCAGTGACTATAGACAACGGTTATTTCAATAACCGCTGGCTATATTCACTGGCAGGGGACTATAGACAGCAGTTATTTCAATAACCGCTGTCTATAGTCACTGGCAGGGGACTATAGACAGCGGTTATTGAAATAAACGCTGTCTATAGTACTATAGACAGCGGTTATTTCAATAACCGCTGTCTATAGTCCCCTACCAGTGACTATAGACAACGGTTATTGAAATAACCGCTGTCTATATTCTTCATTTGTTTTAAAAAAAAATGTCGTCTAGCATTTGCTCGCCTTATTGTCGCCTAGGCGTCCGCCTTGTCGCCAAGGCGTCAAGGCGGTCGGGGCTCGCCTTGGTACGCCTTGACGCCATGAAAAGCTGTAGTTTGCCCTTCTTTTAGTTCGTTTACATGATGTAGTTGTTCTTATAGTTCTGTTCTGTGTTTTAGACTTATATCGGAATCTCTCTAATGGTTCTTGTATCAGACTATGTTTAAGATTTCAGTATTTCAAATATTTGGACACTTTCATTTTTAGTGGCTCTGTGAAATCAAGTTTGAGGTACACTTTTACCCCTTAGTTTCTCTTACTGCTTCCGCTGTAAGTACTCTTTAGCACTTTTCATGTATACCAGTTATGTACCAATTTTTATTACCGTTTCTTGGTTTGCTTCTTATCACGGGGACCGGCCGGACTGCTGATTTGTGGTAAAACTAAGGTGGGGTATTACAATTGGTATCAGAGCTAGGTTTAGGATCTCACGACCCAGAAAATTCACAGAGCCTTAGGATTTTAACTGAACCTTTCTTCGACGTTAGAATCATCAATCTTTCTTTGACGTAAGATTCATCAAAATTTCATCTAGCTTAGCTATGCGTTGTATGGAAATATCTTTCTAGTAGATCTTTCTTTGTGTCTCGTACGTCAATAACTCTTTTTCCTCCATCGTATAAGCACCGCGAACGAACGAGGCGGGCGAGCCTTCGCGTCAGAATACCACTCCCGAGATAGTCATGGATGACGGTGGTGCACCAGCAGCAGCACCAGCAGCACCGGCAGTACCAGAACCTACCGACTTAGCAGCCGTTATTGCTAGGGCAGTGGTCATAGCTCTGCTGGAATTCAGAAATGGATTGCCTGCAGCAGATCCAGCAGTAGTTCCCGTACCTGCCGGAGACTTAGGAATGGATCGTTATCTGAGGAATTTCCGAGATCTTCAGCCCTCCAATTTCAATGGAGAAGAAACATCGATGGAGACCGATGGAGACCGATGGAGACCGATGATTGGCTGATAAAGACTCGCAACCTGCTCGAAGTGATGCAGTGCCCAGAGAACAAGAAGGTTCCTTTAGTCGCCTTCCTCCTGAAAGGTGAGGCAAATCTGTGGTGGACTAGGCATCAGGCGGATGATCCCGCTGGTAAGTAACGTTGTTCTAATTACCTTTTTCCTAGAATACTTTGCCTTTTTAGCGTAATGGTAATTTGAGTTTTCTTTTATGTTAGGTCGTACAGTTGATATGTTCACGTGGAACAATGTCTCGACGGCACAAGCTAGCTGGTTTGTGCCCCCGTCTGAGCGCAGCAGTCTCCAGGAGAAGTACCTCAGGCTCATTCAGGGGGACAGAACTGTAATAGCTTACGAGCGGGAGTTAACTCACTTGTCTCGTTATGCGGGTAATATGCAAGGGGATGAGAACGAGAAATGTAGCCGGTTCGTGGACAGACTGCGAGACTCTCTGAGGCAACCTTTGATGACGATGGTCAATGCCGATTACAAGAGCTTGGTGGACACAGCGAGGAAGCTGGAAGCTGATCAGCAGAAGGTACAAAAGCATAACAACTTCCGTTCAAAGCAGACTCAGGATGCATCACAACAGACTCAGGATGCATCACAGCAGCAGCAGAATAGAAATAGCCAAGGAAAGAACTGGAATAAGAAGCAGAGATCTGATGACAAGAAAGGGGGTCAGACCGGGTCCAAGGTCAAAGATTACCCCCTCTGTCCTAAATGCTACTGTCACCATCTGGGTGAGTGTTTAGCTGCTGCAGGAGTTTGCTACAAATGCCAACAACCGGGACATATAGCTCGTTACTGTCAGGGAACTCCCGTAGTTCAGGTACGAAATTTCATTTGAGTAATCTTCTTAAGTTATGCCTTTCCCTCAATAGGCCTAATTATGATTCTTTTATAGTCGAAGTTTGAGGTCGGTGGTCCTAGCAGAACCGACAGAGGAAAGGCTCATGTTGGAACCGAGGAGAAAAATACTGCAGGACGAGGTCCGGTGCAACCCAGAACTTATGGGCTAGGCCAGCAGGAAGCTAAGGATCAGGAGGACGTGGTGACAGGTATGTGTACGTCCTAGAAGTTTTAGTATATCTCTCCTTAGTGACACTAAAATAATACCTTTGTTGCATTCATGCATGTAGGAATACTTATGATACGAAACGTTCCCTCCAAGATTCTCTTTGACACGGGTGCCTCACACTCGTTCATAGCAGAATCTCTGGTGCGTAGGCTGGATTTAGAAGTCCTTCCAGAGTCTGCATCATTAGAAGTTATGATGCCTAATGGATCCTGTTTGCAGACCAGGAATAAGTGTAGAGTTCCAGTGTGGTTTGAAGAAACTGAAATCTCAATAGAAGCTTCACTCCTCCCTATAGCAGGTTTTGATCTGATAGTGGGTATGGACTGGCTTTCAGATATGAATGCAAGAATTGACTGCAGGAACAAGGTGGTACAGTTCGAAGGACCCAACCAAGTTGCATTTACCTTCCAGGGTATGAAGGGAGTCTCCAAGTTAATAATCTCCTCAATCAAGGCTATAAGATGCATCAATAAGGGTTGTGCAACCTTCTTGGTACTGATGAATGCTGAAGCCAAGGTTAATCTGCTAGAAGTGCCTGTCGTTAAGGATTTTTCTGATGTCTTTCCAGAGGAGTTACCTGGTGCCCCTCCTACCAGGGAAATTGATTTCCAGATAGATCTTGTACCTGGAGCTGCGTCAGTGGCCAAGAGTCCATACCGAATGGCCCCCAGAGAACTTGCTAAGTTGAAGGTTCAGCTGCAGGAGTTGAGTGACTTGGGTTTCATTCGCCCCAGCACTTCACCTTGGAGTGCCCCCGTACTGTTTGTTAAGAAGAAAGATGGTAGCCTGAGATTATGCATAGACTACCGTGAGCTGAACAAACTAACAATTAAAAATAAGTATCATATCCCCAGGATAGATGATTTGTTTGACCAGCTCGAGGGATCTAGCACGTTCTCCAAGCTAGATTTGAGGTCGGGTTACCACCAGTTGAGAATTCGAGATGTGGACATCTAGAAGACGGCGTTCAGCACTAGATATGGACACTATAAGTTCGTGGTCATGCCGTTCGGGTTAACTAATGCCACATCCGCCTTTATGGATTTGATGAATAGGGTGTTCCGAGAACTTCTAGACCGATTCGTTATCGTCTTCATAGACGACATTTTGGTTTATTCAAAGAGTCAAGAAGATCACGCCGAGCACCTCCGGACAGTGTTGAGCACTCTCAGGAAGAATCAGTTGTATGCCAAGTTTTCAAAGTGCGAGTTTTGGCTCTCAGAGGTTGCATTCTTGGGACACGTCATAAGTCAGAAGGGTCTCGTTGTGGACCCGAAAAAGATAGAAGCAATCAAGGATTAGCCAAGGCCGAAGGCAGTTACTGAAGTTCGTAGTTTTCTCGGTCTAGCAGGATATTACAGGAGGTTCATTAAGGACTTCTCAAAAATAGCGCTACCAATGACTACCCTTACCAGGAAAGGGAAAGCTTTCACGTGGACAGTTGAGTGTGAGTTTGCGTTTGAGGAGTTGAAATTTAGATTGATGACCGCCCGATTTTAAGCTTACCTTCAGGCTCAGAAGGATTTCAGATATATAGCGATGCCTCAGGTCAAGGGTTGGACTGTGTACTTATGTAGCATGGTAAAGTCATAGCTTACGCCTCCAGGCAGTTAAAGGTTCACGAGAGAAATTATCCTGTGCACGATTTGGAACTTGCAGCGGTCATCCACGCCTTGAAGATTTGGAGACACTACCTCTACGGAGTTCATTGTGAGGTCTTTACGGATCATAAGAGTCTCAGGTATATATATGATCAGCAAGAGCTTAATATGAGACAACGAAGGTGGGTGGAATTCCTCTCAGATTATGATATTGGTATCCAATACCACCCGGGGAAAGCAAACGTGGTGGCTGACGCGCTTAGTAGAAGAGGTTCGAACTATGCCCTCATTACTCAGCAGGAAGAACTTGTGCAAGATTTGGAGAGGTTGGAGATCAGTATCATACCACGCTCCAGTCTTGGTTCTGCAAGGTTAAATTGGATGGAAATCACTTGCGATATTAAAGATAGGATCAGAACGGCTTTACCCCTAGATCCGAAGATGGTAGAAATTTGGGACTCGACCCAGGATGGTCAGAAGGAAAGGTTCAACATTCAGGAGGGCTTACTTCTTTTTTATAGTAGAGTATGCATTCCAGACGTTGGTCACCTTCAAGAGGATATACTGTTTGAAGCTCATAATTCAAGATATTCGATACATCCGGGTAGCACGAAGATGTATGCAGATCTCAAGAAGTCAGTTTGGTGGTCAGGTTTGAAGAGTGATGTAACAGAATATGTTGGAAGGTGTGAAACATGCAAGTTGGTTAAAGCCGAGTGCCAGAGACCAGGGGGCAAGTTGAAGCCCCTACCTATTCCGGAGTGGAACTTTGAAGATATATCGATGGATTTTGTTCACGGCCTTCCCCGATCGCAGAGTGAGAATGATTCATTATGGGTTATAGTCGATCGTCTTTCCAAGGTTGCCCATTTCATTCCCAATAAGAAAACGGATCAGGGACCGAGATTGGCTCAGTTATATGTATATGAGATAGTCCGACTCCATGGTGTTCCCAAGACTATTATTTCTGATAGAGATGGCAGGTTTACCTCCAAGGAATGGAAGTACGTTCAGGAGAAGTATGTCACCCCCAGACAGATGGGCAGACCGAACGCACAAATAGAACCATGGAGGACATGCTCCGTATGTGCATACTGGACTTTGGAGGTAAGTGGGAGAAGTATGTCACCTTAGTAGAGTTCTCCTACAATAATAGTTTTCAGGCAAGCATTGGACTGACGCCTTTTGAGGCTCTCTATGGCAGACAGTGTCGTACGTCGTTGTGTTGGGCTGAAAGTGAAGAGAGGTCTTCCAACAAAGAATCATGGGTTGACAAGACCACAGCTCGAATCAAACTCATTCAGGAGCGCATGAAGATGACACAGGATCGCCAGGCCAAGTACTATGATCAGAGGCATAGATCAGTGGAGTTCAGCGTAGGAGACTATGTTTATCTGAAGGTCAAACCAGTCAAGGGTGTCTCTCGAATCAAGCGGATGAAGAAGTTGAGTCCAAGGTTTGTTGGTCCTTTCGAGGTGCTGGAGCGCATAGGTGAGGTTGCTTATAGATTGGCCTTGCCCGAGGAAATGAGTGGTCTACACGACGTATTCCACGTCTCCTATTTGAGGAGAGCAGTTCGAGATCCCAGTCAGATAATCAGTACTGTGGAAGCACCAATCGAATCAAACCTTTGTATTAATATTAAACCAGTCAAGATAGTGGACTCAAGAATTCAGAAGCTCAGAAACAGGGAGATCCGTTTCGTGAAAGTCCTTTGGATGAACTGTGCTCGACCAGAGTATTCTTGGGAAAGAGAAGATGAACTCTGAAACAATGAACACTATGCTTTCCTCTTTGACTCAGGTATGATTGTAATTTTCGAGGACGAAAATTTATTTAGGAGGGGAGATTTGTAACACCTATAAATTAATTCGCCAAACTAAATTTGATTGCAGAGCCTGATCTCGAGCAAGACTGAGCAAGCTCTCGTCAAGTCGAGGTATAATTTTGTTTCGATCAATGAATGCGCAGCATTAAATTCATTAACGAAAGTTTTTGGAATACGACCTAAAGGTTTAAAATCGGCTCCCCAAAAAATCTAGGCCCAACATTCAATTTATGATAGGATAATAAAATAAAATAAAAACGCAGGTCACGATTAATTGGTTTCGGTTAAGCAGCGCGTCGTTTCCTTTTTATTTTCCCCTCCACGCGAAAACGAAACCGCTGATTTGTTCTTTTTCCTCTTTATCGCTCTCGGACGCTCGACAGGAAGAAAATCGCTACTCTTCCTTCTTTTCCCTCTCGACCGAGCGAGAGAAAGGAGTAGGGTTTCTCGTTCTTTTCGATCGCCGCCTGGGACGCCTGCTTCTACGCGTGCGCCGACGGTAGCAGACGCAGAAGTCGTCATTCCTCGTCTCACGATCGAAGCGACAACTGTTTTCCTACGCAGGTAACCGTCGTCCCCCTCCCTGCTACAGTTCTGCTCCTGTCATTCCTGCTTAACCACCATTTTTTTGGCCAAGTGAACCTCTTCCCCTCAGTCCAGTGGGTTTCTTTTGCTAATTTCGTGGATTCTCCTTTAGGATTTTCTGGAACTCCCTTGCGAGATCTGGGGTTTCCCTCAGAGGTGGATCTCATTAAAACCGATTCTTGGCGAAGAGGTAAATACTCCCTTTGTTCGTACTCGTATACGTCGTGGACTCTAGACCCCGGTGTAAGGGATTTGAGGATCGCTCTAAATTCAGCGGGGTTTGACTCCTTTCAGGTTTGGAGAAACCCTAGTAGTGGAAGGAGGATCGAGAATTAGAGAGGAGGAGGCCTGCTCCTTCCGACTCAACTTCACTGTTGAGATTTGTCCTTGATAAGGTATGTAGGAAACCATTATTTAATCTTATGTTTAACACCCTCTCCACCGGCTAACCTCCGTTAATTTGTTTCCACCGAAACCCTAGGGGCGAGAAGAAATTTAATTGTGTAGAGTTCAGCAAAGCAGAGAAATTATGCATCCGCGACTTGTATACGAACGCCGCAATACTGCTGTAAGAAATTCTATTCTTTTTAGTTAGACATACCATGTAGTTATGCACAGATTTTATCTTCGTATAGTAGGAGAAAATTTTGTAATGTTATACAACCATGTTTATCTAGACATCAACATTCAACCTGTTAACGAAATGCGTCATATAAATAGTCAGTTGAACCAATTTAAATCCAATAGATAACGGAAAATTTTACTAGGAGGCATGATTGAGACTTTCTCCG
Source organism: Dactylorhiza incarnata (assembly GCA_033032865.1). Taxonomy (NCBI): domain Eukaryota; kingdom Viridiplantae; phylum Streptophyta; class Magnoliopsida; order Asparagales; family Orchidaceae; genus Dactylorhiza; species Dactylorhiza incarnata. The sequence continues at coordinate 3,537,755 of JAWHQI010000095.1, read as the reverse complement.
TCGTGATAGATAGAGACGCACTATCTTACTCATGGGGCATAGTAGACCTTATGAGCCTCAATTGCAGGGAGATGTTATCTCTAGAAATTCAGAAGATGCGAGTCCATGTCCGTGGGACACTAGAACCTCGACGTTCGTTAGTTGGGACTCGGATCGATAGAATGCGCATAAACCGTTTCTCAGCATAAGATTTTAAGAAGGATAATCACTAGACAGACATCACTTAGTATACGAGAAAATTTAGAAATGGTATTATAGTTAACCTTTCTTTTGGAGCCTGAATAATTATACGTAAGATGTTTACGAACTAGAACAGACATTTATGTTAAGCTTTCTATAGAAAAGAATGCATATTATAGCATTTTATAAATAGTTTACTTTTGTAGAATAACAGTATCCTTTTCAAAAGAGAAAGCAAGAAATCATGTTCATTATAAATTATTTTTAGTGTCACTGAGAAGAATGGTCTTTCTTACTCTTCAGTTGGGCTGACCCATTTTTGGGCTTCTCATTACAGGAATCACAGGTGGGGTGTTGCGCCTAGGATGAGCTTGTCTGCAGTTTGCCCTTCTTTTAGTTCGTTTACATGATGTAGTTGTTCTTATAGTTCTGTTCTGTGTTTTGGACTTATATCCGAATCTCTCTAATGGTTCTTGTATCAGACTATGTTTAAGATTTCAAGTATTTGGACACTTTCATTTTTAGTGGCTCTGTGAAATCAAGTTTGAGGTACACTTTTACCCTTTAGTTTCTCTTACTGCTTCCGCTGTAAGTACTCTTTAGCACTTTTCATGTATACCAGCTATGTACCAATTTTTATTACCGTTTCTTGGTTTGCTTCTTATCACGGGGCCCGGCCGGACTGCTGATTTGTGGTAAAACTAAGGTGGGTTATTACAGGAGTTACCATGGTTCTAGATCATGCCGACGAGGAAGAAGCTGAAGATCGCGCTGAAATCACTGATGTCGGAGCTCCTGCGGCTAATGTTGGGTTGATATGGGATAGAAATTACCTGCGTGCAGCGTTTCGTCAAAGGAAAAGAAGCTTGTCGGCGGATCCCCGGCGGGGAAGGAGATCGAAGGCGGGATCTGGAGCTGAAATCGAGTGTGTAGTTATGTCGAAAGTTCCGCTCGAGCCGGGAGACGTGCAGCGGCAGATACGCGTGATTTGCGAGTCGTCGATAAAATCGCTGCCCAGGTGTGGGGGTTGTTCGGACCGCACATGCTATTTTCTCTGTTTGGCGGGTGGTGGGAAAATCTGCGGCACACAGTAGCTAAGCAGCTCCGCCAAATATAGCCTAAGTCCAAAAATGAACACTACCACCACCAGTGTTTATACTGACTAGTTGTAGCACTCGACGTGCATCAACTTGATGTCAAGGATCAGTTGTGGATAGAGAATTCTGGTCTGCATGAAGGACTTTAAAAAAAGTAGCATATCACCTCGGCTAAGCTACCTGGAGCAGCTCCTGGATGGATTCAAGCCAGTAAGAACGGACACCAAGAAATTTCACTACCACCTGCGGTAGCTACTAGAGTCAGCGCTAATAATATGGAGTTTTGAAGATGTTCTACATTGGACACTACCGCCTGGCGGTAGCGGCTATCGCCCGACGGTTGTGCCCAGAAAATGACGAATTCTATTTAAACGGATTGGGATCTCATTCTATTAGAGGGATGTTTACAAAAAAAAATTTTGTGGGTGTTCGCCCAGCCGCCTCGAGGGAGTAAAAAGTTCATTCATATTGATTCAAGAGAGATTTCTTGAAGGGGGATTAAAGGAAATTCATGCAAAAGGATTGAAGGTCATTAAACGGTGATCAAAAGCCTTCTCACAACATTCTCTTGAAGATCCTTGATTTCTCACTGCAAAAACCGATTATCAAGCAGAGTTGTTCAAGGACTATAAAGACAACAAAGAGGAAGCATCAAATGTCATAAAGAAAGAACCTTTATAACAAGATGACATCATAAACAAATAGTTTTTTTAGAGGGTAGTTTTTCTCTTTATCATATTTACATATCTTATTGTATTTTCTCTTTTATTTTGATTTGACCGCTGAATATTGTAACCGGTGTGAATTCGCCTTGCAAGTAGCGACTAGATCGGGGTTAGCTCTAGGGAGAGAAATTCATCTCGGGTGTGGCGACTAGGTCGAGGAAGATCTAGGGCGAAAATTTGCATTAGTTATGTGACTAGACTTAGGATTAGGTCTAGGGGGCGTGAAACTTATCTGAGGGTGGATTTGTTAGGGTCAACCAATTTGAGATGCGAGAAATCCATGTTTTAAGAATCGTCGACTTGATCTTTGTGTTACTATATCATATCTTTTGCAGTGTTGTGGATATCATCTGGCATGACCGACATGTCGGACGACATAAAGGTTTCATGGGCAAAACGGCACGTTTACAATATTGTTTTGCAAAATATCCTTTTGGAATATATCCGTCGATATAACAGTTATGGACCGATATATCCACCAATGTATTACCGATATATCGACATATATATCTCAATAGTATATCGGCTGAATTTTTTAAATTAATTTATTTAGCGTCTATGGTTCAATAGACAGCAAAACAAAATCGTTCGTTGTTTGGAATGTTCGGTGCTCTAGTTCTCGACTATGTTCATGTTTCCACTGGCTTTCTTCCCTTTGACCGTTTGTCATTGACTTTGATTATGCTTGACCATTGAATTTTTTAATTGAAGGTTCATTATCTTTCATCATCGTCGACGACTTCTTGACCTCCTGTTTCCTCTCACTTTCTTCCCTCGTTATACCATTATTATCCATGTAACATAAAATTTTATACTAGTTTGGTAGAATTAGAAATTCAATAAATGTTAAATTATTAATATATTAATATAAAAAATATTAAAAATTATATTTATATATAATTATGTATATAAATAATTAAATATTAAAACCTGATATATGAAATATCCTCGATATATCTCCCGACATTAAAATCAACATGAAAAACCTAAACCGACGTGTCCCCGACATCCGACATCTGCAACATTGATCTTTTGTAATCATGCATCTTGATAAATATAATTAAAGTTTTCTTACTCATGCTTTTGATTTACTTTTACTTAATATGTATTTCTGCTGTGCAACGTTCAATCATTTGTAAAAGAAAATTTTATAATTTATCATAAAATCTTATTCACCCCTCCCCCCGATGGTTGCCTAGTAGATCCAACAAAAACATGGGTCCTCTCCAATATACAGAAGATATATATATATATTACATAAGGGAAGAGCAAATTGGCCATGGTGTAACATTTCCCTACCCAAAATACCCTCAAAAGAAACACTAGGTTTATTCAATATTATTGGGTTTTTTGGAAATTTGACTGGCCGGAAGTCATTCACTAGGTTTATTGGCATTTGACCGGCCAGAAGTCTTGGGATTATTGGCATTCTTGGGTTTTTCACTAGGTTTATTGCCTTATTTGACCAGCCAGAAGTCTCCTCCCACACGACACTAGGTTTATTCAATATTATTGGGTTTGTTGGCAGTTGACCGGCCAGAAGTCTCCTCCCACACGGAAATCACTCTTCAAAAACCGTTGAAAGCAGGTAGCTTGGTTGGCATGTCTTCTCCCGCACGACACCTCTCCTCCTCGACTGCCACCCACCGAAAGCAGTGGTTACCTCCCACCAAGAGAGTCCCCCGCTACCTGCCAGAGTTATACCTCCTCGACGTATCCTCCTGCAAGTCTTCTAAAATGCTCGGCAGAGCCTCGCCAGCTCCCCCTGCTTCTTCCACTAAAACGATGCTCCTCCACAGAGCCTCCTCCGCAGCTCCTCCGTTTTCGGCGTGCTCCTCCGCAGCTCCTTCGCTTTCGGCGTGCTCCTGTGCAGGTATTTCTCTCGCATTCTTCCAAACCTTTGAGTTTCTCTGCCCTCTTGCCATCGAATCATGATGTCTTTGTCTTGCAGAGGTCTTACTCGACGCCTTCAACACCTCCTTCCATCTCTCTCTATCTCTTTCATTCTGTCTATGATTTCTTCTCCATGTATTTTTAAAACTCTAAGGGTCCGTTCGGATTGCGAGTTTTGGTTTTGAGGAATTGGAATTTAGTAAAACCAAAACTTGGTGGTTTTTGGTTTTGACTAAATTCCATTTTTGTTGTTCGGTTCCAGTAAAATATTAGGTTACAAAAATTGGAATTAAGAAAATTAGGGCTAGGTGGAAGGAGTCGAAATCGATCCGGAGGGATTTGTAGTCAAACTTGAGTCCGGCGAAGTCGCGCTCGAGCTGCTTTGAAGCTTGGAAAAGGATACGCGGAGGCTCTCCGACTGTTCTTCATCCGGATGCATGCCAGAAACTCAAACTTCTTCAACATCATCGATTTGAATGAATAAAGGCTATGCCCGCAATGTCTTTTGGGCCGATTCGAGATCCATGGCGAAGGTAGATCGTAAAACCAGCGGGACACAGAGAAGGAAGAAGGAAGAGGAACACGGAGAAAGAAGGTTTGTTCGAGATCCAGGGCGAAGGTAGATCGTTGAAGGCTTGTTTTCCACCTCGAAGCTCCGTTCCAGACGAACACAGAGAAAGAGGAAGAGGAAGAAGAAGAGGAAGAGGACGAAGAGGCGGAGGAAGAAGAAGAGCGAAGGTAGATCGTAAAACCAGCGGGAAAAAATAGCTCGGGAGACAAGAATTCGTCTCTGTGTAAAATGAAAACCACGATTTTGCGTAAAACCAAATCCCGGCTCATTTCTTTTCATCCAAACAACTCAAAGGATTTATTAATCCTGAAAACCAAAAACCGCAGAACAAAAGACGCGAACCGAACGGACCCCAACTGTTTGTTGATATTGATCATGCATTTCCCATTCTGATCTTGAATCATATAGCATTCAGTTCACTTCTCCATGTAAACTTTGTCAATAAATTCTTTACTGTAAAGAGCAGCCCCTAAATACTTCTCCTGAAACCTTCAGGTTCAGAAAATTGCAAGATTTGGTACTAATTCATTTTGAAGCTTATTATGTTTTCATTAATAAAGCAAACCTATTTGGTAAGAAATGTTGTGCATGTGGAAAATTTTCCCCTTTTTGTTTAAATCTAAATAAACAATGAATTAAAGAAAACCTACTCTACTAAGTTCCTTTAAGAGCTGATTTTACTAAAAAAGTTGTAAAGTTTAGTATAGTTTGTCTTTTTTGTGGCTGGTTGAGATAAAATCAAAGAGGATAGGAACCTTAAATCAGTAAGGAATGGGAGAGGATACTTTATGATATTCAATGAATTTTTTGATAATTATAACGCAAAGTTATAAGTCATTTTGTCTGTCAGCTCCCATATGCAAAGAATCTTATGAGGGTATTTTCAGATAATTTCATTTCGGAAAGACTCTTATGTTAATGACGAAAAGTAAATGTTTTGTAAACCATAGGTGAATGTTTTGCAACGTGCAAAAGATGTTAAAATGCCCTTCGAGCTCACCCGAAAACAATTCCCAATACGTTTGAGTTATGCTTTAACGATCAACAAATCACAGGGCCAAACAATTTCAAATGTTTGGGTATATTTGCCGAATGATGTTTCCAACCATGGTCAGTTGTATGTGGCATTGTCAAGAGGAGTGTCCGCAAAGAGCACCAAAGTGATGGTTAAAAATGGTACATTGGAGGAGCAAGAAAGAGTATACACTAGGAATGTTATATCAAGGAAATCTTCACAAGATTGCATGCATCAAACCAAAATATATAGATTGACGAGTTGTCCTTTTGATGAATGTATAAGCAAACTGTAATGTGTAAAGAGCTGCAAAAGGGATACTTGAATTTAATATTGTATTATGCTTTCATATCTTGATTTTAATATGAATTGTTTTGTTAAAGCTTTAGAATCAAATATTTTTATATCACTGGTGATTTTGAATCAAATAGTTTCAAATTGGCCTTCGATCGACAGGAAATAATCAGCCGATACTTATCAGTCAAGCCTGCTGCAAGAACTCCGGATATCCCGGCAGAGATAGAAGATGTATATAGAGACAAAGATGGAAAGTTGCCAACAAACTCATGGCACGCAATGTCTAAACCGGATTACAACTATCGAGGTATTCGAATAATCATCCTATGAGTGCTGCGCAATCTCTCAGGTGTCAAACAATGGAATTTTGTGTTTCGTAAGTTTTCTAGATCGAAAACTTACCTGATACCAAAGTCCTATGACATTTCAAAAGTGCAGCAACAACTCCACAAGCAGGGAGCTACTAGTATGCAAACTTATTAATTTTTAGTATTCTTTACTTTGTAAATTTTAAGCATTAATGTTTACAGCTATTTCTTTGGTGCATGATCTTTCTTGCATGTCATCTTCTTTGTGGTTTGGAATCAGGAAGGATTATCTGAAGGAAGCCCGGCTGCACTTAAGGGACGTCATTCAAAGTGTCCATCTTTTGATTGTACTGCTTTTGGGATCATGATCTGTTTTTTATTCGTGCTTTTTGGACCTTAATGAGTTAAGTATATTTTGGTATGATGTAAATTTATGGACCTTTTGATCGTACTGCTTTCATCTCTATATGATGAATTTCTTTGGTGCATGATCTTTCTTGCATCTAATCTTTTGATTGTACTGCTTTAATCAGTTATGTATATCAAAGTCCTATTTTGGTATGATATATTTTTAAAGTTGGCCACCCGAGAACAATGTCGCCCTCCTGCAACCCATGTCGCCCGCCCCCCCCGCCCGATGTCACCCCCCCACCCCACGACCAATGTTCCCCCCACCAATGTCGCCCCCCCCACCCATGTCGCTCCCCGCGACCAATGTCGCTCCCCAAACCAATGTCTTCGCCCCGACCAGTGTCGCCCCCCACGACCAATGTCGCCGCCCACAGCCAATGTCGCCGCCCACAGCCAATGTCGTTGCCCACAACCAATGTCGTCGCCCCAACCAATGTCAACGCCCACGACAAATGTCGCCGCCCCAACCAATGTCGCCCCCCACGACCAATGCCGCCCCCCACGACCAATGTCACCCCGACGACCAATGTCGCCGCACACAACCAATGTCACCGCCCCGACCAATGTCGCCGCCCACGATCAATGTCGTCGCCCCGACCAATATCGCCGCCTACATCCAATGTCGCCTCTCACGGCCAATGTCACCGCCCCAACCAATGTCGCCGCTCTGACTAATGTCGCCCCCCACGACCAATGTCGCCGCCTACAACTAATGTCGACGCCCATGATCAATGACACCTCCCCAATCAATGTCGCCGCCCACGACCAATGTCACCGCCCCGACCAATGACGCCTCCCCGACCAATGACGCCGCCCCAACAAATGACGCCGTTGCGATCACTGTCCCCCCCCCCCCCCCCGCACTGGGTCCCTCGTGCACGACTGCTCGTATATATATATATGTATACAAACAAAAATAATAGGAAAAAATAGCATTGACGCTAAATGCTAACACGTACCTTGAGCAAATTCTCCTCAGCTCGCTCCTTTTTATTCCGATCAAGCTTTGCCATTAAAGCTTCATCATCATCACTAAAAACAACAATTGAACTTCAGTCCAAGGATATAGCAAAAAATTGTGAAAAAAGAACTCAATAATAAAGCACACAGAATTCATGAACGAATTAGAATTTATATCTTGCTCTCATTGTTATTTCAGAGTGAGCAAACTAGGACAATTGCAGCAAATCTTGATACTCATTGGGATAAGGCTCATTTATATTCATTTACTAAAATATTGAACAATATTAAACACCATTATGAAAGCTCAATAAATAAATGAAAAAACTTGAACAATGACTTGCTCATATAGTTAGGTTTATAGAACTATGCTCAGTTGTATTCAGCCAGTTAGATAATCAAATAAGCTATAAGCTTGAACATGGTTTATAAGGCTGAATATAAGTACTAAGTAGCTTAGGCAATGCCTGGTTGTGTGTCTTCATGACCTTAGTTGTATTTAATTAAGTAGCTTGACTAAATGTTCTCCTACAAGCCTAATGAATGGCGCATTCTATGTTTTTGAACCAAAGTGCATTTAAAATGAAGTTAGCAATAGATGTATAATATGCTAGAAGTAAATGTTGAACAAATGATTAGATAAACTTTTTTAATTAAATCTTTTTTAATTAATGTATGAATCTAAAGAAAATCAAATTACATGCTAGGAAAGATGCACTAATTTCTGTGTCTAATATTTAGTCAGACATAATTAAATGCTCGGGTTTGGCTTCGAGCTTGATTAAAAAATGGGCAAAAATAAGATTGACCAAGATTTTAAAATGCGTGGCATATTCAAGCTTGATGGGATCACCCACCACATGGGCCTCATTGCAAGGCGGGGCCCCATTTTCGTATTCCCGATGGAGGACTTTAACCGGATCGACGATCCGACACCACAAATATATCCGGATTTTCATTTACTTACATTTGCATATATAATATTGTATTTTCAGTTAGTATTTTGTGAGATTGTGTTTGTTATATTATAGGTCAATCATAGCCATTGATGTAAGGGTGTCCTAGAGAGTTTTATTATAAATAGAATGCAAGGGGCCTGTCATGGGGAATTACTGGTTTTGGAGAAGATTTTTCAGAATCTGGTGATCCTCTCACGGTGATCACTCCGCGAGGCTCTACGTGACGAGTCCTAGGTTTGTTTATGTATTCTGATAAAAGTTTTCTTGGTTATAAAAGTATTTCCCAAGAGCTACTTCTCGAGCAGGTAAGTGTACATGTCGTTCGGTAGTATAGGGTATTAAGAATACCAAGATTGTATTCCACGGGGCTTGTCGAGTACTTCTACTCACTAAATTCTATTATTTTATTGTTGGAATAAAGTTGGTTTTAAATAAAATTATAAAATCGAAACAAAAGCATTTGATCTAGAATCAATCTAAACCAAAATAATTAGTAACTCAAATAATTCATAAGCATTTGATGAAAAAAACTCGTCTGTGCAGGTTCCCAAATCATGATAGCATCTTGCTAGAGGAATACTACCAACTAACTTTAGGTTGATCGATTAAGATCTCTCGATCAGTCGAAACCCTTAAGCTTGCTTTACGAGGTGAACCCCACAATTGGATTTGACTCCAATCCGGAAGATTTATGTCATCCTCACTCGAGGGGTGCATGCAACTCCGTTTACCGATGAGAGATTTACTCGTATCCACGGATCTCTCGATCAACTAAAATACGGAACAAGGATTGATTGTCATATACTAGAAATATGAAATCAACAAATTGCACATCAAAGGTAAATCGAGCTTTCACATCCAAAACTCATGAAAAGAAATTAAATTACTAAGAAATCATCTGATCAAATGCTAAAATAAATTAGCTAAACATGATCGGAAGAAAAGACGGTTCTATAGGAAAATGAGACATAAAAGTTAAGAGCTTGAATTGCAAATAATAAGAAAAATAATTTCATATAATTACAATTGAAAGATACAAGTGCATGAGAGTAAATTCTATGCTAGGAAAGGAAAAGTGATGCTAAAGAATTGAAATTGCGATTCTATACTGCTTGCAAAAAGAGATAATACAATAAGAAACATACAGAAATAGAGTTGAGAATGATCAAACTAAGGCAGGGATTGGATGATGAACTTCTGGAATCATCTGCCTTTTATAGGAAAAAAATTCAAAGTGCACGCCCTGACCTGGGTGTAATTTGGTCGGAAAACCGCCTAAATTATTGTGGGAAGCGTTGGGAGAAAAACCGCCAATTTTCGTCATAAAAGTGGGTTGCACGCCCTAGTCATGCCCGTGACATGGGCGTGACCACTGCGAAAAGAAACGGCCGGATCCGGGCGTGTCTTGCGGTGTTTTGCAGTTTTTGGAAAAGTCACGCCCTGACCAAGGCGTGTCAGGTGCTAGAAAGAAACAGCTTCGTCAGGGGGTGACTAGCTGCATTTAGCAGTTTCTGGAGAAGTCACGCCCTGGTCATACGTCACGCCCTGACCAAACCTGACCAGGGCGTGTCTGGTGCTAGAAAGAAATGGCTTTGTCGAGGGGTGACTGGCTGCATTTAGCAGTTTCTGGAGAAGTCACGGCGTGACATGGGCGTGTAATTGTAATATTTCTCCAGATTGTAGATGACATCGTTCTCATTCCGAAATGGGGTGGCAAGTTTTGTAACTCTTCCTGGATTGAAAGTTATGGTCATTTATATTTTGGCATTCCACAGACCAATATGCTAATTTTCTCCAAATAGCCTCCTGATCGCGGCCATGAGCTCCAATATGCTATTAGAAGCCCAATTATCCTGAAAATATAAAAATAAACAATTTAGGCTATTATTAAAGTAAAATAATACTGAAAATTGATTATTTAATTAATAAATATAATCATAAAATATATATAAATATTGTATTATCATATTCCCTCCGACCGACACTCATTCTCTCTCCCAAAACCTCCACCGTAAACCATTAAAGCACCCACCATCAAAATCCACATCCAGTCCTTTGAAGCTTTCAGTTTTTTTCTCCAAGGAAACATAATCCCTAGCCTCCACTGAAAACCAAAACCCATCCTGGAATCCCATGCCACCACCCCCACCGCCCCCTTCAACCACTTTCAGCTTCTCACAGGACCGCATGCCCCTGCCTCCACGTAACATCAATACCTCTCCCTGCACCCACGTTGCCCAAACTCCTTCCCTGCATCCTGACCTTACAGCCCCATGAATTCCTGCAGCAGGAATTAACCTTCCCTCACCCGAGTCCCTGATCCATGCACGCAATCCCACCCTCAGCCTCCAAATCACCAGATCACCTCTATCCAAACCCAATATGATAGCCTTTGTTCCCCCTACAGAGCACCTCCTCGACAGCCACCAGCAGCCTCCACTCTGCACCCACCACCTTCCCGGGACAGCAGCCTTGCTTCTCCTACCACTGGATCTCCATCATATGGCAACACCCCTTACATCGGGAGCATATTACTGTTGTATGGATCTTTATTTTCAGTATTGAAATATGGCGATGTCATTTCGTACTTGTTTGGATGTATAGTATCGTGGTTTTTTGCCCTAGATTATTTTGTGATCTGTAAGAATCATTCGGTAGGGCCACGTTCTGCCACGTCTCCCATGATTGCACGTTGTCGGCCACGTTTCTCCACGAACTGATAACACTGGCGGTAGATGTTACCGCCGGCGGTAGCTCCCGACTTCTATTTAAAGAATCGGATCATCGCATTCTATTGCAAGCTGAACAAGTCCAATCTTTCATGAGAGTCTTCATCCCTGAGTTCCAGAGCACGTCCAACTCCACTTTGAAGATCGAGAGCTTGAAGGAGAATTCCAAACGGTCATTCTACGTGAAGAAAAGACGCTTCAACTTCAACGATTTCTTAGGCGGTTCTTCATCATCTCCTTCAGTGTTCTTCATTATAGGGAGTTTTTATTTCTGAATTATCATTGTATTTCTTTATTACCTTTTAATCCATTTGTGTCGGTAGGAAATTCGCCGCGGTTGTTGGCGACTAGGCCTTGCGAAGCTTAGGGGGAATTCGTCGTGGGTGTTCGCGACTAGGTCTAGGTTTAGATCTAGGGAAAGCTAGAGGCCTTATCTGGGGTAAGATAGGTTATAACCAACCGATCCAGGAGAAGGATCGGTATAGAAACTAATAAGGATTTTTCTTTAAGCCATGATTTAAAGCGTCATTGGAATCTGTTAAAGAAAACATGTAAAAAGGCCCAATAATGAAGGCTCAGCTAGGCTCATTCTCTTTGTAGTTCTTTTAGTCTCACATCTTAGAAAAGGATTTCCTCTTCTCTCTCTTTTCCTACATAAGTGTACAAATACTTGTTGTAATACACGATTTTTGATATATATATATATAAAAGATTGTTTTTTGTTTTTTTCCACATGGTATCAGAGCAGAAAAATCGGTCCTAAAAATTTCCGCGAGTAGTCTGCCTTCCTGGCTCTCCCGGGTTGTCCTTTCCTGCGGTCTCAATTTTTTGTGATCGCAGCCTCTGCTTCTTCTTAAGACCGCAGCCTCTGCTTCTTCTTAAGACCGCAGCCTCTGCTTCTTCTTAAGACCGCAGCCTCTGCTTCTTCTTAAGACTGCAGCCTTTGCTTCTTCCTTCTGCGGTCTCAACTTCTTGGGACCGCAGCCCGTGCTCCCTCCTTCTGGCATTGGCTTTCTCCTCCTTTTATAACCTCCTCTCTATCAGCTGGGTCCCACAGCTGGTCCGTTATTCGCACCTTTCATGTGGTCTTCTATTCTGACCGCAGCTCAGTTTTCCGTTATGTGTCCGAGACCGCTCTGTCTCGCTTGCCAGGACCGCGAGCTCTCCTGCGATCTCGCCTGTTCGCTCGCCAAGATCGATCTGTCTCGCGTACTAAGACCGTGAGCTCTCCTGCGAGCTCTTCTATTCTCCTGTGAACTCGTCGGTCTCGCGAGCTCTTTTGTTCGCTATGAGCGCCTCTGTTCACGTACCTTTCAGACCGCTGGGAGCTCATCTGCCCGCGTGCTCTTACGTTCGCAGCGAGCTCCTCTGATCGCGTGCCTTCCAGACCGTCGGGAGCTCTCCTGCCCACGAGCTCGTCTGACTGCAGCGAGCTACTCTGCCTACGTGCTCTTCTGTTCACAGGGAGCTCCTCTAATCGCGTGCCTTCCAGACCGCCGGGAGCTCTCCTGCCCGCGAGCTCGTCTGACCCCTGCAAGCTATTTTAACAGTGATCTGCCCCTGTTCTGATCGTCGCGATCTCTTCTGCTCGCTGGTTTCTCAACTGTTGTGCTCTCTTGGCCGCCGCCATGCTCTTCAATGGCTGAGAACAATGCTCCGTCTCTTACGGCCCGTGCTACGGCTCCTATTCCTGAAGTTCGTGATGAGCTTCGGATCACCACTATCTCCCTTAGTGGGAAGAAGAATTTTGTTGAATGGATGCACTCCGTCCACCGTGTTCTCCAGACAAAAGGTCTCCTCCATCATCTGAAAAAGGCTACGCCATCTGAGCCCGCCGAGGAATGGCAACGTGATGACGGTCGTGTCCAATCCTGGATTCTAAATTCGATGAACAGTGAACCATATCGTATGGCTATGTATCATGAGATGACCGAAGCTATGTGGGAAGAGCTGCACTCCCTATATTCTGGCAAAGACAGCTTACAACATCTCTTTGACATCATCACGGACCTTCAGTCTCTTGACCCAGGGGTGACTGGCGATCTCACTTCGTTTGTTGCGCGATCCAAAACTTTAGTAGAAGTCTGGCTTCATCATCAGCCTCCTACTCCCGATCTCGCTGCTCAACGTGCTCAGAAAAAGACAGTTGGCATTGCCATGATGATGGCACGTGTTCCACTTTACCTTCACAGCATCCGGGCTCAAAAGCTCTCCTCCACCATTTCGTCTTTGTCAGATGTGTGCTCCATGTTGCTAAAGGTCACACCCCCTCCTGATGCTCCCAGGAACCCCTCTCCGGCTCTGCTCCAGAAGTCTTCTCCACCTCCCTTTACTCCTCCATCCTCTCGTGGTGGTCAGACCTCTTCTCGGGGTAAGGGTCGAAACAATCGTACTCCCTTTAAGTGTACCTACTATAGCCGGGATGTGATGCAGGACGTCGGGGCCCCGACCGCACCGCGTGGCATCACACCAGCTAGCGGACCACGGCCAAGCACGTCTGCCAGAAGGACTACAGTCCAGGCACCCCAAACCGTCTCCGTGCCTATTCTCAGCGCGGCGGGTTGTTGAGGCTGGGGCTCGAACCCCAGACCTCTTTGATAAGAACCACTCCTAACAGGCCTTATCACCAATTGACCTGCACTTTTTTGATGCAGGACGTCGGGGCCCCGACCGCACCCCGTGGAATCACACCAGCCTCAACAACCCGCCGCGCTGAGAACAGGCGCAGAGACGGGTTGGGGTGCCTGGACTGCAGTCCTTCTGGCAGGCCTGCTTGGCCGTGGTCCGCTAGCTGGTGTGATGCCACGGAGTACGGTCGGGGCCCCGGCGTCCTGCATCAGGATAGTCACCTCGAGGCCACGTGTTATCGTAAGCATGGTTTGCCACAACCTCCGCAGGCCTCTATTGTCGTCAATGCTCCCACCAACACTCAAACCGACATTGATGTCTTGCGCACCCAACTCCAACAAATTCAAGGAATGCTCAGTTGTTCCTCCGACTCTGTGGCCTCTGTCTCTGATGAAGGTATCTCCTGTCTCTCCCATAGTTCAACTTGGATTATGGATTCCGGAGCAACACACCATATTACCCCAAAGCAATCGTCTCACTACTCGAACTCAGAACATCCGAAGTACATTATTGTGTCCAATGGAGACACCACTCCGGTTTCTATATCAGCCGACGTGCCTCTTACTCCCTCCATCTCTCTTCGCTCGGTTCTACATGTCCCGGGCTCTCCGTTTAATCTTCTCTCTATTAGTCGGCTCACTCAAGATCTTGATTGTTATGTAACTTTTTCTTCCTCTTCTTTTGTTGTGCAGGATCGAAGGACGCAGACTATCATTGGTAAAGGGAAACTGGCGAATGAGCTATACACTCTGGAACTTTCTCCTACGGTTCTCTCTTCTGTTAATACTATTGACTGGCATCGGCGCCTTGGACATGCCCCTCTTCCAATACTCAAGAAAGCTCTTCCAGATCTCTCCCTCAACGACTTCACTTGCGAGTCCTGCATCTTCGGCAAACAACATCGCACTTCTTTTTCTCCTCATTGTACTCGGAGCAATGCTCCTTTTATGTTAGTTCATTCGGACATTTGGGGACCTTATAAAGTAAATAGTAGCTCTGGGTGTCGTTATTTCATTACGTTTATTGATGATTACTCTCGCATGACATGGTTATATTTACTTCATGATCGTTCTGACATAACTCGTGTATTTCGTGCATTTATTACTGAAACCCGTAGCCAATTCTCCACCATTGTTAAAACTATAAGAACCGACAATGCGCGAGAATACACAGAAAACATGTTTACCAACCTATGTGCTGAGTTTGGGATTATCCACCAAACCTCATGTGTGTATACCCCACAACAAAATGGGGTGGTTGAACGAAAAAATCGTCACCTCCTTGAGGTCGCTCGCTCCATGATGTTTCAAATGCGGGTTCCCAAAGTTTATTGGCATTTCGCGATGTCTACAGCCTGTACCTCATCAATTGTATGCCATCCTCTCTTCTCAACTTTGCAACCCCCTTTAGCCTTATGTTTCCCTCCATGCCTCCCTTTACTATCACACCTCGTGTCTTCGGCTGCACTTGCTATGTTCACAATCTTGGACCATCCACACACAAGCTTGCTCCTCGCACTGCCAAATATATGTTTGTCGGTTACTCTCGCACTCAGAAAGGTTATGTATGCTATTCTCCTATTGATCGGAAGGTTGTTACTTCTGCCGATGTCACTTTCCTCGAAGAGCAGCCCTATCACTCTACACCTATTATTCTTCCAACACCTCTCACCATCCCTCGTCCTACTGTTCTAGTTACGTCTCAACTACCACCATTACTACCCACACCATCTCCCATCACCACCAAACCACCTCTTCTTCGTGTCTACACTCGTCTCTCTCCTACGTCGGATGCTCTGAAACAGGCACCTTCTACCAATGATACCTTGCGGCCCGAAGATCCGGCACCTGCTTCTACGACTCACCCCCTGGTAAACCATGTATCCTTACATCTCCTCTCTCCGAAGCTCCACGAATTTGCAACTTCTCTCTCTTCTATCTCCACCCCTAACTCTTTGCAGGAGGCTCTTCAACATTCAGGATGGTGGGCAGCCATGGATGAGGAAATGTAGGCTCTTTGGGCAAGTCACACTTGGGATCTTGTCCATCTTCCTCCTAGCCAGATTTGTGTGGGATGTAAGTGGGTCTTTGCCATCAAGCATGGTCCTGATGGGACAATTCAACGTCGTAAGGCTCGTCTTGTTGCTCGTGGCTTTACTCAGCAACAAGGCCTGGATTATGATAAAACTTTCTCTCTTGTCGCCAAGCTGAACACTGTTCGTGTGATAATCTCTCTTGCAGTTCATCGACGCTGGCCGCTGCATCAATTGGATGTTAAGAATGTTTTTCTCAATGGCGATTTCCAGGAAACTGTCTACATGCAACAACCTCCCGAGTTTGAGACCACGGGGGAGTCTCTTGTATGTCGTTTAAAGAAGTCTCTTTATGGTCTCAAACAGTCTCCCCGAGCATGGTTTGATAAGTTCAGTCAGGTTGTTCGTGATGTTGGGTTCACTCGAAGCTCGGCTGACTTCTCTCTATTCACTCAACATAGACCGACAAGCACTGTGATTCTCCTGGTATATGTTGATGATATTTTGATAACAAGGGATGATCTCCATGGAATACATATTATCAAGCAACATTTGGTCTCGGTTTTTCAAACTAAAGACCTGGGAAACCTTCGGTACTTTCTTGGTATCGAAGTAGCTTGGCGTCCTGATGGTCTTACTCTATCTCAACGAAAATACTGCCTTGATTTACTTCGTGATGCTGGTTGCTCTGGTTGCAAGTCTGTTGACACTCATATGGATGTCAATCAAAAGCTCTGTGCTCATGCCACAGACTCTGATCTACTGCTTTCAAATCCGGAGTACTATCGACGCCTCGTAGGAAAACTGATATATCTCACTGTTACAAGGCCTGATATATCATTTGTTGTTGGCATTGTCAGTCGATTTATGCATGCTCCACGCATCTCTCATCTTCAGGCGGTTGAGTGCATCCTTCGATACTTAAAGATAGTTGTTGGACAAGGACTTGTATACAAGCCTTCTTCATCAATCTTATCTCTCATTGCATACTCTGATGCTGATTATGCTGGCTCATTAGATGATCGTCGTTCCACAAGTGGATATTGTACATACTTTGGTGGACACCTTATCACCTGGCATAGCAAGAAGCAGACTGTGGTTGCTCGCTCGTCCGCCGAAGCTGAGTATCGGACAATGGCCATTATTGTGTCTGAGCTCACCTAGTTAGAAAGTCTTCTCAGTGACCTTGGTGTAAAACTTCCCTCACCAGCCACTATCTATTGTGACAGTCAAGCTGCTATACATATTACCAAAAATCATGTTTTTCATGAACGTACCAAACATACCGAAGTCGACTGCCACTTCATTCGGGAGAAGGTACAACTGAGGAAACTGGAGTTAAAACATATTTCTGCTGTCGGACAAGTTGTTGATATTCTCACAAAGGCTCTACCGCGTCCACTATATTATCAATTCTTAGCCAAGCTTGGTGCCTATGATCTGTATACTCCAGCTTGCGGGGGAGTGTTAAAGAAAACATCTAAAAAGGCCCAATAATAAAGGCCCGGCTAGGCTCATTCTCTTTGTAGTTCTTTTAGTCCCACATCTTAGAATGAGATTTCCTCTCTTCTCTCTCTTTTTTATATAAGTGTACAAATACTTGTTGTAATACACAATTTTATATATATATATAAGATTGTTTCTTGTTTTTTTCCACAGAATCAAAATTTTGTAATTATCTTTTTGACATAAAATCTTCATTTCTTCTTTGTCTTACTATTAAGATTTTATTACCTCAATTGAATCAAAGAAAAATATGTTTATCACAATTTTCGAAAAGGTTTTTTCTCTGAGCGCTAACGCCGGGCGGTAGCACCTATTACCGGCGGTAGTGAATATAAATTAAACTTCGTATTTCTTTTTCTTTAAACGAAATCTTCAATATAACATTTTCAGAATTATTAAATTAAAGATTTTCTATAAAATATTCCGAAACTTTTTATTAACAACAATATTTTATATTTAAGATTAAAATTCATAACACCCTTATTCATCCCCCCCCCCCCCCCCCCCCCCCCCTTGAGGGTGCCTATAGATCCGACACTTGGTATCAGAGCAAGGTTATTCCAAAATGGTTTCACAACAGGGAATAATGGCGCATCATGATCTCGCTTTTATGATGGGCAAGAGATTAGGAGACTTCCTTTTATTTACCGGATCAGACTATAATTATTAGAGAACTAGAATGCGATAGTTCTTAATGACTTTAGATATAGAAATATGGGGTATGATTGAACATTGTTACACTCTTACAATTGTAATTGGAAATACAACTATTGAAAAAACTAAAGATAAATGGGATGAAGGTGATAAGACTAGATGTAAGAATAATGCTAAAGCAATGAATGCTTTATTTTGTGTCTTGGATAGAATTGAATTCAATCGAACTTGTGCTTGCGAAACTGCTTATGATATTTGGAATCTATTAGAAATAACTCATGAAGATACTTCGCGGGTCAAGGATTCGAAGCTCTTCCATTGGAATCCGAGTGCATGGAAAGATGTAGATGAAGATGTAGATGTCATGTACACAAGGTTCACAAAGATCGTCAACACCTCAAAAGTGCATGGAAAGACGTTCTCTAACGACGACTTAGTGAGAAAAATTTCGAGGTCACTTCCTCCAAAATTCAACCCAAAAGTGACGGTCATCTCAGAGTCATGTGATCTAAAGAAGCTTCAAATTGAGAGCCTCATTGGGAATCTCAAAACCCATGAGGTTGAACTAAAAATTCAACAAGAGGAGTACAGCAAGGAACCAAAGAAGAAGGCCTTGACACTGAAATCTAAGAAGGAGGCTGATGAGGAGGAGGAGGAGGAAAGTCTCTTTGTAAAGAATTTCAACAGATTCATGAAGAATCCGGAAAGAAGAAACACCTTCCAGAAATACTTCATCAAGAAGAGTTCGTCATCAAAGAAAGGAAAAGCTAGCGACGACGAAGACAAAGGGAGGGCACCACCGGAGTGCTACCACTGCAGAAGGACCGGACACATCCGGAGCTAGTGCCCAAAATATCTGAAAGAGCAAAAAAAGAAGCGGCGCAAGGGGAAGGAGAAAAAGAAGGTGTTAAAGGCAGCTACATGGGATGACTCCTCATCCGAGGATTCAAGTGGCTCTACCTCAAGCGATGATGAAGAGGCAAACGTGTGCCTCATGGGAAACAGCAACACACCTTCAGATGACGAATGCAGTGTCCAAAGGGACACTGAGTTACCCCCCCCCCCCTACTTATGATGATTTGTATAATGAATATTTACAAACGTGCAAGTATGTTGACAAAAGTTTAAAAGATCATGATATTTAAAAATCTGAAAATAAACTTTTAAAAAAGAAAATAAGAAATTATCTAACAAACAATCTAGTACATAACTAAAATCACTTGAAAAAACAAAATCTAGTATGTTGACAACAAGAGCGTTATCGATCTAACAAAGAATCTGGTACATCACTCTAGATCCAAACATATAGATGTTCGACATCATTTTATTAGGGATCATATTAAAAAGGAACATGTGACAATTAGCTTTATAGGGACTAAATCTCAACTTGCGGACATATTCACCAAACCACTCCCCGATGTACGGTTCGCTATGCTAAGATTAGAATTGGGAGTTTTGGACATCTTAGCATAAAATATTAAATCCGCGACTTTTTTTATATTTTTCTGATGTGTTGCTGCATTTGATAGCCCTACAATGACAAATCATATTCAAGAAAGATTGGATGCAAAAAATCACAAAAAATATGCTTTTTCCATAAAAAATCAAATCTCTGTTTGATACCGCCCAACGCTATCTATTACCGCCGGCGGAAGATATAAATTTTGAAAATGACTGATTTTCATTCTGATTTTACTTTTTCTTCTAACTGTTTTTCTCTGTTTTCAGAAAATTTAATTCATGTTTTGTTATGATTTTTTCTTAAAAAATAAAATCAACTACAAAATTACAAAACAATTTCAAAGAACATAAATATGTTTTCCTTGTTATTTCTTTGTCTTTTTAAAAAAAAACAAAAACTCAAAAAAACTGCTTATTTTCATTGCAAAAGTCAAGGATGATTAAATTTATCACTTAAAGATTAATTAAATAATCTTTGATATAATTTTCAAGTTTCATAAAATATTGTTTTGTTTATGTCGTGTCTTGAATATTATCTTTAAATGTGCAATGAAATTGTTTGTAGAAAGTATGTGTAGGAATGATTAGCATGCCTCTAAGTATGAGTAAATATTTTAAGTTTGGTAATGATTTATTCACTCACAATTTTGATAACCTACATGTGTTTTAATCATATTCTTGCATGATTGTGTAGTATAAAAACACAACTTATTGAATTACATAAATAGATTACTTACACAACATTGAATTATGTATTGCAATTCTTTGTCTTTCATGCACTTATTCATTAAAGAAATGTGGTTCTAACAAAATTAAAAAAATTAAAACGTTATGTTTGCAAAACAAGTGAATTCGGAGTCTTTGGTCACTAAAATTAAAAAAATCAAATAAAAAAGACAAGAAAAACTCCACCAAGCACTACTCATGCTCCTGATAAGTCTTAATAAGCATTGTGAGGTTGAGCACCTTAGAGAAAAATGTAAAGTGTCTTGTGCAAACAAATATTACACCACTTCTCTTTAGTACAATCTTTTATGTGCATTAAAATATGTGAAAGAACAGTTATTTATGTATTTTTGATGATGTGTTCTTTCATTACATGTTTTCATGTGTTTTTGATTAATACACTTGTATACTTTATCAAAATATTTTTTGTACACATCATTATCTTATATAAAAATTCTACTCATGAGAATTAGAACATAAAGTACATTTACACTATTCTCTACAAACTTTAGTAAATGCACTAGATTGCAATGCATGACCGGTACAATATTATTTTTACTTGAAATACAAATTGTATTACATTGTAGTTATATATATTTTCTTGATATTTTCAAATCATGCTCGCAATTTTATGAAATAGCATCTTTTGTACTTCAATTCAAACAACTTATTAAGTGTAAAACTCGTTATATTTTGTGCTTTAAATATCTAAAAGATGTTCTTTTAAGAATGCTTATAATATTTTCCGCAGTGTTTATTACTTGTACTCGATCATGACTATTTTTTTAAGTCGTAACTAAAGTTAAAATTTCTTTCATCTCTACATAGGATAAAATAAAACATATTGTTAAAACTTTACCCCACACTTTTTTGATAATACAAAAATGGGGAAAATAAATTGAAGAAATCTATTATACATGGGGAGTACATTAAAAAATTATATCTATACAGGGGGAGCATCCATCTAGGTGGAGTATGCACGTTTATCACGCTTATCATTTACTATAAACGCCACTCTTGTAATAATTGATTTCCTTCTAAAGGATTTGTTATTATCAAAAGGGGGAGTTTTTTGTAACATGCGTTCCACATCTCTTGGTTTGAGAATAACAAATCTCATTGTGTATTTGATCATGTTTGTCATGTGTTTATAGTGTGCAGGAACTACTGGTACAATACCCGTGTAGAATGAAGAATGAAGACGATGCTCTGAAAAGAGAGCTAACGTCCGACGGTAACGTTATCGCGAGCAGTAGCTTGTCGACGAGAAGAAATATCGACGAGAAGAAATATCGACGAGAAGGGAATGTCGGTGAGATGCCAAGTGCACATCTAACTAACGCGACGCGTTAGCACTTACCGCGACGCGGTAAGGCCACGTTCTACCACATATCCTACGATTGCAAGTTGTCGGCCACGTTTCTCCAGAACTGAAAACGCTGGCGGTAAGTGTTACCGCCAGCGGTAGCTCCTGACCTCCTATTTAAAGAATCAGATCCTCTCATTCTATTGCAAGTTGAACAACTCTAATCTTTTGTGAGATTCTTCATTCATAAGTTCCAGAGCACATCCAACTCCATCTCTGAAGATCAAGAGCTTGAAAGAAAATTCCAAACGGTCATTCTACATTAATTCCCATATTGAACCAAATCAGGTATTATTCTCCATAGTTTTGTTCTTGTTTAAGGTATATACTTCGATCCAGGATTTTTCTTGAATTCCCTTGATGTGTAGATGTGTTCTTAGACTACACAAAGGCTTGTTATTATGAGTCATATAGATGGAAATCATTTCATACATTTTTGATGCACATCCACTACCTTAAATTGTCTCGCCTTGGAAGAGGTGCTGTGAACCAATATTGAAAATATTGGTTGATGTTTGTATATCGAGGTTACCAATTTCAGAGCAACAACCAAATGCAACAAGTGATAGTCAATCTGGATAACTACTAATTTCAAATGTTAGTACACTAAATATTATTTCATTTACAATTATAATAGACTTTTCAGTCACAACTCCATTTTATTTCTATTAAAACTTAGCAACATTTTAATGCAAATTTATTTCGAAATGTACCACTAAAGAAGGTAGCCAAAATAACACAGTAGAAGTTATATTTTATTATATTATAACAAGACTACTTTTTCTTTAATGTTTGCATGCTTTTTTATTTTGACGAAAATCGATTGAAAAGTTTAAAGCCTTCATCGTGTTAATTTTTGTGTAGTTAAGATTTTTATTTATTTTTTAAATATCATTTTGTACTGTTTAAACATGAAATTTTGCTCTGATACGACGCTGGTTAGTTGCATAGATAAAAACAAGGAAATCCTTTGTTTTAAAATTTGCATTAGACATATAATAAGATTGTGTGCATATAACAATTTTTCATTTTGTTTGTTTGCATATAGTAAGAATCTGCATATAGCCAATAATGGTCAGCATATACAATATCTTATATTTTTCGCTCAGCTGTTGCTCGCTCTTTTTGCTAGGATTTTCTCTGTACGATCAGTTCATTCCGACGGCCAAACAAAATCAATATGATAGGAATGTATAATTTAACATTTGTTAATTTGAAACACATTTTTTTGAACTTTTTAAGTCCAAGATAAAATAATTTGTAGCAATATGATTGGAATATCCGAATATTAGCTGGAATTTTTTCTCCAACCTACATATATCATTTATGCTATTTTAGGGTTTGTTTGTTACAGCTCCGGCAACTGAGAAAGCTTCATTCTCACCGCCACCGCTCATAATAGGTCACTTGTATTCCTGATGTTTGAAAAATCACGTCTATATTAAAGGAATTTTTAGATGGATTCGGAGAGAAATGGTGGGTCTCACATTCGGCTCTCAAAAAGTTGATTCTCCGCTCTCTGCATTTCGCATCCCGTCGATACAAGAACATGTGCCCTCACCCTCCTGTGCCCTCGCACATTCCCATCCCAAGCGAGAGTGAGAACCCCTTACCTATGTCAGTGTCTGTTCTTCTCGTGCTGCCCTACTCTCTCCACCCGAATCTCGATCAACTGCTCTTACTTTTTCACCTCAACTTCTCCGGCTACGCGTAAGATGGATATGCACGATCTTTGTGACAATCCGAACTACGCTGCCTCCAAGCACTAGGTAGAAAAAAACGACTCTTTGTTCTGATCGCCAGTCCTTCTATTCAGTGGCTTCAAGCATTGCGGATTCAAACCCGCAGGATTCCCAGTTTAACTTAAGCTTAGATTTCCCGAGCAAGTACATTGCGTTGCGGATAATATGCCATTTGCGTGTCATTAAGTAGAGCTCCTCGTTGTTCTTTGTTCACTTCAGTTTTTCAATATGTTTATTTTTTGTCTCATTTTCCCCCTTCTCGTTACTAATGGCATTAGTTCAAATGGTTCATTGGTCTTTTTTTTCGAGCCGATTCGTTTATTAGTTTTGTGATTTGGAGAATTTCCATATTCTCTGACATAGGATGAATTTGTTTTAAATTCATTCATCTATATGTTACAGCAGACATGGGTACCATAATCTGAAATGTACGTTTATATGTTTAACTTTCTAGGACTTGATGTTTCAATTAGGAAAAGAGCTATCAAACATATATTCTTTACCAATAAACGACTATCAAATAGTTATTCATCCAAAAAGAATCTCTAGCTTTTTAATCACTACTTTTCTGACGAAAATTCTCCAAAGAGTCTCTAGCTTTTTAATCACTATTTTTCTGACAGCTCTATTCCCACCACTGATTTCTCACTGCAATTTTCTCAGAAGCAACGGCTACCCCAGAGCCTTAATATTTAAGTCTTGTGTCCACCTAATTATGTGTAGTATTATAACTTTTACATCCAACCAATTATAAATTTTATGTCTAACTAGTTATAATTATTGCATCAAATCAGTTATAAATTTTACATAGTTTATGTCCAACCATTGCAATTAGTTATTTTCAATTTACATCAAAAATCATTCAAATGTGGTGATTTTTTGTCCTTTAAAGATGTGGCAAACAAAAGAATATTAGGGTACGTTCATTTGGATGAATTTCAAATTGGATATTGGAATTGAGATATATACTAATTCTTCTAGGAATTGGAATTAGTCTAATTTCAATTATAGTGTTCGTCCAATAAACAGAATTAGAGAATATTGTGGAACTGATTAATTTTGTTGATCGTTTGTTAAAAAAAAATCAATCTAAGAATTATTATTTTTATCATTGGCGTTGAAGAACCAAACATTCTCTCACATTCACTCACATATATTATGAAGAATCTAACATTCTCTCACATATATTGACATTAATTATAGCATTATACATTCAATAAGAACCTAACATTTTCGACTGGGCGAAAGATGCGTGTCCGTTCGAAAAATGCGCGCTCGTTCAAAAGAATGCGCGTCAGGGCGAAAAATGCGCGCCCGAGTGAAAAAACGCGTCAGGGCGCAGAGCGCGCGCCGGGGCGCAGAGCGCGCGCCGGGGCGCAGAGCGCGCGCCTGGAAGAAAAGCGTGCCCCCGGGCGAAAATGTGTGCTCGGGCGAAAATACACGCGCCCAGGCGAAAAATGCGCGCCCTGTAGAAAAATTCGGTGTTGGCCAAATATCACTGGACATGATTTTGGCCAACCAGTGTCATGGTTCTGCAAAGTTTGGTCTGGGATATGGTTCGGGAGGCTAGCGCCCAGCATTAACTCCTAACGCTGCGTTAGCCCCATTTACAGAAAACAAAATCTTTATTTAAAAAATTCATATATCATCTCTACTATATCCCTGTCTACCAACAAGAGTTAACAAAATTCTCTGAGAAAGGTCTCAACCTCTTTTATTGTGTGTACCAATTGTTTGATTTTTGGTCACACCACGGACTCTTGTAGGAAGAAGGAAAAACGGACTTTAAAGCAAATCCGGGTACCTAAGGTCTCCACTTATACTATGGGAGGAACCTCTTGGGTATCAGGATCTTTACTCTCATCCTCTTTTTTGGTGTGTTGACAGGCTAAGGATAAGGAAGGAAGACATGTGGTACTTGGACTCGGGATGCTCTAAGAACATGACGGGCGATAAAGCAAAGTTCTTTAGCCTCATGATGAAGAAAGAAGGAATTGTGACTTTTGGGGACAATGGCAAGAGAAGGATCATGGATATTGGTATAGTGGGTAACGACTCTTTCTCTATTTCAAATGTTTTATATGTTAAAGGTTTAAAACACAATCTAATATCTATTAGTCAATTATGTGATAAAGGTCTAATGTCATATTTGAATCTTCTTCAAACCTTTGCAAAATTATAAATCCCAAAACAAATGAAGTTGTACTCACCGCACCAAGAACTCATAATGTCTACATGATTGCAATTCATGATCTTTCACATTCATCTATCAAATGTCTTACTTCAAAAAATGATGAATTGGAATTATGGCATAGGCGTCTTGGACACACAAGCACTAAAGTTATTCTAAAACTAGCAAAAGATAAATTAATTAGATGTTTAACGGAAATTTATCTTCACTTTGTCCACCTTGTCAAAAAGAAAAATTTTCTAGAACATCATTTAAAAGTAAAAATGAAATTTCTATTACTAAACCCTTACAATTAATTCATATGGATATTTTTGGTCCAGTGAGCACCGCTAGTCTAAGTGATAGGAAATATACTTATGTTTTGATTGATGATTTTTCTAGATATTGTTGGACAATCTTACTTAACTCAAAATCCGATGCTTTTTGTGAATACTCAAAATTATGTAAACGTATTCAAAATGAACTTGATCTAAAAATTTAATGCATTCGCTCGGATCATAGGGGAGAATTTGAAAATGAAAATTTTACTACTTTTTGTAGTGATCTAGGAATTAAGCACGAATTTTCCGCTCCACGCACCCCACAACAAAATGGTGTTGTGGAAAGAAAAAATAGGACCCTTCAAGAATTAGCACGCACCATGCTTTCTGAATTTGGGTTGCTTAGATCATTTTGGGTCGAAGCCGTTAGCACATCATGTTATGTTATTAATCGTGTCATGCTTTGACCTTTCTTAAAATCAACCCCTTATGAATTGTATTTTCAAAAGAAGCCTAATATATCATATTTTCGTGTAATTGGTTGCAAATATTTTTTATTAAACACAGAATTCATTAGAAAAATTTGATGAAAAATGTGATGAAGGAATTTTTCTTGGATATTCTTCAACTAGTAGAGCCTATAAAGTATATAACAAAAGAACAAAAATAGTTGAAGAATCTATTCATGTTAGATTTGATGAGCTTGTTCCTTATGTAGAGAATATTATTGCAGGAAATGAAGAGGAACCCCTCTCCCCATTAGAGCATGAGGATGACAAGTCACAAGAAGAGGAGAACAGGGAAGAGGAGAACAAGCAAGAGGAGGACAAGCAAGAGGAGTATGTGCATCCTAGCATGCTAAAGTTAACAAAACATCATCCAAGAGAGCTTGTCATTGGAGAGCCATCGAAATGGGTAACGACTCGTTCTTTCTTACATGAATCTTTTTCAAACATTTGCTTTGTTTCTAAAATCGAACCAAAAAAATATTTCAACCGCTTTAAATGATGAATTTTGGTATTTAGCTATGAATGAAGAATTAGAACAATTTAAACGCAATAAAGTTTGGAATCTTGTAGAAAGACCATCTAATCACCCGGTAGTAGGAGTAAAATGGATTTTCAAAAATAAATTAGATGGTGAATTTAGGATTACTAGGAACTGTTAAAGAAATCATGTAAAAAGGCCCAGTAACAAAGGCCCATCTAGGCTCTCTCTTTGTAGTTATTAGTCTCACATCTTAGAATGGGATTTCTTATCCTCTCTCTCTTTTATATAAGTGTACAAATATTTGTTGTAATACATGTGAAGAAATACAAAGTATTGATATGTTTATCAATTTTATTTCTCTCCCGTTGTTTTTCCACATGGTATTAGAGGGAGAAAACCGGTCCTAAATTTTTTTTCATAGGTTGCCTGCCTTCCTGGCTCTCCAGGGTTGTCCTGCGGTCTCAATTTCCTGTGACCGTAGCTCGTGCTCCCTCCTTCTTTTGGAGTTATTTTCTCCTCCTCTTTTTATACTCTCCTCTCTGACAGCTGGGTCCCACAGCTGGGTCCCACAGCTGGTCAGTTATTCGCAGCTTTCCTGCGATCTGTTTTTTTCCTTACCGCAGCTCTGTCCGAGACCGTTCTGCGTCCGAGACCGCTTTGTCTCGCTTGCCAAGGTCGCGAGCTCTCCTGCGAGCCCTCCTGTTCTACTGCGAGCTCTTCGGTTTTGTGAGCTCTCTGGTGCTGCGAGCTCTCCTATCCGCTGCACCTGACCGTCGCGAGCTCTCCAGACCGTAGCTTCTCCAGACCGCGAGCTCTCCCAACCGCGAGCTCTCCAGACCGCAGTCTCTCCAGCGAGCTCTCCTGTCCGCTGTCTCCAGACCGCAGCCTGTCTCGCTTGCCGAGACCGTGGGCACTCCTGCGAGCTCTCCTGTTCTCCTGCGAGCTCTTTGATTCTGCAAGCTCTTTGGTTCTGCGAGCCCTCCTGTCCGTTGTCATCTGACCGTCGCGAGCTTTCCAGACCGCAGCCTCTCCTGCGAGCTCTCATGTCCGCTGTCTCCAGACCGCAGCCTATCCCGACTGCGCACTGCGTCTGCTCGCCGGTCTCCCTCTAACCTCAAGTCTCTTGGCCGCTTGCCTTCCTCGCTTTCTTCTATGGCCGAGAATAATGCTTCGTCTCTCCCGGCTCGTGTTGCGGCTCCTCTTCCTGAATTTCGTGATGAGCTTAGGATCACCACAATCTCTTTTAGTGGGAAGAAGAATTTTATTGAATGGGTGCACTCTGTTCGTCGTGTTCTCCAGACAAAAGGTATCCTTCATCATCTGACAAAGGCCACTCCATCTGAGCCCACCAAGGAATGGCAGCGTGATGACGGTCGTGTCCAATCGTGGATTCTAAATTCGATGGACAGTGAACTATATCGTATGGCGATGTATCATGAGACGGCCAAAGCTATGTAGTAGGAGCTTCACTCCCTTTATTCTGGCAAGGACAGCTTGCAACATCTCTTTGACATCATCACGGACCTTCAGTCTCTTGACCCAGGGGTGACTGGCAACCTCACCCCATTTGTGGCGCGGTCCAAAACTTTAGTAGAAGCCTGGCTTCAGCATCAGCCACCTACTACTGATCTCGCTACACAACGTACTCAGAAAGAAGCAGTTGGCATCGCCATGATGATGGCACGTGTTCCGTCTTACCTCCACAGCATCAGAGCTCAAATATTCTCCTCCTCCACCATTCCTTCTCTTTCAGATGGGTGTTCTATGTTGTTGAAGGTCACACCACCCCCTGATGCTCCCGGGAATCTCTCTCCAGCTCTGCTCCAACGATCTTCTCCACCTCCCTCTACTCCTCCATCCTCTCGTAGAGGTCGCACCTCTTCTCGGGGAAAGGGTCGAAACAGTCGTGCTTCCTTCAAGTGTACTTACTGTGGCCGGGATGGTCATCTCGAGGCCAGGTGTTACCGTAAGCACGGTAGGCCACGACCACTGCAGGCCTCTATTGCCACCAATGCTCCCACCAACAATCACACCGACATTGATGCCTTGCGCACCCAACTCCAGCAAATTAAAGGGATGCTCAGCCGTTCCTCCAGCTCTATCGCATCTGTCTTCGAAGAAGGTATCTCATGTCTCTCTCATAGTTCAACCTGGATTATGGACTCTGGAGCAACACACCATATTACCCCAAAGCAACCTTCTGACTACTCAAAAGCTGAACATCCTAAGTACATTACTGTGGCCAATGGGGACACCACTCCGGTTTCTGGATCAGCCGACGTTTCTCTTACTCCCTCCATCTCTCTTTGCTCGGTTCTACATGTTCCGGACTCTCCGTTTGATCTACTCTCCATTAGTCGTCTTACTCAAGACCTTGATTGCTATGTAACTTTCTTTTCCACCTCTTTTGTTGTGCAGGATCGAAGGACGCAGACTATAATTGGTAAAGAGCAACTGTCGAATGGGCTCTACACTCTGGAACTACCCCTCACAATTCTCTCAGTCGTTAGTACGGTTGATTGGCATAGGCGACTTGGACATGCCCCTCTTCCAATTCTCAAGAAAGCTCTTCCAGATATCACCCTCAACGACATCACCTGTGAGTCATGTATCTTCGGCAAACAACATCGTTCTTCTTTCTCTCCTCATTGTATTCGGAGCAATGCTCCTTTTATGTTAGTTCATTCTGATATTTGGGAACCTTATAAAGTAACAAGTAACTCTAGGTGTCGTTATTTCATTACGTTTATTGATGATTACTTATGCATGACATGGTTATATTTACTTCATGATCGTTCTGAAATAACTCGTGTATTTCGTGTCTTCATTACTGAAACCCGCAACCAATTCTACACCACCATTAAAACTATAAGAACCGGCAATGCTCGAGAATACACAAGTAACATGTTTACCAATCTCTGTACTGAGTTTGGGATTATCTACCAAACCTCATGTGCGTAGGCCCCACAACAAAATGGGGTAGCTGAACGAAAAAATCGTCACCTCCTTGAGGTCGCTCGCTCCCTGATGTTTCAAATGCAAGTTCCCAAAGTTTATTGGCATTTCGCGGTGTCCACGGTCTGTTACCTCATCAACCGCATGCCCTCCTCTCTTCTCAACTTTGCAACTCTCTTTAGCCTTTTGTTTCCCTCCACCCCTCCCTTCACTATCAAACCTCGTGTCTTCGGCTGTACTTATTATGTTCACAATCTTGGTCCGACCACCGACAAGCTTGCTCCTCGTGCTACCAAATATATGTTTGTCGGTTACTGTCACACTAAGAAAGGTTATGTATGTTACTCTCCTAGAAATCGAAAGATTGTTACATCTGCGGATGTCACTTTCCTCGAAGAGCAGCCCTATCACTCCACACCTATTGTTCCTCTTACACCACTTACCATTCCTCATCCTACTGTTCCGGTAACATCTCAACTGCCACCACTACTTCCAACTACGGCCCCCATCCCCACCAAACCACCTCTTCTTCGTGTCTATACTCGTCGCTCTTCTACATCGGATGCTCCGAAACAGGTGCCTCCTACCAATGATACTTTGCGGCCTGAAGATCTGACACCTGCTTCTACGGCTCATCCTTGGTAAATTATGTATCCTTACATCGCCTCTCTCCGCAACTCCGAGAAATTGCTACTTCACTCTCCTCTATGATGCAGGACGTCGGGGCCCCGACCGCACCCCGTGGCATCACACCAGCTAGCGGACCACGGCCAAGCACGCCTGCCAGAAGGACTGCAGTCCAGGCACCCCAACCCGTCTCCACGCCTGTTCTCAGTGTAACATCCCGACTTTTATTGGGTCACTAGGCCCTAGTGAGCCCAATAAAAGTAGGCCCGAACGGTAGACCTAACCCGATGAGGGGTTATGTGCTACGAATCCCGAATTGACTTCTGTCAGATCCGTTAGACTCGTATGACCAATACGAGTGCAACAGAATTCGTTGCACCTCAATCCGAGGTCGTTTAGAGAAAACGACCATTTTGAGTATCGTTGCGCGCCGCTACCGCACTATAGTGGGATAGTGGGGAAACGTACTCCGATCTGACTTCCGTCATTCCCGTTAGACTCGTATGACCAATACGAGTGCAACAGAATTCGTTGCACCTCAATCCGAGGACGTTTAGAGAAAACGACCATTTTGAGTATCGTTGTGCGCCGCTACCACACTATAGTGGGATAGTGGCCAAACAAACTCTGAATTGAGTTCCGTCAGTTCCATTAGATTCGTATGAATGATACAAGCGCAACGGAATTCGTTGCGCCTCGATCCGGGGTCGTTGGAGAAAACGACCATTTTGAGTGTCGTAGCGCGTCACTACCTCCTTATTATGAATAGTGGCCATACGAACCCCGAATTGACTTCTGTCAATTCCCTTAGACTCGTATGAACGATACAAGCGCAACGGAATTCGTTGCGCCTTGATCTGAGGTCGTATGGAGAGTATGACATTTTAGGACTATGCAGACCACCTCAGTGCAACGCACGAAATGTGAAGCACACAAACTCGGCATCGGCCCCGACAAATCTTGATGGACCCCGGGACCATGAAGGGCCCCGCCCTAAGTTGACCTCGGTCAACCCCCCCCCCCCAGCTTGAAATCCGTTGAGAAAAGAAAAGAAAGGGGGGGAGAGAGAGAAGCCCCTCCCCCAAGGGAGGGGGCTGCCCATGGATAGGCAGCCCCCTCTTGGGGCAAGGGGGCAGGAGAGAGAAGGGAAGGGGGGAGAAAATATCTCCCCCCACCCATCCCTTCCTTTTAGCCCACGTGGGGGAGGGGGCTGCCCATGGATAGGCAGCCCCCTCTTGGGGCAAGGGGGCAGGAGAGACAAGGGAAGGGGGGAGAAAATATCTCCCCCCACCCATCCCTTCCTTTTAGCCCACGTGGGCTAAAAGGAAGGAGAGGGGAGGCCTCCCCCTCCCCTATATAAGGAGGGGCTCAGCCCCCTCCCTGAGTGCCAACCCCCCCCCCCTCTCAGCCTCTTCCTCCTTCTCCCCTGCCGGCAAGCCCTGCCCAGCCAAACCAAGCCGCCGCCACTCCTCCTCCCATGGCCAGCCGACCCTCCACCTCCCGAGCCCCTCCACCTCAGGTAGAAATCCCCCCTCCACACTCCTACTCCCCTGAGCCAGGCCGACCCCCTCCCCGTCGCCGGAGCGCCACCACCGCCACCCCGAGCTGGGCAAAGCTCGGGTGGAGGCGCTGGCCGTGGAAGCCAACCCCCCCCCCCCCCCAGCGCCGGTGGTGGCGCCGGGGGAGCAGGTCCCCACTCGGGGACCACGGCGCCGGCGAAAGGAGGCGGTCGGGCCGCCGGAGGACGCAGCCCCGGCGGCACCCGTGGCCCAGGTCCCCCTCCCTCCCGTTTCCTGTACGGGGAAATACCCCACCCCCGGCGGCGGCCGGCGGCGCCAGGCCGCCGGACCACCACCGGAGTGGTCGCCGGCCCACGGCGCACCGACCGGGGGAGACACCGGCAGCCCTCCCAGCGGAGACGGCGGCACAGCCAGCGTGCATGGCGCATGCAGGCTACGCCACCGCCTCCCGCCCCTCTCTGTCCTCCTTTCCGGTGGCAGTCGGCGGCGACAGGCCGTCGGACCACCACCGGAGTGGTCGCCGGCCCCCGGCGCACCGACCGGGGGCGGCGCCGGCCCCAGCCGGCCGCTGCCCGGCGGCGGCAGCGGCCGCCTCCCGTTTAACAAACGGGAGCCGCACGATCTCCCCCAGGAGATCGGGCGGCTCCTGTTTCCTGGTTTCCCGCCTCCCGCCTCAGCATATGTGCCCCCCACAGCGGATCCGTCGCAGATCCGCTGTGGGGGTCGCGGGAGGGCGCAGGGTGCAAGACCCCTGCGCCTTCTCCCTGCCTCTAACCGCAACCCACTCTCCCTTCCCCCTTCCCCATTTTTCTGAGGAAAAATGGGGCAATTTTGGCGAAAACTTCCTGAATGAAAAATGTGCCCCACTCTGAGGGGCAGCTCCAGTAATTTTTTGGGATTTTTAGGAAGTCATTTACTATTTTTAAAACCCTACCAAAGGTTTATTTTAAGAAATGTAAAGGTCAAAAGAGTCGGGAAAAATCACCAAAAATTATAGGCTCTACTTTAGGGTATTTTGCAAATACTATAAAAAGTTGAAATGGTAAGCTTGTCATTTGGTCCTTTAAAGCTTTTACAAGCAAAAATAAACGCCCGAAAGGGAGCGAAATTAATTGGAATAAATCGACGTCCTCGCGACGCGTATTTTAGCGGTATAATAAAATTACGCGTATCGATCTAAGGAATCGATTGGGTTTAAAATATCGACACAGGGTCTTTTGTGTGTGTACAGGTTTGAATACCTGGGTGCGAGTATGCGCGAGATAGCGTTGTGTATTTATTATACTGCGCAATTATGGATAGTAGGGCGGGAGGCCCTATTTATAGATATTATATATGTGTATATATATATGATTACCTGCTGCTAACCCTCTTCCTTGCTTCGGCTATTTATTTTTGTCCTTTAGCCCGCCCCCCCTGGATATGGATCCGGGGAGGGGAGGTGTTTTCTACTTAGCTCTATGACTAACGGTTATTTCTTATAATCAATCACAGGAGATGGGACAGCGTGAAGCCCCCGCACCGCAGGATGAATTACCAGCCTTAGAGATGGCTCGATCGGACACTCCAGCCTCTCCCCCTATCTTCCGAGACGTGAGTCCTAGAGTATAGGACTAGCCTAGGGTCTTTTTGCTATACTCGATGTAGCCCCCGAGGCAGTGGTTGTAAACATTAGGCTTCGGCCCCCCTTTTAAATATGTAAATATAAGCAGTATGCTTGGTTTTATTTATTTCGATTGCTTCCGCTGTGCGTTCTGATGTGATGTTGTGATTCTCATGCCTGACAAGGAGACCACTAAGTGCTTGAGAGGGTGGGTTGTTGCCACCTGAGTAGCACTAGTGGCCGTCTTTCGGCCGTAAGATCCCCCCTCCCTGAACCCGGTTCAGGTTTGGGGAGGGGGGGTCTTACACTCAGCGTGGCGGGTTGTTGAGGCTGGGGCTCGATCCCCAGACCTCTTTGATAAGAACCACTCCTAACAGGCCTTATCACCAACTGACCTGCAGGTCAGTTGGTGATAAGGCCTGTTAGGAGTGGTTCTTATCAAGGAGGTCAGGGGATCGAGCCCCAGCCTCAACAACCCGCCACGCTGAGAACAGGCGCGGAGACGGGTTGGGGTGCCTGGACTGCAGTCCTTCTGGCAGGCGTGCTTGGCCGTGGTCCGCTAGTTGGTGTGATGCCACGGGGTGCGGTCGGGGCCCCGGCGTCCTGCATCAAAAAAGTGCAGGTCAGTTGGTGATAAGGTCAGTTAGGAGTAGTTCTTATCAAGGAGGTCTGGGGATCGAGCCCCAGCCTCAACAACCCGCCGCGCTGAGAACAGGCGTGGAGACAGGTTGGGGTGCCTGGACTGCAGTCCTTCTGGCAGACATGTTTGGCCGTGGTCCGCTAGCTGGTGTGATGCCATGGGGTGCGGTCGGGGCCCCGGCGTCCTGCATCACTCTATTTCCACCCCTAACTCTTTGCAGGAGGCTCTTCAACATTCGGGGTGGCGGGCAGCCATGGATGAGAAAATGACTGTTATTTGGACAAATCACA
The DNA here is from genome assembly GCA_033032865.1 of Dactylorhiza incarnata. Taxonomy (NCBI): domain Eukaryota; kingdom Viridiplantae; phylum Streptophyta; class Magnoliopsida; order Asparagales; family Orchidaceae; genus Dactylorhiza; species Dactylorhiza incarnata. The sequence continues at coordinate 3,503,419 of JAWHQI010000095.1, read as the reverse complement.
CTTGGGATCTTGTCCCTCTTCCTCCTTGCCAGACTTGTGTGGGATGTAAGTGGGTCTTTGCCATCAAGCATGGCCCCGATGGGGCAGTTCAACGCCTCAAGGCTCGTCTTGTTGCTCGTGGCTTTACTCAACAACAAGGCCTAGAATATGATGAAACTTTCTCCCCTGTCACCAAGCTGAACATTGTTCATGTTATGATCTCTCTAGCTGTTCATCGACATTGGTCGTTGCACCAATTGGACGTCAAGAATGCTTTTCTCAATGGCGATTTGCAGGAAACTGTCTACAAGCAACAACCTCCCGGTTTTGAGACCACAGAGGAGTCTCTTGTATGTCGTCTACAGAAATCTCTTTATTATCTCAAACAGTTTCCTCGGGCATGGTTTGACAAGTTCAGTCAGGTTGTTCGTGATGTTGGGTTCACACGAAGCTCGGCTGACTTCTCTCTATTCACTCGTCATAGACCGTCAAGCACTGTGATTCTCTTGGTATATGTCGATGATATTTTGATAATGAGAGATGATCTCCACGGAATACATATGATCAAGCAACATTTGGCCTCTGTCTTTCAAACTAAAGACCTAGGGAACCTTCGGAACTTTCTTGGTCTCGAAGTCTCTCGGCGTCCTGATGGTCTTGTTCTGTCTCAACGAAAATACTGTCTTGACCTGCTCCGTGACGATGGCTACTCTGGATGCAAGCCTGCTGACACTCCTATGGATGTCAATCACAAGCTCTGTGCTCATGCCTCAGACTCCGATCTACTCCTTCCAAACCCGGAGTATTATTGTCGCCTTGTGGGGAAGCCGATATATCTAACGGTTACAAGACCTGATATATTCTTTGTTGTTGGAGTTATCAGTCGATTTATGCATGCACCACGTATCCCTCATCTTCAGGAAGTTGAGCGCATTCTTCAATACTTGAAGACCGCTCCTGGACAAGGACTTGTATACAAGCCCTTTTCATCTCCCTTATCTCTTACTGCATACTCTGATGCTGATTATGCTGGCTCACTGGATGATCGTCATTCATATTGTACATACTTTGGTGAACACCTTATCACCTGGCATAGCAAGAAGCAGTCGGTGGTTGCTCGCTCGTATGCCGAAGCAGAGTATCGGTCAATGGACCTTGTTGTATCTGAGCTCACCTGGCTAGAAAGCCTTCTCAGTGACCTTAGTGTAAAACTTCCCTCACCAGCCACTCTCTATTGTGCCAGTCAAGCCGGTATACATATTGCCAAAAATCTTGTTTTTCATAAACGTACCAAACATATCGAAGTCGACTGTCGCTTCATTCGGGAGAAGGTACAACTCAGGAAACTAGAGTTAATACATGTTCCTGCTGCCGGACAAGTTGCGGACAATCTCACGAAGGCTTTACCACGTCCACTATATTATCAGTTATTGTCCAAGCTTGGTGCCTACGATCTGTATGCTCCAGCTTGCGGGAAAGTGTTAAATAAATCATGTAAAAAGACCCAGTAACAAAGGCCCATCTAGGCTCTCTCTCTTTGTAGTTATTAGTCCCACATCTTAGAATGAGATTTCCTATCCCCTCTCTCTTCTATATAAGTGTACAAATACTTGTTGTAATACATGTGAAGAAATACAAAGTATTGATATTTTTATCAATTTTATTTCTCTCCCGTTGCTTTTCCACAGGAACAAAACTCGCTTGGTAGCACAAGGGTATTCTCAAATCGAGGGGATAGACTTTGATGAAACATTTGCACCCGTTGCTCGGTTAAAATCCATTAAAATTTTTCTTGCATTTGCGAGTTTCAAAAGATTTAAATTGTTTCAAATGGATGTTAAAAGTGTTTTTCTAAACTGTATTATTAAGAAAGAGGTCTATGTTGAACAACCCCCCGGTTTCATAAATGAAAATTTTCCAAGTCACGTATTCAAACTAGATAAAGCGATTTATGGTTTAAAACAAGCGTCACGTGCTTGGTATGAAAGATTAACTTCATTTTTATTAAAGAATGGCATCTTCTCCAATTCTTAGAAGCAGCTGAAGATCACCACAAAAGAAAACACCGGCTTCGGTAGCGTCGCTGGGATCGGAGAAAGAGTCTCGAGTTGCATTTGTATCTCATTCTTCTCTTTCGACTCTCTAGATTTCTTGGTACGAAATCTCCTCTTTGAGTAATGTGGCTGGTATATTCATTCTAAGAACTTACTTTAAGCATGTCTAGCCTAGGTGAATGGAATTTGTGATTTTCTTTTCATAGTTGTTCTTGTGGATGTTATTGAGATTTCTTGTTTTTATGTGTGAAGAAGTGCTTGCGACCCTCGAGTAAGCCATCATATTTGAGCAAAGAGGTATTTGCTACCCTCACTTGAGTGCTAGTGAGCAAAGCGATGAGGGAGACCAGCACCTATAATTTAGGTTTTCTTTCTTGCAAGCTTAGTTTAGTCACAACCTCAAATTAACAAAACCCACACTTCACCTTCATTACTTAGTTTTCACTTCGAGTAATCCACCACGCCATATTCTGCGAGAGATTCGATACTCAGGTATTAATTCCCATTTTATATTACTTGAATGATCAGTGCACTTGTTGTGATCGCCCATCAAGTTTTTGGCACCGTTGTCGGGGAATACGATTACGTGTTATTTTTTTATTTGAAGATTTAGGTATTGAGTCTTTCTCCATTTTTATTTCATTGCACTTGTAAATTCCTTCAAAAAAATTTCAAGTATTTTGTAAGATCAGATTTCACCAAGTTTAATTTTATAATCGTGTGTAGTGAGACTCTTTTCTGCTTCTGTTATTTTGAATCAATTCTGCACCATTATGTATTCCCACCGGCAATGTAGATGGTGCAAATCAACTAGCAATGGGAGTGACAATGGCTATATAGGAAGTTGTGATTATAATCCGTATGGTGCTTCGTATGGACAATCCACATATTAAGGAATGTCATACAATGAACCTACCTATTATAATTATTTGTCTCCAATGCGAGCATCACCTTCATGGGGTGGTTTGGCTTATTCGAGGCCGAGATCTACTGGGAGGAGGTGCTTGTACTGTCAGAGCACAGATCACGCTGTGAAGGATTGTGAAAAAAATAAAATTGTAAATGGAGGATAAGCCGACAATCACCGTCCCGCCACCTTCACATCATGCACTATTCATTCCATCGGTGATGACGTATTCTCTATGCCCCCTTATTTTCTTGGGAGCACAACTCATTTCTCCATCTGCTACTCCGTTGATCCTTGTGATGACATGGTGGTGCCTCCTTTCGCAGTAGCGTCCTCACTATTATTGAATTCAAATCTGGTGGAGGATTCTAGCTTATTTGATTCTATTTCTAATAATATTGTTCCTTCAGTTTTTCTTGTCTCCACTACACATGTGTCTCTTGATCCAGTCGATTATATAGTTTTGCAGGAGGATCCCCGGAAGCCGAAAGCTGAGCTGAGTTTTACTGAGTGGGATAGTCGCCCTGGCGAGGAGGTTTCTACATCATCACCTAAGGAGGATATCCGACTCGTCGCCAAAGCCCCTTGCATCTCATATGTTTCCTATAGCGATGTCTTCATTTCCATCAGCAATCCATGTTGTGAACCTGATGCGAGTGACACCAGGATCACTCTCTCTTATTTTGATTCTTCTATCTTTGATTTTCATTTTTTTTCCGGAACCCCTTCATTATTCCTCTAATGATTTTGTTGATAACTCCACTCTATTACCTAATGAATACATTGTTTGTGAGTTATCTCAGGATTGCTAGGACAAATCCATGCTCAAATAGCTAAGTATTGAGGAGAGATTTCTCATATGTGAGGAGGATAACATCCCCTCACTAGAGGAGTTTCAACTTGATGCTTTTCCCGCCTGTGCCACTTCTAAAATTGTCGAGTTTATTCTTCCTCATCTTCTTCCTGATGAAATTAACGTTCTTTCTTGTATTCCCCTGCAGTACCATGTGTGTATGGACCTATATTGGGTAATTTTCTGGTGCAATATTGGCAGGGAGAGCATATTGTAGTGACATAACACATTTTTTATTCCACAACACTGTCACTGCTTATGCTTCCCCTGAAGTATTGGGTGCAGGGAGGGAAGTAATTTTCCTTTGCCGATTTAACTTTGGAGGAGATGAATTCAAAAAAGGAAGAGACTTGGGTATGGAGGAGTAACATCCCTCCTAGCTGCCCCCCACACATGACCTCCAACCATTTTTTTTTATTTACAGTTACTACTTAAAATCAGCCTAGAGTTGAGTTGATTATGTTGATTGTAATGAATTTAATTTTAATTAGTGCTTCTCTTTAGTTTCCAGCATGAGCAAGTTTTGAAATGGTTAATACAAGGATTATGTCCAACTCAAGGATGTTAAACAAAACGCTCTTGGGAGGCACCACATGTTTATCTTGCTTTTAATTTCAGTTTTATTTTTTTCTTTTGCATGTTTGTATGGGTCTACCTGAGGACTTTAAAAGCAGCCTAGTTGAATTTCCGTGAGTGTGTTTGCATGATCTTGTTTTTTTTGCTAATCCTATTTATGTTTACGTATCTCTTGTTTTGGAGCTAATCTCTTGCAGGATCCATAATTATTCTTGTCGATTTTTCTTGGTGAGCAGGCCTGCACAATTATGCTTTGGTCCATACTCATGCCGCTTCTGAATGCCCCATTCTCGGGCATTGGGTAACATTTTTTATCCCTCTCTATTTGTCAACTTTCATTAGCATGCATTGAGGTCAATGCATACATTATGGCTGGAGGGATAGTTCATGTTATTAAAATTCTCACCACACTTTCATTCATATCATGGCATTCAATAGCGTGTTTTCAAAAAATTTGCGCAAAATTTTGATTTTTCTCTCGCTTAAATGCATTCATTCTACACCCACACATTATACTTTTAAACGATTGCCTTTTTAAAAGTTTTTCTGCTTTATTTCATGGAGATTAGGATTGTCTAATTTTCTTATTGCTTTTGATTACGGGAGTACCCCCAATGATTGGGGACTATATGGGTTCTGTTGTTGTTGTTGTTGTTGTTGTTGTTTTGATTACGGGAGTGCAGTGTAGACTCGTGCAGTCCTCCTAGTTATGTGTGTTTTGGGTAGGATTTGTTTCTAGAGTAAATTTCTTTGCATATTTCTTCGTTTACACCTTCTAACTTTATATTTGTGGTTAATATCCACTCTTAGTTAGAAGACGGTTATGTCTAACGATTAGTATAGGGATGTGTGTAGCGAGCTGCTGAGAGATATTTTCCAATTTTGGCAAAAGGGTATCCTTTCTCAATGTCTAGAACTTGTCCGTAGCAACCCCGAAGCATGTGCATGGGTTAATTTAACTTCATGAATATGATTTTGTCCTTTCCTTGGATGGATTGAGCACTTTGCATCCTCTCCTACACGTCTTACTATTGCATAAACACTTAGGCCTTGCACCTATCCTCTTGATTCACCCCCACCTTTTTTTCACCAAAGCCTAAAATGGCAACCCATTTTCACACTTAAATATGAGCATAAATTCTCATTCTATCTCTCTATTTGTGAGTTAGAGGTTGTTTTGTGATTGGGTGTATGATATAAATGTATCATTTGGGTGGTGTTGTTGATGAATTGCTTAAAAGAAAAATCTATATACAAAAATTGGGAAAGTAAAAAGAAAAATAAAAGAAAAAAATGAAAACATGATTTGACATAGTAATTTTTGTGTTTGGCTAGTTGAGAGTGACCCCCTATTTCAACATTTAAGTCCGGGGGTGCCACTTCTCACATTTGTATCCTTTGGTAGATTTGATGTGATCTCTCATGTTGCTTAAGTGTGATTTTAAGCCCTCACTTTTATCATTTTGATATACCTTACCTTAAACACCAGCTTTAATGTTTCGTCCCCTTCTAAGTCCTGATGATTAATGGAGTTTTCCTTAACTAATGTAGTGGAGAGGGTGTGACCGGGAAAGCCTATGGCCATCGTCATTGATGGATTTATTTAGAGGCTGCCCCATAGTCTTTATAGGATAATGTTGATCTGAGTGGATGCACTATTTTCTTCCTATAGTATATCTAAGACGGACCATTTAGTTCTTTCTTAGGAGTGGATATTATATGCTTGATATAATGATTAAAAATGTTGTAAATATATGTAATGCATAGAAAGTTTCTATAGGTGTCTTCATATCCATCTCAGGCATGAAACTTCTCTGTCCGCTCCCCTGTTTCACTATCTATTTGAATAATTAGCCTCTATTTATCCCCGTATTAGAGTGGTTTGCTTGGGACAAGCAAATGTTTAAGTCAGGGGGAATTTGATAAGATATTTTTATATAGTTCTTTTGGTGCTCATCTAGCTCTATTTTCATGTCATTTAACTCATCATTAGGTGATTTCAATATCATATCATTCAAATTCTCCAAAGTCTTCATAGGAGCATATCTGAGCTAGATGGAGTGATTTTCATTGCATTTCATGCATGAGGGAGATCACTTCTCCCTCCCATTCATGTTTAGTCTAGTTTTCTATTGTTGTATGCTCTATTAAATACTTATGGTAGCAGCTGTGGTGGATTTTGGGATGTCACGGCTAAGTTCCATGTGAAATGTCTTCTGCCCATGCGATTTAAACGTGCACGGTCGTGGGTTTGTTCTCGCACATGCAGATGGTGTTCATTTAAAATAATCGCATGATTGTGCAAATTTATGCTCGCATAGTTTGTAGCGGGCGTACGCATTCTGCACTATTTTCCCGAGTAGTTGTGATCTTACACACGAATGTGCAAATTTGTACTCACACAGTTTGTCGCGGTAGTACGCGTTGTTTGCCTGACTTACCCTAGAAACCCATTTTTTGACCATAATCGTGCGATCTTACGCACGATCATGTGTCTTATATCACGCACAATTTCTTGCCTTCTGCTAGGTGGCTAAGCTTTCCCACCTACTTTTTGCTCCTCGCATGATCAATCGCACGGTCGTGCGTATGATCGTGTGAGAGCAAATTCTACTTACAGTCTATATATACCGTTTAATGAATTTTTCAGCATCGAATGGAGTTTAGCTATCCCGCTCCCCCAGTTTCACCGTTTCATCTCCAGGAGGCTACCTCCCATCATTCTGGAGCAAAAGGAAGGATTTGGGTTGCCAAAGCACTGGAAATTGACCCTCTAAGAAGAGGAAGATCTTGAAGTGGGCACTAAAAATCCATCGAAAAGATGAGAGCATACTTGGCATAAGGTGATAACTTCTGCAAGTTCCTGGAAGTAGCCGAAGATCACCATGCTTTGGTAGCATCGTTGTGATCGGAGGAAGATTCTCGTGTAGCGTTTGAATCTCGTTCTTCTCTTTCGACTCTCTATATTTCTTGGTATGAAATCTCCTCTCATTTGAATGATATGGTTGGTACTTTCATTGTAAGAACTTGCTTTAAGCATGTCTAGCCTGGGTGAATGGAATTTGTGATTTTCTTCTCGTAGTTGTTCTTGTCGTTGTTATTGAGATTTCATGCTTTTATGTGCGAAGAGGTGCTTGCGTCCCTCGATTAAGCCATCAGATTTTAGCAAAGAGGTTTTTGCGACCCTCACTTGAGTGCTAGTGAACGAAGTGGTGAAGTGTCGCACCCATAATTTAGTTTAGTCACAACCTCAAATTAGCGAAACGTTGACTTCACCTTCATTCCATAGTTTTCATTTCATGTAATCCACCACGCCGTGTTCCATAAGAGATTCGATACACGGGAATTCATTCTCATTTTATACTACTTGAACGATCAGTACACTTGCCATGATTATCATCACCGAGCGGCATGGTGAAGATTTAGTTCAATTTTTGTCTATTGCTTAAGTCATCGTGACACCGACACGATGCGGGTGCGTCGTTACCTCAACCCGTATTATGTTAAACAATCAAAGATTTATTTAAAAGAAAACATGTTAATACAAGAGTCATATCAACCATGCACTCTAGGTGGAGATGTAATCACTTACATCAAGGTCGTTCATGACCATTCATGATTACTAAACCAGTAGAAATCACACAACTGCAAACGAGCTCGAACCCAACATCACACGGGTAACCGTGACACCAACACGAGCTACTCACAATCCAAAACAAGGGTGGTTCTTGAACCCTATCTCACATTGGGGTAATTGTTCACCTTTTTCTACATACCCGAAATCAATATAACGACAATATTGATATTTCACTAAAAGGGTGTAATCATATATTTGACATGACAATACACAACATTGATTCAAATCTTATATCATGCCATCACATTCCCTTACGAGGAGTTTATTAAACTAAGATCAATTCTCGTGAGTAGAGAGATTCACTATCACTATCAACATTGTTTGGTATTGCTCTATAAAGATTTCACGTCAAGTTAAGGTTTTGCACCCAAACTTATTAATTATGACATTGAGCTCGTAATCCAAATCACTTTTTATTTCTTTATAACCTAGACTTCCCCCTCCTGGAGATGGCAGCTAGGGAAAAACGAGAAGAACAGAGTTACTCCTCTGTTCTTTTCGTAACTCCCAGCCGACACCTCATCTTCTGCCCTCATCGCCCGAGTTCTCCTCTCCCTTGCTCGACACCGTCTCCAGCAACCTCGTTGGACGATGAGGAGCCTTCTTCGATTGTTGGTCATCGATTCTTGCGACATCCCGCCAATATTTTCTACAGTTTTGCGTCCTCCAGCCGTGGAGAACTCCTTCCCGTTCCTTATACCTGCTCACCCAGCCTCAACATCAACTCCCTAGGGTCCGCCGACCCCCGACAAGCCCCAGCGCAAGTCCCGTCGATTTCCAGCTTCCATTGAGCCTTCCTTCTACTTCCAACCACCCCGGTTGTTGTTTTCTTGAAGGCCCCGTAACTGTGTTCATGAGTATGAGGTATACCACTCTCTCCTCTTAGCTCATAGCGTGTTAGGATAATATTTATGCTTAATATTATATGATTCATAAATTTCAGAGTTTGCCTAATTATTATTTCTACTTGTTTGTCATTAATTTTAATTCTTGCTTGATCTCGTAATCTCCTTTTCTTCATCTTATGCCTGTAGATGAATTTGCGTATCGTTGAATGCGAGAGAAAGTTAATATTTATGCGCATTTGTGAACCCTAGGTTAAACTTCGCATGTTATTGATCGTAAGATTCTCGCTTGCACCGCAAAATTTAAAAGACCACATTTTAAATATTTAAAATATTTTCGGAGATTTTTAGAATACATCAATAAAGCTCCCATGCTATCATATCTATATTTACTCATAGTTATTTGAATTATCTTTTATTGTAAAATTAGATGGATAGCCCAAGGGGTCTAATATTTCTAGCCTTTAGATTTTCCAAAGAAGAAACAAATTAGGTTCCTTAAAAAATAACAGTTCAACAGATACTCTTCTCTCTCCCTCAGATTCCTCTCACTAATCTATCTCCTACTCTAACTCTTGTCTCAATCTCCCTCCCACTCTACTAAGAATCATGAAGAATAAATCATGCAAAAGAATCCTGCAAACGAAAAAAAAAAATCAATCCAAGGTGATACCTAAACTTTTTTTTGTCTCTTCCAAATTAATAACTCCTTTAGTTGCATGCATATTGATATTAAACTCCATAGAAACCTACACCTATTCTTGCTATCAAAATATATAAGAACAATATCTTGAATGACAAGACTCTTTAAACATCCTTATGTGAATAAATGTTAATTAAAAGAGACTCAGCATACACCTCTTATGATTCTAGAATAGAAACCAGCCTACAACAACTTTTATTAATGGGGATACTAATAACTATATACTAATAGCTTTAATTCTTTTCCTATCCTAACATTCCAAGAAAATGGCTGAACAGATGTTTGCAGGAAGATAAACTAAGGCTGCATTCGTTTGCTCCGTTTTCATTTGAAGGTTTTCGTTTTGGTCCAAAACGAAAAACATCATACGTTTTCGTTTTGGGCCAAAAGAAAAACTTATGTTTGTTTACAGAATGATTTTCAAGTCCGTTTTAAGCCAAAACTAAAACTTATGTTCGTTTGCGCATTGGGCAACTGGAATTCTCTCTCTCTACCGTCATCTTCCCCAAAATTCTCTCTACACCATTTCTTGAAGCTTAATGTCACAGAACAAAGTTTTCCAATTTCTTTCTGCCGCTGATCAGCAGTAGGTGATGACCTCGAGGTGCACCGAGCAAGGAGAAGGGGTGAGACAAAGTGGCGAATAAGAACTTCTACGGCATCCCTTCTTCTTCACAGGAGCTGCTGACCTGTAGAAGCTGCGAAATTCCTGTAGAAGCTATCGGCACTTACTCTTCCGGCCTGTAGAAGCTACCGGCATGTAGAAGCTTACGGCCAGTAGAAGCTGGGAAATTCCTGTAGAAGTTGTCGGCCTGTAGAAGCGGCGAAATTCCCTTCTTCTTCCTCTTCCTCCGCCATTCCTGTAGAAGTTGCCGGCCACTTACTTTCTTCGCAGGAATTAGACTCACCGCCGTCGGATTTGACGCCTCTTTCCCAGACGACATCTACATTCACCGGCGAAAACACTGCTCTGGCGGAAACACCACTCACCACCGCGAAATTGCAGAAGAGGGGGAGCTCGTCTATTCTCAAAACCAGCGAAAACAGACCTTGCTAGGTCTGTTTTGGGGCAGGGGGCTTTTAGAAGAATTTGAAAACGGCCCGTTTTCATCCCAAAATAGCCTAAAATATGGCTTAACGAACACCAAAATTTGGTTTTCAAAAACCCAAAACGAAAACAACACTGTCAAAACAATGCAAACGAACGGAGCCTAAGAGTACATGATCCATTTAACATTGTTGAAAAGAAAGAAATTCAGTCCAACAGAACTAAAGCAAAAAAATGTAAACCATATAGGTTCAAATCCCATCATAAGAGGACCACACCTGTAGAGGATAATTTTTACCATGAAGGTCCAAACTGGCATAATTACATATGCAAAAATGGAGAACAATCTCTTCAGATATATATTCTATGTCAACATTACAAGATTCAAACAATAGGACAGATTTAAATTTGAAACTTTTGTGACAATTAGGAAGGAGACATACCTCTCATCCTCAATTTTAACATCAATGTCATAGTCATCAGCATCTATATTACGAGGAGCAATCCGGTCCTCCACATCTCTTTTTCCTCCTATATTCAAGTGTATGTGTGTGTGATGCCCTCAAATAAGTAAAACGGATCATATTGCTCCGAAAAATAAGAGCAGACAAATCAATAAGATTATACAACAGGTTAAGCAGCTTCCACCTTCAAGAAGATGCCCTGTTCCCGTCCTCCTATCCATGTCCTCTGGATCAACGAAGAAAAGTTAAACATTTAGTAGGTGAAGTGAGAACAAAGAATGCTAGAATTTGAAAATACAAGATCTGATGATAGTAAGATTGCACAGATAACTGAAAAATACTCAAAAGAAACATTCCCAAAAGTGTTTTAATACCAGTAGAAGTTTTGTCTTTGGAGGAGAAATGCCTCCTCTCCCGTTCCTCTAACTTCCCTCGGAGGTTTCTCCTCGGCAATTCCTCCTGGGTATCCTGTCCTTCCTTTCTGAAACAGAAAAAAAAAACTCCAATTATCATCAGAAATATGTAACCAATATATTTTCTATGGGTGGACGAAGCGATAAAGATCAACCCTAAACTTAGTGAAATCTAGGATTGCGGCTTGCTCAGACATAGAGAAGACAAACCTAGGTTTCAGCGTTGTATGGGCAGCGAGATCCCTTGAGGAGTACTTCTGTGAAGGGCTGAAAATTCGTGTTCCACCCTGCTCGTTTCCACCCTTCGCCGGCGCCCTCGTCGGCCGAGCCGCCGTCGTCATCTCCCTCCGCTCGATATACAACACCGGCGACAGATAGCAAGGGAGAGGAAGGGACGAGTATCCTTGCAAGACGGTCCGATCCCCAAGGAGCAATTTTTTTGTTAATCTGTAACACACCATGACGTGGGATTAAACTGAATCATAAGATTTTGCTGCAGAATCTGTGCGAAAATACAGGGCGGATAAAATTGAATAATTTTGGTGATTGTTATCCGCACTACAGTTTTGGCTATCCGCACTTTTTTTGAATGAGTTATTACACGTCTTTTGGAAATACATCTTGTACATGCATTTTTAGGAAAAATGTTCAACACGAAAGTTGTAGATCTCGTCGAGATCTACAACTTTAGTGTTGAACACTTTTCCTAAAAATGCATGTACAACCAAAAATTCGCTATAGTTATGCACATATTTCAATCAGGGTGGCAATACATCTTGTGCGTGCATTTTTAGGAAAATTGTTCAACACGAAAGTTGATCTATCGAGATCTACAACTTTCGTGTTGATCATTTTTCCTAAAAATGTTTGTACAAGACGTATTTCTAAAAGGCGTGTAATAACTCATACAAAAAAAGTGCGGATAGCCAAAACTGTAGTGCGGATACGGGATAACAATCGCCTTAATTTTTGGGTACGTTGACGCAGAGCACTGTTCACGTGCGCCATCAGAGCCCTCCAAATAAAGATCAAATCAGGCGCACTATTTTTAAAGTAATTTTGGGCGGCTGGCAATGCACGCGCACGGCACTGTGCAGGTACGTATACGTACCTAAAAATTTTCGGATAAAATTTGGCCGTATTTGGAATTCAATATTTTCCTCGTATTTTTGCGTAAAATCTAAATCGTAGAATCGTGAATCTTACTACTGAACTTAATCTCGCACGGCATATCACGGTGAGTAACCCGTTCCATAAGTTTCTCCCGATTTAGATCTAGGTTCGGGGCCATGCGATTTTGACACAGTGATATGGCGTTTGAGGGTTTAATTTTCATAGGAATGTGAAATTGTGTTCGCTTTTGCGACAAATGATAGAAAATATATTGGTGTCTTTTGGAGAGAATAAATATGTTTATGTAGAGATAAGACGAAAAATGTTGTCTTAATCAGATAATGTAAGCATCATTAACATGAGCAGTTAAGTTTGGTGAAGAAGAGCGGTAGCATGAGTATCTCAGAAATTTCTCAAATAGTCGTGATTCTCATATTTTCCAGTAAAATTTGGGAGAAAATTCAAATATCTCGGTTATTTCTTGAAATATCTGAGATAAAACTCAAATATCACAAATATTTTCTGTAATATCTGAGATAAAATTAAATACACTAAAATCACTCAGATACGACTAAAATCTCTCAGATACAACTAAAATCTTTCAAATACAACTAAGATCTCTCAGATACAACTAAATTCTCTTATATACACCTAAAATCTCTTATATACACCTAAAATCTTTCATACAACTAAAATCTCTCATATACTCATACGTTTGTTTCAGCTTATTTGGAGCGGTGTGGCTGGAAGACAATGGAGGTTGGTCAAAAAGCTGCATTTGGATTGGCTTTCCCTAAACTGTGTTTATTAAAAAATGCATCTTTAGGGCTATTTTTCATGTGGCTCCCCCATCCAGTCCAACTGATGTTCTTCGCATCTCTACCAATCCCGATCTCCCCCTCCAATTCGACCAGCGACCTCTTCTCTTCTACCAGACGAAGCTCCATTCTGGCGGCCCTACCGTCGGTGACGACAACGTGCTTGATCTAAAGGTTGGTTTTCCTTCTCGTCATCGCCTATATGCTTGTTTTCCAAACTTCTTTCGGGCCTATTTGTCCCTCCTAGGTTAGGCTTTTGACACAGATTTCTGTATTTTCACATTTGCAAACCTTTTTTGGTTGGTCTTTACCCTAATACATCAGATTCATGAGGTATCACTGCTTTCCCTTGTCTATTATTTCCTAGATTATATAAGGGTTCTCGGTTGACATTCAGCACTGTCTTCCATCCACAGACCGACGGGCAGATGGGGCGTACCAATAGGACTATGGAGGATTTGCTGCGCTTGTGCATTTTGGATACGGGAAAGCCTTGGGAGAGAATGTTGCCACTGATTGAGTTCTCTTACAACAACAGTCACCGGGCAAGCATCAACATGGCTCCCTATGAGGCTTTGTATGGGAGAAGGTGTCGGACCCGAAGGTACTGGGATCGAACTACATTGATGATACGGATGTGCTTGTTTGGATGATTCGTGATCGGATGTTGGAGGTCCAGAGTAGACAGGTAAAGTATTACGAAGCCAGACATCGGAAGGTGGAGTTTCTGGTAGGAGCCCGAGTGTTCTTGAAGATTAGTCTTGTGCATGTTGTCTCGCGGGTGTGGAGACAAAAGAAGCTCAACTCGCGATTTATGGGGCCTTATGCAATCCTGGAGCAGATCGTCTCCTTGGCTTACAGGCTGGAGCTGCCACCGAAGTTGGAAAACTTGCACGATATTTTTCATGTCTCCTCGCTCCGGAGAGTTTTACTTCGCCCAGAGCAGCATATCACTTCTACTTCAGGTCTGATAGCATCTGACCAATCAGTTTGTTTGAAGCCAGTCTGGATCGATGATACTGACGTCCGAGTCCTGCGGCGGAAGAAGAACCTGTTGGTCAAGGTCCTTAAGTCCAATCATGGACATAAGGAGCATACATGGGAGTCGTTGGATCTCATGCAACAACAATACCCGGGACTCTTCGCTTCAGGTACAACCTAAAACTAACTAGAAATTTACTTATTTTCGTTGTGTATAGAACCTCGTAGACCCGAACTTAAATTTCGGCGACGAAATTAGTTTTTGTTTATTGGGATTTGTAACATCCTCATTTCAACTGGACCCCTTGAATGTGCCCGGGGGAAAATACACGTGCTCGGGAGAAAAAATCGCGTCGTGGAGAAAAATGCACGCCTAACCGAAAAAACCTACGCCATGTAGAAAAACGCGGGCACGGGCGCTGAACACGCGCTCGGGTGAAAAATACGCGCAAGGGCGAAAAAATGTGTACCGGGGCGAAATACGCACGCTCGAGCAAAATACGCGTACTTGGGCGTAATACGTGCACCCAGGAGAAAGCGTGCGCCTGCGCGAAAAAAGCGCACTTGAACGAAAAGCGTGAGCCCATGCGAAAAAATAGTGCCCGAGCGAAAAATGTTGTACATGCCCTGGAACACGGGCATGTAAAGAGGGCATCCCATGAAGTTTGGGGGTTGATTAGGGAGGTTTTGGAGGTCATGCAGACCAAAACATGTTGTACATGCCCTGGAACACGGTCGTGTAAAGAGGGCGTATCACGCTAAACAACCTAGAACACGGGGGTGTTAGGGGTCGTGTACTTGACCAGGAAACAAGTGGGTGCAAGTTTTCTATCTAGATAGCTACATGCCTGGAATACGGCAGAGGGCGTGTACGGATTGTGAACAGATTTATGCTCATTTCTATATGATCAATTGGTTAGGTCGACCGTGTATTCATTATTGGATTTGAAGTCAGAGTAATATTAGTTGATAATACGGGAGGAGGATATCCCGAAGACTACTATTGAAATGCATCATGATCATTTTGAATTCTCAGTTACGCATTTGGTTTGATGAATATGTCGTCAGTGTTCATAGATCGTATGAACCGTGTGTTTCGAAAGTACCTTGATATGTTTGTCGTTGTCTTTATTAACAACATTCTAGTGTACTTTAGATCGATGCTTGTGCATGAAGCTCATTTGAGGAAGGTTGATAGAGAAATTTGTTATAGTTTTAAAAATAATTCCAACTAATATCCCGATGTAGGCAAGTATACCTATTAAAATATAGTATATGAAGGATGTCGTATTTGCCCGAGGCCCGTCGAGTAATCTTACCCACGTAAATTATTATTATTTTATCGGTAGAATATTTAAAAGGGTTTTATAAAAGAAATTATAAAAGAAAGGAAACATTTGCTGGGGAATCCTTCTTAAGTAAACTATTTTGTAAACATCATAAATTGATTCGGAAAAACTTGACCGTAGAGGTTCCCAAAATATGGTAGAGCCTCTCTCGAGAGAACTATCACCTAACCTTAGGTTGATCGATTAAGACCCCTCGGCCGGTTGAAACCCCTAAGCTTGCTTTATGCGGTGAGCCCCACTATTGGATTTGACTCCAATCCGGAA
The DNA here is from genome assembly GCA_033032865.1 of Dactylorhiza incarnata. NCBI lineage: Eukaryota > Viridiplantae > Streptophyta > Magnoliopsida > Asparagales > Orchidaceae > Dactylorhiza > Dactylorhiza incarnata. Next base: position 3,487,415 of record JAWHQI010000095.1, on the reverse strand, counting down.
GATTTGCGTCACACTCTCTCGAGGAATGCATGTAAATCTTTTTATCTTTGAGTGATCTCCTCGTTCGCATGGATCTCTCGATCACTAGCATACGGATCTTAGATCGAGAAACATATTCGCGACATATGAATTCGAAACAATTAAATTCAAAGATAAATCCTAGTTTTCCAAAACTAAACTATGAAAAAGAGATTACAAAATAACACTACTTAAGAATTTATCCGATCAAATATAATAAAATTAGCTACTCATGATTGAAGAAAAAGAACATTTTTATAAATAGAGAAAGAAATTACAATAGCAGGAAATGGAATTCTATACTAGGAATTGAAAATACAAGACTTAAAAGAAAGTGCTTAAAGGAAAAATATAATAATAAAAGTGCAGAAAAACTACTCTAAAATTGACCCAATCTAAGCATGGACTGGATTCCCATCACTTTAGCAGCAGCTGGCTTTTATAGGCAGAAAATTGGTTAGTCACGCCCTTGGTCACGCACGTGACCAAGGGCGTGTAAGCTGTGTAACTGCGTCTTGAAAGCCCGGGAACGTTGGGGAAGAGAAACCGCAAAAATTGATCATCTCGATGGGTCACGGCCTAGGTCACGCCCGTGACCTAGGGCGTGTCTTGACCGAGTCAGGAAACGGCGGGAAACGGTGCGATCTGGAGTTAATCTGGTAGTTGCGGGAGAGGTCACGCCCCTTGGTCACGCCCGTGACCAAGGGCGTGTAAGCTGGAACGGCTCGGCGGCGGAAACTGCCTGCAATGAAGGCATGTCGGGCGAGTCACGCCCGTGACCTGAAGGTCACGCCCCGCTGTCACGCCCGTGACAGGGGGCGTGTAACTTTAATCTGATATGGCGGCGTGTTCTAGAAGCTGGAAGACGGCTCGGCTGGGTCACGACCGTAATATGGAGTAACGCCCCCAGGTCACGCCCGTGACATGGGGCGTGTACTTGAGATTTTTTGCAGATTTGTTCCTTTATTTCTCCTAAACACGTCTGTGAGCTTGAATTTGCTATTAGCAGCCCCAGATTACCTGAAAACACAAAATAAAGCGAATTAGATATATATTAAACTAAAATTATATAAAAACTAATTAATTACTACTAAAATATTATATAAAAATAACCATAAATAATATACTATCAAATACCCTCATACATAAGCTTTTGCTATTCGAGAGCAAAAACTAATTTATAAGTATGAGAAGAATTTATAGGACATTTCGAAAAAGATTTACTTCTAATTATGTACTCCAAATTTTATAAAACTCATGTCAAAATAAGTTAAGAAATTAAAATTCAGATTTATTATAAATAATTTGTAATTCATATATTGAAATGAGTAGAATAAATATCAGTTTCGAAATTCTCTAACTAAATCTTCATAAACAAAATTGTATTGAATTAAGTAAAATAATCAAGATTAAAATTATAGAAACTTTACAATTCTGAGAAACTTTTTAGAAAACTATAAAATATTAACAATGCTCTCTAAAAAATATCTTGGATAAGCAAATAAACTTGGCTAGATGGAGCAAAATTGGCATTGAAGAAGTTACTTTGAAAATAGGAAATTATGAATTTTATCCTCTCATTTCCATTTTTTAAAAATTTCTTCTTCTTTTTAAAATCCCAATGTATATGTTTAGGAGTGATGAATTTTATCCTCTCATCTCCATGCCATATAATCTTTTAAAAATTTGGGTGCATATGTTTAGGAATGGTAAATTTTATCCTCTCATTCCATGACATATGATCTTTTCAAACTTTTTAATTGCCAATAATTTGGTTAAATAAAAAGGTAGGGGAAGGTCTAGGGTTTAAAAGATAAACAAATTCCAAAAATACATATTAAGAGCATAGAAAACAAATTGAGCAATATATAAGAAACTATGAGTTCAAGTTAATATAAGTAAAATCTAAGGATATTTAACACAATTACTACAAAATTGAATTATGATATTTTAAAGAGAGAAAGTAAAACTAAGAAATATTCTAAACAAATCAAAATAATGAAAAATTCATTAAATCACATTCATCTAAAAATTAAATCCAACGAATTTTGAAGAGATATAAAATAAAGAGATACGTGAAAAGAAAACTCCTTAAAAGGCCTATAAAGAAAACTCATAATTAAAATCAATTTTGCAAAAATGAACTTTGGAGAAATTAAATATTACAAAATTTATTTTATTAGATTTTTGGATTTTTTTTATATTAAAACAAAATGTTTTTTTTAATATTCTTGGACTTCCCAAGGGCTACCCAATGACGGGCTCACAAGGTACTAGGCAGTTTTGTGGGATGAAAACCTACACGGCCCTTTCGCAAGAAATTAAAATTTTAATTTTATAATTTTTTTGGTATTTTTAATTTGCATAAAAAGAAAATAACACACAAAGACCTAAAATTTTAAATGAAAACATTTTTTTTGAATTTTGTAAATTTGTTATAACAAAATTGAAAATAAAGAAAGAAAAACAATTTTTTACGATTTTTTGAAAAAGATTTTCTAAATATTTTGGATTTTTAATAAAAACTGAATATAGGAGAATACACCCCCAAACTTAAAAATAAACATTGTCCCCAATGTTTATAAGCCAAGTAGGAGGGAAAAGTAAATAAAATGCTGAAAAAGTAAAGTGCAAGAAAAATAACGATAAGCAAGGGGTGCCTCCCAAGAGCGCTTTCTTTTTCCTGTCTTTAAGCTAGACCGTTATTGTTAGGAAAAAAGGAAAATAAAAATAAAGGTATACAGGCAACTCCCTTAATTCACGCTCAGGTGAGCATGCCGAAATCCGGTGCCCGACGACTCCTCCGCTATAGTCTTGATTCTTTCTTTGTCCGTTAGCTTGAAATTGAGAATCCAAATTACCCATACATACCTCAGGTAATTTGGATTGTTGGAGATGAGCGACAAATGGATCGGTGAAGACGTATGGTTGCAATGGCTCATCCTGGACATGAAAATCATTAGAATAAAAAGAATAAAGATTAAGCGAGTCAGAAAATTTCTCACAAGGAGGAGTTTCTTGTGAAAATTCATAATTAAGCAGCGGTTGTTCATTTTCTAAAATAAATTTTTTATCTGAAAAATCAATACCAAGGGGAGTAAATTCATGGGCGACTAGATTTTCATGAATTTTGATTCCAAAATATTTATGTGTTGGGGTTAAAAATTCATGAGAAAACGGAATAGAGTCGGGTGGAGTAGAAGATGAAACATGTTCTTTCTCTATTTCGCTCGGCACGCCCATTATTTTAATAAATTCTTGGTATAAAATATTATTTTCTTCTTGGGAATAACTATTCAAATTTTGAATAGGAAGATCCAGAGAATCACCAAGAGAAGAAATTTGATCAAAAGAATTTTGCAGATAACGTTGGGGGAAGAGAAACCCGGGAACGTTGGGGGAAGAGAAACCGCCAAAATTGATCATCTCGATGGGTCACGGCCTAGGTCACGCCCGTGACCTAGGGAGTGTCTTGACCAAGTCAGGAAACGACGGGAAACGGCGCGATCTGGAGTTAATCTGGCAGTTGCGGGAGAGGTCACGCGCCTTGGTCACGCCCGTGACCAAGGGCGTGTAAGCTGGAATGGCTCGGCGGCGGAAACTGCCTGCAATGAAGGCATGTCCGGCGAGTCACGCCCGTGACCTGAAGGTCACGCCCCGCAGCCACGCCCGTGACAGGGGGCGTGTAACTTTAATCTGATGTGGCGGCGTGTTCTGGATGCTGGAAGATGGCTCGGCTGGGTCACGGCCGTGACATGGAGTCACGCCCCCAGGTCATGCCCGTGACATGGGGCGTGTACTTGAGATTTTTTGCAGATTTGTTCCTTTATTTCTCCTAAACACGTCTGTGAGCTTGAATTTGCTATTAGCAGCCCCAGATTACCTGAAAACACAAAATAAAGCGAATTAGATATATATTAAACTAAAATTATATTAAAACTAATTAATTACTACTAAAATATTATATAAAAATAACTATAAATAATGTACTATCAAAGGTATTACAGACTTTGAGGGAGAATTGACTCTATGCCAAGTTCTCAAAGTGCAAGTTCTGGATTGAGAGGGTTGGATTTTTAGACCACATGATTAGTGGTAAAGTGGTGGCAGTGGATCCACCGAAGATTAAAGCCATTATAGATTTAAATGCGTTGAAGACCTTTGTGGAAGTCAGAAGTTTCATTGGACTATCTGATTATTACAAGATGTTCATGGAGAACTTCTTGCGGATTGCATTGCCCCTCACCTCTCTCACTCTCAAGGAGCATAATTTTGTATGGACTCCTGAGAGTGATCAAGCTTTTGAAACTTTGAATGAGAAGTTGATGTATGCCCCAATCCTAAGTCTTCCAAGTGGGACTAAACGATTTCAGATATTTAGTGATACACTGGGAAGTGGTTTGGAATGTATCATAGACCAACATGGTAGAAGGATCACTTATGGATCATGTCAGCTAAAGATGCATGAGTATAATTACCCCATGCAGACACTATGTCTACGGTGCTAAGGTGGAGATCCTTACAGATCATAAGAATATAAAGTATCTTCTAAATCAGAAAGAGTTGAATATGAGACATCGCAGATGGGTTGAGTTCCTTGGAGACTACGAGGTGGTGATCTAGTATACACCAGGAAAGGTGAATGTAGTGGCCGATACCTTGGGCAAGAAGTACTCGGGGAGGAAAATTGGACTGAAGCACACTGGGAGTAGTAAGTGTAGGATTTTGAGTCGATCGATATTAATTTTGTTGGGTGAGGCTGCACTAGTGTATCTTGTTTTAGTTGGATTGAATTGCAGTGTGATATAGTGGATATAATTTGAGAGGCAACCATAATAGATGAGGAGATACAACCCTTGGTGTTGGAAGTTCAAGAAGGCAAGAATATCGACTTGGAGATAGTTGACGAACTTGTACAGAAGAAGGCAAGTGTATGTGTTCTGAGCTTTGACAAGATCCATGAAGAGTTAATGTTTGAGGCTCACTTCACAAAGTATTCCATTTACCCAGGCAATATGAAGATATTCATGGATTTGAAGAAATTCTTTTGGTTGCCAGATATGAAGAGGGACGTGACATTGTTTGTGAGTAGGTGTTAGACTTGTGCCTTAGTGAAGGTGGAATGCCAAAGGCCCAACTATTTTCTACAACCTCTTCTGATTCCCGAATGTAAGTTTGATGATATTTTAATAGATTTTGTTCATGGTTTGCTCAAATCCTAGCACGGTAATGATGTTATTTTGGGTGATTGTGAATTTCCTGACAAAGGTGGCTCATTTTATTCCAAACAAGAAAGATGACGATGAGTTGAAGTTTGTGGAATTGTATGTGCCCAAAATTGTTCAATTGTATGGAATTCCGAAGAGTATCATCAATGATAGAGTTGGATGTTTGAAGTCCAAGGACTGAAAGTTGGTTCAAAAAATCTTGGGGACGAAGCTCAAGTTTAGTACGACATTTTATCCGCATACTGATGATCAAATGGAGAGGACGAATCATAAGATAGATGACATGCTTAGGATGTGTGCACTCGACTTCGAGAAGAAGTGGAAGGACCACCTTTCATGATTGACTTTACTTCAATAATAGTTTTTATGCTAGTATTAAGATGGAACCATATGATGCTCATTATGTGAGATGATATCAGACGCCGAAAACTCGCATAGAGGTGGGTGACACCAAAATTTTGGGAAAGAAGGAATAGATGATGCTTTTGAGATAATGTAGATGATTTGTGAGCGTTTGAGGATCACACATGATCGACTAGATAAATATTACAATGCACACCATCAAAACTTGGAGTTCATGGTTGGTGATACAATGTACTTGATGATAAAACCATTCAAGGTTGTATCACAAATACAACAATTGAAGAAGTTGAGTCCAAGATATTTGGGCCCATTCCAAAATATTAAGTGTATACGTGAATCGGCTTATCGTCTTGTGTTATCTACAAAGTTGAGTGGATTACATGACATCTTCCACATATCGGTTTTGAGGAAGGCTTTGGTGGAGCCTAGTGTGGTGATTGAGCTGATGGCGGTTCCATTGAATGGAAATTTATCAATTGTGGTGTGTCTGGTTTGGATAGAGGATACAAAGATCCTAAAGTTGCAAAATAAAGATGTCAAGCACGTGAAAGTGCATTGGAACAATTATATGGAAGATGAGTTCTCTTTGGATTGAGAACAAGCAACACAAGAAAATTATCCAGAGCTCTTTGTGTCAGGTATGTGTTATGATTAAGAGAGATTACAATTTTGAGGATAAAATTTGTTTTAAGTGGGAGGGAGTTGTAACACCCAAAATTTCGATTTAATTGAGTTCATGAGGGACCTAATAGGCTTAGAGGAGTTCCATGAAGTTTGGGGGCTTATTAGGGAGGTATTTGAGGCCATGTAGAGCAAAATATGCTTTACACGCCCTAGAATATGGGTGCGTAAAGAGGGCATATCACGCTACACCGCCTAGAACACGGGCATGTCAGGGGTTGTGTACTTGCCCACGAAACAAGCTGGTGCATATTTTTTGTCCTAATAGCAACATGTCATGGAACAAGAGCATGTACGGTGGGCATGTATTTTAAGCTTGTTTTTCTGAGCCATTCGATGGGAATCCTTTAGATCTGACATTTTGGATTGTTTGATGGAGTTATTAGGTCGAAAAGGGGGCTGAAAGACGGTCTTTTCAACAAATATTTTTGAAGGTATGGAATAATAATTGAGAATTAATCTAGAGGGGGTGGGGGTGGAGGGGGTGGGGTGTGGTAAATAGAGATTTAAAATCGTTTCAACGCAACCAATCACAACACATTCCATAGATAATAAAAGTAGTAATAATGATTATGCAGTATAGTAAACTAAGCTATAATGTAGATCAACCAGACGACACAAATGTTTTATAGAGGTTCCCTAAATCTGGGTACATCCTATCTTCTACCACTTGGTAGGAATTCAGTAAACTGTGATGTGTCTTTTGATAAGGACGCTCTTAGAACCACTACTGAATCACTAGATTAAACTTTACCATACAAATTGTTCATAAGAATTGAAGGTCATTGTTGATGCAAAAATTGCACATCCACAACTCACACTTGAGGATCGGAAGGGAAACTTAGGACTGTCGGTTACTAGGTGGTTGAGAACATCAAATAGAGTGTCGCTGGGCGATGAGGCAAGACTTCCCGCAACTAACCACTCTTAGTTACGGGTGATCTTCCGAAGACAGAGAAGAGGTTGCAAGTGGTTCGAAGCAGACCGGGCAGGGGAGATAGAAATGAGTTGAAATCTAGATCGCTTGGCTCCACTGATAGCTCAAGGCTCGATTCCCCCTCTCCCAAAAGTGCTTTTCTGGGGAGCCCTACACCCTATTTATAGACGCGGAGGTTGCCCAAACGGGTAGCTTCAAAAAATTACGGGTTGCCCGGAGTTCAGGAGAAGTCGAGCAGAAGTGAGAGATTACCTGATGTGCTAAAATCAGAAATGAAAGAGAGATGTAGACCGCACGAACTCGGAGATAGCTGGCGGTTCGAACTGATGAGCCTGTTGCTGGAGATGAGCCAACTGAACTACGCGGTCTCAAAATGAGACCGTGCGACCAACCAACTGGAATGATCTGATGGTTGAGACTGCATGAACTCCCTTATATATCAGATATAGCAATCTTCCGGGTGAACAGTGCTGGAGGTGGATATGGAGGTGGAGAGGTTGGAGCGTGACCATGTTTCAAAATTTGCCTGGTCCACTTTGAGAAAATTCCTATATTGATCCTTTTTCCAGGAGGAATGGACATTCCTTTTGATTTGCATACTGTTGGATACTGGTGAAGTAGCACTTGGCACATGACTCTCATATATGCATTCTCATTGTGGGCATACTTATGTCCAATTAACTTTAATAAGCACTTCCCCCCAATTGATTCGTTTGTTCAGAACTAGAACACCCATTATCTGTAATTGTTGCTTTCGGATTGCATCGTGTGCAGAAATCTTGTAGAGTAAAACTTTTCCTACTATATCAGCTAGGAATCTATATTCTTAAGATAGATCAATCTTCTTTAGGTTAATCGCCTTTTCCTTACTGTAATGCATGATTTGAAGGGCCTGTTGAGTTTCTTGCGTTGAAAGTTCTGCTGAATCCTCACCTATAGGCAGGTCAAATGTCATGTTCAGTGATTCTTCTGTTATATGGATTTTAGTTTCAGATATTTTTCCATGTAGAGATCCATCCTTATCAATACTGATGGTTTCTTTTAATTCGATTAATTCTCCATCGTATACTTTGCTCCTTGTTGAAATCAACTTTGTCAATCCCGCGGTTTGGAAAAGCACCAGAATTACTTTAAAACTCTTAGTGGCATCATTGAATGATTCAACATCAACAACGAATCCTGAATTAACTTTAGGAGGGGTCATTGATTCTGTAGTACCTGCACAAAGTAAATAAGGGAGAAAGAGAGAGAGAGAGAAGCGAGAGCAAGAACACGAGAGAGATCGGGAGCAAGAAAGCATGAGAGGACGAGAAAAGAGAGAATTTGAAAGCGTAGTAAAATCCAACTACTAAGTTGCTTAAAAGAAGATGATTCGTAGCAACTTAGGGTTCTATTCAAAGCAACGTTGATAAGAATTAATATTCAGTGCACCAAAACATGTTAAAGCAACGTCTAGAAGTAAGACTGCGCGCGCTTGACATGTTGACGTTGTGTCGATTTGTTATTGACGTGACTCTGAATTTATGCAACAACTATTAAGTCAACGCATGCATCGATATGAATTAGACGCTGCGTCGAATGCAATTCGAATTATCTATTTCAGGTGGTTCTCAAAGTTGGCATCGAATAGAACTCAACGGTGCGTAAAATTCTATTCGACGCCCTCTGAATCTACAGTTGCATTCTTTTAGGAAATTGATGTTGTTTTCCTAGCAATTATCTTTATTGAAAATACCATTTATATTATTATAGGTGTTAATTAACATGCATTATCAGTAGTTTGAGTGATGAAGTCACTCCCTTGATTCTATGAAGTTCTATGTTGAGTAAATAGTCTTCTCTTTCCCTTTATAATCTCTGAGGAAGGGATCCAAAATTCTCCTGCACGTGTAACTCAAACATTAGAAGGTACCCATGTTACCTTGGACCCTTTGCTTTTACCATTATAAGGTGATATGAAAGAATAGAAGTGTCTTTCATGATATCATTTTGGATGACATATAATAGGTTTGTTATAACTGCATATGTTACTTTGGTACTATAAATGTGCATAGAGAGTCTTGATATAATAGGTCGGTAGAATGCCTGATGATTCTACCTTTTTACTTGCTTTTTGATTGTTGTTTGTTATTTTCTCTGAACTATTCTTGTCTAGAGTTCTCTTCTCATTATTTGGATGCTCTTTATTAAATACAGCTATTTTATTAGGGTGATTGTTGTCTAGTGAGAGATTCACTCTATACTTGTCTAGTGCTTTAATTACTAGTCTGGTTTCAGTTATTTGAAAGTCACTAGGTCTAACAAATGTAACTGGATTTTTCCAGGCAGGTCTGCTAGGGACTTCTATGGTGGTGAATGGATCTGCTCCTAAGCCAAGATGCTTAAATCTCATAGAGAGATTTTGCGTAATATCCTTGAGCTTTTGACTCCTCCCATTGAGTGAGTCTTCAAAGGCTTTTGTCTTTGTAAGCTCTTCTTTTAGTTTTAAGTTTTCATTGGTTAGATTGGTTATTACTGTTTCCTTTTTATAAATTTTATTTCTCAAATTATAATTAACAGAATACAGATCATATTTCTTAAAGTCTTTTAATTCATCCCTGATTGTTTCTATTTCTTTTTGAACTTTAAGGTAATCATTACAAAATTCCTTAAAACAGTTTTTAAATTCTTCTGAATCAAAATCATCAAAAAGACTTACCTGATCTTCTTCATCATCTGAGGAGGCCTCCAAAGCCATTAGGCAGGCAACTTCAGCAGCAGTTTCTTCATCACTCTCTGATGAAGAGGAGCTTGAGTCAGATTCAATGTCACTCTAGGTTTCAGCAATGAAACCCTCTCCCTTCTTCTTGTCCTTTTTCTTGAAGGACTTTTCTTCTTCTTGTGCTCCTTATTATTGTTGCTCTTGTCCATTTGCTCTTTAGGACATTCATGAGCTATGTGTCTTAGTTTTCTGCAGGCAAAGCAGATCACTTCCTGCTTTGGAGTCTTATCAAATCTTGGCTTGCTAGAGCTCCATTCCAACCTTCTGGAGTCTTCAGTATTGACCCACTTTCTGAATCTTCTGGCCAGGAGGTTGAACATTTCCTCTTTAGAGGTGGAAGGGCCATCAGCCGCAGCCTTCAGAGCAATTGTTCTTTCCTTAGGGGTTGAGACCTTTTCTTTGGCTTCAGTCTCAACCATGGTCTTTAATAGAAGCTCATAGGATTTGAGCTTTCCTAGTAGAGCATCAGTAGAGATTTCTCTGTGGCATCTGGACTCTCTAATGACCCAGATCCTTGAATCCCAAGTGCTTAGGAAACACATAAGGAGTTTGTCATTAATTTCTGTCAATGATATCTCTTTATCTAATCACTTGAGCTCATTTATGATCAGGCTGAACCTATCATACATCTCAGCCACATTATCTTCAGTTTTCTTTTGAAAGTTCTCATACTGGGATATGAGAAGGGACTTCTTGTCCATTCTTCCATCAGAACTTCCTTTTACCAGTCTGAACAGAGATTCCCAGATCTCTTTTGCTGAGTTGCAGTTATCCACTTTTTGGAAGATATCATCTGACATGGTGGATACCATGATGTTGACTGCCTTGGCATCACATGTCTTCAGCTTCTTCTCAGCATCTGTCCACTATGTTCTAAGGACTAGTTCTTGAGTCACCATCCCACTTACATCTTTTCTGAATGGGAGTAGGGGATCTGAGGCAATAACATTAAAAATTTCTTCATCAATAGAATTCATGTATAACTTTATTCTGGCCTTCCAGAGTGTAAACTTATTAAGATTACACACTGGTGGTCTTGTTGATGCATAGTCCTTAGAGCTCTTTTTTCAAAAAAATAATAATTTTATAATATAAAAATATGAGTGTGGAGATCTTTTGATCAAGGTGTTAGCCTTTTTATGATCAACCTCCCTCTGATGCCAATTGAAAGTGAATAGTGTAACCTCTGAGTATTCTCTAGAGGGGGGGGGGGGGGGGGGGGGGGGGGTGAATGGAGATTTTAAACACTTATACAAAATATGCACACACAATACAAAACTCCTAATGACTATGCTATCAGAAAAATCAGCACATAATAAATTAATCACAGAGTGCAGAAATAGTAAAGGGGACAACACAGAAAATTCACAGCACAAGACAAAAGCTATAGTGGTTACCCAAACTATGGGTACATCCACTCTTCTACCACCTTGGTAGTAATACACTAAACTGTGTCTGAGTCTTTTGATAAGAAGACTCTTAGAACCACTGAGTCTTTTGAGAAGGAGACTCTTAGAACCACTGAGTCTTTTGACAAGAAGACTCTTAGAACCAACTACTGAGACTTTTGATAAGGAGACTCTTAGAACCACTGAATCTATTGGAGAGTGATTCTTAAAACTCTTTCTACAATTACAGAATAAAACAGAGAGTAAAGAAGAAAGAAAAAGAATCTGTAATGTTGTTTCTTCTGTTGGTGTTCTTCAGGATCTATTTTGAATGAATCCTTGCTTAAGGTAGTGAAGAATGCAAGGGTGATGCGCTTGTGATCTTGAAGAGCTCTCTATACTCTTGATGGCTTCCTGCTCTAAGTGAAGAAGAAGAAGCAAAGCTTATGTATTTCCTGTATATAAACGTTCTTCTTGTTCTGACTGTTAGAGAGAGCTTGAGGAAGAATATGACTGAATAGAATAGAATTCTTCTATTGTCTCCCCTCCTCTGTATTCTTATTCTATGTCGATTAGTGTTTGAATTTGTTTACTCTTCTATTCTGTACTTAGAAGGAATGTCCATTGGATAATGAATCTCTCTTTCTATTTCTGGTCACGACCCGTCAATCTGAATTTGAATAACTTTCAAGAATATCTTTGTTGTCTCTCTGGAGTACTTCATTCCATTCTTGGCAATAAACGAGCCGTTAGACTTTGAATTATACCCTTGGATATCTTCATAAAAGGATAGCCGAAAATGTTCTATTTCTATCTGTATTCGACGTAGCGTTGAATACATTTTCCTTCTAGTTGACGCACCTTTGAGTTCTAGTAGAAGCTTCTTTGAATTCCTCTTCATCTTTGAACTGAACTCAGATATTGACATTGCGTCGAATCCTTATCGACGTATCCGTCGAGTTGAAGACTTGGACTTTGAACTTCATCTTCTGCGTCAACTTCTAATATTGCTTCGACTGACTCTGTCTTCTGCGTCCAGCACATCTCGACGTTGCGTCGACTTAGACTTCAGTCTGAGTTACTTCTACTTGTATTCGAAGTTGCTTCGACTTTCAGTCGAGGTTGCGTCAAATTCTATTAGACATAAGTTTAACTCAACTAAATTTTGTGCTTATTTTGGACAGGTATTGACACGCTAGTATGAGTGTGATATCCTAGGACATCCAATGACCAAATTACCCTCTCTATACATTATGGGTAATACATCATAGATTATGAAATCACTTATAGGTAATTTGTAAGATAAATCAATGGGTGTTTTCCCCAACAAGGTCATCTTGGCCACTATGTATAAAAGAGCTAAAAATATTTTGGTTAGTGTCAATGATGACTCCACATTTCAGAACCTCATTTACTGCCAAATGGAAAAAATGGGACACTTTGAATGTGTCAATAGAAGGTACAGAGGAAGTAAGGGATGACAGAAAGTCCCTATTGAATCAAGATTATGAAGCCTTCAGGCAAGAATTGAAAGACATTATAGCTGATTGCTATGAGAAATTCTTCAGGATAGTGAATAAACTAATGCATTATGGAAGAACCTTCACAAATTATGAACTCAATGACAAGTTCTTAAGGTCCCTAAACAAGGAATGAGACATTAAGATATGTGCAATAAGAGAAATGGGAAATCTGTCAATATCCAGCCACAAAACTTGTTTGGGAAATTGGTGTCCCATGAATTGCACCTGAATATCAAGAAAAGTGAAGAAGGGCGTAACAAAGAAAAATCAGTAGCCCTAAAAGTTGAGAGCTCCAGAAGAGGCAAAGAAAAGGCCTCATCCCCTCCTAGAAGAGCAGCTGAATCAGAGGAATTTGAACCCAACACTTTTGAAGAAGAACTGTCAGATGGTGACATGGCCTTGTTCACCAGTCAACTGAAGAAGAGGTTTAGTAGGAGGAAGCAATGGAAGAGCAAACTTTTTTCTTCCTCCAACTCCAGAAAGCATCACAACAATTCAGACAGATCAAGAAGAGACCACACGAGGGACATGTATGAATCTAAATAGAATAAGTCCATTTCTAATGACACAATTTGCTTTGGGTGCAGAAAACCAGGACATATGATAAATTACTGCGCATCAAAGAGAAAGATAAACAACAAGCCTGAGGAGAAGAGGTATCACTCAAACAAAAAGTCTGAGAAGAGCCTCCTGGCAAAGAAGGAAAAGACCTTGTGTGACAGTGATTCAAGATCTTCTGAGTCCAATGAAGAGGAAGACTATGTTGGGCTGACTACACTAATCGAAGAAATATTGCAAACTGCTATCAGGATAAGAATCGGAGTACCATTATCACTATCTGATTGTGACACTGAAGAAAATGATGATAGTTGTAAGCTTATTTATATGACTGAAGGGGAAGATCAGGATGACTCCCATCTAATGAGGTAAAAGTCAAAACTTCTTTTTCATTATCTGATTATGAGACTGATGCTGAGTCAGAGGCAGACTCATCACTCAAGGATGAGAATGACTCTGAATCAGAGAACATGTTTGATGAGATGGTTGAGAAGTACAATGCTCTCCTTAAGGCATTACAGAAAAGCAAAAATCTTGCTAAGAAGCAGGCTGAGGAAATTGAGCATCTCAAACCCTTGAAGTCTTAACTTTATGAGAAGCTAGATAAAATATATCAGATGAACTCTAAGATAACTGAGTTCAAGAAAATAACTGATTTTCAAGCTGATCTATTGGTTCAACAAGAAAGGACCATTAAGAAATTGCAAGGAGAGCTCCTCAAAGAGAAGAAGCTAGTGCCTAAGTTTTCTAAGCCATAGACCATTCTTCCATTTATTGATAGCTTCTCAGCACCATATAGAAGTGGTGTAGGATATGAGAGAAAGAGAGGAGAGAATGTTGATGCCAAGGGAAAAGCACAAATTCAACCAACCATCTTTCAAAAGGTTCTACTAGCCTCAAATAGCTATGACTAAGATAGTGTTTATGGACACTGGAAAAATGAATGCTCCACAAGTGGAACAAAAGAAGTGCACAATGGAAAAAGTGCCTTCAAAGGAGCTCATGAAGAAATTGAACTAAAAGATCATGACCTTTTGTGTTTGGTGCCAACACCGGAACCAAGGGCATAGAAAAAGCCCATTTGGATGGACATTACCAGGAACTCGCCGAAAAAGCTCAAATGGCACCCAAGAGGAACACCGGGGCTACCACTCACAATCAGGTCGGGTTCTCTCCTCCTCCACCTGTGCTAGCTCTCCCCCCTTTCTTCCTCTTTGAAATCCTTGGCTGCAATGGTGTATCACCATCACTCTCATTTGATGTTCTAGGCCAAAAAATGAAAGATGTCGGAGGGTTACTCCGGCCATCTCAGGCCAAATGGCCACCACCAAATTAAAGTCCTAGGTCAGGTGATGGCGGCGGCGGCGGGAGGGTTTCGCCGGAAATCGCCGGAAGCCGCCAAAAATCAGCCCGCAAAATGCCCCAGGCTCGGGAAATCCCAGCCTTTGGCTCATTGGGGAAGAAGATCCCGTGGCTGTCCGATCTTAGAGTCCCGTTAAACGCAGGCCAAATTTAAATTAAATGTTAATTTTGTCACATTTCAACACAGATCTTTGATTAATTTTCTGGGGTATTTAGAGGCAAAATAATGAAATATGTTCAACATCAAAGTTGTAGGGATTGCTCTTAACAATTTTTAGAAATATGTTTCATGTCATTTGGAGCTCTATAGCTCCCTGGCACCAGTTTTGGTGCAAGGTGTACAAAGTGAGCATGCATTGGTATTTTGAGTATATCTCCATAAATACAACATGCATGCAAGTGAAATTTAGAACATAGGTGATTCATAATGGAACATAACACCTATCCAAAAATCAGAATTTTTGGAGAACCTTTTTCTAAGATTTTAGAAATAATTTAATTAATCATGCATGTCATGATTATGGGGTTATATGAACCCAAATCCACCCAAATCTTCAGTGGAAGGTTCATTAGGCCATGTTAGGCCCTTGGATAAAATTTGGGGCCATTTGGACCCATGCATGTGGAGTTATCCACATGCAAATGAAATCTAGTATGATTAACTTTTAATATGTGACATAGGGAGAATTTTGTGAAATT
Source organism: Dactylorhiza incarnata (assembly GCA_033032865.1). NCBI lineage: Eukaryota > Viridiplantae > Streptophyta > Magnoliopsida > Asparagales > Orchidaceae > Dactylorhiza > Dactylorhiza incarnata. The sequence goes on along the minus strand of JAWHQI010000095.1, from coordinate 3,471,897 downwards.
CTTCCAAACCCCTTGGGAAATAGATCTGAAATTTTATACAGAGGTGTGTTATACCTAGTTCCACATTCTGGCCAAATTTAGTTATTTTTGGAATTTATTTTACCATAGTTTCATTTATTATTTAATAAAGCATGAATATGTAATATTCATGGCTTGATGATAAATAGTGACCCCAAAATGTGTTAGATGATACTAAGGGTCAAAATACATCTCTGGTAGAGATTTGAAGTCAATTGACTTGGTGTATGTGGGGAAAAGTTACATGCAAAGTTCATGTAGAAGGGGAGGGTGTGCTAATAACACAAAACCTCTTATTGAGTACTTAACTCAATCTGGTTATTGCATGCAAGAAATAATTTGCACATACATAGGATATGAGAAAATGCAATTTCTCTGGGAATTTATGGAACAAAAATTCTCTAAGTTTTTTACTTATGGTATAAAAGTTACAAAAGTTAATTAAGGAAATCTTTTGGAGTAAAGTCCCAGGGAAAAATCTAAAATTTTGGCGTATGATCATGTGTGATGAAAATACACCAGGTGAATTATATTAGAATTTTTGCAATGACTTAAACCCTTCAATCACTAACAAATAGATTTTCCTCTTTTTACCTTATCTCAAAATTACTTGATCAAACATTTATAGAACTTCCAGAAAAATTGTACATAGACTTTTGAGATCAAAATCAGTCCTGGAGATTTTATTTGGCATTTATGGATGGTTAATTCCTATACATCCTTCACAATGTAGAACTTGAAGTTATAACTTGAGAAATTCATATCTTGAATTATTGACACTTGAATGTTATAGAAATTTATACATAGACTTTTGATAGCAATATGAACTTCTAGACTTGAGATCAGGATACTATCAACTACAGATCCAAGAAGAAGACATTCCGAAGACAGCCTTCAGCAGTCGGTATGGTCTCTACGAGTTCACGGTAATGCCCTTTGGACTCACAAATGCCCCCTCTGCATTCATGAGTCTAATGAACCGTGTGTTCGAAACCTACCTTGATGTCTTCATTATAGTATTCATAGATGATATACTTATTTACTCAACCGGAGGGAGGAACAGGACACAGTGGCTAGACGTGGAATTGGTCTCTCGGTAGCTGCGGGAATAGCACCGGTGAGCGACCCTCTTCCGATACCCACTCTTCACATCTACCCTGGGCAGAGCAGAGAGTTATACATTCGTGAAGGCACTAGTCCGTGTTAGTGTTTACAATGTTTTATCTTTGCCAAGTGAGAGGCCAAGAAAATATGATGTATCGGGCTTAAGCCCTTTTTATCTCTAACATTTCATTTCCAGCACTCTTGTTTAGTACTTTATCTATTATATGTCTCTTTTGGATAAGTATTTTAATATCATGTGATTGTTGTGGACGTGTACTTCTTATTTACTTAATGATGCGTGGTTGGCCTGGATGAATGATTAGTCAACAAAATCAGCGTTGAAAGTGCACAGTTAACCTCACTAGATTTCTCTAGAGGGGGGGTGAATAGAGATTTGAAATATTTTGTGCAAAGTTAATATATATATATATGTATGATCACTGATTAGAGCTTCCCACACACACCAACAAGAATTAAAACAATAAAGCAAATGTAAGAAAGAAAATCCACAGCACAACACAAGAAAATATAGTGGTTCCCCAAACTTTGGGTAGTCCACTCTTCTACCCCCTTGGTAGGAATTCACTAACTTGCACTGAGTCTTTTGATAAGGAGACTCTTAGAACCACCCTGAGTCTTTTGATAAGGAGACTCTTAGAACCAATACACTGAATTTTTTGAAGAGAGATTCTAAAAACTCTTTTACAATAGTGAATAAGAATGAAAAAGAAAGAATGGAATAAAGCCAATAATGAATCTTCTTCCTAGCAAGAAGATTTGAAGCACAAGTTAAGAATTGAATCTTTCTTCTATAGAGAGAAGAAGATTTGTAGCCTTTCTCTCTTTTAGTGAGAGCAATCAGATTTTGCAGCAGTGATCAGTGAGCAGAAGCAGAAGAGGAAATGGATGGAAGTTGCTGCAGAGCTTTTTCTCAATGTCTCTCTTTTCTTTTGGGAGCTTTTCCTCTATATCATAAATGTGTGGTGGATCACTCTTCTGCTGTTTCCTGTCGACTTGCTCTTTATTTTATAGCTCTGTGTAATAAGATAGTACTATAGGAGAGGAATCAATTAGCAGCCAGAGATTTAGGTAGAGAGAAATATTTCCATAGCAGATTTAATCATAAATGGAAAATGTTAATTTAGATTTCAAATAATATCCAAAACAGATTTCATCAATTTAGCCAAGAATCAAATAGAAGGAAAGAATGATTCAGAACGGCTATAAAATATTAACATCATTCTATATAAATCAGATCTTCAGAAAAGAAGGAAAGAGATCTGGCGCAGATTTAAATCTGTCAAACAAATCGACGTGCGTCGATTACTATTCGACGTAAGCGTCGAATTTATCTTAGCCCAACGTCGAGAGAGATATAAGGAATGTGCGTCGACAAAGGTGCGTCGACTTCTTTGTATGCGTCGACTAGAAATCAGAGTAGCGTCGACAGGACCTACGTCGAAATCTTCCTAAAGTTACTTCGACATATCCTGAAGAAGACGTCGACTCTATTTCGACGTAGCGTCGAATACCATTCGACGCATATTTACTTTGTCTTTGTTATTCATTCATAAAACTCTTTCTTTAACTCATTTCTAGGGGTTAAGAGAAATCATTTTCCCAACAATCTCCCCCTATTTGTCTTAACCCTTTTTAAGGAGAAATTGTCTTAGCATAAAATCAACTCAGCATATAATTTGAAAAGATAAGAAGTATGTCACTTAATCAAAAGTGAAATTTAGAGAGGGAGATCATATAAGCAGATATTCCAGAATCATATAGACAAATTTCATATTTATACCAGTTCTTTTTCAATAAAATATATCAGCATTGTTCTCAAAAACTACTCAGGTGGTGTAGGAGGAGTCTTTCTTTTTCTTTTGAAGACCTTGGTGGGTTGCTCATCAGCAGTTAGTATTCTCAGCTCCCCCTGAGTTACAGCAGTTGGCTCCCCCTGAGTCCCAGCTTCAGTTAACACAACTTCTTGCTGCTCTTTTTCATTTGCAGCTGTATTCACAAACTCAGCTTCCAGTTCCTTGGTTTGTTCATCAGTTAGTATAGCTTCCAGCTCCCCTTGAAGTTCACCATCTTTCCTTGCAGCCTCATTTTCTACTCTGTTATCCTCCCCTTGTAGTATTATCACTTGTTCTGCAACCTCTCTTGCTATGCTGAGTACCTCTATTGTTTGTTCATAATTAAGAGGCTCAGGTACTGTCTCATTCCCAAGGATCTTGTCAGAATTTTGAGGAGAGGACTTGTGAGAGAGAGATTTAGGATTGGAAGGTTGCTCTTCATCTAGATTCTCCCCCTTCTTGACCTTCTTGGCTAGGGAGGTTAAGAAAGACTTAGTCACTCTAGAGGAAGAGAGAGATGACTTTAGAACTTGCACAGAGGCACTGACCCCATCTATTTGGGTGTGCATGTGAAGGATGGAGGAATGAAGTTGGGAACAGTGCTCATCTAGCATTGCTTGGAATTTTTCAGCTGCTGATTTTATGCACTGAGTGATGAGAGCCTCAGTGGATGTAGATGATTCTTGGTGTGAAGGGTGTGAAGGAGATGGAGGAGGAGTAGATAATGAGTGTGGAGAGGTGAATCTATCATCTGGAGGAGGTAGAGGAATAGAAGAATGCTGAGCAAGGGATTGAGGTGGTATTTGTGTGGATGATGATGGGAGAGAGGAGAGATTTGTTTGAGGAGGAGAAGGAGTCCTTTCAGGAATGGAACCAGGCTTAGGGATTTGCCTGGCCCATTTAGAAAATAGGGCTATGGACATCCTTTTTCCTGGAGGGATGGGAATTCCTTTTGACCTGCAGAGGTCAGGGAAGGAATGGAAGAGAACCTGACTCATGATTCTCATATAAGCATTTTCCTTGTGGGAATATTTGGAGGCTATCATTTTGAGAAGACAGCTGGCCCAATGCACCTTCTTCTTCAGCACAAGAGCCCCCATGATGTTCAGCTGCTGTTTGGGCACTGCATCATGGGCTGAGATCTTGCACAGTAGAACTTTCCCTACTATATCAGCCAACAGCCTATATTCATCAGAGAAGTCTATCTTTTTCAGATGGATTGGTCTTTCTTTTGAGAATTTCATGGTGATGAGTAATTGCTTGACTTCATCAGGTGTGAGCTCAATGGATTCATCACCTAATAGGGGAATAATTTTATACTGGTTGAGTCATTTATAAAAAGCTTATTTTCTTTTCCTATTTTATTGAAATGAGGGTGACATTAGGATATACCTGATGGGAGGTCAAAGGTGGCCCTAATGTGGTCTGCAGAAATGGAGACTGGAGTCTCATAGAGGGTTCCTTGGATTTCTCCTTGTTCGGAAACCTGAACATGAGTTATGAGCTCAGTGAGCTCAATTTCCAGGAGCTTGCACCTAGTGGAGATGAGCTTGTTCAGTCCTGCTTCAGTGAAGAGAGAAATGATGCTTTTATAGTTCTCTGCTGCTGCTTGGAAGGATTCGAGGTCGATGTCGAAACCCGAGTTGATTTTGGGAGCCATTGAAGATTAGAGAAGTAAGAAGGATTGGGTAGACAACGGAGCACGGAGGATAAGAGATGCAGAGAAGAGGAGGTTTCTGAAGAGTCTTTTTAAGTCAGGTGAAGCGTCGAGACAGGGCTCAATTCGAGGCTTTTTCGGTATTCCAGTGGATGTGACCAAAAAATATTCTAAAGTTGCCGCTCTTTATCATAAAGTCGACGTTACGTCGAGTTGAATTCGACGTCGGGTTTAGGGTTTTCCATCGACGTATGCGTCGATTTTAATCGATTTTGGTTGTCGACGGTGCGTCGATTAGAAGTGACCAAAAGAAATTTTTATTTCTCTTTATTTCTTTCTTGACCTGATGTTTTCTAAGATAGTTTTGAACTAGATTTTATAGAGAGTTTGATTAATTGTACCAGCATTGCTTGGTAGTGTGGCCAGCTTTGTTACATACATAGCACTTGATTATCCTAGTATTAAGGGAATTTAAATTTAGAGTATGATAAATGTTTTGGTTAGGATAAAGGTGTTGATTTGAATATAGATGGGATTTTTGGTTAAGATTAATATTTTGTTTGGGATTGAAATGTTTATTTGGATAAAATTCATGATTAGGATGACTGGTTCCTGAATGAGGGTTAGGATGAAAGACCTTTTTTAGAGAGAATGTATTGGTGCGTCGATAACTATTCGACGTATGTTGATAATTGCGTTGATTTGTTATCGACGTATTCCTCAGATTGCGTTGATCTGGTGTCGACGCATGAGGAAAGTTGCGTCGAATTGATGTCGACTTGCCTTTATTCAAGCGTTGAGTAGAGGTCGAGGCATCCGAGAGGTTACGTCGAGAATAAGTCGACGCATTATCATGCATGCGTCGATATGAAGTCGACGTATCTGTGTCTTCACAAATTTTCATTTTGCCTTTCTCTATTTTTGCTCCTTTATGTGTTGTTCTTCTTGGATTGATTGTTTCTTCAGATGAAGTATGTGAATCATCAGCTGAATAGTAAGATGTTTCATCAACTTCCTTGGTTTCTTTTTCTCCCTTATCCTGTGGGTCTTTTTCTTGGTTTAACAAATTTACAGGTTTAGTGAATTTTACAGGGCTCATCCAAGCGGGTTTGTTGGATGAAGTTAGGCTGATTGAAGGATCAGCCCCTAGCCCAAGATGTTTGGGTCTTAGTGTTTGTTTTTCAGTAATTTCCTTAAGAGTTTGGCTTCTTATTTTTATTGACTCTTCAAAAGCTTTTGCCTGGGATATTTTATTCTTAAGGAACTGATTTTCTATATTAGCCCTTTCTGTTTCCTTCTTTATTCTGCTAGCTATTGATTCATAATCTTTAGAGGAGTTAATTTCTATGTTTTTCTGATTTTTAGCTACAATGATTTGTTCTTTTAGATCCTCAATTTCTTGATTTGTTTTTAGGTGATCTAGGTACATTTTCATAAAATCATTTTTAAAGCTATCACTTTGAAAGTCAATATCATCAAACATACTTACCTCATCCTCATTCTCAGATTCCTCAATGAGAATGAGGTTCTTTTCTTTTTCATCATCAGAGGATAGATCTTCTTCTGATCCTGTTTCACTCCATGATTTATCATCAATCTTTGTACTTTCAAAGGCCATCAAGCAGATGTCTTCTTGTCTGGATCCTTCATTGTCACTTTTAGAGGATGAACTATCCTCAGAGTTTGTTTCACTCCAGGCTTCAGCAATGAAGCCTCTTTCTTTCTTCTTTCCCTTTTTCTTCAGATCTTTCTTTTTCAGATCCTTCTCTGTTTCAGCATTCTCTGGACATTCTGGGGCAATGTGTCCAGGTTTTCTGCAGGAATAGCAAATTATTTCTTTAGTGGGTGTTTTGTCATACCTTGGTCTTGACTCCCTCCTTTTTGGTCCATCTTTCTTGACCCATTTCTTAAACCTTCTGGCCAAGAAACTGAATAATTCTTCTTCAGTGACAGGGGTTCCTTCTTCTGTTGCCTTTAGAGCAATGTTCCTGCTTTTTGAGGAACTTGGGGTGTTTTCTCTTCTCTCCTTCTCCTCTCTAGTTTTCAGCAACTGCTCATAGGATCTGAGTTTTCCTAAGAGAGCATCTGTTGAGATCTCTTTTTGTCCTCTTGTATCTCTTATTGCCCAAATTCTTGAGTCCCATGAACTAGGGAGACTCATCAGTAATTTGTCATTTATCTCAGTGAGAGAGATTTCTCTATCCAAGTCTCTGAGTTGATTGATGATCAGACTGAATCTGTCATACATTTCAGAGATGCTTTCTTCAGCCTTCTTTTGAAAGTTCTCATATTGAGAGATCAATAGGGCCTTCTTGTCTTTCTTTTCATCAGCACTTCCTTCCACCATCTTTGTGAGGGCATCCCAAATTTCCTTGGATGATTCACAGTCGACAACCTTTTGAAAGATATCATCTGAGAGAGTTGAGACAAGTATGTTCATGGCCTTTAGATCATGAGTTCTTGCCTTCTTCTCATCTTCTGTCCATTCAGATCTTGGAACAAGTGTTTGTGTGATGTTGCCATTTGCATCCTTTCTATAGGGCTTTGGTGGACCTGTTACAGTAATATTGAACAAGTCAGTGTCAATGGAGTTCATATAGATTCTGATTCTTGTTTTCCAAATTGCAAACTTTTCAAGATTGCACATTGGTGGTCTGGTGGAAGCATAATCTTTGATTTGTGCCATGTGAAAAATAGTTTTGAAAAATATATATATATGGGGTAGGATCTTTTTGATCAAGGAGTTATCCTTTTTAGATCAACCTCCCTCTGATACCAATTGAAAGTGCACAGTTAACCTCACTAGATTTCTCTAGAGGGGGGGTGAATAGAGATTTGAAATATTTTGTGCAAAGTTAATATATATATATATGTATGATCACTGATTAGAGCTTCCCACACACACCAACAAGAATTAAAACAATAAAGCAAATGTAAGAAAGAAAATCCACAGCACAACACAAGAAAATATAGTGGTTCCCCAAACTTTGGGTAGTCCACTCTTCTACCCCCTTGGTAGGAATTCACTAACTTGCACTGAGTCTTTTGATAAGGAGACTCTTAGAACCACCCTGAGTCTTTTGATAAGGAGACTCTTAGAACCAATACACTGAATTTTTTGAAGAGAGATTCTAAAAACTCTTTTACAATAGTGAATAAGAATGAAAAAGAAAGAATGGAATAAAGCCAATAATGAATCTTCTTCCTAGCAAGAAGATTTGAAGCACAAGTTAAGAATTGAATCTTTCTTCTATAGAGAGAAGAAGATTTGTAGCCTTTCTCTCTTTTAGTGAGAGCAATCAGATTTTGCAGCAGTGATCAGTGAGCAGAAGCAGAAGAGGAAATGGATGGAAGTTGCTGCAGAGCTTTTTCTCAATGTCTCTCTTTTCTTTTGGGAGCTTTTCCTCTATATCATAAATGTGTGGTGGATCACTCTTCTGCTGTTTCCTGTCGACTTGCTCTTTATTTTATAGCTCTGTGTAATAAGATAGTACTATAGGAGAGGAATCAATTAGCAGCCAGAGATTTAGGTAGAGAGAAATATTTCCATAGCAGATTTAATCATAAATGGAAAATGTTAATTTAGATTTCAAATAATATCCAAAACAGATTTCATCAATTTAGCCAAGAATCAAATAGAAGGAAAGAATGATTCAGAACGGCTATAAAATATTAACATCATTCTATATAAATCAGATCTTCAGAAAAGAAGGAAAGAGATCTGGCGCAGATTTAAATCTGTCAAACAAATCGACGTGCGTCGATTACTATTCGACGTAAGCGTCGAATTTATCTTAGCCCAACGTCGAGAGAGATATAAGGAATGTGCGTCGACAAAGGTGCGTCGACTTCTTTGTATGCGTCGACTAGAAATCAGAGTAGCGTCGACAGGACCTACGTCGAAATCTTCCTAAAGTTACTTCGACATATCCTGAAGAAGACGTCGACTCTATTTCGACGTAGCGTCGAATACCATTCGACGCATATTTACTTTGTCTTTGTTATTCATTCATAAAACTCTTTCTTTAACTCATTTCTAGGGGTTAAGAGAAATCATTTTCCCAACAAGCGTCTTGTGGTGGAGTCCTCCTCGAGTGGAGGGATCATAGCAAGGTAGCAGTTTTGGGTGGTAAGACCCAGAATTGTAAGCAAAAAAAGGGGTCTTACAAACTGGTATCAGATCAGCCAACTTCGATCCAAAGTAAGGAAGTCCACAACCCTAGGCAACCCCGCTCGAGCTTAGTATGAGGACAAACTAGCAGCGGAAGCAATGGTGTGCCCATAGGAAAAATCATATTTAATTGTCTATCAAAAAGAGATGTTTAGGCCAACCCTTCTAATTAAATACTTTTCTTATGTATCCTCCGGTGAACGTCCCCACCATGGTGACGATCCCTCTCATTAAGAATGTCGTTCCTCCCCCACCGTCTCCCACCCCCTTTCAATAATCGGAGCTAGGACAGACATTGGCTGCTATCTTGCAGGCCTTCACTCAACAGCAAGCCCCGATTCAGGTCCCCAACCCGGGGGCAAACTGGTTTAGTGCCTTTCGAAACCTCTCCCCACCATCTTATGTGGGAATCGAGTCGGTAGTTCTGACTGAAGAATGGTTACACAACATTCAGGAAAATGCTGTCCGGGATTCATTGTCCAGTTGATATGGCGGTGTCGTTGGTCATCTCCGCTTTGAAATCTCATGTCAAACAGTGGTGGAAGTTGGCCCTGGACACCACCTTTGCCGACCTTGAGTATGCCGACATCACATGGGAAGAATTCAAGGAGGCATTATTGGAGAACTTCGTGCTGCAAACAGCTAGAGACGATCTAGAGGAACATACACATCACATGTCGCTCGTGCTGGAAAGGCTTAGATAGCATAAGTTATATGCTAAGTTTAGCATGTGCCAATTCTGGCTTAAGGAAGTAGACTTCCTAGGGCATATCATCAGTGGGGCAGGATTGACGGTGGATCCGGCGAAGGTTCAGGCAGTGCGAGACTGGTCTCAACTGAAAACAGTGTCAGACGTATGGAGTTTCCTAGGACTTGCCGGATACTATCGGAAGTTCGTGGAAGGAATCTCTCAGATTGCCCTTCCTCTTACGTCATTGACAAAGAAGGATGCATGGTTCGTATGGAATCCATGGTGTGAAGCAGCTTTCCAAGAGCTAAAGAGTAGACTCATCTCCGCTCTGATCCTTGCACTTCCATCTAGGAAGGAAGGATTTCAAGTGTACACAAATTCATCGTACCAGGGAATGGGTGCAGTTTTAATGCAGCACAAACATGTGATCGCTTACGCTTCACGATAGTTAAAGAAGCACGAGCAGAATTATCTGGTGCACGACTTAGAGATGAGAGACGTGATTTTTACGCTAAAAATCCGGAGACACTATTTGTATGGGGTCCATTGTCACATCTTTTCGGATTACAAGAACCTGAAGCCTGTAGACACTTAGAAGGACTTAAACATCCGGTAGAGTAGATGTGTGGAATTTTTATGTGATTATCAGTACACAATGCATTACCACCCCGGAAAAGGCAAGCAAAGTAACGAATGCACTCAGTAGGAGTGCTAGCATGTCGGATGCGGAACCTCAGCTGATGGCCATGGAGCTGATGAAGGTGCTTCGGGATATGCAGATCACTATGGTATCCAAGGCCGACCCTGAAACTTATGCGAAGTACTTGACCTCGATGAGCATGATCTATGATATCCGGGACCGCATCAAGGTTGGGCAAAGGCAAGACGCAACACTGGAACAGGTGCCTGCAACCCTGGAGTCAGGCCCTTCAAGAGGTTTTTCCTTACGTGATGGCCTCATTCACTTCCGTGGCCGAATGCTTATAGCAACAAGAGATAGGATCTGGGAGGATATCATGACTGAAGCACATAACAACAAATATTCCGTACACTCGGGGATCTCTAAGATGATGGCAGACTTGAGGAAGTTGATGTATTGGCCCGACATGAAGAAGGACATCACACACTTTGTGACGCACTGCGAATCCTGGCAACTAGTAAAAGGCCGGGGGGATTACTATAACCATTGCCAGTGCCAGAGTGGAAATTTGCAGAAAATATCTATGGACTTCGTACACGGTCTACCCCGCTCAAACTCTGGGCATAACTCCGTAGGGATGATCGTAGACCGATTGACGAAGGTTGCACAGTTTGTTCCCATCAGGAAGGATGCTCCGATTGGGACATTAGTACGATTATTTGTGGAACAATTTGTACGATAACACGGAGTTCGTAGATCGATCGTGTCAGATCGGGACGACCAGTTCACATCTCGGGAGTGGAAAGCTGTCCAAGCTTATCTGGGATCCCGGTTGACCTTTAACACCCCTTTTCACCCTCAAATGGACGGCCAGACGGAACATGCCATCCGAATGATGGAGGATCTACTACGCCTGTATGTCCTGGACTGTGGGGATCCATGGGAGATATTGTTGTCGCTCGTCAAATTTTCTTACAACAATAGCCAACAGTCCAGTATCGGCATGGCTCCCTACGAAGTGTTATACAGTCAGAAATGTAGAACGCCATTATCATGGGTCCAGGATGAAGACCTGAAAGTGCTAGGGTCGGAGTACATAGAGGACATGAATACTCAGGTGCGACTGATACGTGAATGAATGCTAGAGGCCTAGAATTGTCAGGCTAAGTGCTATGATGCGTGACATCGCAAGGTAGAATTCCAGGTGAGAGACTGAGTTTTTCTGAAGATACGTCCTGTGCATAGTATTACCCGAGTGCGGAGGTTAAAGAAGCTCAGTCTGAGATACATGGAGCTATATAGGATCATAGAACGGATCGGCCCCGTGGCTTATAGACTAAAGCTGCCACAGGAGTTGACCGAGTGCACGATGTCTTTCATGTCTCCTCGCTTAGGAGGGCACTCCTTCAACCAGAGCAATTAATTACTGCTACAATGGGCCTGATAGCATCCGACCAAACAGTCCGTTTGGAGCCAATACGGATTGATGACACAGCCATTCGAGTCTTGCGACGAAAGAAAGTTCTGCTGGTAAAGGTCCTTTGGTCTAATCACGGTTGGGAAGAGCATACATGGGAACCACTAGACCTGATGCAACAACAATACCCAGAACTTTTCGAATCAGGTAACACTTAACTGCTTACAGTTTTCATGATTATTCAACTTGATCTAAAACCCCGTACACCCGATCTTAATTTTAGGGACGAAATTGTTTTCTTTTGTATTGGGATTTGTAACATCCCCCAAGCTAACAGTCCAGTATCGGCATGGCTCCCTACGAAGTGTTATACAGTCAGAAATGTAGAACGCCATTATCATGGGTCCAGGATGAAGACCTGAAAGTGCTGGGGTCGGAGTACATAGAGGACATGAATACTCAGGTGCGACTGATACGTGAATGAATGCTAGAGGCCTAGAATTGACAGGCCAAGTGCTATGATGCGTGACATCGCAAGGTAGAATTCCAGGTGAGAGACTGAGTTTTTCTGAAGATACGTCCCGTGCATAGTATTACCCGAGTGTGGAGGTTAAAGAAGCTCAGTCTGAGATACATGGAGCTATATAGGATCATAGAACGGATCGGCCCCGTGGCTTATAGACTAAAGCTGCCACAGGAGTTGACCGAGTGCACGATGTCTTTCATGTCTCCTCGCTTAGGAGGGCACTCCTTCAACCAGAGCAACTAATTACTGCTACAATGGGCCTGATAGCATCCGACCAAACAGTCCGTTTGGAGCCAATACGGATTGATGACACAGCCATTCGAGTTTTGCGACGAAAGAAAGTTCTGCTGGTAAAGGTCCTTTGGTCTAATCACGGTTGGGAAGAGCATACATGGGAACCACTAGATCTGATGCAACAACAATACCCAGAACTTTTCGAATCATGTAACACTTAACTGCTTACAGTTTTCATGATTATTCAACTTGATCTAAAACCTCGTACACCCGATCTTAATTTTAGGGACGAAATTGTTTTCTTTTGTATTGGGATTTGTAACATCCCCCAAGCTAATAGACCCCAAGGGAACTTTTGTCATGACCAGGTCATGAAAAAGTAGGATAAGTGACCTAGGGTACCTTGGTGATAAGTTGAATGAGTGGAGAACACCATGATGTGCACTTAGCCTCCATGGGTCATCCCAATTTAAGGAGAATCCAAGGGTAACTCAAGAGGGCTAAAGCACCCTATGCATCACCTATAACCATGAGAAAAACCCCTAGGCGGAATTAAAGTATACTAGGTGGCATAGATGGTTCCTTGAACCAAAATGGTTCCCCTTGATCACTATAAGAGCCTTTGACCTGGCTAGGTCAAGTTACATATAAAGGCCCAATTTGGCATACTTCCCCCTAATATAGGTCAATTAGCCCGAGTATGATGAAATTGACCACACCACACCCTTCTTAAACATTATGGTAGACCAATGAGACAAAATGGACCTACTGGAATTGGTCAATTTTGGGAAATTGGGTCGATTACCAAAAAGCCCCAATTTGACCTAATTGAACTAATTCCCTCAATTTCACTTTCAATTGGTCATATGTGGTCAAATTGATCACACCCAACCCTCTATGACCATTAGGAGTGACTAATGGGACAACATTGACCCTTTGGGGTGGACCAATTTTGGGAAATTGGGTCAATTACCAAAAAGCCCCAATTTGACCTAATTGAACTAATTCTCTCAATTGACCTTCAATTGGTCATATGTGGTCAAATTGATCACCCCTAACACTCCAAGATCACTAAGGGATCCTAATGGGTCCACATTGGACCCTTTAGATAAACCAAATTGGGGAAATTAAGCAAAATTACCAAATTACAACTTTGCCCTAAAAGGTTCAATTGGCCCCATATTGGCCAAATTGACCTAGCACAACCTCTCCTAAACCCTAAGGGGAGTGTATGAGAACTAAATGAACCAAGGTGCACATTCAATTTTGGAAGATTAGGGCAAAATCACCAAAACCCCCAAATTGCCCCTAAGACCCAAAATGTGTAATTAAATCCCATATGACCCCACCATGGCCTAATTCTCCTTGGAATAGGACCATAGAGTCTAAGGCACCAATGTGGGTCAAACACATTGATTGGGGTGAGCTTGGGTCAAGCCTAACCCATTTGACCCAATTTGCGCTACCTTGAATCAAGTGAACCCCAAACCCAATGCCATTAGGCTCAACCCCACATAACCAAGTTCACAAGGGGCTGAAATTGCCTAAGAGACATTGAGCCCATGAAGGTGGCTCAACAATGGTGGTGGACGACCACCCCCAAAGAAGAATTCAAGAAGAATTCATGGGGTGGTGGCCACTTGGCCACCACTCCCTCTTCCCTGGAAAACTCTCAGCATCCCCAAGAAATCAAGCTGCAATGGGCTAAGTTGGTAGCTGTTGAGAGGGGGGAGGAGAGAGCTCAACTCGACCTTGCCGACCACCATTAATGTCACCCCCCAATTTAACTCATTTGAGTTAACATCTTCTCTCCCATGTCATGAATTCGAGCTCAGGATCAATTTCCTGATGAGCTGGAGGGCTGCAGTTGGCTGGCTAAGGAGGTGCCAGCTTGGGGGAGATCGCCGGCTAATGACAGCTAACCATATACACTCCCCTAGCCCAAATCACCCACACCACCAGCTTTAGAATCGAGAGAGGAGAAGAAGCCCTCAGTCAGCTGAAGATTTCATGCCCAGTTGGACAGACATTGCCAGGAACTCGTCGGAAAAGCTCGAATGGCACCCAAGAGGAACACCAGTGCTACCACTCGCAATCAGGCCGGGTTCTCTCCCCCTCCACCTGTGCTAGCTCTCCCCCTTTCTTCCTCTTTGAAATCCTTGGCGGCAATGGTATATCACCATCGCTCTCATTTGATGTTCTGGGCCGAAAAAATGAAAATGTCGGAGGGTTACTCCGGCCATCTCAGGCCAAACGACCACCACCAATTGAAATTCCTAGGCCGGGTGATGGTGGTGGTGGGAGGGTTTCGCTGGAAACCGCCGGGAGCCGCCAAAAATCGGCCTGCAAAATGCCCCCAGCTCGGGAAATCCCAGCCTTTTGCTCATTGGGGAAGAAGATCCCGTGGCCGTCCGATCTTAGAGGCCCGTTAAACGCAGATCAAATTTAACTTAAATGTTTATCTTGTCACATTTCAACACATATCTTTGATTAATTTTCTGGGGTATTTAGAGGCAAAAAAATGAAATATGTTCAACATCAAAGTTGTAGTGATTGCTCTTAACAATATTTAGAAATTTGTTTCATGTCATTTGGAGCTCTGTAGCTCCCTGGGCACCAGTTTCAGTGCAAGGTGTACAAAGTGAGCATGCATGGGTATTTTGAGTATATCTCCTTAAATACACCATCCATGCAAGTGAAATTTAGAACATTGGTGAGTCATAATGGAGCATAACACCTATCCAAAAATCAGAATTTTTGGAGAAACTTTTTCTAAGGTTTTAGAAATAATTTAATTAATCATGCATATCATGATTATGGGGTTATATGAACCCAAATCCACCCAAATCTTCATTGGAAGGTTCATTAGGTCATGTTAGGTCCCTGGATAAAATTTGGGGCCATTTGGACCCATGCATGTGGAGTTATCTACATGCAAATGAAATCTAGTATGGTTAAATTTTAATATGTGACCTAGGGAGAATTTTGTGAAATTCTCCTAAACCCCTTGGGAAATAGGTCTGAAATTTTATACAGAGGCGTGTTATACCTAGTTCCACATTATGGCCAAATTTAGTTATTTTTGAAATTTATTTTACCATATTTAATTTATTATTTAATAAAACATGAATATGTAATATTCATGGCTTGATGATAAATTGTGACCCCAAAATGTGTTAGATGATACTAAGGGTCAAAATACATCTCTGGTAGAGATTTGAAGTCAATTGACTTGGTGTATGTGGGGAAAAGTTACATGCAAGTTCATGTAGAAGGGGAGGGTGTGCTAATAAAACAAAACCTCTTCTTGAGTACTTAACTCAATCTGGTTATTGCATGCAAGAAATAATTTGCACATGCATAGGATATGAGGAAATGCAATTCCTCTAGGAATTTGGAAATTTATGGAACAAAAATTCTCTAAGTTTTTACTTATGGTATAAAAGTTACAAAAGTTAATTAAGGAAATATTTTGGAGTAAAGCCCTAGGGAAAAATCTGAAATTTTGGCATATGATCATGTGTGATGAAAATACACCCAGGTGAATTATATTATAATTTTTGCAATGACTTAAACCCTTCAATCACTAACAAATAAATTTTCCTCTTTTTATCTTATCTCAAAATTACTTGATCAAACATTTATAGAACTTCATGAAAAATTGTACATAGACTTTTGAGATGAAAATCAGTCCTGGAGATTTTAATTGGCATTTATGGATTGTTAATTCCTATACTTCCTTCACAATATAGAATTTGGAGTTATAACTTAAGAATTTCATATCTTGAATTATTGACACTGGAATGCTATAAAAATTTGTACATAGACTTTTGATAGCAATATGAACTTCTGGACTTGAGATCGGGATACTATCAACTATAGATTCAAGAAGAAGACATTCTGAAGTCAGCCTTTAGCAGTCGGTATGGTCTCTACGAGTTCACGGTAATGCCCTTTGGACTCACAAATCCCCCCTCCGCATTCATGAGTCTAATGAATCGTGTGTTCGAAACCTACCTAGATGTCTTCGTATAGTATTCATAGATGATATACTTATTTACTCAACTGGAGGTAGGAACAGGACACGGTGGCTAGACTTGGACTTGGTCTCTTGGCAGCTGCGGGGAGAGCACCAGTGAGCGACCCTCTTCTAATACCCACTCTTCACATCTACCCTGGGCAGAGCAGAGAGTTATATATTCATGAAGGCACTAGTCTGTGTCAGTGTTTACAATGTTTTACCTTTGCCAAGAGAGAGGCCAAGAAAATATGATGTATCGGGCTTAAGCCCTTTTTATCTCTAGCGTTTCATTTCCAGCACTCTTGTTTAGTACTTTAGCTATTCTCTGTCTCTTTTGGACAAGTATTTAAATATTATGTGATTGTTGTGGACGTGTACTTCTTATTTACTTAATGATGTGTGGTTGGCCTGGATGAATGATTAGCCGGCAGAATCGATGTCTTGTGGTGGAGTCCTCCCCGAGTGGAGGGATCACTGCAAGGCGGCGGTTCTGGTCGGTAAGACCCGGAATTATAAGAAAAAGGGGGTCTTACACTACCATTCAAATATCCTTCTAACTATAGGAAAAAGTTGTCCAATCCCTGTTGTCAGCTAAAAAAGAAGGTACAACAAGTTTGAATGTTGGTGCTGTGGAAAAGTTGGCCACTTTGCCATTGATTGTTGTCATAATCCAACAGTTCCAAGAGCAACTAATGGCAAGCCAGCATCCAAACCTGGAGTAGTCGATAATGCATTTTTGATTGGTCATAAGTTATAGAAAATATTTAATGCTAACAAGAATCTAGGACCCAACGAGATTTGGGTGCCTGAGAAGAAGTGATTTTATTTTTGCAGGTATGCCCAAAGACCAACCACACTCCTATCTAATATTTGGGCAGTGGATGTTCCAGGAACATGACTGGAACTAGAAGCCTATTAGGATTGCAGCACATTCTGATCAGCATAAGTAAACTCTGTGATCTTGGTTATGTGATTGTATTCGACAAGGATGAGTGCCTAATTACAAAATCTGAAGAGATTATACTAACTGGCACTAGGAGTGGAAATATTTATTGCCTTAATTTCCTATGTGCAAATTCAGATTCTTCTATTTGTCTTATGGATGAGAATAGAGCAAGCATCTGTGTGCAATGGCATAAGAGACTAGCTCACATTAATTATAAAACTATCAACAAGCTTTTATCAGAAAAATTGGTTAGAGCTGGCCCCAAATGGAAATATGTTCAGGAAAGCCCTTGTCATGCATGCCAAATGGGCAAGCAAACAAAGGCTTCATTCAAATCAATTGGGGTTAAGGATTCCACTAGATGTTTATACTTACTGCACATGGACTTGTTTGGCCTTATGCCCTTTCATAACTTAGGAGGGAAAGTCTATACATTTGTAATTGTTGATGATTTTTCTAGGTTCACATGGGTGTTTCTTCTTAAGAAAAATTCAGATACTCTAGATATATTCATTAACTTTGTCAGGAAAATCCAGAATGAAATGGGCAGTTCCATTACCAAAATTAGAAATGACCATGCAACTGAATTTCAATCAGGAGACATGACCAAACTCTGTGAAAGCCTAGGTATCCTTTAGGAGTTTTCCTCTCCTAGAACTCCTCAACAAAATGGAGTTGCAGAGAGAAATAATAGAACCCTTATTGAAGCTAGTAGAACTATGTTGAGTAACTCCTCACTTCCAGAATCCTTTTGGGCTGAGGCTGTCAACACAGCTTGCCATGTGCAAAATACGACATTAATCAACAAGAATTACAATAAGACTCCCTATGAACTTGTGTAAGGTAGAAAACCAACTCTAGTCTACTTCAATATCTTTGGAAGTAAGTGTCATGCACTAAACAATGGGAAGCACTATCTAACCAAGTTTGCTGAAAAGGCTTTTGAGGGTGTTTTTGTTGGATATAGCTCCCACAGTAGAGCATACAGAATATTCAACATAAAAACTCAAGTAGTAGAAGAATCCATTCATGTGGTATTTGATGAGACCAGCCTGATCTACAAAGGCTGACCTAGTTCTCTTAGCGTTGCAGGTACTGATCAAAAACTGGAAAAGATGTCCATCAATGACAAGCAAGAAGAAAGTGAGATAACTTCACCAGATGCACTAATCAAAGAAAGTTGTCAAATAGAAGATGTACAGGAAAATGCAGAAAGAATGCATCAGGCTGAGGAACAAGATGGACCAAGTGCACAAGAGAATGTAGGAAGAATGCCAACAACTACAAGACACTTGAGAGATCATCCACAAAATCAAATTATTGGTGATATTGGTCAAGGAGTTCAAACAAGGAGAAGCACTATAAATGAAGTACTCCACCTGAGCTTTATCTCTCAAGTAGAACCCAAGAAATTTGAAGAAGCCAACTCTGATCCATCCTGGATCTTGGTTATGCAAGAGGAGTTGAATCAGTTCAAGAGGTGTAAAGTCTAGAAATCGGTCACAAGGCCTCATGACCATAATGTCATTGGAATAAAGTGGCTATTCAGAAATAAGATGGATAAACAAGGAGTTATCATCAATAATAAAGCAAGGTTTGTTGCAAAGTGATATAGACACGAAGAAGGAATAGATTTTGATCAAACCTTTGCACCAGTAGCAAGATTTGAGGCAATAAGATTGTTTCTAGCATATGCAGCTCACAAAGGATTAAAGTATATCAAATGGATGTGAAGTCTGCCTTCCTCAATGGAGATCTGAAAGAGGAAGTATTTGTAGAACAACCTCCAGGTTTTGTCAATTCATCTCACCCTAGTCATGTTTACTATTTAAAGAAAGCTTTATATGGTCTAAAACAGGCACCTAGAGCCTGGTATGAGACCTTGTCTAGCTTTGTCATTGAAAACAAGTTTTAAAGGAGAAAGATAGATAAAACATCGTTCCTAAGGGAAATATGAGGCGAGACTTTCTTTGTCCAGATATATGTAGATGACATAATCTTTGGATCTACATATGGAAACCTCTGTAAAAGATTTGCCAATCTTATGCAAGGGAAGTTTGAAATTAGCAGCATGGGAGAGCTGAAATACTTCTTAGGACTTCAAGTGAAACAATCTGAGGATGATATATTCATCTCTCAGACCAAGTTCCCAAAAGAACTAATAAAGAAGTTTGGAATGGAGGATGCAACCTCAATGCAGACTCCAATGAACTCAAATGTGTCTCTGGACAAGGACGAGAAAGGGAAATCTTTTGATGAAACCTAGTGCAGATACATCATTAGATCTCTGCTCTACCTAACTGCCAGTAGACCAGATATTACATTTTCTACTTGTGTTTGTGCAATATATCAAGTGAACCCCAAGGAATCTCACTGCTCCTCTGTTAAGATGGTTTTAAGATATCTTAAGGGTACACCAAATCTTGGCTTATGATACCCTAGGAGTAATGATTTTGTGCACCTCAGGGACATGTCAATTCCTTGGGAGAAGGCTAATATCATGGAGCAACAAAAAGCAAACTAGCGTGGCTATCTCTATAGCAAAATTAGAATATATCTCTGCTGGAAGTTGTTGCACCCAATTGCTTTGGATACAATATCAACTACAAGATTACAACATCCAGTTAAGTAAAAATTCATTATTCTGTGATTCATCAAGTGCAATCTCAATTGCTAAAAATCATATGTAACACAACATGACCATGCACATTAAGATTAGATATCACTTCATCAAAGAGCATGTTGAGAAAGAAGATATTTGCTTTGAGTTTGTCCCCACTAACAAACAAGTGGCAGATATTTTCACCAAGCCTCTAGATGAACAAAAATTCAATTTCTTCAAAATTGAATTAGGCATGTTAAATTTAGAATAATTTTCATGCATATCCTATCTGTCAAATAATCTACCATCGTTCAGTTCTACAAATAATCTATTATATTATATTATTTGTTACATTATCTGTTTACAAATTATTTGTTTTCATGCCTTGATTCTGTTGAATTATTTGCTAGACAAATATCATGGTGTGCAAATTAGTAGATATTAGGCACTCAACAAAGATTGCAGAAGCAAAACCCCAAAAAGGAAAAATATCGGCTTGATGGGGAAACACGTACACAAATTTCCATATACAAGGAAGGATATCGGCACACCACATAAAAGGATATTCTCAAATATATTACTTAACAAGGTATGTGCCTATTCAACTTCCTTTTTATATAAATAAATCAGAAATTACGAAAAAACATTAGGATAAATAGGCTATAAAACCCCAAAAGTCGGCACCAGGTCTTTCATGCTCTCTCTCTCTCTCGTGTAAAAGCTTTCTCTCCTCCTCTCCAAAAACCTTCTGCATCTCCAATTGCACTAAACAAATTCTTCGGACAAAATCAACACCTGCAGTGAAGTAGTAAGAGGCGGCTTCAAAAATTGTCGAGAAGAGATACATAATGTCGTATTCCTTCTCAGTGTCGCAGGGCTTGAAACATTACTATCAGAACCTACAAGGATTGTTCCAGAATGTGTAGAAGAGTTCTTCAAAGGAGCAAAGGTCGGTGCATCAGGGAGTAACATCGAAATTACTATCATTGGGAATAATTTGATAGTAACACCTAGAAGCTTGAGTTGGCTGCTTGACTTACCAGCCCTCTCTAAAGGAGAAGACGAAGAACTTTCTAGGGAAGCGCATGAAACAACCCTAGAATGGTGTGACTATTCAGCAGTATATGGTTCTCTAGAAAGGAGCAACATGAACCCTCCAGGGAAGTTATTAGTTGGCATTGTGGGCAAGGTACTCTTATGCAAACCAGGCTCACATGACAGAATCTCAAAAAAAAAAAGTTCAATCTTATGACTGCAATTATTCTCACCAAGAAGATTGACTAGAGTCAGCTCATCTTTAGGAAATTAAAAGGTTGCTTAATTACCCCCAACATGGGGAGAATTGTCTCCCTCTACCTCTCTAAATATTTAGGAGACAAGGTCAATGAGTCACCTGAGGTAACACTGCAGTACCTCAAAAGAATATACTACAAGAGAATAGAGAGATGGGAAAATCCCTTTCCCAAATCAGAAAAAGCTGGAGAAAGCTCCAAGCCCCATCAAGCTGAGAAAAGGAAAATTGAAGGCAGTCTTCAAAGAAAGTTGGGAGACAAGAAGAGAAGACTGAAGAAGAAGAAATAACATGTTCCAAGCCCCATCCAATCCCCCAGACATGCTGACGGGGAGCACACAGGTGAAATTAACCCAAATATAGTCCTAGAAGATGGGGAAAGCTCAACACTTATGGAAGTGTCCAGGGTAGATGCTCCTCAGTATAATGCAACTGTGGATATGGGAGAAGATCAATAGGAATTCTCTACCCAACATACTGAAATAGTGGAAGAAAAAGAAGTTCACCAAGAATCTGCTGCCCAAAGTATTGCAATAGTTGAGGGGGAGTTCTTTCTGGAAAACTCTGCCCAAGAGACTGAGCTACTGGAAGAAGGTGAGAGGTCAATCACTGAGGTGATTGAGGTGTTGTCTCATCAACAAGACTCTGCCCAGAATGATCTTGACTTGGATTAAGTTAACCAGGTCATCAAGAAAATTGTAGAGGAAGAATAAGAAGAACTAGTCTCCACTGGGATAAAGAGGAAAGGAAAGAGTGTGTCTTATATAGGTCCATCACACAGTGCTGCTGCAGAAGAGCCAAAGATTCAATCTCCATCAACAAGTGAAGTACCTTAGGGTTATTTACTAGCTCAACTGCAAGTCATGCTGGACAATCAAAGGAGTCAAATAGAAGGCTTTGTGCACAAAAAATTCTAAGGACTGAGATGAATTCAAAGATTACAACTCTACAAGAAGAAATGCACCATCTGAATGCACACACACTTCATTTCTTCATGAAAGAAACAAATGTTATAGACATCACTACACAACAAAATGACATGACTCGCCAAGGCCTGCAAGCAATTGTGGAAATTTTAGTTGCCACTGGAGAAAATCTTCACTTAGCCATTCAAGAAACATCTAACCACATGGCAGAAGACATGAGAAAAATACTGAATAGAATGGAATTCTGCAGTCAATTGTTGGATGAGCATCTGCTGCAAACAAAGAACACCATGACTGCAGGGGTGAACATGTTGGAACAGAAGATATCTAATTCTCAAGAAGTTATATGCAAATATGTATTTGAAGAAATCGGAAAGGGGGAGAAGACCATCACTCAACAAACTGCGCAACAAGCTATATGGATATCTAATGCCACTAGGGAGGCCCTGGATTTATCACCAAGAACTAAATCCCCATAACCAGAATTAGCACCAACTGCTTATGATTACACTCCTCCAACTAATTATGAAGAATCTTGGAATGATTACGTCTACTCTCCTCCAGCTGATCAAGCAGGGTCATCTTCATCTCATAAGAGGAAGATTATCACCACTGAAGAAGAAATGATGGCCAGACAAAGAAGGAAGTTAGAAATATAGAACTTACAAGATTATGAAGTTTGGAGCCCTGAGTCCAGGACCATCACCAACTACTTATTATAATTCTATAGAGTGCGACAAGTATGAAAATAGGAGGCAAAGAGGAGGGTTTACAGGAGGAATCATCCAAATGGACCACCTCCTCCTCTAAGATATATTCCAAAGCCCCTGGGTTATTTCCAAAGACAGAAGAGGCAAACTACTGGAGAGAGCTGAAATGTTAAAATTTTTGAAAGACCGTTTAGGAGTAAGCAGGAGTTGTATCAACAAGAGTTATAGCCAAACAACCACAATGCCAAAAACAGCAACACAAGAAATCTTTATTGAAACAAAACTGCTTTACACTTCGAGGTATACATGGCGAGACATGATTCATAAGAATTACGGAGAAAAGAACAAAACACACCAAAAACTGAAACTGGCGGTCTGCCAAAACAGAGACCGCACAGACCGCAAAAAAGGTTCAGATCGCCCGGCTTGCTCCGCTGTACCTCCAGACCGCTTGCACAGTCAGACCGCAGAAGCACCTTGAGATCGCGTGAATAGAAACAGATAACCTGCACTGTCAGACCGCACGAACTGAAGCTTATTGAATTGAACACAAAACTGAAGCTATCGCCAGACCGCAACTCTGATCGCCTAACCGCTGAAGGTCGCCTAATCACTGAGCTAGCTGCGAACAGCACAAGAACACAATAAACCAGTTCGCTGACAGACCGCAGACGAACTGTTTATTCAAGCCACCGGAAATCACCAAGGAAGGAGACCGCAAACTGCTGACCGCAAACCTGCGAACACAACAAACAGTTAGCTCCCTTCCGAGATCGCGCGACTTCAAACTTGAGGCCGCAAGAAACAATCCGGGCTCTTGTTCTTACAATTCTTGTTAGGAATGACGGGCCCTGCACCTCTATTTATAGGCGGGTAGACAGATGTCGTCACCGCACAGAAGAGATACAATCACCACCCGTCAGATCGCCAGCGGTCTCATAAGGCAGACCGCGCGATCAGACCTCTTGGACGAATACCCGACCAAGACGCAGATCAGCAGACAAGGTCGCGCATAGATCACACGAACACGAGACCGCGCACAAGTCGCGCGATCACAATGGTACTCCTCCCTTAGACCACCAGGAGCAAACCAGGAACCATCTGGCCGACTTAGGACAAGTCGCCAGATCGCCAGGACAGACCGCCCGGATAGACGGTCACCTAAGAACAACCCGCCTGGTCTTCCAACAAGGAAGACATGCCAACCAAGCAGAACAACTCGGGAACAGACCGCAGCGAACAAGAACAACCCGGCCAGTCAGCAGATTACCAGAACAGTCCGACAGGGCCAGACTGGTAGATAACATACACAAGCCGCGCGGTCTCCACGGTCTCCCAAACCAGACCGCCCGGTCTCCTCTACACCACTTCAAAATTTCAACAGCCCCCTTGAAGTGGGAAGTGGAGACTAGCCCGAGTAAACTCCGCAACCGTGTGAACGGTCCCTTCGCCAGCGGCTTTGTGAAGATGTGTAACACCTCCCCTGCAATGACCATATAACATGGGTCCGGCCGGGACCCCACAGTATATAACCGCCACAGCTTCAGTATCAAAAGATGATATTAACTAACCATTCTCAAAACTCAGACAACACAGCGGAAACAAACATTAAAACCTCAGAGACTGTCCATAAAACATAGGAGTCCGATTGGCCTTAAGG
The DNA here is from genome assembly GCA_033032865.1 of Dactylorhiza incarnata. Classification (NCBI taxonomy): domain Eukaryota; kingdom Viridiplantae; phylum Streptophyta; class Magnoliopsida; order Asparagales; family Orchidaceae; genus Dactylorhiza; species Dactylorhiza incarnata. Next base: position 3,447,430 of record JAWHQI010000095.1, on the reverse strand, counting down.
CCTTACAAAACATAGTCCAAATCACCAAACATCCAACACGACAAGACATCCCAACAAAAGGGGAAACAGTAGTTTTACCTAAACTACCTCGGCATGCAAGCCAGTTACAACAAAAATGCAATAATAGAAGTGCATGAGAATAACAGTAAATACTTCATGAGGTTTAGGCCTTTTTGGCCGGCGCGCTGGGTCCAGCCTGCGATTCTTGCCCTGCAACCAAATCACAAAGAGCGGTAAACGAGGGTCAGCTATGGCTGACCACAAACGGTGTAACAACATTCCTCCTCCCGACCGTTCTAGCGGACCCCGGGGAACTACTTCACCCTGCAAGTCAGTACTTGGTATGCAAATGTACATAAAAGGAAACAACATAAAAACAGGTATGAGTGTCACATACAGCATCCACGTTTCTATGTTGAGCAGATAATAAAAAGGGGCCTACCAATGCAAAATGAATGCAAACCCGGGTTTCATCCAAGGCACCCTAAAGCGTATGAATCTATCACATCATCATACATAATCATCACATTACAAACACAGGGGTACTCGTCATTTCCCCGCAAGGGCATCGTAGCCCAAGGCCAAGAGCTCTCACTGAGACCCACCTCGCCTGGCTCGCCATGCCATCGGGCTTGTCTAACAGCTCACACGCTCGGGCCGCCAACAACACACAAGACCGATACTAAGAATTCTTGCTAACAAAAACGTCCCAAGGCCCTGGACTTACTCTCGGGACAACGTCCACCGATTGCCTCGCCTGGCGACCGTCAACGGACTCATCCGTAGCACAGACATTCTCGTCAGTAAACAATCGAAGGGACTAATCTTGTCGGGACACTCTCCACACGTGAATCTCAGTCTTCACGGGATAGCCAGCCGACCACAAAGACCAATCGCGCCTTCACACAACACTAGGCATCACAAGCCCCATATTCCGCAAATTACTTCTCCGCCCTAAACCCAACGTTCGTTACCACACGAAGCTACAAGGGCATCACAATGACGAGTTCGCCGTATTCGGATTTCTAACAAAAACCTTAGAATGCGCGTAAATCAACATCACCGAATCGGACCTACGGCCACAAATCCGGCTTCACCCACAATGCCTAATCCGCTAACGGAGCGGATCATGTCGGGGACGGACTCAATCAACCCGATGGTTCCTTTCGAACCTAGGCGACCCAGATCCCTCTTACTCGACGGATTCAGTGCCAAAATGCAGAAAACAAATGGATGTCATGCACGCATCCTAAAGACCGGGAGGAGAAATGTCGTTACCTTTTGAGATCTCCTCCTAGCCATGAGAAGCTTGCAAACAAACGGTGGAGAAGAAGCGCCTCGACGCCCTCTACGCGTTGCCGGTCTCAAATCGGCGAACGGAGCTCCGAAGCTCCGACAATGGCGGATTCCCCTTCTCCTTCCTCCTTGCCTCCTCCTCCTTTCTCCAACCTAAGAGAGAGAAATGACTTGGAAATATGAGGGTTTAACTCCTCTACCAAGACCTAAAACCCCCCAGCCATCCATCGCAGCCGTTGGATCAAATCCCAACATTTTTGGACGGCCGGATCATCTTCCCCGTCACTTTTCGCGGAGCAGAATAAACAGTGCGCACGAGCAGCGGCGCACGGTCAATGATCGTGCGCGGCCAACATCCCCTAATCGTGCGCACTACACAATCAGCCGACCTTCAACCCTTGTGAATTAACGCACGATCAGGCGCACGTTGATGAGTCCTGATCATATACACTTTTATGGACTCATCTGGGCCGTTTTTCTAGTCATTCCACTGCACTTTAGCCTGTTTTAGCTTATATTTGTTATTCCTTGCTATGTGCACTGCTAGGCCCGTTTTGGTGTTATTTCTTGTTTATCTTCATCATTAGCTTTCATGTATTGTTAAGTGCCACCTTCAGTGGCTAGATTGGTGGTTGTGCTGGAATGGGAGTCGTGCAGGTGTTCCCTGTGCAATTCTGCACAGGAACACTGCGCACGATCACCGGTTCTATTGCGCACGACCACTGGTCGTGCGCCACTGATCGTGTGCACTTAACCCTTTTTCACGAGTTCTGTTTGGTGCAGTGCGCACGACCACCAACGCCAGTGCGCACGACCACCGGTCGTGCGCCACTGCTCGTGCGCACTTACCATTTAATTTCCGAGTTCTGTTTGCTGTAGTGCGCACGACCATCAACTCCAGTGCGCACGACCACCGGTCGTGCGCCACTGGTCGTGCGAACATGTTATTTCATAATTTCTGTCTTTGCAGGTTCTGTCCAGGCAGAGCGCACGATCACCGAATTCTAGTGCGCACGACCACTGGTCGTGCGCCACTGACCATGCACACTGTTTAATTCCAGCGCCTATAAATTCCCTGCTCGCGATTTAGGTCGGATCGACCGCTTTCTTCCGCCGTTTTCTGCTCCCGTTCGCCCAGTTTCGCCCCTCCACCGTCGCCCACCATATAGAGGTGCTCCGGGCTTGTTCTTCACGCCGATCTTGAGCCGGAGTGTCCTCTCGGCCTCCTCCTTCATCCAAGAGCTCCAAAGGAAGACCTAGCCACCATCTCCATCGAGCAAGAGGAAGTTGGCAACCTCCACCGGATCGTGACACGAAGAAGACGGGTCCATTGGAGAGTCGTGACAGCTCTCTCTACCCCGGACGTAGTTGCGGACCGAGCTTGGACGCGGATTGACAACCCGGCGATTCCAACCGTGAATCTTCAACGAGCCTTCGGATTCGGTCGATTTCTTGCCTTGTTCTCCTTTTATTGATGTATTTGCAACTAGATCTAACATTATGATGAAGTGTATTTTGATTAAATAGCATTTTTACTTGATTATGTCTATGTGATTGAGTATTTTTGTTTATATTATTGAGGTGCGCCTTGTGGTGTGGTTTGTTGGTTGCGTTGTGCCGCCCTAACAATTGTTAGTGGTGTGCTTGTTGAAGAGGTGCTTGCGACCCTCATTCCGCTAGCCTACTCGCCCATCCGCCTACCGAAGCGTGGCATCGCGGCCCGTATTCCATTCGCCTATCGAAGCAGCGCGCTCAAGGCCTGCATAGTTTGATCCCGTTAGCCTACTCGTCCATCCGCCCTTGCGACGCAGCGCGCTCAAGGCCTGCCTAGTTTCCATTCCGCCAAGCGAAGCTTTGCATAGCGGCATTGCATAGGAGTAGTTGTAGTGTTTTCTTTTATTTTCCAAAAGCCAACCCAACTCCCCCGCATTCCATCCGCCTAAGGACTTCGATCTCAAGTCCTTCCTCGACATTTAACTCCACCTTACTGTGTTCCTCAAGAGACCGACACTCGGGGATTTATTCCCAACATTTATTACTTGAACGATCGGTACACTGCCGTTTCGTGTCGCAGTCGAGCTACCGCCTATAGCGGTGTGTGAGATTTGCGCCATCAAGTTTTTGGCGCCGTTGCCGGGGAACACAGTCGTGTGAGTTTTCTGGAGAGGGAGAACCTGAGAGAAAAGCCCTTCCATTTGTAAATTGCATTTTTGTTTTATTTTATTTCTGTTCTTGTTTTTCCATTTTCTTGTTTCGTATTAGGTTGTTTTAGTAAATTCTGTTTGGTGTAGCATTTGCACAATAGCATTTTCCTTTTGAATCGTTTTTATCTTCACACTATGTGGGCACATCTCAATTTCCGTTGCCGTTGGTGTGGAGCTACCTCCCACTCTAGTGATGAATGCCCTACGGAGAATAGTAGGCATAATTCTTCTCGCCCAACATATAGAGCATCGACACCGTCTGATACTCCATATGGTGTGCGTAAGTCTTATGGCTGCTCTGCTGAGCCATTACCGTCTTACTTCTTTTCGGCTTCAGCACCCGCTGTGCCAAAGAAGCCTGCTAGGCAGTGCCAGTTTTGTCGGAGCACAGACCATGCCCTGAAGGATTGTGCTGCTTTTCGTTGCCAATTGGATGAGGATGACGAGCTGGATATCCAGATCGTCCCGAATCCTAACTCTGGCGGCACACCTTCAACATCCGGTTTTGTGTCTTTGCCACCTTCACATCTTGAAGGGTATGGCGTTGACACAGTCACCAGATGTGTGGCTGATCTGGGCACCGATATTGCTGAGCCCATTCTCCCAGTGCATCCACCACCTCTAGTGGATTCGATTCTTTGTGAGGAATCGGTGCTCGACTTTTATCCGAGCACTACTCCTCTCCCTGTTGTGCATACTACACTCGTCTCTGACGACATTGTTGATGATGTGTCGCATGAGGAGGCGGTTGATCTGAGTGTTGTGCCTATTCCTATGGAGGAGGACAACCTTCTAGGTGAAGAGGAATTTTCCTCAGCATCGGTGGAGGAAGTCCAAATCCTAAGCCTGGCCACCGTTGATCCCGCCGAATCTTGTAGCATTGATGACAATGCTAACATTATTTTACTTCCCCAACCTGATGGGAGTGAGACCGGGACCACTCCCCCGATTGATGTTTATTTATGTCCTTCGTCTTCTTTATTTCTTGATCCCCCTTCTTCATTCGAGCCTGTGCAGGTTGAGTCCGTACAGGTGCCCCAGGAGGACTTGGAGCATGATGCTCAAGTCAATGATGTGAGCATCTTCTCATGTGAGGAGGTTGATCCCCCCTCCGTAGAGGAAGCTCCACTCGTTGCCTTCTCCTCCTGCGGACCCCCTGTTGACGATACCTTGCTAGGCAAGGAGGTGTTTTGTGAGATGAGTGAGGACCAGGCCTCCTTCTCTTCTTACATTCTCTACCCTCTACCTGTGAGGAGCAGGTATCTATATTTAGGTAGAGGGGTGACTGTTCTATCACCGTATCGGTACCCGCAACCGACACGGATATTAGGCCAGTTACCTGTCCACTTCTCCTTCCATAGGCCCATTAGCTAAAACTTTTAGTTTTTGAATAAGTCGTGCTGGGATGACAGTAACCCCAGTAGTTATCTTACTTTTCCTGCAATTTTATTTCATCCAGTTTAGTTAGTTTCATTTCTTTTAAGTTTGTCTATTTTTTTTTTGTTTTTGTTTTTGCGGAGCTGACCCCTGCAGGTATCTTATTCTGGATGGCGGATGCTGTAGCTTTTCGTGGTTTACACGTGTCTTCTGGTATGCTCACTTGCTGAGCATTGGGTACTCTCTTCCCCTAGCTTTTTCTTATTTTCATGTCATTGATTATGCGGATTGTTTAGTTTAAGTCTGGGGGAGAGTAGTTGTGTTTACCCGCTCACGTGCACTATTGCACTGCATACTAGAAGATTTCAGTTAAAATATTTTGTTTATTTTCATTGCACACCACATCACCCACTTGAGCGCGTACTCATCTGTTTGTCTGCTCTGTTGTGAATTTAATTCTTCTGCTTATTTGGGAAAATCTAGGTGATGGTTTAGGACTATGTAGCAGAGTAAAATGTTGACTCTAGTAGTGCTCCTAGTCGAGTGCTCGGTTGCATAGAATTTTGTGTAGAGTAGATTTCTTTTTATGCTATGGTTTTATATTTTTCTTATTAGTGTAAATGTTGTTTACTCTACTCAAATGGTGAATCTGATGGAATCAAACGGTAGCATAGGGATGTGTGTACACGATCGTTAGATTCGTATTGCTTGAGTCGGGAGAAAGGAGAATCTTTCTCGGTGACTAGAACTTGCCCCAAGCGATTCTTGAAGCATTGGCATAGGATAGTTCTAGTGCGTGAGAATGACGTAGGCCATTATTTTGGCCCGGTTGAACTTTTTATTTCATGCCTATCGTCTACCCTTGCTAGCCCCTTTGTGCCTACCCTTTCCTTGATTCAGCTCCACATATATCTCACCAAAGCCTAAAAGCCTAACCTAGTCGCACACCCAAATCTGAGCTTTAGTTATGAATTTATTCACATCTTGGGGGGTGTTGATTGTGGTGTTTATTTTGAGAATCTGTGGGTGTGCGCATTTGAAAAAAAAATTTCTGCTGAAAGAAAAAGATAAGAAAAAGAAAATTGAAAGAAAAGAAAAATGAAAAAAAAAAGAGAGAAGAAAGAAAAATGAGTTTTATTGAAAATCATGTAGAGAAATTATGTATTGGGAGTAGGCGGTGCACACACCTGAGTTGCAAAAGTCCAAGTCTGGGGGTGTTGTGCACTTGCATTCGATTTTGGTGCGCGGGTAGTTATTTTTTAAAGCTCATTTGGGTTATGTGTTTTAAGCCATTTTGTTTATCCTTGTTTACCTCACCGTAACCCAAGCCTCAATCAAAACCTGAAAGTCCTACTGACTCACGTCTTGAACCAATCTAGTGTCGTGGAGAGAATGTGACCGGGCAAGCCTATGGTCACCGACACTGATGGATTTCAGTGGAGTTTTTCCCGCATCCCGATCTTGGGCAATGCTCGTCTCAGCGTTTAGTTTACTCTCTCCGTATGCATGACCGAATGATTCACCGTAATTCACCATTTTGAGTAGTTGTAATATGCTTTTACTCTTTTAGAAATATATAAACTGTTTTTATAATTAGACGTCTTTTCTACTATTCTTCTTATGCACGTGAGCATGCGACTTCGCATGGTACTCTGTACTGTAGTTTTAAGCTATCTACTTTTCTTTCCCCGTTCGCGTAGAATTTGTTTGCTCGGGACGCGCAAACAGTTAAGTCTGGGGGTGTGATGAGTCCTGATCATATACACTTTTATGGACTCATCTGGGCCGTTTTTCTAGTCATTCCACTGCACTTTAGCCTGTTTTAGCTTATATTTGTTATTCCTTGCTATGTGCACTGCTAGGCCCGTTTTGGTGTTATTTCTTGTTTATCTTCATCATTAGCTTTCATGTATTGTTAAGTGCCACCTTCAGTGGCTAGATTGGTGGTTGTGCTGGAATGGGAGTCGTGCAGGTGTTCCCTGTGCAATTCTGCACAGGAACACTGCGCACGATCACCGGTTCTATTGCGCACGACCACTGGTCGTGCGCCACTGATCGTGTGCACTTAACCCTTTTTCACGAGTTCTGTTTGGTGCAGTGCGCACGACCACCAACGCCAGTGCGCACGACCACCGGTCGTGCGCCACTGCTCGTGCGCACTTACCATTTAATTTCCGAGTTCTGTTTGCTGTAGTGCGCACGACCATCAACTCCAGTGCGCACGACCACCGGTCGTGCGCCACTGGTCGTGCGAACATGTTATTTCATAATTTCTGTCTTTGCAGGTTCTGTCCAGGCAGAGCGCACGATCACCGAATTCTAGTGCGCACGACCACTGGTCGTGCGCCACTGACCGTGCGCACTATTTAATTCCAGCGCCTATAAATTCCCTGCTCGCGATTTAGGTCGGATCGACCGCTTTCTTCCGCCGTTTTCTGCTCCCGTTCGCCCAGTTTCGCCCCTCCACCGTCGCCCACCATATAGAGGTGCTCCGGGCTTGTTCTTCACGCCGATCTTGAGCCGGAGTGTCCTCTCGGCCTCCTCCTTCATCCAAGAGCTCCAAAGGAAGACCTAGCCACCATCTCCATCGAGCAAGAGGAAGTTGGCAACCTCCACCGGATCGTGACACGAAGAAGACGGGTCCATTGGAGAGTCGTGACAGCTCTCTCTACCCCGGACGTAGTTGCGGACCGAGCTTGGACGCGGATTGACAACCCGGCGATTCCAACCGTGAATCTTCAACGAGCCTTCGGATTCGGTCGATTTCTTGCCTTGTTCTCCTTTTATTGATGTATTTGCAACTAGATCTAACATTATGATGAAGTGTATTTTGATTAAATAGCATTTTTACTTGATTATGTCTATGTGATTGAGTATTTTTGTTTATATTATTGAGGTGCGCCTTGTGGTGTGGTTTGTTGGTTGCGTTGTGCCGCCCTAACAATTGTTAGTGGTGTGCTTGTTGAAGAGGTGCTTGCGACCCTCATTCCGCTAGCCTACTCGCCCATCCGCCTACCGAAGCGTGGCATCGCGGCCCGTATTCCATTCGCCTATCGAAGCAGCGCGCTCAAGGCCTGCATAGTTTGATCCCGTTAGCCTACTCGTCCATCCGCCCTTGCGACGCAGCGCGCTCAAGGCCTGCCTAGTTTCCATTCCGCCAAGCGAAGCTTTGCATAGCGGCATTGCATAGGAGTAGTTGTAGTGTTTTCTTTTATTTTCCAAAAGCCAACCCAACTCCCCCGCATTCCATCCGCCTAAGGACTTCGATCTCAAGTCCTTCCTCGACATTTAACTCCACCTTACTGTGTTCCTCAAGAGACCGACACTCGGGGATTTATTCCCAACATTTATTACTTGAACGATCGGTACACTGCCGTTTCGTGTCGCAGTCGAGCTACCGCCTATAGCGGTGTGTGAGATTTGCGCCATCACACGTCCACTGGTCGTGCGCGAAGGAGGCCAGTGAGCGTGCGCGAAGAACCTGCGATGGAATTTTCAGCCTATTCCGAGCGCGACGCTACCACTCCGCCTACCTCGCTGGACTACGATTTTTGGGGTGTTACAAGATGTCTGCGACATTGTCCGCACTCCGAACATGCTCGACCATAAGAGATCCTCCCAACACCTTTTCACGAATGAAATGGTGCTCAATCTCTATATGCTTGGTCCTCGCGTGACAGACTGGATTATTAACCAGCTTGAGAGCACTCTCATTGTCCCCGCGTAGCATAGTGGGACCTTGATGAGTCCTGATCATATACACTTTTATGGACTCATCTGGGCCATCTATTTAGTCTTTTCACTGCACTTTAGCCCTGTTTTAGCTCATATTGGTCATTCTATGCTAGGTGCACTTATAGGCCCATTTTGGTGTGATTTCATGCTTATCTTCATTAGTAGTTTTCATGTACTGTTAGGTGTCACTTTCAGTGGCTAGATTCGTGGTTGTGCTGGATTAGGAGTCGTGCAGGTGTTCCCGGTGCAATTCTGCACAGGAACACTGCGCACGATCACCGGTTCTATTGCGCACGACCACTGGTCGTGCGCCACTGATCGTGTGCACTTAACACCCTTTTCACGAGTTCTGTTTGGTGCAGTGCGCACGACCACCAACGCCAGTGCGCACGACCACCGGTCGTGCGCCACTGCTCGTGCGCACTTACCATTTAATTTCCGAGTTCTGTTTGCTGTAGTGCGCACGACCATCAACTCCAGTGCGCACGACCACCGGTCGTGCGCCACTGGTCGTGCGAACATGTTATTTCATAATTTCTGTCTTTGCAGGTTCCGTCCAGGCAGAGCGCACGATCATCGAATTCTAGTGCGCACGACCACTGGTCGTGCGCCACTGACCGTGCGCACTGTTTAATTCCAGCGCCTATAAATTCCCTGCTCGCGATTTAGGTCAGGACAGCCCGCCGTATTCCGCCGTTTTCGGCTCCAGTTCGTCCGACTTCGCCCCTCCATCGCCGCCCACCATCTAGAGGTGCTCCGGGCTTGCTCTTCACGCCAATCTTGAGCCGGAGTTTCCTCTCGGCCTCCTCCTTCATCCAAGAGCTCCAAAGGAAGATCTAGCCGCCATCTCCATCGAGCAAGAGGAAGTTTGCAACCTCTACCGGATCGTGACACGAAGAAGACGGGTTCATTGGAGAGTCGTGACAGCTCTCTCTACCTCGGACGTAGTTGCGGACCGAGCCTGGACGCGGATTGACAACCCGGCGATTCCAACCGTGAATCTACAACGAGCCTTCGGATTCGGTCGATTTCTTGCCTTATTCTTCTCTTATTGATTGTTGTAATAGCTAGATCTATATATTTTGATGAAGTTGCACTTAGACTTGCTTCTATTTATATAGATTTCATGTTTGTGTGAAATGCTTTTGTGGTCTATGTGTTTATGAGGAGCGCCACCATCCATTTTCCACTTCACCACCGCGTTCGTGTGCCGCACTAGCAATTGCTAGTGGCGTGCTTGTCGAAGAGGTGCTTGCGACCCTCATTCCGTTAGCCTACTCGCCCATCCGCCTACCGAAGCGTGGCATAGCGGCCCGTGTATTCCATCCCGCCTAACGAAGCAGCGCGCTCAAGGCCTGCATAGTTCGATCCGTTTGCCTACTCGTCCATCTGCCCTTTCGACGCAGCGCGCTCAAGGCCTGCCTAGTCTCCATCCCGCCAAGCGAAGCATTGTATAGCGGCATTGCATAGGAGTAGTTGATAGTTTTTATTTTATTTTCCAAAAGCCAACCCAACTCCCCCGCATTCTATCCGATTTAAGGACTTCAATCTCAAGTCCTTCCTCGAAACCTAACTCCACCTTACTGTGTTCCTCAAGAGACCGACACTCGGGGATTTTCCCCATTATTATTACTTGCGCGACCGGTGCACTTGCCGAATCAACGCATCAAGTTTTTGGCGCCGTTGCCGGGGAACACAGACGTGTGAGTTTTCTGGAGAGGGAGAGTCTGAGAGAGAAGCCCTTCCATTTGTAAATTGCATCTCTTATTTTATTTCTGTTCTTTTTATTCTTTTTTCTTGTTTTATAGTAGGTTGCTTTAGTAAATTTTTGTTAGGTGTAGTATTTCGCACAATAGTGTTCTTCTTTTTGAATCGTTTTATCTTCGCACTATGTGGGCACATCTTAATTTCCGTTGCCGTTGGTGTGGAGCCACCTCCCACTCTAGTGATGAATGCCCTACGGAGAATAGTAGGCATAATTCGTATAGCCCAGCATATGGAGCACCGACTTCGTCTGGTACTCCATATGGTGCGCGTAAGTCTTATGGCTACTCTGCTGAGCCTTTACCGTCATACTTCTTTTCGGCTTCAGCACCCGCTGTGCCAAAGAAGCCTGCTAGGCAGTGCCAGTTTTGTCGGAGCACAGATCATGCCCTGAAGGATTGTGTTGCTTTTCGTCGCCAATTGGATGAGGATGACGAGCCGGATATCCGGATCGTCCCGAATCCTAACTCTGGCGGCACACCTTCAGCATCCGGTTTTGTGTCCTTGCCACCTTCACATCTTGAAGGGTATGGCGTTGACACAGTCACCGGATGTGCGGCTGATCTGGGCACCGACATTGCTGAGCCTATTCTCCATGTGCATCCACCACCCCTAGTGGATTCGATTCTTTGTGAGGAATCGGTGCTTGACTTTTATCCGAGCATTATTCCTCTCCCTATTGTGCATACTATTCTGGTCTCCGACGACATTGTTGATGATGTGTCGCAGGATGAGGTGGGTGATCTGAGTATTGTGCCTACTCCTATGGAGGAGGACAACCTTCTAGGTGAAGAGGAGTTCTCCTCAGCACCGGTGGAGGAAGTCCAAATCCTAAGCTTGGCCACCGTTGATCCCGCCGAATCATGTAGCATGGATGACAATGCAAACATTATTTTACTTCCCCAACCTAATGGGAGTGAGACCGGGACCACTCCCCCGACTGTTGATTATTTATGTCATTCCCCTCTTTTATTTCCTGACCCCCCTTCTTCATCTGAGCCTGTGCAGGTTGAGTCCTTACAGGTACTTCAGGAGGACTTGGAGCATTCTGCTCAAGTCAATGATGAGAGCATCCTCTTATGTGAGGAGGTTGATCCCCCCTCCGTAGAGGAAGCTCCACTCGTTGCCTTCTCCTCCTGCGGACCTGCTGCGGACGATACCTTGCTGGGCAAGGGTAGTTTTGGTGAGATGAGTGAGGACCATGCCTCTTCCTCTTCTTACTTTCTTTTCCCTCTACCTGTGATGGGCAGGTTTTATTTATATTCGGGTAGAGGCGTGACTGTTCTATCACCGTATCGGTACCAGCTACCGATGCGCATATTAGAACAGTTACCTGTGCATCTTCTTTTTCATAGGCCTATAAGCTAGAACTGTTTAAAATCCGAATAAGTCGTGCTGGGATGACAATAACCCCAGTAGTTATCTTACTTTTCATGCATTTTATTTTATTCAATCCTGTTTAATTAGCTGTAGTATTGTAGTTTATCTTTTTCTGTTTCTTTTGTTTTTGCGGAGCTGACCCCTGCAGGTATCTTCTCTGGATGGCGGATGCTGCAGCTTAGTCTTGGTTTAAACGCCAATCTTCTGGTATGCTCACTTGCTGAGCATTGGGTACTCTCTTTCCCTAGCCCTATGTTGATTTTCATGTCATATATTATGCAGATTGTTTAGTTTAAGTCTGGGGGAGAGTAGTTTTGTTTACCCGCTCACGTGCACTATTGCACTGCATGCTAGAAGATTCCATTTAAAATGTTTTGTTTATTTTCATTGCACACCACATCACCCACTTGAGCGCGTACTCATCTGTTTGCTTGCTCTGTTGTGAATTTAATTCTTCTGCTTATTTGGGAAAATCTAGGTGATGGCTTAGGACTATGTAGCAGAGTAAAATGTTGACTCTCGTAGTGCTCCTAGTCGAGTGCTCGGTTGCATAGGAATTTGTGTAGGTTAGATCTCTTTTTATACTATGGTTTTATATTTTTCTCTATTAGTGTAAATGTTGTTTACTCTACTCAAATGGTGAATCCGGTGTGAATCAAACGGTAGCATAGGGATGTGTGTAAACGATCGCTAGATTCATATTGCTTGAGTCGGGAGAAAGGAGAATCTTTCTCGGTGGCTAGAACTTGCCCCAAGCGATTCTTGAAGCATGGGTATACGGTTAGTCAATTGTGTGAATGTGATATAGGCCATCATTTTGGCCCGGTTGAGCCTTTGTGCCTATCCCTACCGCTATATCCTCGCTAGCCCAGTTGTGCCTACCCGTTCTTTGATTCAGCCCCACTTTTATTTCACCAAAGCCCAAAAGCCAATCCTAGTCGCACACCCAAATCTGAGCTTTAGCTGTTTATTATTTTCATGAGTTGGGTTGTTGATGTGGTAATATGTTTGTGAAGTTGTGGATGTGTCCTTTTGTTTATTTGCTGAAAATGATAAGAAAAAAAAATGAATGAGAAAAAGAAAAGAAGTTAAAAAGAAAGGAAAGAGAAGGAGTGTTTAATTGAAAATCTTTATGTATAGATTTATGTTTGGGAGTAGGCGGTGCACGCACCCATGCTGTTAAGTCCAAGTCTGGGGGTGTTGTGTACCCGCATGTTTGTGTGGTGAATGAGGATAGTTTCCTGCATTAGCTCATTTGGGTTTAGTGCTTTAGCCGTCGTTTTTATCTTTGTTTTTTCCTCACCTAAACCCAAGCCTCATTTAAAACCTAAAGTCCTATTGATTCACGCATTTGAGTCAAACCAGTGCCGTGGAGAGAATGTGACCGGGCAAGCCTATGGTCACCGACACCGATGGATTTCGGTGGAGTTTGTCCGGCATCCCAATCTTGAGCAATGCTCATCTCAGCGTTTAGTTTACTTTCTCCGTATGCATGACCGAACGATTCACCGCTTTTCACCATTTTGAGTAGTTGTAATATGCTTTTACTCTTTTAGAAATATATAAACTGTTTTTATAGTCAGAAATCTTTTCTACTATTCTTCTTATGCACGTGAGCATGCGACTTCGCATGGTACTCTATATTGTAGTTTTAAGCCATCTACTTTTCTTTCCCCGTTCGCTTAGAATTTGTTTGCTCGGGACGCGCAAACAGGTAAGTCTGGGGGTGTGATGAGTCCTGATCATATACACTTTTATGGACTCATCTGGGCCATCTATTTAGTCTTTTCACTGCACTTTAGCCCTGTTTTAGCTCATATTGGTCATTCTATGCTAGGTGCACTTATAGGCCCATTTTGGTGTGATTTCATGCTTATCTTCATTAGTAGTTTTCATGTACTGTTAGGTGTCACTTTCAGTGGCTAGATTCGTGGTTGTGCTGGATTAGGAGTCGTGCAGGTGTTCCCGGTGCAATTCTGCACAGGAACACTGCGCACGATCACCGGTTCTATTGCGCACGACCACTGGTCGTGCGCCACTGATCGTGTGCACTTAACACCTTTTTCACGAGTTCTGTTTGGTGCAGTGCGCACGACCACCAACGCCAGTGCGCACGACCACCGGTCGTGCGCCACTGCTCGTGCGCACTTACCATTTAATTTCCGAGTTCTGTTTGCTGTAGTGCGCACGACCATCAACTCCAGTGCGCACGACCACCGGTCGTGCGCCACTGGTCGTGCGAACATGTTATTTCATAATTTCTGTCTTTGCAGGTTCCGTCCAGGCAGAGCGCACGATCATCGAATTCTAGTGCGCACGACCACTGGTCGTGCGCCACTGACCGTGCGCACTGTTTAATTCCAGCGCCTATAAATTCCCTGCTCGCGATTTAGGTCAGGACAGCCCGCCGTATTCCGCCGTTTTCGGCTCCAGTTCGTCCGACTTCGCCCCTCCATCGCCGCCCACCATCTAGAGGTGCTCCGGGCTTGCTCTTCACGCCAATCTTGAGCCGGAGTTTCCTCTCGGCCTCCTCCTTCATCCAAGAGCTCCAAAGGAAGATCTAGCCGCCATCTCCATCGAGCAAGAGGAAGTTTGCAACCTCTACCGGATCGTGACACGAAGAAGACGGGTTCATTGGAGAGTCGTGACAGCTCTCTCTACCCCGGACGTAGTTGCGGACCGAGCCTGGACGCGGATTGACAACCCGGCGATTCCAACCGTGAATCTACAACGAGCCTTCGGATTCGGTCGATTTCTTGCCTTATTCTTCTCTTATTGATTGTTGTAATAGCTAGATCTATATATTTTGATGAAGTTGCACTTAGACTTGCTTCTATTTATATAGATTTCATGTTTGTGTGAAATGCTTTTGTGGTCTATGTGTTTATGAGGAGCGCCACCATCCATTTTCCACTTCACCACCGCGTTCGTGTGCCGCACTAGCAATTGCTAGTGGCGTGCTTGTCGAAGAGGTGCTTGCGACCCTCATTCCGTTAGCCTACTCGCCCATCCGCCTACCGAAGCGTGGCATAGCGGCCCGTGTATTCCATCCCGCCTAACGAAGCAGCGCGCTCAAGGCCTGCATAGTTCGATCCGTTTGCCTACTCGTCCATCTGCCCTTTCGACGCAGCGCGCTCAAGGCCTGCCTAGTCTCCATCCCGCCAAGCGAAGCATTGTATAGCGGCATTGCATAGGAGTAGTTGATAGTTTTTATTTTATTTTCCAAAAGCCAACCCAACTCCCCCGCATTCTATCCGATTTAAGGACTTCAATCTCAAGTCCTTCCTCGAAACCTAACTCCACCTTACTGTGTTCCTCAAGAGACCGACACTCGGGGATTTTCCCCATTATTATTACTTGCGCGACCGGTGCACTTGCCGAATCAACGCATCAAGTTTTTGGCGCCGTTGCCGGGGAACACAGACGTGTGAGTTTTCTGGAGAGGGAGAGTCTGAGAGAGAAGCCCTTCCATTTGTAAATTGCATCTCTTATTTTATTTCTGTTCTTTTTATTCTTTTTTCTTGTTTTATAGTAGGTTGCTTTAGTAAATTTTTGTTAGGTGTAGTATTTCGCACAATAGTGTTCTTCTTTTTGAATCGTTTTATCTTCGCACTATGTGGGCACATCTTAATTTCCGTTGCCGTTGGTGTGGAGCCACCTCCCACTCTAGTGATGAATGCCCTACGGAGAATAGTAGGCATAATTCGTATAGCCCAGCATATGGAGCACCGACTTCGTCTGGTACTCCATATGGTGCGCGTAAGTCTTATGGCTACTCTGCTGAGCCTTTACCGTCATACTTCTTTTCGGCTTCAGCACCCGCTGTGCCAAAGAAGCCTGCTAGGCAGTGCCAGTTTTGTCGGAGCACAGATCATGCCCTGAAGGATTGTGTTGCTTTTCGTCGCCAATTGGATGAGGATGACGAGCCGGATATCCGGATCGTCCCGAATCCTAACTCTGGCGGCACACCTTCAGCATCCGGTTTTGTGTCCTTGCCACCTTCACATCTTGAAGGGTATGGCGTTGACACAGTCACCGGATGTGCGGCTGATCTGGGCACCGACATTGCTGAGCCTATTCTCCATGTGCATCCACCACCCCTAGTGGATTCGATTCTTTGTGAGGAATCGGTGCTTGACTTTTATCCGAGCACTATTCCTCTCCCTATTGTGCATACTATTCTCGTCTCCGACGACATTATTGATGATGTGTCGCAGGATGAGGTGGGTGATCTGAGTATTGTGCCTACTCCTATGGAGGAGGACAACCTTCTAGGTGAAGAGGAGTTCTCCTCAGCACCGGTGGAGGAAGTCCAAATCCTAAGCTTGGCCACCGTTGATCCCGCCGAATCATGTAGCATGGATGACAATGCAAACATTATTTTACTTCCCCAACCTAATGGGAGTGAGACCGGGACCACTCCCCCGACTGTTGATTATTTATGTCATTCCCCTCTTTTATTTCCTGACCCCCCTTCTTCATCTGAGCCTGTGCAGGTTGAGTCCTTACAGGTACTTCAGGAGGACTTGGAGCATTCTGCTCAAGTCAATGATGAGAGCATCCTCTTATGTGAGGAGGTTGATCCCCCCTCCGTAGAGGAAGCTCCACTCGTTGCCTTCTCCTCCTGCGGACCTGCTGCGGACGATACCTTGCTGGGCAAGGGTAGTTTTGGTGAGATGAGTGAGGACCATGCCTCTTCCTCTTCTTACTTTCTTTTCCCTCTACCTGTGATGGGCAGGTTTTATTTATATTCGGGTAGAGGCGTGACTGTTCTATCACCGTATCGGTACCAGCTACCGATGCGCATATTAGAACAGTTACCTGTGCATCTTCTTTTTCATAGGCCTATAAGCTAGAACTGTTTAAAATCCGAATAAGTCGTGCTGGGATGACAATAACCCCAGTAGTTATCTTACTTTTCATGCATTTTATTTTATTCAATCCTGTTTAATTAGCTGTAGTATTGTAGTTTATCTTTTTCTGTTTCTTTTGTTTTTGCGGAGCTGACCCCTGCAGGTATCTTCTCTGGATGGCGGATGCTGCAGCTTAGTCTTGGTTTAAACGCCAATCTTCTGGTATGCTCACTTGCTGAGCATTGGGTACTCTCTTTCCCTAGCCCTATGTTGATTTTCATGTCATATATTATGCAGATTGTTTAGTTTAAGTCTGGGGGAGAGTAGTTTTGTTTACCCGCTCACGTGCACTATTGCACTGCATGCTAGAAGATTCCATTTAAAATGTTTTGTTTATTTTCATTGCACACCACATCACCCACTTGAGCGCGTACTCATCTGTTTGCTTGCTCTGTTGTGAATTTAATTCTTCTGCTTATTTGGGAAAATCTAGGTGATGGCTTAGGACTATGTAGCAGAGTAAAATGTTGACTCTCGTAGTGCTCCTAGTCGAGTGCTCGGTTGCATAGGAATTTGTGTAGGTTAGATCTCTTTTTATACTATGGTTTTATATTTTTCTCTATTAGTGTAAATGTTGTTTACTCTACTCAAATGGTGAATCCGGTGTGAATCAAACGGTAGCATAGGGATGTGTGTAAACGATCGCTAGATTCGTATTGCTTGAGTCGGGAGAAAGGAGAATCTTTCTCGGTGGCTAGAACTTGCCCCAAGCGATTCTTGAAGCATGGGTATACGGTTAGTCAATTGTGTGAATGTGATATAGGCCATCATTTTGGCCCGGTTGAGCCTTTGTGCCTATCCCTACCGCTATATCCTCGCTAGCCCAGTTGTGCCTACCCGTTCTTTGATTCAGCCCCACTTTTATTTCACCAAAGCCCAAAAGCCAATCCTAGTCGCACACCCAAATCTGAGCTTTAGCTGTTTATTATTTTCATGAGTTGGGTTGTTGATGTGGTAATATGTTTGTGAAGTTGTGGATGTGTCCTTTTGTTTATTTGCTGAAAATGATAAGAAAAAAAAATGAATGAGAAAAAGAAAAGAAGTTAAAAAGAAAGGAAAGAGAAGGAGTGTTTAATTGAAAATCTTTATGTATAGATTTATGTTTGGGAGTAGGCGGTGCACGCACCCATGCTGTTAAGTCCAAGTCTGGGGGTGTTGTGTACCCGCATGTTTGTGTGGTGAATGAGGATAGTTTCCTGCATTAGCTCATTTGGGTTTAGTGCTTTAGCCGTCGTTTTTATCTTTGTTTTTTCCTCACCTAAACCCAAGCCTCATTTAAAACCTAAAGTCCTATTGATTCACGCATTTGAGTCAAACCAGTGCCGTGGAGAGAATGTGACCGGGCAAGCCTATGGTCACCGACACCGATGGATTTCGGTGGAGTTTGTCCGGCATCCCAATCTTGAGCAATGCTCATCTCAGCGTTTAGTTTACTTTCTCCGTATGCATGACCGAACGATTCACCGCTTTTCACCATTTTGAGTAGTTGTAATATGCTTTTACTCTTTTAGAAATATATAAACTGTTTTTATAGTCAGAAATCTTTTCTACTATTCTTCTTATGCACGTGAGCATGCGACTTCGCATGGTACTCTATATTGTAGTTTTAAGCCATCTACTTTTCTTTCCCCGTTCGCTTAGAATTTGTTTGCTCGGGACGCGCAAACAGGTAAGTCTGGGGGTGTGATGAGTCCTGATCATATACACTTTTATGGACTCATCTGGGCCATCTATTTAGTCTTTTCACTGCACTTTAGCCCTGTTTTAGCTCATATTGGTCATTCTATGCTAGGTGCACTTATAGGCCCATTTTGGTGTGATTTCATGCTTATCTTCATTAGTAGTTTTCATGTACTGTTAGGTGTCACTTTCAGTGGCTAGATTCGTGGTTGTGCTGGATTAGGAGTCGTGCAGGTGTTCCCGGTGCAATTCTGCACAGGAACACTGCGCACGATCACCGGTTCTATTGCGCACGACCACTGGTCGTGCGCCACTGATCGTGTGCACTTAACACCTTTTTCACGAGTTCTGTTTGGTGCAGTGCGCACGACCACCAACGCCAGTGCGCACGACCACCGGTCGTGCGCCACTGCTCGTGCGCACTTACCATTTAATTTCCGAGTTCTGTTTGCTGTAGTGCGCACAACCATCAACTCCAGTGCGCACGACCACCGGTCGTGCGCCACTGGTCGTGCGAACATGTTATTTCATAATTTCTGTCTTTGCAGGTTCCGTCCAGGCAGAGCGCACGATCATCGAATTCTAGTGCGCACGACCACTGGTCGTGCGCCACTGACCGTGCGCACTGTTTAATTCCAGCGCCTATAAATTCCCTGCTCGCGATTTAGGTCAGGACAGCCCGCCGTATTCCGCCGTTTTCGGCTCCAGTTCGTCCGACTTCGCCCCTCCATCGCCGCCCACCATCTAGAGGTGCTCCGGGCTTGCTCTTCACGCCAATCTTGAGCCGGAGTTTCCTCTCGGCCTCCTCCTTCATCCAAGAGCTCCAAAGGAAGATCTAGCCGCCATCTCCATCGAGCAAGAGGAAGTTTGCAACCTCTACCGGATCGTGACACGAAGAAGACGGGTCCATTGGAGAGTCGTGACAGCTCTCTCTACCCCGGACGTAGTTGCGGACCGAGCCTGGACGCGGATTGACAACCCGGCGATTCCAACCGTGAATCTACAACGAGCCTTCGGATTCGGTCGATTTCTTGCCTTATTCTTCTCTTATTGATTGTTGTAATAGCTAGATCTATATATTTTGATGAAGTTGCACTTAGACTTGCTTCTATTTATATAGATTTCATGTTTGTGTGAAATGCTTTTGTGGTCTATGTGTTTATAAGGAGCGCCACCATCCATTTTCCACTTCACCACCGCGTTCGTGTGCCGCACTAGCAATTGCTAGTGGCGTGCTTGTCGAAGAGGTGCTTGCGACCCTCATTCCGTTAGCCTACTCGCCCATCCGCCTACCGAAGCGTGGCATAGCGGCCCGTGTATTCCATCCCGCCTAACGAAGCAGCGCGCTCAAGGCCTGCATAGTTCGATCTGTTTGCCTACTCGTCCATCCGCCCTTTCGACGCAGCGCGCTCAAGGCCTGCCTAGTCTCCATCCCGCCAAGCGAAGCATTGCATAGCGGCATTGCATAGGAGTAGTTGATAGCTTTTATTTTATTTTCCAAAAGCCAACCCAACTCCCCCGCATTCCATCTGATTTAAGGACTTCAATCTCAAGTCCTTCCTCGAAACCTAACTCCACCTTACTGTGTTCCTCAAGAGACCGACACTCGGGGATTTTCCCCATTATTATTACTTGCACGACCGGTGCACTTGCCGAATCAACGCATCAGACCTCGAACCTCCTGATGAACATCCTCCACCAATCTCCTGAGCCAAACGGCTTCCTGAGCATCCAAGGCCGAAGCCTTGTACTCCGCTTCTGTGGTAGATACGGACACCGAGTCTTGCTTTTTGCTGCACCAAGAGATAGCTGTGGGGCCCGTCATAAAGACATAACCAGACGTTGATCTCCGATCATCCACGTCTCCCCCATAATCAACATCCATGAAACCATGCAACTCCAAGCTTGACCCTCTCCTATATAGGAGACCCAAATCAGAGGTCGACTTCACATATTTCAAGATGCCTTTTGCCGCCAGAAGATGAGGTTTCCGTGGTTCCGCCATGTACCGACTCACCTTGGCAACTGCATAAGCAATATCTGGCCTTGTGATCGTCAAGTAGATCAAACTCCCAACCAGAGATCGGAACACCAACGGTTCAGATAAAACTCTTCCCTCATCCTTCCGAAGCTTATGATGTTGCTCCAGAGGTATAGAGCTGCTCTTCCCTTCCTCCATGCCTAATCGCTGAGCAATACGTTCCGCATAGCCAGCCTGAGAAATGAGCACTCCGCTCTCCCACCTCTGTACCTCGAGTCCAAGGAAATGGTGGAGCTCCCACAGATCCTTCAACTCGAATCTGATAGCAAGCTCAGCCCTGAGTCTTGCAATAGCTTCCTTCGAGTTCCCGGTGACAATCATGTCATCCACATACAGCAGCACAATCACCCGAAGCACCCCTCCTTCTTGATGAACAAGCTAGAATCAGAGTCTGAAGCAAAGAATTCGCAGATTAAGAGATACTATGCAATCTTCCCGTACCACGCTCGAGGCGCTTGCTTCAACCCATACAGGGCCTTCTTAAACATACAGACGTAGTCCGAATACTCCTTCGAGATGAAGTCTTGCGGTTGGATCATGAAGATATCCTTGTCAATCTCGCCGTATAAGAAGGCATTCTTCACGTCGAGTTGCCAAATCTCCCAACCACTTGAAGCCGCCAAGGCAATAATAAATCGAACCGAAGTCATCTTTGCCACTGGACTGAACGTCTCTTCATAATCTTCTCCGTACTGCTATGAGAACCCGCGAGCTACAAGGCGAGCCTTGTACCGCTCGATACTGCCGTCAGCTTTCTTCTTGAGCTTGTAGACCCATTTGCATGTCACAGGAGTGGTACCCTTGGGCTTGGGCACAAGAGACCAGGTCTCATTCTTCTCGAGAGATGCCATCTCTTCTTGCATAGCAATGTCCCACTCCTTCACGCCTCTGGCCTTCTCAAAGCTCGACGGCTCCCTCTCATCCAGGGGACCAGCAAAGAAATATGAAACAAAGTTCACCATGTTCCCTCCTGTGTATCGATCTGGTGGTTGAATAGTCCTCTTCGACCTCCTAAGAGGTTGCTCCTGATTAACCACCTCCTCAGCTGCTTCTTCTGTGCAAGCTCCTCTTCCAGACGAACTTGGAGCATCACTCCCCCTGCTGCCAGAACCTGAAGCTTCCGCCTCTGAGCTAGACACAGCTGGAGCTCCTGGTGAAACAGGCAACTCCACTTGAAGATCTTCAGCAGCCTTCCCTCTTATATCAACTCTGCTTTCCGGTAATTCAACTCCTGAACTCCCCTTGTAGGAAGTCACTTCATCGAACACCACATCCCGAGAAACAATTGACCTCCGTGTCTCAGGATCCATGCATCTCCATCCCTTCTTCCGCTCATCATACCCAACAAAGACTAGCTTCCTTGCTTTCGCATCTAGCTTTGTCCGAAGAGCATCAGGAATATGCACATAGCAGGTTGACCCGAACACCCGAAGGTGTGCAACACTCGGCTTCTCCTTGAACATCAATTCGTGAGGGGTCTTCATGTTGATAGGACTTAAAGGCAACCTGTTGATGACATAAGCTGCACAAGACATTCCCTCCGCCCAGAAGGACTTTGGGATACTCTTAGCATGAAGCCAGCATTTGCAAGTTTCCGTCAGATGACGGATCTTCCTCTCGGCAATGCCATTCTGTTGTGGAGTATGGGCACAAGTAAGCTCTCTCCTAATGCCATGCTTCCTGCAAAAACTTGAGAACTCACCAGAGGTGAACTCCCCACCATTGTCAGTTCTAAGTTTTTTAACCCGCAGGCCTAGCCGGCCTTCAACCAGCTCCTTGAACTCCACAAATTTTGCAAATGCATCCGACTTCTCCTTCAAAAAATACACCCAGACATATCTGGTGTAATCGTCAATCAACACCAACATGCATCTGTTGCCTCCAAGGCTTGGGGTGGCAGTCGGTCCCATCAAATCACCGTGGATGCACTCCAACGACACTTTGCACCTTGTTTGCGATTTGTCAAATGGAAGTCGATGAGACTTACCAAACTGACATCCTTCGCAGACATGACCGTCTCCATAGGAGGACAAGCTACGCAAGCCATTGACAATGCCCCTTACCGCCATAACCTTCAATTTGTCCATGCCTACATGCCCCAACCTTTCATGCCAGATGGCCGCGCCATCATTGGTCCTCATCTTATCAACACAGGTACTTGTCGATAAAACAAACAAGTCCTTCACCCTCTTGCTGACATGAACAATATCTCCCTTTATCTCCGGTTGGATTTTAAGAAACTTCACTTCTGTTGGGCCAAACAGAACGTGATAACCGACGTCGACCGCATTGGTCACAGAGAAGAGATTTTTCTTCATAACAGGCACGTGATAAACACTCCTCAACGTTAGTGGACCCTTATCACTGCTCAGAGAGACAACACCTTTGTGTTCTACTAGATGAATAGAATTATCAGCCGTAATGATAGCATTGTTACCTGAGTAAGGCGCCAAAGAAGAGAACTTTGATCCATCCCCGGTGAGGTGATGCCCACACCCTGAATCAACAATCCAGTCCTCATCATAGTTGATGGAAGCCAAGGCCTTAACGGGCATCGCCGTTATATTAGACGCAAAGGCTCCTCCCCGTCCAACTTCTTCAGACTTTGGCATCTCCTTCTCCACTGCATGTCCCGACTGAAGATTCACCCGTCAATCTTTCTTGAAGTGCCCGGTCTTGTTGCATCTAAAGCACCTCGGTCCCTCTCCTTTCTTCTTCCCATCAGACTTAGGGGCATAGCCTCTATCTTGCTGACCTGATGTGGAGGGTCCATCGTGACCCGGCTTCTTCTTCTCCCATTTCTTCTTCTTCTTCCCAGAGAACATCACATCACTTTCTCCCCCGGAGATGGAAACCCCCGCCATCTGTCTTGCTACACTTTCTTGCGAAGCAAGAAGGTTCTCCAGCTCCAACAATGACGGTTGATTTGCCCAACCCTGAACTGAAGTCACAAAGGCAAGATACTCCTTCCGCAACCCGAGGATGATATGCCTCTTCAGTTTTGCCTCAGAGATAGGCTCATCAGGGTCCAACGCAGAAATCTCTGTCGTGAGGTTCTTCATTTTGAGAAAAAGGTGGAAATAGAAAGATCACCTTGAGAGGCTTTCGCCAACTCATTTTCAAGATATTATAGCCTCGCTACATTCTTCTTATTGAACAGTCCGTCCAAGGATGTCCAAATCTCAGCAGCAGATTTACATCCGATGATGTGATCAAACAGCTCCGGTGAGATAGCCCTCTTGAGAGTGAACTCTGCCTTAGCATTCGTCCTCCTCCAAAGTCTCACCTCTGCCATATTATCTCCTGCTAGAAACACCTCTTGTGTGTCTTCTCCTCCAACTACCTCCCATAGATCCTCGCCAAGCAAGTAACTCTCCATACACGACTTCCACTTTGTAAAGTTAGTCGATGTGAGGAGTTCAATACGAAGACCTCTTGCGTATCCACCTTCCATGGCAATCTATGTGGTCTCTTCTTCACAAAGACGATGGCAACTCTAGTTGATCACTGCTTATCCACTCCTGAAACCTCCCTCTGATACCATGTTAAAAATTTTGAAAGACCGTTTAGGAGTAAGTAGGAGTTGTATCAACAAGAGTTATAGCCAAACAACCACAATGCCAAAAACAGCAACACAAGAAATCTTTATTGAAACAAAACTGCTTTACACTTCGAGGTATACATGGCGAGACATGATTCATAAGAATTACGGAGAAGAGAACAAAACACACCAAAAACTGAAACTGGCGGTCTGCCAAAACAGAGACCGCACAGACCGCAAAAAAGGTTCAGATCGCCCGGCTTGCTCTGCTGTACCTCCAAACCGCTTGCACAGTCAGACCGCAGAAGCACCTTGAGACCGCGCGAACAGAAACAGATAACCTGCACTGCCAGACCGCAACCCCAGACCGCACGAACTGAAGCTTATTGAATTGAACAACGAACTGAAGCTGTCACCAGACCGCAACTCTGATCGCCTAACCGCTGAAGGTCGCCTAATCACTGAGCTAGCTGCGAACAACACAAGAACACAATAAACCAGTTCGCTGACAGACCGCAGACGAACTGTTTATTCAAGCCACCAGAAATCACCAAGGAAGGAGACCGCAACGTGCTGACCGCAAACCTGCGAACACAACAAACGGTTAGCTCCCTTCCGAGATCGCGCGACTTCAAACTTGAGGCCGCAAGAAACAATCCGGGCTCTTGTTCTTACAATTCTTGTTAGGAATGACGGGCCCTGCACCTCTATTTATAGGCGGGTAGACGGATGTCGTCACCGCACAGAAGAGATACAATCACCACCCGTCAGATCACCATCGGTCTCATAAGGCAGACCGCGCGATCAGACCTCTTGGACGAATACCTGACCAAGACGCTAATCAGCAGACAAGGTCGCGCACAGATCGCGCGAACACGAGACCGCGCACAAGCCGCGCGATCACAATGGTACTCCTCCCTTAGACCACCAGGAGCAAACCAGGAACCATCTGGCCGACTTAGGACAAGTCGCCAGATCGCCAGGACAGACCGCCCGGATAGACGGTCACCTAAGAACAACCCGCTTGGTCTTCCAACAAGGAAGACATGCCAACCAAGCAGAACAACTCGGGAACAGACCGCATCGAACAAGAACAACCCGGCCAATCAGCAGATTACCAGAACAGTCCGGCAGAGCCAGACCGGTAGATAACATACACAAGCCGCGCGGTCTCCGCGGTCTCCCAAACCAGACCGCCCGGTCTCCTCTACACCACTTCAAAATTTCAACATGAAAAACTTTATAGCATGCCTTAAACTTTTGTTGTATTTACACTTATTTATTTTACTGTTAAACTCTATGATGTCTGGACCTATTAATTGATATAATCTGGAATGCTCTTGCTCTCTAAGTATTTCTATCTTATTATCATTTTTATGTCTGATATAGAAATTTCGTGTTTTGAAATTAAGCGAAGGTTAAAGATTTTCTCCAAACTATATCCGATAAAGGCAAGTGTACCTTATCGTCTATAGTATAGGATATTTAGAAATACCAAGGTCGTATTCCATGGGGCGAGTTGATTACTTCTACTTCGAGGAAAATCACCATTATCTTATCTAACAATTTTTTAAGGTTGTTTTACGTAACTAAAAAAAAGACAATTTGCAAGCGAAATGAAAAGATTAAATAATAGTAAAAGAGATTAGTGCTCATGGTGGAGGGGGAAGAGAAAGAAAAATAAAATTGCATAATAAGAAAAATTACAAGTAGAAAGAGACAAATAAAGAGAACAACTAAATTTTATTTATACCAAAAACGATTACAAGTTGAAGGAGAATTACAACACTAACAAGAAGAGATTATAAGAACACTAAACTATTGCATTGAAAGAAAAGAAACTAGTACATTGCATGATAAGAAAAAGAGAACATGAAAGCTTAAAAAAGACATGGACAAGCATTCAAAAACTTCACTAATAGCTCTAGCAGGACCTCCCCCACTCCAAATTTTCTGAACCCCGGACTCAAGGGAGAGCCACTGAATTTATAGCAAAAATTTTCAAGTTACACGCCCTCAGTCACGAGCGTGACCAAGGGCGTGTAAGCACTATTCACATTGGATCCGGCTGTGGCGTGGGGCTTGCGTGACGTCGCGACGGAAAAGGTCAAGGCACGGGCGTGAAATTTTGGGTCACGACTTCATTAAATGCAGCATGGGCTGTCTTGCGGCGCGGCGGCATGCAGGGATCACGCGGGAAAGTCACGGGCGTGACATATGAGACACGGGCGTGACTCATGTTGTCTTCTTGACGGCTTCGCCATGTTTCGACGGCCACCCGCTGGGAAGATTACACGCCCGCCTGAATATAGAGTTCGCCGAACGCAGCTCGAGTTTCATCGAATGCAGCTCAGGTTTCGTCGAACGCATCTCATGAGGTTTCGTTGAACGCAGCTTGGTTTTTGTCGAACGCCTGGGCAGAGAGACTTTGTCGAACGCAGCTCTATTTTAGTCGAACGCCTGGGCAAAAAGCTTTCGTCGAACTCAGCTCAGGTTTCGTTGAATGCAAGGGCAGAGAGTGTTCGTAGAGCTCAACTCGGGTTTCGTCGGACGCAGGGGCAGAGAGCATTCATCGAACTCAGGGGCAGAGCGCGTTCATCGAACTCAGCTCGGGTTTCGTCGAACGCAGGGGCAGAGAGCGTTCGTCGAACTCAGCTCGGGTTTCATCGAACGCAGGGGCAGAGAGCGTTCGTCGAACTCAGCTCTTTAGGTCACACGCCCTTGGTCACGGGCGTGACTGAGGGCGTGACTTGTAATTTTCTCTAATTTTTCCCAAAAATCTGCAAAAATTGAAATTAAGCTAAGTTAGAAATAAAATTACAAAATAACTACTTATGACCTAAAATTGATATGAAAAAGAAAAATACCTATTAAATATTTATAAATTTTTTTATTAAAAAGTTATATAAAAACTACTTATCAAATACCCCCATACTTGAGGTTTTGCTATTCCAGAGCAAAAGTGTGAGACATACTTTATAAAACATCCTCAAAAATTTTAATTTCAAACTAAAATTTCATTTAAACCAAAAGTTAAGTTAAGAATAAATTCTAGGAGGAGTTAAGTCCTAAATTATGATGATGATTTGAAAAGAGAGAAAATTGTTTAGGCAAGGACTTCTCAAGATAATTAATTAGTTTACCAAAATTGTAGAAATTATAAAACTAGATTAAATTAAAATTATAAGAACTCTATTTTAAAAGAAACTTAAGGAAAAGTAACTTACTAAATATTGCTCTCTCCATAACTTAAGTTAAACCTAAATCAAAGATATTGGCTAGGGGGGGGGGGGGTTACAAAGCTTGGCATAAGAAGAGATTTTTTATTTGAGGTGATAGATTTTACCCTCTCACCTTTATATATATATTTATATATATATATATATATTTATATATATATATTTCTATAAATTCTCTTCTAATAAAAACCCAAAATGTATATGTTTAGGAGTAATGCATTTTATCCTCTTACTCCATGCCATATAAAATCTTGTGCAAGACCAATGCTCTGGATGCTGAATGAAGGAAGCATGGTTATGTGCACATAAATCAAAATGGATTCTTGAGTCTGCCCTCTCTGATGTCTTTGGCTTTGATTTGAGGGCATGATTCCGCAACAAACGTGACGGTATAGGGGGCCACTATTTCAGTGGTAATCTGTGAGCAGCCACTTTGTGCATCAATTGTCAAAGGTTCGGTCTTTCTCCTCTGAGAGAAGCCACTTTGGGCATAGGGCCAAGGTTAGGTCTGTTTCCAATCTTCCCCCGCCCATACCCCAAATGATTGGGGACTATATGGGTTCTGTTGTTGTTATTGTTGTACTCCATGCCATATAATTTTTTAAATGATTTTGGGTGCATATGTTTAGGGAATAATGAATTTTATCCTCTTATTCCCATGCATATGATCTTCTAAAATACTTTTTTTTATGCCATCAAAAGGGGTAGGATAGGAAAAATTTCTAGTTTATAAATTAAATTATATTGAGAGCAAATTCTAGTAAATTTAAATTTCCTAAGATCTAAAAAGCTAGAAGAAAATATAATTGAAATTTAAAGAGGTTTAGCAAATTCACTACAAAATGAAGTCATTTAAAAATAAAAAGAGAAGTCATGCTAACAAAAATTCTCTAATCAAACTCAAATCATAAGATGGTTCTTAAAACAAGATTACCTAAAATTTAAAATTAACAAACTATGATAAACAAAATTTTAGCCTATTAAAAACCTAAAAATGCTTATAAACATTCTCAACTAGATTTCTAAGAAATCACAAAACAACAAGTAAGAGGGGTATAAGAATTTTTTTGGAATTTTTGATATTATATTTTTTTTGAATTTTTCAATATTATCTCTCCTTTTTTTTTTGAATTTTTGAATATTATCTTTTTTGAATTTTTGAATATTATCTTTTTTTTTGAATTTTTGATAATATAAGAAAGGAAACTAATTTTAAACCTAAAAAAAAATTTGTTAACTCTTGGACTTCCCGAGGTATACCCCGTGAAGGGTTCTCATGGTACTAGAGGTGAGATGGGGTGAGGTCCCAAACGTCCCTTTCCAATATTTAAATTTTTCGATTTTCTAATTTTTTTGAGTTTTTGGGTTTTACAAGTGCTTAAATAGAAGAAAACATAAGAAAATATTTTTTTTGAAAATTTTCTAATTAGAAAAAACTATTTACAAAGAACTATTTACACCCCCATACTTAAAGTTAAACATTGTCCGAAATGTTTAAAACTAAGTATGAAGTAAAAGCAAATAAAGTGCAAGACAAAACAAAAATAATAATAGAAACGAAGGAGAGGTTAAGAGGGCTTCCCTGGTTATGAAGATGCGGGGGAAGCGGCGGTTACCTACAAAACATGTTAAAATAAAAAGAAAAACAATAAAAAGATAACTTTGGGGTGCCTCCCAAAAGCGCTTTGTTTAAGGTCGCGTAGCTTGACCCACTTGTTGATCATATTATAGGATGAAAAAATAATGATTCACTCTTCTCGTTAGCTAGCTCTCCCGGAAGATATAACTTAAGGCGGTGCCCATTTACTTTGAAGGTACCTTTTTCCGGGTGGGAAATTAGGATTGTCCTATAGGACCAAACCTCTTTAACAATAAAGGGTCCGATCCATCGGGATTTTAGTTTTCCCGGAAAAAGGCGAAGGGGAGAATTATAAAGGAGGACGAGATCGCCCGGCGAAAAAGTTTTCGGAAATTTTATGTGTTTATCGTGATAAAACTTTGTTTTCTCCTTATATAATTTATTGCTCTCATACGCATTCGCTCGCCATTCATCTAATTTTTTCATTTGAAATTTTCTTTGATCGCCCGCTAAAGTGGAATCGAGATTTAAAAATTTAAGCGCCCAAAATGCGCGGTGTTCTAGTTCGACCGGAAGGTGGCAAGCCTTGCCATAAACCATTCGATACGGTGTACAACTGATAGCGGTCTTGTACGCTGTTCAATAGGCCCATAGCGCGTCATCGAGCTTTATTGCCCAATCTTTCCGATTAATAGAAACCGTTTTTTCTAAAATCCGCTTTAATTCTCGATTAACAACTTCGACTTGTCCGCTCATTTGTGGGTGATATGCAGTGGATAATTTGTGCGTGACACCATATTTTGCAAAAAAATTTGTAAATTGACTATTGCAAAAATGGGTGCCCCGATCACTCACTATAGCGCACGACGTGCCAAATCGAGAAAATAATATTTTTAAGAAATTAACGACGACTCGCGCATCATTGGTGGGTAGAGCTTGTGCTTCCGCCCACCTTGACACGTAGTCGACCGCAACGAGAATATACTTGTTTGAATAAGAGGGAGGGAGAGGACCAACAAAATCAATACCCCAAAGATCAAAAATTTTGCATTCTAAGAAAATGTTTTGGGGCATCTCATCCCATCGGGAGATGTTCCCCGACCGCTGGCAGCTGTCGCAAGTACTCACAAGGGTGTGAGCATCTTTGAAGAGCGTGGGCCAATCAAAGCCCGCCTCCAGCGCCTTCCTCATGGTTCGGTTTGCTTGATAATGACCACCGGTTGGTCCCTCGTGACAATGACGCAAAATTTTAAGGCCTTCCTCACTTGAGACGCATCTTCTCACCACCTGGTCTGCGCAAACACGGAATAAAAAGGGGTCCTCCCAAAAATAATTCTTTAAATCAGAAAAGAATTTCTTCTTTTGCTGACTCGAGAATTATTTTGGCAGGACCCGGGCTACTAAATAGTTAGCCAAATCCACAAACCAGGGGGTAGAAGATGAATTAATATTTTCGAGAGCAAGGAGGCGCTCTTCGGGAAATTTAACGTTAATGTCGGCTTCTATTAATGCTTCCGAGGCGGGATTTTCTAATCGAGAAAGATGATCGGCCGCCAAGTTTTCGGCTCCCCTTTTATCCCGGATCTCTAAATCGAACTCCTACAAGAGGAGGATCCATCGCAAAAGACGAGGCTTGGCGTCCGATTTACTTAAAAGATATCTAAGAGCGGAGTGATCTGTGAAGACGATAACTTTTCAGAGAGTGATATACGACCTAAACTTATCGAAGGCAAAAACGATCGCTAGAAGCTCCTTCTCGGTAGTGGTGTAATTTGCTTGTGCCGACGTGAGTGTTTTTCTCGCATAATAAATCGGGTGGAAATACTTACTCACCCGTTGGCCTAAAACGACACCAACCACAATATCACTCACGTCGCACATGATTTCAAAAGGGAGCGACCAATCTGGCGCGACTAGAATCAGGGAGTTTATAAGTTTCTCTTTGATAAGTTTAAGGCCAAATGGCATTCATCGTTACAAATAATGGAGGATTCTGAAAGTGCACAGTTAACCTCACTAGAATTCTCTAGAGGGGGGTGAATAGAGATTTAAAATATTTTGTGCAGTTATATATATATTTATATGTGGTGATCACAGATTAAGGCTTCCCACACACCAACAAGAATTAAGTAAGTAAAGAAAGTAAATGCAAGAAAAGAAATCACAGCACAACACAATGAAATATAGTGGTTCCCCAAACTTTGGGTAGTCCACTCTTCTACCCCCTTGGTAGGAAATTCACTATCTTGCACTGAGTCTTTTGATAAGGAGACTCTTAGAACCACCCTGAGTCTTTTGATAAGGAGACTCTTAGAACCAACTGAGTCTTTTGAAAAGGAGACTCTTAGAACCAGTACAACTGAATATTTTGAAGAGAGATTCTAAGAACTCTTTTACAGTATTTGAAAGTGAAATAAAGGTAATGAAGAAAGAGAGATGATATAAAGACAAGAAGGAATCTTCTTCCTAGCAAGAAGATTGGAAGCACAAGAAGTAGTGAATGAAATCTCTCTTCTATAGTGAGAAGGAGATTGTAGGCCTTTTCTCTCTTTTGTGAGAGCTATCAGAGTATGCAGCAGAGTGGCTTTAGAAGCAGGAGAAGATGGAAGCTTGATCTTTGCTGCAACACTATTTCTCAATTCTCTCTCTTTTTCTCTTGGGAGCTTTTCATCTTTTTCAAAATGTAAAATGGTGGATCACCTCTCTATATTCTCTGCCGACCTCCTTGTTATTTTATAGCTCTGTCCATTCAAATAATACTATAGGAGGATAATTGATTAGCAGATAGAGAAATAGAAAGATAGAAATATTTCCATAATAGTTATATCAATAGAAGGAAAGAATTCATTCTGATTTCAAATAATGTCCATAATGGAGTTAATCAATTTAGCCAAGAATCTATTAGAGGAAAAGAATGATTCAGAACGGCAATAAAGAATAAATTGATTCCATATAAATCAGATCTATAAAAGAAGGAAAGAGATCTGGCGATTTTTGATTTAAACATAGAAATCGACGTGCGTCGATTACTATTCGATGTAAGCGTCGAATTCATCCTTGCTGGGCGTCGAGAGAAGAATAAGGAAGGTGCGTCGACTTCTTAAGATGCGTCGACTAGAAGTCAGAGCTACGTCGACATAGGATACGTCGAATTCTTCTTGATGTTACTTCGACTCATTCTGAAAGGCACGTCGACACCATTTCGACGTTGCGTCGAATACCATTCGACGCATGTTTACTTAACCTTGATTTTTCTTTCTTAGAAAATATATTCAACTCATTTTCAGGGGTTAACAGAAATCATTTTCCCAACAATCTCCCCCTATTTGTCTTAACCCTATTTAGAAAGAAATTGTATCAGCATATGATCAATCACAGCAAAGCATTTAAGCAAGTAGAAAAAAAATTAGAAAAGGAAATATTATAAACAAACTTCATGTTCAGATCATTTAGTATTCAACCATAAATATATCAGTCATTGTTTTTAAGGCATTTCAGGAGGGGTAGGAGGAGTCTTCCTTTTTCTAGTGAATACAACTATTTTAAGAGAGGGGGGATGCTCCTTCTCAGCATCAGGAAGTTCACTTAGCTCCCCCTGAGTTACATCAGTTTGCTCCCCCTGGGATGGAATTTCATTGGTTGCTTCTACTTCTGCCTCTTCAGTTTCTTTTTCAGTTCCAGGTTCAGTCATAGCAGTACCTGGCCCCTGAGCTCCTATTTCATCTATCACAGTATCTAGCTCCCCCTGAGTTTCAGCTTCTTTATTTTTCTCACCATCTGCCACATCTTCCTTTTCAACTTCATTTTCTGTCCTGCTTACCTCCCCTTGTAATAGTACCACTTGATTTGCAGCCTCTCTTGCTATATTGAGTACCTCTATTGTTTGTTCTTCAATATGTAGCTCAGGTACTATCTCATTTCCAATTGTCTTGAGCAGTGCAGGATTATCAGTTTTTGAGGTAGGAGGTGACTTGTGGGAGAGAGATTTAGGAGTGGAGTGCTACTCTTCATCTAGCTTCTCCCCCTTCTTGACCTTCTTGGCCAAGGAGGTTAAGAAAGACCTATTTACTCTAGAGGAAGAGAGAGAGGTCTTTAGATTTTGCACAGAGGCACTGACCCCATCTATTTGGGTGTGCATGTGAAGGATGGAGGAATGGATCTGGGAGCAGTGCTCATCCAGCATTGCTTGGAATGTTTGAGCTGCTGATGCAATGCACTGAGTGAGGAGAGCTTCAGTGGATGCAGATGGTTCATGTTGTGGTTGGTGATGAGGAGAGAGTGGTGGAGGTGGTGATGAGGGTGGAGAAAGGTTAGTTGATGTATGAGGTATTGGTGATAATGGAGGTGAAGAGGATGAGAAAGTATGAGGAGGAGGAGATGGAGAAACTGCTGTTTGAGCAGGTGTTTGAGAAGAGGTAGGTAAAGTAGGAGTTGTGAGGGTGGTAGAGACTATTGGAGTGGATGATGGTGGTAGAGAAGGATTGTCTCTTTGAGGAGAAGGAGGAGGAGATGGATGAACAGGAGAGTTAGGAGGAGATGGAGTCTTTTCAGGAATGGTACCAGGCTTAGGGATTTGCCTGGTCCATTTGGAGAATAGAGCTATTGACATCCTTTTCCCTGGAGGAATAGGGATTCCTTTTGACCTACATAGGTCAGGGAAGGAGTGGAAGAGTACTTGACTCATAATCCTCATATATGCATTTTCTTTGTGTGAGTATTTAGAGCCTATCATTTTGAGCAAGCATGTGGCCCAGTCCACCTTCTTCTTCAGCACCAGGGCCCCCATGATATTCAGTTGCTGCTTGGGCACTACATCATGGGCTGAGGTCTTGCATAGTAGGATTTTTCCTACTATATCTGCTAGCAGTCTGTACTCCTCAGAAAAGTCTATTTTCTTTAGATGGATTGGTTTATCCTTTGAAAACTTCATGGTGGTTAGCAGATGCTTGATTTCATCAGGTGTGAGGTCTATAAATTCATCACCTAATAAGGGAGTGATGAAGACTTATTTAGTTATTCTTTAGAAGCAGATTTTCTTTATTTGCTTTGAACAAAGATAATATTAGGGTGTACCTGATGGAAGATCAAAGGTTGTCCTAAAGTGTTCTGCAGATATTGAGACAGGTGTCTCATGGATTGTTCCTTGGATTTCTCCTTGTTCAGATATCTGAACATGAGTTATCAGCTCTGTGAGCTCTGTTTCCAGGAGCTTGCATCTTGTGGAGATGAGCTTATCTAGTCCAGCTTCAGTGAACAGAGCAATGATGCTCTTGTAGTTTTCTGCGGCGGCTTGAAAAGATTCAAGGTCAATGTCGAAACTAGAGTTGGTCTTTGGAGCCATTTTAGGTCAGTGAGAGAGAGAGAGGAAGAAATCGGCTGGACTGAGGAGCAAGAAGGATGAAGGATGCAGAGTAGTGAAGGTTTCTAACTGAAGAGTCTTTTTAAGTCAGGTGAAACGTCGAAATGCGACACTATTCGAGGCTTATTCGGTACTTCAGTGGATGCGACCGAAAATATTTTAGTATTGCCGCTCATTTTCATGAATCGACGTTACGTCGAGTGGAATTCCACGTAAGCGTCGATACAACCCGCGTTAAGATGCTAGGGTTTCGTATCGACGTATGCGTAGATTGTAATCGACGCACGCGTCGATTGCACTTATTGAGTTGAGTCATCGATGGTGCGTCGATTAGAAGTCGACGTGACTTTTTAATTTTCCTGAACAATTCTATTATTTCTTTCTATCTCTTCCTAATCCTAAAGGTTTCTAAGTTAGTCTTGGACTAATTTTCACAGATAATTTGATTGATTGTGCCAGCATTGTTTGGCAAGGTGGCCAGTTTTGTTACATATGTAGCACTTGATTATCTTAGTATTGTGAGAATTTGAGTTCAAAGAGGGATAGAAGGGTGGATTAGGATAGTAAGTTTGATTTAGATGGGAATTTTGATTAGGATAGAAAGTTTGGTTAGGATAGAGGTGTTGATTAGGATAGAAATCATGATAGGATGACTGGGTCCTGAATAGGGGTTAAGTTGGAAGGTTTTTGGAGGATAGGCATTTAAGTTGCTATGAGTTCTTATGCGTCGATATCTATTCGACGTATGTTGATAGTTGCGTCGATTTATATTCGGCGCTTTCTCCAGATTGCGTTGATCTGGTACCGATGCATGAACAAAGTTGCGTCGAGTTGATGTCGACGTACTTTTATTCAAGCGTCGAGTTGAGGTCGAGGCATCTAAGAGATTGCGTCGAGTGGAATTCGACGCACTATCATTCATACGTCGATATGAAGTCGATGCAACTGTATCTTCATAAATTTTCTTTTTCCCTTTTTCTGATTTTGCTCTTTTATGTATTGTTTCTTTTGGTTTAGTTGCTTCTTCAGATGAAGTTTGAGAGTCATCAGCTGAATAATATGATGTTTCATCAAATTGTTTTATTTCCTTGAGGGAGTCTTCTTCCTTATTTAGTGAGTCTTTTTCTTGGTTTGATTTGATGGGTTTGGTGAATTTTACAGGGATCATCCAAGCAGGTTTGTTGGATGGAATTTGGCTGGTTGAGGGATTATCCCCTAGACCAAGATTTTTATGTCTCCTTGTTTGTTGTTCAGTGATTTCCTTGAGAGTTTGGCTTCTCATTTTTATTGATTCTTCAAAGGCTTTTGCCTGGGATACCTTATCCTTAAGGAGCTAGTTTTCTATTCTAGCCCTTTCTATTTCCTTTTCTATGATGTTAGCCCTTAATTCATAATTTTTAGAGCATTTAACTTCTCTATTTCTCTGGTTTTTAGCCATATTAATTTGTTCTTTTAGATCCTTAATTTCTTGTTTAGCTTTTAGTTGATTTAGACACATTCCCATAAAATCATTGAAATTATCACTTTGAAAATCTATTTCATCAAAAATGCTTACCTCATCCTTATCCTCAGATTCCTCTATGAGAATAAGGCTATTTTTTCTTTCATCTTCAGAAGATATGCTTTCTTCTGATCCTGTCTCACTCCATGATTTAGCATCATCATCTTTCTTTGAGCCTTCAAGTGCCATTAAGCATAGGTCTTCTTGCTTAGGCTCTTCATTGTCACTCTTAGAAGAGGAGCTGTCCTCAGAGTCTGTATCACTCCAGGCTTCTGCTATAAAGTCTCTTTCTTTCTTCTTCCCCTTTTTCTTGAGATCTTTCTTTTTCAGATCTTTCTTTGTCTCAGCATTTTCTGGACATTCTGGGGCAATATGTCCAGGTTTCCTGCAAGAATAACAAATAATTTCTTTAGTAGGAGTTTTGTCATACCTTGGTTTTGACTCTCTCATTCTTGATCCATCTGTCCTGACCCATTTCTTGAATTTTCTGGCCAGGAAACTGAATAGTTCTTCTTCAGTGACAGAGCTTCCTTCTTCTATTGCTTTTAATGCAATGTTCCTGTCTTTTGAAGAAGTTGGGGTGTTTTCTCTTCTCTCTTCTCTTCTCTGGTTTTCAGCAGTTGCTCATAGGATCTGAGTTTTCCCAAGAGAGCATCTGTTGAAATTTCCCTTTGTCCTCTTATGTCTCTTATTGCCCATATCCTTGAGTCCCATGAACTTGGGAGACTCATCAGCAATTTGTCATTGATCTCTGTGAGAGAGATTTCTCTATCCAAGTCCCTTAGTTGATTGATGATCAGACTGAATCTGTCATACATCTCAGAGATGCTTTCTTCATTCTTCTTTTGGAAGTTCTCATATTGAGAGATCAATAGAGCCTTCCTATCTTTTCTTTCATCAGCACTTCCTTCTACCATCTTTATGAGAGCCTCCCAAATTTCTTTGGCTGATTCACACTCAACAACCCTTTGAAAGATTTCATCAGAGAGGGTTGAGACCAGAATATTTACAGCTTTTGCATCACATGTTCCTGCCTTCTTCTCTTCAACTGTCCACTCAGCCTTTGGGACAAGTGTTTGAGTCACTTCACCACTTGAGTCTTTTCTATAAGGCTTAGGAGGACCTGTCATGATAACATTAAATAGATCTTCATCAATAGAATTCATATAAATCCTAATTCTTGTTTTCCAAACTGCAAACTTTTCAAGATTGCACATTGGTGGTCTGGTGGAAGCATAATCTTTGATTTGTGCCATGTGAAAGATAATATTTTTCAGAAATATATATATATATAAATAAGAGGTAGGATCTTTTTGATCAAGGAGTTATCCTTTTTAGATCAACCTCCCTCTGATACCAATTGAAAGTGCACAGTTAACCTCACTAGAATTCTCTAGAGGGGGGTGAATAGAGATTTAAAATATTTTGTGCAGTTATATATATATTTATATGTGGTGATCACAGATTAAGGCTTCCCACACACCAACAAGAATTATGTAAGTAAAGAAAGTAAATGCAAGAAAAGAAATCACAGCACAACACAAGGAAATATAGTGGTTCCCAAACTTTGGGTAGTCCACTCTTCTACCCCCTTGGTAGGAAATTCACTATCTTGCACTGAGTCTTTTGATAAGGAGACTCTTAGAACCACCCTGAGTCTTTTGATAAGGAGACTCTTAGAACCAACCGAGTCTTTTGAAAAGGAGACTCTTAGAACCAGTACAACTGAATTTTTTGAAGAGAGATTCTAAAAATTCTTTTACAGTATTTGAAAGTGAAATAAAGGTAATGAAGAAAGAGAGATGATATAAAGACAAGAAGGAATCTTCTTCCTAGCAAGAAGATTGGAAGCACAAGAAGTAGTGAATGAAATCTCTCTTCTATAGTGAGAAGGAGATTGTAGGCCTTTTCCCTCTTTTGTGAGAGCTATCAGAGTATGCAACAGAGTGGCTTCAGAAGCAGGAGAAGATGGAAGCTTGATCTTTGCTGCAACACTATTTCTCAATTCTCTCTCTTTTTCTCTTGGGAGCTTTTCCTCTTTTTCAAAATGTAAAATGGTGGATCACCTCTCTATATTCTCTGTCGACCTCCTTGTTATTTTATAGCTCTGTCCATTCAAATAATACTATAGGAGGATAATTGATTAGCAGATAGAGAAATAGAAAGATAGAAATATTTCCATAATAGTTATATCAATAGAAGGAAAGAATTCATTCTGATTTCAAATAATGTCCATAATGGAGTTAATCAATTTAACCAAGAATCTATTAGAGGAAAAGAATGATTCAGAACGGCTATAAAGAATAAATTGATTCCATATAAATCAGATCTATAAAAGAAGGAAAGAGATCTGGCGATTTTTGATTTAAACATAGAAATCGACGTGCGTCGATTACTATTCGACGTAAGCGTCGAATTCATCCTTGCTGGGCGTCGAGAGAAGAATAAGGAAGGTGCGTCGACTAAAGTGCGTCAACTTCTTAAGATGCGTCGACTAGAAGTCAGAGCTACGTCGACATAGGATACGTCAAATTCTTCTTGATGTTACTTCGACTCATTCTGAAAGGCACGTCGACACCATTTCGACGTTGCGTCGAATACCATTCGATGCAAGTTTACTTAACCTTGATTTTTCTTTCTTAGAAAACATATTCAACTCATTTTCAGGGGTTAAGAGAAATCATTTTCCCAACAGATTCTTTTTCGAGAAGATGGGTTAACGGCTTTGTGATTTTGGAAAATTTTTGTATAAAGCGCCG
Organism: Dactylorhiza incarnata; assembly: GCA_033032865.1. Taxonomy (NCBI): domain Eukaryota; kingdom Viridiplantae; phylum Streptophyta; class Magnoliopsida; order Asparagales; family Orchidaceae; genus Dactylorhiza; species Dactylorhiza incarnata. Next base: position 3,409,062 of record JAWHQI010000095.1, on the reverse strand, counting down.
ATAAAACCCCGCGTGGCCTAGGAAACTTCTAATAGCTTTTAAGTTTTTTGGAGGGGGAGCTTTTCAATTACTTCGATTTTGGCCCTATCGACCTCGATCCCCTTGCCCGAAATTTTATGGCCAAGGACTACTCGTTCTTTGACCATAAAATGGCATTTCTCCCAATTAAGCGCTAAATTTGTTTCCTCACATCGCTGCAGCACGCACTCGAGATTTTTTAAACAATTTTTAAATGAGTTTCCGAACACGGAGAGATCAACCATAAAAACTTCCATCACCTCCTCTACTAACTCGTCAAATATTGCCAGCATACACCTTTGGAATGTAGCTGGCGCGTTACAAAGACCAAATGACATCCTTCGATAAGCGAAGGTGCCAAAGGGACACGTGAAAGTGGTCTTCTCTTGGTCGTCGGGCGAAATCGGGATTTGGAAATATCCCAACAAACCATCGAGAAAACAGTAGTAGGAGTGACCTGAAAGGCGCTCTAAAATTTGATCGATAAAAGGTAGTGGAAAGTGATCCTTACGGGTGGCATCATTTAGTTTTCGATAATCGATGCACATCTGCCAACCCATAACAGTACGGGTTGGGATCAATTCATTATTTTTGTTCGCAACTACCATGACGCCACCTTTCTTCGGTATGACTTGTACTGGGCTAACCCAAGTACTATCTGATTTCGGGTAGATGATTCCAGCGTCTACAAGTTTAATAACTTCGGCCTTAACGACTTCTTTCATTTCGGGTTTAGTCGTCGTTGAGGCTGGACTGAGTTGCGGGAATTATCTTCGAGAAAGATTTTATGAGTGCAGAAGTAAGGATTTATACCCTTAATATCCGAAATTTTCCACGCAATTGCGTGGCGGTGCTTGCTTAAGACAATAGTCAACTCAGAAATTTCTGATTTGCTAAGTTCGGATGAAACGATGACGGGTAGCTTAGACTCTTTTTCTAAAAATAAATATTTAAGGTGAGGGGGGAGTTGCTTTAAATCTAACACGAGTGGCTCTTCATAAGAAGTTTTAATTTTTCTAGAAGTAATGGTTCGGGTGGTGTGGGGTGAGAGACTTCTTCTTCAAGATAAAGAGCTTGACGAGCTCGGAATCACTACTTGCCGATGAGACTAACTTGGGGGATGAATCAAACTCACAACAATCTTCCAGGTAAAAACACGAATCATCGTTTTCTAATGTGTTTCGCATCGAGGAATTTATGCCGAAAGTAACTTCATCGTCTCCAACCCGTAGGAGGAGCTTTCCGTTACTTACGTCTATAATAGCGCGGGAGGTTGCAAGGAAGGAGCGACCGAGTATGAGGGGTACTTCAACATCCTCTTCGATGTCAAGAATGACAAAGTCCACCGAGAAGATGAACTTATCAACCTTGACGAGCACGTCCTCCACTATTCCTACAGGATATTTTAAAGAACGGTCCACTAATTGAATACTCATTCGAGTGGGGCTTGGATTTCATAGACCTAACTTTTTGAATAATGAAAATGGCATGAGATTGATGCTTGCTCCAAGATCCGCTAAGGCGTGTTTTACTAACGAATTGCCAAATAAGCACGGGATGGAAAACCGTCCCGGGTCATTTGCTTTTTGAGGCAATTTGTTGAGTACAACCGCAGAGCATTCTGCGTTTAAAGAAATATGCGAAATATCTTCTAATTTTTTCTTATTGGAGTGCAACTCCTTAAGATATTCACATATTTAGGCATTTGAGAGATAACCTCGCAGAAGGGTACATTAATATGAATTTGCTTTAAAATATCTAAAAACGTTTTATAATTTTTTTCGGCGCACTCACTTTTAAATTTAGACGGATAGGGAATATTAGAAGTAGAAGCACGCGGAGCTAACGTAGCGGGCAAATTCGAAGAGAAATTAAGAGTAGGAGGAGGAGGAGAGGAAGTTACCTTGGGTTCGTCCTGTTTTGAAACCACCTCCTTCCCGCTTCGGAGTGTAATCGAGTTCGCGCTCTCCATTGGATTTTGCTCCGTATTCCCCGGTAGTGCTCCTTGCTGACGCTCGGAGATTATCTTCGCTAGCTGGCATGTAAAGAAACAGGGTGTGCCGAGACGAGAAATTCGACAGAAAATTCAAAACAGAAAACACAGATCAATCACAGAAGACACATAGATATATAGAGGTTCACCCAAGCCGGGCTACGTCCCCTCTCCCCCTTCCTCTTCTCTTCTTTCTATTTACCAAGATGGATTACAAATTACAAGGTTACAAGGTTGAAATCCGATCCTACCTCACACAACCCTCTCAGAAAAGAACAGAGGAACCGCCGCCAAGGAACACCGCGCAAAAACACTATTGCACTCTCTTGGACTTAATCGCCTTCTCCTCTCTCTCCTCTAACCCTAAACCAGGGTTATGCACCCTTTAAATAGGGCGCCAGACCGGGATCAGACCAACCAACCGCTGAGACGATCCAATAACATCCGCTGAGATGGAACCAGTTGAGACAGCATGTACATCAGGCGTCGCAGGCGTCGAGCGCAGGCGTCGAGCGCAGGCGTCGAGCGCAGGCGTCGAACGCAAGCGTCGAGCGCAGGCGTCGAACGCAAGCATCGAGCGCAGGCGTCGAGCGTTGAGCGCAGGTGTCGAGCGCAGGTGTCGAGCGCAGGCATCGAGCGTTGAGCGCAGGCGTCGAGCGCAGGCATCGAGCGTCGAACGCAGGCCTCTCCCGTTCCACGAACCGCTGAGGCAAGGACCCATTCGTCGAACGCAGGCGGAGTTCGACGAACCCTTCTCCGTTTGTCGAACGTCGTTCGATGAACCCTTCTCCGTTCTTCAAGCACAGGTGAAGTTCGAAGAACTCTTCTCCGTTCGTTGAACGCCGTTCGACGAACCCTGACCAGAAGTGTTCCCCAACTCCAACATTCTCCCACTTGGTGAACATCTTCCTCCGATGAGAGCTGCTCCTCCAACCTTCTTCTTCAACCGTACGACCGTTGCACACCATTGAAATTTGGCAACAGGAACCGCCTTGGTAAGAAAATTTGAGCTGTTCTCCATCATGTCCACCTTCTCCAGTTGAACTACCTTCTTCTCCACCCTCTCCCGGATGAAATGGTACTAGATGTCAATGTGCTTGGTACGTGCGTGGAAGGCAGGATTCTTCGCTAGCTGAATAGCCCCTTGAGTGTCACACCACAGCTTCACTGGCCCCTGCTCAAACCCGAGCTCCAAACATAGCCTCCGCAGCCATATGGACTCCTTGCTCGCATGAGTAAGAGCCATGAACTCTGCCTCCGTCGACGAGAGTGCCACCACGCATTGCCTCCGACTCATCCAACTGATAGCACCTCCAAACAGTGTAAACACGTATCCACTGGTGGATCTCCTGCTATCCAGATCACCTCCCCAATCTGAGTCCACGTGCCCAACCACATCCAGGACTCCTCCTTCACCAGCTCCTTCAAAACATAGGGAGTAATTTGAAGTGCCTCGGAGATACCTGAACACACGCTTCACCGCGGTCTAATGTTCCTTTACTGGAGTAGCCATATACCGGCTCAACACTCTCACTGCTTGAGCAATGTCAGGGCGAGTATAGACCATGTCGTACATCAAGCTTCCCACAGCACTAGCATAAGGGACCTTCGCCATGTCCTCGACCTCATCTTGTGTCTTCGGGCTCAACTCTACAGATAACTTGCACCCAACTGCCATTGGTGCTCCCACTGGCTTGTAGTCCGTCATGTTAAACTTCTTCAACATCTCCTCGACGTACCTCTGCTGCCCCAACCAAAGCTTCTTCTTGCTTCAATCCCTGGAAATCTGCATTCCCAAGATGACACTTGCTGGCCCCAAATCCTTCATCTCAAATTTGGCTGAGAGCATCTTCTTCACATGTTGGATCATCCTGACACTGTTGCCCACCAGTAGCATATCATCTACATAGAGTGTCAGGAAGATGAACTGCTCTCCCTTTCTCTGGATGTACACACAGTGGTCCGAATTCGACCTTTCAAAACCTAACTCCAGCATGTAGGTGTCGAATTTTTGGTACCACATCCTCGGAGATTGCTTTAGTCCATACAAGGACTTCTTCAATCTGCAGACCTGATCCTCCTTGCCCTTGGCTTCGAATCCTTCCGGCTGCTTCATGTATATCTCCTTCTCCAGATCACCATGAAGAAAAGCCGTCTTCACATCCATCTGCTCAATCTCTAGATCATGCGCTGCTGCAATAGAGAGTACCAACCTGATCGACGTCATCTTGGCTACAGGTGAGAAGATCTCATCATAGTCAACACCTTCTACCTGGGAGAATCCCTTTGCAACCAACCTTGCCTTGTATTTCTCCACAGTGCCATCGCCCTTCACCTTCTGCTTGAAGACCCATTTACTTCCAATGGCCTTCCTCCCCTTTGGAAGCTTACACAGACTCCAAGTCTGATTCTTCCTCAGAGACTCCATTTCATTCACCATGGCTAGCTCCCACTGATTTGAATCAGCCCTTGATCTAGCATCTCTGGCAGAGATTGGATCTTCACCAAGCATACTTAGGCAACACTATGCAGCCACTGCACATTGGGGATATCTCACTGGTTCCTTTCTTTCCCTTGTCGATCTCCTCATAAGTGGAATTTCTTCAGCCTCATCTTCTGACTCAGCATCACTTCTCACCACCTCCAAATCATCTGATTCAAAATCAGATTCATCCCCAACAGTAGTAGCTTATTTCTCAAAGCTTCCTTCCACCACCACTGTCCCTTTCTCTGCTTCTTTGGCCTTCTCAGCTTGTGTGACTGCCTGAGGACTAGTTTCATGAAACACCACATCCTTGCTGAATGTAATAGTCCTGGTCACAGGGTTTCAAAGCTTATAGCCTTTTATGCCATCTCTGACCCACAAAGATGCACTTTTCAGACTTGACATCAAGCTTCCCCCTCTTCTCCTTTGGAATGTGAACATATGCATCACACCCAAACACACGAGCATAGGCCAAATTTGGCTTTCTCTTGAAGATGACTTCAAAGGGAGTACATCCCTCCACAACAGATGTAGGGGACCTGTTCTTCAGGTAATTTGCAGTCGCCACTGCTTCAGCCCAAAACTCCTTCCCCAAACCTGCCCAACTGAGCATGCACCTGGCCTTCTCCATCAAGGTCCTGTTCAGCCTCTCTGACACTCCATTCTGCTTTGGAGTATACGGTGTGGTCTTCTGTCGTGCAATCCCCTGCTCAGTACAGTACTGCTCAAAGGCATCAGAGCAATAGTCCCCTCTATTATCAGAACGAAGGACCTTCACCTTTCTCTTCAACTGGTTCTCCACCAGGTTCTTAAACTCCTTGAACCTGTCCAGAACTTCTGACTTGGACCTGAGAAAATAGATCCAGGAATACCGTGAGAGGTCATCAGTAAAGGACACATAATACCTTGTGTCGCCTAGAGATGGAGCTGGAGTTGGCCCAAACACATTACTGTGTATTAGCTCCAGCACTTCAGTTGCCCTCGTGCCCGTCCCACAAAAGCTTACCCTGGTCTGTTTGCCAAGCAGGCTATGTTCACAGAACCCAAGGCTTGTGGAGCACTCCGGCACCCCTTCCACCATCTGACCAGATGCCATGTCTGACATCCCCTTCTCACTGATATGCCCAAGCCGATGATGCCACATCCTGGACACCTCCTCCTGGTCAACCTCCTGGATCTCAGAGATAAGAGCCCCACTTGGAACCACTATATCAGCAAGCAGAGTATACAATGTTCCATGTCTTACTCCACTGGCAATCACCATTGCCCCCCTTGACATCTTGCAAGTTTGCTTGTCACAGCTGAAATGCACTCCTGCATCCGCCATGGAACCCACCGAGATTAAATTCCTGCTCATCCCAGGAATGTGCATCACATTTGGAAGATACCTTGTGGTCCCATTAGACAACTTCAACATCACCTTGCCACGCCCGATAATCTGCACAGCAGAATCATCACCCAGCATGACATCTCCACCGTCAAACCTCTCATACTCACAGAACCAGTGCCTATGAGGGGTCATGTGGTATGATGCTCCTGTGTCAACATACCACAAATCAGAATCTCTCTGAGCAATGCACGCAGCAGCGATGTACATGTCACCTCCATAGCCCTCCTTCTTTGTACCAGAAGTTGTCGGTGTCTCCTTGTTCTGAACGGCCTTGTTTGGACATTGAGACTTCACATGACCAGTCTCATTGCACTTCCAGCACCGAACGAGCTTCTTACTCTTCTCCCTCTCCTGGCTCTTGGATCTACCTCGAGACTTATCTCGATATCCACCATGCTTTCTCTCCCTTTGTTGAGGACGGGATCTATACACACTCAAAGCACCTTTGCTTGTCCCCTTAGAACCTCCTCTCCTGGTCTCCTCAGATAAAAGAGCTGCACATACAGTATCGTTTGATAGTTCCTTGTCTCCACTCCTTCCAATCACGACAATCAGATTGTCCCATGAATCTGGCAGTGAGCACAACAAGGTGATGGCTCTATCCTCATCCGAGATCTTCTCACCAATGGAGATTAGCTGACTCACAATGGTGTTGAATTGAGTCAAGTGCTCTGAAAATGAATCACCCTCACGCATCCGAAGTTTATACCACTTCTTCCTCAAGAGCAATTTGTTTACCAGGGACTTGCTCTGGTAGAGGGATTCCAACTTACGCCATAGACTTCGTGCCGAAGTCTCCTCCATGACGTTAGTCAAGATTGAATCTGCAAGGAATAACTGGATCAGGCCCTTAGCCTTTCGATCGGTTTTCGTCCAGGCCGCCGCCTCCGCTGCACCATCTGCAGTCACGTCTGCAGATTTTCCCTTCGATGCGCTTGCATCCTTCTCTGCTACCTTAGGAACGGGAGGATCATCTTCGATCGCAGACCATAGATCTCGATCAATCAACATATTTGCCATCTTCATCTTCCATAGATCAAATCGACTTCCGTCAAACTTTTCGATCTCGATCCGCACGCCGCCCGAACCCATCTCCAGGATCAAGAACCTAGCTCTGAAACCAAATGTAAAGAAACAGGGTGTGCCGAGACGAGAAATTCGACAGAAAATTCAAAACAAAAAACACAGATCAATCACAGAAGACACACAGATATACAGAGGTTCACCCAAGCTGGGCTATATCCCCTCTCCCCCTTCCTCTTCTCTTCTTTCTATTTACCAAGATGGATTACAGCTTACAAGGTTACAAGGATCAAATCCGATCCTACCTCACACAACCCTCTCAGAAAAGAACAGAGGAACCGCCGCCAAGGAACACCGCGCAAAACACTATTGCACTCTCTTGGACTTAATCGCCTTCTCCTCTCTCTCCTCTAACCCTAAACCAGGGTTATGAACCCTTTAAATAGGGCGCCAGACCGGGCTCAGACCAACCAACCGCTGAGACGGTCCAATAACATCCGCTGAGACGGAACCAGCTGAGACAGCATGTACATCAGGCGTCGAGCATCGAACGCAGGCGTCGAGCGCAGGCGTCGAGCATCGAACGCGGGTGTCGAGCGCAGGCGTCGAGCGTCGAGCGCAGGCGTCGAGCGTCGAGCGCAGGCGTCGAGCACATGCATCAAGCGTTGACCGCATGCATCGAGCGCAGGCATCGAGCGTCGAACGCAGGCCTCTCCCGTTCCACGAACCGCTGAGGCAAGGACCCGTTCGTCGAACGCAGGCCTCTCCGTTCGTCGAACGCCGTTCGACGAACCCTTCTCCGTTCTTCAAGCACAGGAGGAGTTCGATGAACTCTTCTCCGTTCGTCGAATGTCGTTCGACGAACCCTGACCAGAAGTGTTCCCCTACTGCAACATGGCCCACTTGGTTCTCTAAATTTTTGATCTATCTGGTGAGGTTCCGGATGTTCGATTCATTTGTAGCAACATATTTTGCAAAGACCTCTTCAAGCGAAGAGGGCTTGTGCTGTTGCGGTGGAAAACCGGGAGGATTAAAATTTTGAGAAATCAAATTTAGAGGTGGAGTTAAGTTAAGAAGTTGATTAGGGGGGGGGGGGGTGATTTAGATTCATAGCACGCTGAGCATTTCCTTGGTTGCTCCACAAGAAATTCAGATGATTCCTATAACCCGCATTGTATGTGTTGTTATACGGAGCGGAGTTCGGGTTATAGGAAGGCCGAGGCAGATTTCCCATGTAGTCAATATGTTCTTCAATTAAAACGTTATTAGCCCAAGGAGGAGTGGCGGAGGAAGCAGACATCTCCGCCACTTGCTTTGTTAAGCGCTCAACTTGTAAAGCCAAATTTGCGTTTGCGTCTATTTCAAAATTTCCGGCTGGCTTATTAGGCCGCGCTCGGGGCATGTCCCATTGGTATGCATTCGTGGCCATCTCTTTGAAAAGCTCTTGAGCGGCGTCCGGGGTTTTGTTATTTAACGTCCCCCGGCGGCCGCATCAATCATTTGCCTCGTTTTGAGATTTAAGCCATTATAAAATATTTGCACTTGTTGCCAAGTGGCAAGTGCGTGGTGAGGGCATCTACGCAAAAGCTCCTTGAAGAGCTCCCATGTGTCATAGAGAGTCTCCGAGTCGATTTGCATGAAGGACGCAATATCTGTGCTCAATTTAGCGGTCTTTGAAGGCGGGAAATATTTATTGAGAAATTTTTCCGCCATTTCGGCCCATGTAGTGATGGACCCCCTAGGTAGGGAGCCCAGCCACTGCTTGGCCTTAGACCGCAAAGAAAAAGGAAAGAGACGCAATCGAATGGCGTCATCAATGACGCCATTGATTTTAAAAGTATCGCAAATTTCAAGAAAGTAAGAAATATGCGAATTTGGATCTTCGTCCGGTTGACCATCGAAGGTCACCGATTGTTGCACCATTTGTATGATGCTGGACTTGATCTCAAAATTATTGTTCGCCACCGTGGGGCGAATAATACTCGATTGTGTGCCTTCCAAATTCGGCCGCGCATAATAGGACATGGTCCGTTGCGCGGCCTCATTAGGATTTGGCGCGTTAGGATCAGGAGGATCAAGATTAGGATCCATATTCGCTGCGTTAGTGTCCCCGATCGACTCTTCGAATTCTACTTGATTTTCCTGATCACGAGAACAGCGGTGCCTCAAAAGGGTTTGCTCGATCTATGGATCAAAAGGAATATTCGAAGCGCTACCTCGGGTCATACACTAAAAAGAAAAGAAGGGGAGAGAGAGAAACATAAAATAAAATAGAAAAGAGATTAAACTAAAGTGAAAAAGAAAAGAAAGGAAGAGGAAAAACTAGATAATCTTTTTTTCTTTTTGGAATTTAGAAAAAAAAACAAAATAAAATAAAATAAAAAGAAGCATGATAAAATTAATAGCTATCCTCTTTTCAAAATATCTACGCAAAGTCCCCGGCAACGGCGCAAAAAACTTTATATAGAAATTTTGTGTTTTGAAATTAAGCGAAGGTTAAAGATTTTCTCCAAACTATATCCGATAAAGGCAAGTGTACTTTATCGTCTATAATATAGGATATTTAGAAATACCAAGGTCGTATTCCACGGGGCACGTTGATTACTTCTACTTCGAGGAAAATCACCATTATCTTATCTAACGATTTTTTGAAGGTTGTTTTACTTAACTAAAAAAAAGACAATTTGCAAGCGAAATGAAAAGATTAAACGATGGTAAAAGAGATTAGTGCTCATGGTGGAGGGGGAAGAGAAAGAAAAATAAAATTGCATAATAAGAAAAATTACAAGTAGAAAGAGACAAATAAAGAGAACAACTAAATTTTATTTATACCAAAAACGATTACAAGTTGAAGGAGAATTACAACACTAGCAAGAAGAGATTATAAGAACACTAAACTATTGCATTGAAAGAAAAGAAACTAGTACATTGCATGATAAGAAAAAAAGAACATGAAAGCTTAAAAAAGACATGGACAAGCATTCAAAAACTTCACTAATAGCTCTAGCAGAACCTCCCCCACTCTAAATTTTCTGAACCCCGGACTCAAGGGAGAGCCACTGAATTTATAGCAAAAAATTTCAAGTTACACGCGCTCGGTCACGGGCGTGACCAAGGGCGTGTAAGCACTATTCACATTGGATCCTGCTGTGGCGTGGGCTTGCGTGATGGCGCGACCGAAAAAGTCAAGGCACGGGCGTGACATTTTGGGTCACGACTTCATTAAATGCAGCATGGGCTGGCTTGCGGCACGACGACGTGCATGGATCACTCGGGAAAGTCACGGGCGTGACATATGAGAAACGGGCATGACTCCTGTTGACTTCTTGACGGCTTCTCCATGTATCGATGGCTACCCGCTGGGAAGATTACACGCCCGCCTGGATAGAGAGTTCGTCGAACGCAGCTCGGGTTTCGTCGAACGCAACTCAGGTTTTGTCGAACGCAGCTCAGGTTTCGTCGAACTCAGCTTGGTTTTCGTCGAACGTCTGGGTAGAGAGATTTCGTCGAACGCAGCTCTGTTTTCGTCGAACGCCTGGGAAAAGAGCTTTCGTCAAACTCAGCTCGGGTTTCGTCGAACGCAGGGGCAGAGAGCGTTCGTCGAACTCAGCTAGGGTTTAGTCGGACGCAGGGGCAGAGAGCGTTCGTCGAACTCAGGGGCAGAGCGCGTTTGTCGAACTCAGCTCGGGTTTCGTCGAACGCAGGGGCAGAGAGCGTTCGTCGATCTCAGCTCTTTAGGTCACACACCCTTGGTCACAGGCGTGACTGAGGGCGTGACTTGTAATTTTCTCCAATTTTCCCCAAAATTCTGCAAAAATTGAAATTAAGCTAAGTTAGAAATAAAATTACAAAATAACTACTTATGACCTAAAATTGACATGAAAAAGAAAAATACCTATTAAATATTTACAAAATTTTCTATTAAAAAGTTATATAAAAACTACTTTTCAATGTCTATATGTGTATTGTCATATGAGGTTCTGACTTCTTCAAATAGGGGGAGATTATTGGGTATATTGTCCACAAGATTCTTGATTTGAAGAAGGCCTCAAGATGACAATTAACATCTTGTATTTGATGCTTGTATGAGTTTTGATGTGACAGGTACAACAGAAATGCTTGGCTAATATAATGTTAGGCTTATGGTCACCCAAATAGGGCTTTGTACTTGTAATCCCTTAAGGTGCAAAACTCATGTTGAACTATGATTTAATCCTATATTTGACATGTCATTATCATGAGGAAAAGCAACATAGTTAAAAGAAATTAAAGTAAGAAGCAAAGATTAGTCTAAGTTAAATGTCAACTGCATCGACTGAATGACTAAGGAAAATATCGACTGCATTGACTGGAAGTTAAGTAATTTGTCGAATGTATCGACTAGGCAGTTAAGTAATTTGTCGACTGCATCGACTAGACAGTTAAGTAATTTGTCGACTGCATCGACTAGACAGTTAAGCAATTTGTCGACTGCATCGACTGGAAGACTACTTGATTTATCGACTGCATCGTCCAAACTGTGACAAAAGGATCTTTCCAGGATTGATTTCTTAAGTATGGACTGCATCAGGTTATGCTTTTAAGGTGGAGGTTATCGACTACATCATGTCTATAAGTACTGAAGGATTTTATCGACTACAAGTGATGCTGGATTTTATCAACTGCATAGATTATTTTGTCGGCCTAAAGCATGTTCTAACGGCCATATTCTGAGATCAAGCCACAAATTATGCAGTCATTCAAATTGATTTGAATTTCACTTTCCACTGCAATAATCAAGGTGCTTTAAGAGGAAATAAATTATACTCATTGATTTCAGATTGATGTCATTTAAAGGACTTTCCTTAGGGAAAATTTCTAGCCGTTGAAGCATTCCTTTTTCAGAAGCAAGGCCTTTGCCGATCCAGTATTCTATATAAAGGGATATGAATATTGAATAAGATATACATATACATACATTTACAAGAAGGCACGTGTGCATACACTTAGAAAAAAATTTTGTGCAAGCATTTTGTAGTGGTCAAGCTATAGAATTCTGTCTCATCTACAACCATTGCAATCCTGAGAGAGATTTCTTCCAAGGCTCAACAGAACTATTCTCTTTCTGAAGAACATTTCTCTCTTGACTAAGTATTCTTGATTCAGCCAAATTCATTTCAAGCAAATATATTCAAAAACTGATTAAGGAAAAAGAAGCTTTCACAGTGCTTCTATTGAAGACTCAAGTATAGTTGGTTGAGTCAAAATCTGTACAAATTCTTTATAATTGTAGGATCCTTTTTGGATCTGAGTTTGTTGTAGGATTCCAATGGAAATCTGAGCTGTAGGATCATTGTGATCTGAGATAGAATCTTTGAAAAGATATGAGTGTAGATCTCTTCGAGAGACTGAGTTAGGGTTGCTCTTGGCCTGAGTGTAGGATCTTGTGTCTTAAGATCTGAGTTGTAGGACCTTGTGTTAAAGGTTTGAGGTAGGGGACTGTTGTTCCTGAGTTGTACGACTCAAGGACTCTGAGTGTAAGATCATTTGATCTGAGAAATTTGCAGAAGTTGGCCAATGCTTGCACTCTGCTAGATAGGTGAAGGGGGAAAGTGGATGTACCCATAATTGGGGAACCACTATAAATATCTTGGTGTACTGTGCTATGGATTGTGCTTCTTTGTTGCTTTGTTATGCTTAAAAGTTGATAGTTAAAAAAGAAAGAATAAATATCTTAAAACACCAATTCACCTCCCCCTCTAGGTTATTAGACAACAACCCTTATCTTTCAATATTATCGAGGTGATAAGCACTCAAATATAATAAATATACAATCATACCCTTACACTTAGTTTGATCAACAAAGATCCTCGTTTCAAATTTTCCTAATTTTAGTGATGCACTCATAGGAGTATTGGCTTGTTTAAGTCAATCAAATCCAAATTTTTAAGCATGTCTTGGATATATTTACATTAGCAAATAAAATTCCAACATCTCGTTGTGAAATTTGACATCCAAGAAAATATGTTAGTTCAACAATCTAGCTCATTTTAAATTCATTTTGCATCACATTAACCACTTCTTTAAATAAAGATTTATTCGTGGAACTAAAAATTATATCAACATATAATTATAAAATAATCAAATAGTTTCATATATGTTTGATGAAAATGGTTGTGTCGGCACTGCCCATAAAAATCCATGTTTTAACAAAAATGATAGTAGATGATCATACAATGCATGTGGTACTAATTTTAATCCATAATTAGCTTTATTAATTTTATGGTTCATAAATTCGCAATTCATAATTCTCAGTGGTTGAACAACATAGACTTCTTCTTTAATAACCCAATTTAAAAATGCACTTTTAGCATTAATTTGAAATATTTTAAATTTTTATGGATCACAAATGCAAGTAAAATATGTAGATGCTTTAAGTAAGTAATAGGTGCAAAAGTTTCTTCAAAATTAACCCTTTCTATTTGTAAAAATCCTTGAACTACTAACCTAGCCTTATTTTTAGCGATCCTAGATTCACCAACCAACTTATCTTTAAGTAGCCATTTTTTTCCTACAATTAGATGATTAGACAGATGCTCAACTAGGTTCCAAACATTATTTCTTTCAAATTGGACTATGTTCCTCACTCATAGCTAAAAATCGTGATTCTACATTATGAGTGGCAAACACATTCTTTGGTTGGACATAAAAAAATAAAGCATAAGTTTGAGAAGGATTCATGCAAAGTAGAACATGTTGTTAACCCCCCCCCCCCCCCCCCCCCCCCCCCCCCCGATAGTTCCCCAACCACGAGTTCTCTTAGATGATTTTTGGAGAACTTTAGTTTGCTTGGTGGTTCATATGAATGCTCCTCTTCCACTTCGTTGGCATCGCTTGCATTGTAATCATTATTCTCCAAAGTAGGCAAATGTTGATCATCTTTTCCTACCAGAGTGCTTGGAACTACACATGAAGCAAATTCGTCAAATTTAACATGAATTGATTCTTCAAAAGTCTTAGTCATTTTGCTATAAATTCTATAAGCGCCGCTAACTAAATAATATCCAAGAAATATATCCTCATTATATTTTTCATCAAATTTTCTTATGTTATCTTTTGTATTTAAAATAAATTATTTGCAACCAAAAACTTTATGATGAGATAAATTATGCTTCTTTTGAAAATATAGTTCATAATGAGTTAATTTAAATAGAGGGTGAAGCATAACTCTGTTCATTACATAACATAGTCCAATTTTAAGATGAGATAAATTTACATAGTGTGGGCTAGTTCTTGTAGGTCCATTTTTTCCTCTCCACTACATTGTTAGGATTGGAAACATTTTGTGTTTCTTCTTGAATAGAGACTTTCTTCTCCCATCGAGAAGGATATTGAAAGTATGACATATTTTGTTTTGGACTTGAACTAAAAAGGTGTTCGTGTATAGTCGCCTGTAAGACCCCCCTCCCAAAAAATGAGTAAGAACTTATGCCCAAAGAAACTGCCCTCTTGTGGTGCCGACTGACATGTTAGTCCTACTACATAACACTTACCATGATGGTCGATACATCAAAACATCACCAAACCAGAGTACACACCATAGCTGAAGCAAAACACCAAAATTCCACTAGCATAACATCATCACAAAAGTAATACAAATAGTCTCCAAAGTAAATGCAGAAATAGAGGAAATGGGCTAACACATGCCCAAGTCAACAATAAGAAAATCAGTCTATAATAATAACTTCAAGAACTCCCACATCTCTCAGGCCCTTCAAAGAACTGGTAGATGAATTTAGAACACGAGGTGGTGCGGGAGATACCTTAACAGAACATCTTCAACCTCGATACGAATGGAATCACTGTGGATCCTCCGGGTAGGACTCCACCTACTCCTACTCCTGAGATGGTGACCACAAAACTATTAGTCATAAAGACTAAGAAACATCCTCCCTCTCCCAATGCCCCTAAGGCACTAGGTAGGCAAGGACAATAATCTACACAAACATGTTCAGCATAAAATAATCGAAGTAGATTCCAACCAAGTTTATGACATGAGAGGTATACAAAGAATTATAAGCAAACAAACTTCAAAAGTAGCTTATCGCCTAAGAACGACCATATGGACATATGCAAGAAGGGTCCATATTACAATACAACAATAAATAAATTATCCTATAAGGATTCCCATAAAAGCTTATAAGATAAGGGTCTAAGAGATATACATAAATATAACCTATCTTATAAATGTGACCATGCAAATTTATTGGATAAGAGTTAAATGCAATATGACAAGTAATACTGAATATGCATAATACCATATGCAACTCTAATACTCTATAAAAACTTACGTTGACGCCTTCTAGATCTTTAGGTGATGAGAATTGAGCCTCAATTGAGATTTTGATTTCAAAAATCCATGGCCGAATGGGAGAAAATGTTCATGCTAGAAACTGGGATTTTGGTCATGGCTCGTTGTAATTCTAGTTCCAATCGATCCCTTGCTTCAAAATGAAACTATATGAACTTATTTTGTGAAGGAAGATGGAATGTGGAGGGAGTATTGGTCAAAACAAGTACAAAATCCCCTTACCCATCGGTTAAAGGAAGAAAACGACCTAGAATTTGTTGGATCTGCTTCAAGATTCGTGTTATATTGATTTTTATAAACTATAGCATTATCAACATTTCTGTGACACTTATTGCAGCATGTTGAAGCTTGATTTATGGCCCCTTATAGGCATATCTAGGTGTAGTGATGAACATAAAATTTGTATCCTTTTGTCTCTACTTTCTAGGGAATTTTAAATCACCTCATTTGTCCCTACAACCCCCAGAATCTCTATTTTTCTGGGAGGTGTCCTAAAGGTGACCTAGATATTAAATTGTTAATTCCTAACTATTGTCTAATGGCATGGGTCTGATATTTTGGTCATGCCTGAGGGGTGCCTAGATAGAGTTCCCATCCAAAAATCAGAATTTTTGGAGGACATTTCTCTATGATTTAGGTAAAAATTTAATTATGCATGTATAGGTGATATACATGGTTAAACAACAAAATGACCCAGATCTCTCGTAAATTGTTTTTTAGGTCATCATGTTCCATTGGTCAAAATTGGGGACCATTTGGATTTCTGCATGTGGGAGTATTCCACTTGCATGAACCTTGTAGGTTTGGTAATGGTGTGCATTTAGCACAAAACTATATTTGGTGTATTTTTCCCAAAGTACTTATTGCAAGCCAATGAAACTTTGGTCATGCATGCGTTATAATAATATATATCACCTCCGGAAGAATGGAAATTTTTGGAATATAATTTCCTATATTTTAAGTAAATATTCATATGTCATACTTTTAAATTAATGAAATGTTTGTGACCAAATCAATTAGGTAAAATCCAAATCTCTGTCATATGCGTTATTAAGTAATAACACACCTCTAGAAATTTATTGAGAATTATTGAGCTTCCTTTTCTCTGATTATTGTATTTATTTGTATTTACCTCACATGTGAATTTAGGAAATAATCATGGTTAGATTAATTTGGAAAATTCCAATATTCTGGCTAGTCACTTGTTAGAGTAATATTTATCTCTGGAAATTTACTTTAAATTTTTGGGAGAACGTTTTATATAGTTCATGTGTAAATGTTGAATTATCACCCTTGCAAATTTATGAAATATTTTGGATATAATATTAATGGAAAATTTTCAATCTCTATTAAACATTATTTTGAATCATGACAATCCTCTGGAAAATTACTTGGAATAATTGGGTATCATTTGTATGTACTTCATGTTCAATATTTGGTAGTTCCCCATAATTAGTGAAATTAATTTTTAGGCCCAAATGAAATGGAAAATATCTGAATTTCTGGTAGACCATATTTCATATCATGTTTAACCAATGGAGTTAATTTTAGATGCACTAGTCTTGAAATGAGGATAGTATCTTTATAAATAACTTGGATAGTAATAATTGTGCATATGGTCTGCATATAGTAAAAATGCCTTCTATGGATTTGATCATCATAATCACCTTGGATATAGATAAAAATTGACATGTGATAGTAGGACTAAATTTATATCGGCTCCTAAAATTAATAGAATTTTTGAAGCAAAAATGTTCTATAGTTTGAATGAAAATACGATTTTATGTCACATGCGTGTATTAATGAAATTTTAGTAAGTTAATTACTTTGGAAAATTATAATTGTTGGAAACACTACCCGCAATGTTCCAGATTTGGAGAAGTCCCTTATTCAATGATAAGTACATTATGTATTTAATATCTATTTGATGTGACATAAGCAGAATGGGACATCATTCAACCTATATATGTTTGGAGATCAAGTACAAAATTTGTACAATATCATTGTGTGCGTGCACTCACACAATGATATCATTTTGATCACTCACAAAGGGGAGCAGAAAGAGTTAGTCAACCATCAACATGATAATAAGAAGAACACGAAGATATCGTCATGAAAATAAGCTTCACACGACGATATCACCGTGAGAGCTCAAGAAAAGTCTGTTAAGTTATTTATCGTCGTGTCAACAAGCTTCACATGACGATATCATTGTAAAAGCTCAAGGAAAGTTTACTAAGTCATTTATGATCGTGTAGACAAGCTCCACATGACGATATCGTTGCAAGAGCTCAAGAGTGGTCTGCTAAGTCATTTATCGTTGTGTCAACTATCTTCACACAACGATATCATCTTGTTAAGCCCAGAAGATGGGATTTCAAATTGACGGAGACGACAATAGTAGATGTGAAATCAATCACTTCTGAAAAGTGCTCTGAGATAAAACATTTAAGGTCTCGATCGTTTGAAGTGGCATGGTGATAAAAGGATAAGAGAGGGTCAGCAAACCCTAACCTTTCATCTTGATCATTTTGTGAAGTCTGAAAGAAAAAGCTTGTCAGCAGCAAAAGCAATTGAATAGAAAATGCAAGCTTTCTCAAGAAGTAGAAGAAGCAAAGCTTCAAGAAAAAGAAAGGTCTCAATCTAGAGAGCAAGAAGAATTCTATTCTCAAGGATGCTCATCACTGATCCTGGTACAAAAGCACATCCATTGATTGATCCAGTGTTGCTGCTGAAGAAGGCTTTCTACTCAGAAAGACCTAAGAAGACTCAATCTACAACAACAATATTTTCTAGAGTCTAAATCTTATAAACTAACTTATTTATTTCTTCTGCTGTAAGATCTATCTGAGATCTAAGGTAGGGTTGTGCTATCATCCTGAGTGTAGGGATGGAGAGAAGGCCTGAGTGTAGGGCTTTGATGATAGCCTGAGGTAGGGTCTTGTGAAGACCTGAGGTAGGATTTAGGAGTAAATCTGAGTTGTAGGAGTGCTATCACTCTGAGGTAGGATTGTTGCTTGCACCTGAGGTAGGTTCCAAGAAGTGGATCTGAGGTAGGGGACTTGTTAAGTTCCTAAGTTGTAGGAGTCATGGACTATGAGGAGTATGATCTTTGATCTGAGATATTGGAGGAGTTGGCCTAGTCTAGCACACTACTAGATAGGTGAAGGGGGACTGTAGAGTACCCATAATCTGGGGAACCACTATAAATCTCTGTGTTATTATGTGATGTGTGTGTTTTTCTTTGTCTAGATTAAAAACAACCCACATAGTTATAAAGAGACTAGAATATTTTAAACACATATTCACCCCCCCTCTAGGTGATTAGACTACTCCTTAATCTTTAAATAATTTTCTGGCATGATATCATTTTGATCATATTACATCTTTGGTATTAATTTTAGAACATATAGATGAGTTTTGGTGGAGAGTCACACAAGTCCGAATATATAAGTAGAAAAAGTGAGCAGCGTTTAACATAATGCATGCTAGTGAGTAAACTTGAGGACAAACCTAGGGCTTGACAAAAGATGAATTAGTGGCATGTTTGGGAGTGGTTGAGCTTCTGATTGGTATCCTAGGGAAATTGGCCAAGTGATGATGAGTGATAGATAACATGGACGCTAAGGGGAGGAGTTAATATTGGAATTCAACGGATAAGTCAACTCTTTTCCCCGAGAGAGTTATATGTCTAACTGAAGATAATAAGAGCAATAAGATTAAATATCTTGATAAAGGGAAGTTTGAGCTTCAACCCATCATACTTCCTAGTACCGTTACGAGCCCTTCACCGGGTAGACCTCAGAAAGTCCAAGATCCACCTTAAACCTATCTTATGATAATAAGAGCAACATTGAGAGAGGGTTATAATGAAGGGTAAACATCAATAAGATTAAAGGTCTTGAGAAAGGGAAGTTTGGGCTTCAGCCAATCATACTTCCTATTCCCGCTACGAGCCCTTCACCGGGTAGATCTCAGAAAGTCCAAGATTCACCTTAAGTCTCTAAGTATAACTAAACACTAAACAAGATTTGATTAAGTGGGTGAATAATGGTACTAGCAAGCCTCGTTCTTTGTTAAGGGATGTAGTTGGTTATGAAGGATTAGTTAGTCCTGCGAGCTGGAGGCTCGGTGTGGTTCTGATATCAGGATTGGTTAGGCATGCAAGATGGAGGCTCAGCTGGTTGAGGTGATACACTACATGTGCATATTAGTGGCGGGTCTTCAGTATTGGTCCAGTCGGCACACCGATGGAAGTACGTTGACTCTGATGAGGTTTAGTGGTTTAGAGGGCCTGTAGGTTATTTTTACTACAGTTTGGAGGACAATCCCTAATAACCCGCACCCGATCATAAAAGACTGGTGGTTAGCCAGCATGAGTACGCAAAAACTCAAAAGGTGCACCTAGTATATGTACAGAGGCATATGTAAGGTCTAGGTTTGGTAGTGTGCATACCTCCTAGGAGAGGAGGAACTGATCCACTGCCTCCGTAGCCATGATGGTGGTACCTGAGAGGATAGCTACCTCCGAAAAATAGGAAGTAATGATATGTGCACACAGAGTCGTGTGTGTGATTTGCACTTATATGAATCATGGCATAATACATTACATTGCATAACATAACATTCATATATTATAACATACATACTTGCATATCTTGATCATATAAATTAGTGTGGGCTCTTTGATATGATGAGTTAATTACCAGAAATATTAAGTTATAAGTTTGTATGAGCATTCATATAAGTTAAGGTACGCTACTATGATGGTAGTGTAGCTTGCACTTTTCTCTACTTTACTTACTACGCCGCACCTTTGTTTACTTCTGCTCTTTACTATTGTGCTAAACTATATAGAACTGCTAGCTTAAATGTACTTGTTATAGTAGTTCTTACATATATACTTGCTAGTTAGAGCCACGCTACCCATTTGTTCTACTACTTGTTGTCCTCCTTTTCTTCCTCCCGCCCGATATCTAGGAGTCGCGGGGGGAGGCGAGGACAAAATGACTTAATCTTGTTGACTAATGGTCGGACGTGGTTGTAACACCAGGTGCACGAGGAGCCAGAGCAGCAACACGAATAGTAGGAAGGGGTGGAAAAACTTGAGGAGTCGTTGCCTCGCACTATAACCATCTTACCACAGGTTGATGAGAGTTTTGTTTAGTTTCCGCATTGTTGTAGAGTGAGAGAGTGTTGTACTTTACTTTTGGGCATGTACCGGGCATAAGCCCTTACTCTTTCATTTGTACTCATTGATGAACATATTGGTATCTCTTTTTGATATATATATATATATATATATATATATATATATATATATATATATATATATATACGAGTGCCCGACACGGGGCTCCGCCCCTACGACCAAGCGCGACAGTACCCAGCCGGCAATGGCGTGCTTCGCCCGCCCTCGACGCAATGCTGTCAGGCGGCCTTCGACCGCATCCAGGCGGGCTTCGCCCACCTTCGCACGGGCTTCGCCCGTGCTAGACGTGTCTACGGGCTGCGCCCGGAACATATACATATGAGTACTCGAAATGTCCGTAAAAAATATACATCAATATTACGATATTTATTTAAAAAAAAGGTATATACTTAAAAAAATTATTTTATTTCTCTCTCCCTCCCTCTCTCTCTCTCCCTCCCTCTCTCTCTCTCCCTCTCCGCCACTCTCTCTCTCCCTCTCTCCTCTCTTTCTCTCTCTCCCTCTCTCTCTTCTCTTTAAAAATAATATTTTTTATTGAGAGATCCAACAGTTGAAAATGAAAGCACGATAAGAGCATGGAGAATGCTATATTCCCTTATATAATAAAGATATATATTATGATTATGGACTTGGCTTTTTTAAGTTGCTTTTTTTCTCATGTTGTCCTGGATGAGCGTACTTGCTGGAAGAATCAGCATATTGCGGTGGCGACTAACCCGTGTGTTGGTGTCACCATAAGGCGACATTTCTAGGCATAAAACCAACTCGGATGTCTCATAAAAATCACGGGAGGGGTCTTACATATCATTTGTACTCACTGTGAAAGACTCCCAAGTAGTAAGAATGTTGGGCCTACTAAAGTACTCTACCCCATAAAGTAGCTAAGGTGTCCCTCAAGACCCTCCATTCATTAAGAGTCACATCACAAGCTCCCCATCAGTTCGCTCTATTCAGGTGAGTCTAATATATCCTCCACACAACCATATTCATCATAGTTATGATAGGGACACATGCATGAGAAAAGAGACTAAACACTCTTTATGCAATTAGTGGTCTAAGACAAACCAAATAGCTCCTAAGAAAATTATAAGCATGAACAGACTTTTCAAAATACCTCATCAGAGTATCAACAGATCTAAATGATACTTAGAGTGCAATGGGCGATTCAAATGAATACAAGAAGTATAAATACTACTACATCAAATACATGATGGATGATCAACTACAACTTAGTGAAAAAGGGCTTAACAGCTTTTAATCAATTGGTTAGCATAAAATGATACCAATTTGCAAGAAGGGGAATTCTTCATAAAACCAACATGAAATATAGAGCATAAGTTTACCATGTAATAATAAAATAGCTATCTATATTTGAAAACACATTATTTGATGACATACAACATATTTCATAAACGATATTGTTTATAAGGAAAATATGTAATGATTGATTGCAAAGTCCACTATTAATGAAATACTCCCAATGCATAGGTGATTGTTCACTGAAATTCATAGAAGGGTCAATAAAAAAATCATAAGTTAAAACTTTAGGATGTGACGAATGTCCATATTATATAACATCATAAGTATGTGTGACACATTACATTATAATCTTAATTATTGAATCTAGCAAATGCTAAGTAAAAATGTCCTCAAATTTGAATAACAGAAGATTATATGTTAACAAAGGCTCTGTAAAAATTTCACATTTAAAATCTTCATAGTTTGAGAAATATTTAGAAAATGAATTTTTCCTACAGTTAAGTGTGACAAATTAAAGCAAAACATGTTCATATGATAATTAGAGAATATGAAGTCCAAATGACACCAAATTTTGGTCACAAAGACACCATGAGACCCCAAAGAAACCACCAAAATTTGGAGTTAAAATAATCAGTGGATACCCACTTAATTTCATTTATTTTATTTATGTAACAAGACTAAATATTTACAAATAGTTGGTAAAGTGTATCAAAAAATTCCAATACTTTTACGAAATATTCCTAGGCATAAGGATAACTCACAACCCAAATTTCAGACCATGTGATGAATATTCAAATAAAAATACACTTTATTTACTTTTACCAAAGTTTAGGATAACCTATTTACTTTTACCAAAGTTTAGGATAACCTATCTTTGGATAGAGATTTTGTAGGATACACGTGTCACCATGAGTAGTGCCACCCAATTTTGGAAAAGCTTCACTGTCCTCTACAATTTTTATGATAAACACTTTCATGAAAATGACCAGAAGGTTCTCTGAATTATAGATTAAAAAGATTGTGTTTAATTCACATTTTGTCACACCTTATTAATCATGTTAATTCATATCGGTCTGCGAAAAATGGATAGCGCATATCTTAACAATGATCTTATGGGCTAGATCAATTCATACCACAACCTTTACAAAAAACATAGTGGATTTGTTCATCAAATCCACTGTGGGGAGAGCCAATCATTGTTGAGGTTATAGACGACATTGATTTCATCTCTCCCATTGATTGGACGACATGCATGTCTTGACAGAGAGACAAGGATCTACATCAATTTGTGGCGGTGGCAACTCTTTTATGATGACCCATAGTCTGGGACTCCACCACCAATCGACTCGTTAGAGGAAGGCAGTCCTTTGGGTGGCAGTCTGGTTGCCAATTGCCACTGACAGTCACAGGAAAATGCACATTATTCTCTACTCATGTTGCTGGATATCATTTTCTCCAACGACAGCAACCACCTCAAGGGCCTCTCAGAAGAACAAGAGCTATTTTCCTACTATGGAGGTGCCTTCTAGTGATCCTTATAAAGGTCTAGAATGCTTCCTCCCTCGATGGTAGTCTGAGGCAAGGGTGGCCGGGGAACATTATTCTGGTGGATGCAACTCTTGGCTCTAACCTCTTACATGGTCTATGCTTTGAGAGTTTTTGGATGGTTACCACGGGAGGGGATGAAGATGCTGAATGGAGACATGGCAACATGGTGGCAATACAGTGGCAAAAATATTTCCTTCGCATCTTCGGTCACACGCGGCGATCTCTAGAGCATTCTCTCATTTCATTTGGATTTACAAGTGTGGAAAGACTCTAAATGAAACACCATTAGGGCTTAATAAATGCTACAGGTTTCAATACACCCCTTGGTGTAGCCATCCATCCCCACCATGAAGGGAGACATCCCTTGGGTGAAGAGGTGATCGGGGCCCAGTCTAATGAACCATGAATAAGGAGGAAATGGTCGGTCAACCTTGGCGTGGTCAGGTTTGACCCTCCATGATCAAATATTTACCAATAGGTGACATGGTCTGGCCATGTGTGTGGTTAGGTGGAGGGTGAGCCATCACCAAGCCTAATCAAGGTCAAAATGGGTCTAGACAAAGCCCACAGTTACAAAGCTTTAGGTTTGACCTAAATTGACCTAGGGTTGACCTAATTAATGAAGTGGCAACCTTTAATTGGATGGAGAGGGGTATGACATGTCTTTCATGACCAAAGCATAGCTTGGGTTAAATCATCAACATACAACACATTAGAAATGGAATAGGAATCGTTGCCCATTGAAGCAATACCCATGATCGTTCTGTTATTATTGTCATCAAATGTGAAATATTCACCTTTCTTCTCCTTCGGGCTAAGAAAGTTATCATTGTTGTATGTCATGTGTTTGGAGCATCCCATCTCCAAATGCCACATGTCTCTTTGTCCTTAGCCTACCAACATACCTAGAAATAAGTGGGGAACAAAGATTTGATTACCCAAGAAGTTTTGCCCATAACATAGGTGGATGCCTTAGGTACCCAGAAGCATGAGCCTGATGCGTGTCCAAATTTAATGCAGTTTGAACATGAAAGAAATGCAGTGGTGACTGACCTCTTAGTTATGGGCGGACTCTTGTTGGAGGTAGGATAATCATATACATAATGCATCCCCTTTTATTATTTGTTGGGTACTATTTGAAAAGAATCGTTATCGTCGGTGGTAGTAGGTACCGTTTGAAGTAGTATCACAGAAGTATATTTGAGTCCATATTTTGAACCTCCATGACATTGGTTGGCCAAAATCATGTCCAGAGAATTTAGCCAACACCGAGTTTTCCTATGACGAGGTTCAAATTATGGATTTGTGCTTTTAGCATAATATTTTTTTTGCGACAAACATCACACACATATTAGCAAACATTTTCTTGCCATTTTCAATTTGGGATAGGTATTTATTTAGTTTCTTCTCCGCATCTCTCTTTTCTTTAGTAATAGATTTAATGGTAGAGTTGTATGTGGAGAGCAATTCATTCAATTCAGTTATCTTTGTCGAAGAGGTGTCAAAATCTTGACAATCGATTTTAGCCTTCCCATATTTAATCAATTATATATTTAATTTTTTTCTTTTCTTTTAAAAGTGTTTTATTTTTAATTTTCAAAATACCTAGATCATTTAAAGTTAAGTTGAAAATTTGGTGCTCTTTATAAAGATTATCATAAGAGGGAGGAGGTAGCTTAGTGTCGCTTTGGACACTGTTGTTATCATCGGCAGATCGCGTGCTTCTTCTCATAAGGTGCTTATTGGCCTATTCATTATCACTCTAACTAGGCACACTTCACTCCTTGGAAGTAGAACCATCCTAGGTGATCCTTCCCTACTTTCCTCTTTTTTATCTTCTTTCTCTTCTTCTTCTTCTCCTTCTATTCTTTCGGGTATTTGGGGTAGTTGCTTCTTTTATGGCTAAGCTACTTAGAGTGATATCACTTAGGAGTCGGCCTCTCTTCCTCGCTCTTGTTGAAGCTTCCACCTTCTTTAATGATGTACCTCTCTTGTTCATATATTTTTGGAATTTGATCCTTTGTTGTTCAACATCATCTTCATCATCTTCTTTTACTGACTTAAGTGTCAATGATTTCTTCTTCAGCTCCACTTAATATTCTTTTGGTTGAATCTTCCGTTCAACCTCAAGGGTTTTCAAGTTCCCAATGATGCTCTCAATCTTGAGCCAGCTAAGTTCATGATACTCTGCAATATTTGTGACCTTCGAATTAAACCTTGGCGGGAGAGATCTTAGAATCATTTTCACCAAATTGCAATTGTAGATGGTCTTGCCAAGTGATTTGGATGCGTTCACAATTTTTGTAAACAATATGCACATATCATCCACCTCTTTGTATATCACCATGTGGAAGTGCTCATACTTCAATTCCGATAGAAACAACTTCGACTCCTTAATAGATGAAGTACCTTAATGAGTTAATTCCAATAATTGCCAAATATCAAAAGCAATTTCTCAAGTACAAGTTATATTAAATTTAGTTCTATCTAATGGAAAAAAATTCATGACTTTAGCATTATTAGAATATCTATGTTTATAAAATTCATCTCATTTATCACGGGGATTTTCTACAACCTTATTTTCAATAGTAATAGATGGTGGTGTGTAATGTGTTTCAATCATGTGCCACATATCCATATATAAGGTCATAAGGAAGCATTTCATTCTAGTTTTCCAATATGTATAACCATTACCCGTGAAGAATGAGGGTGTGTTATACCTTGACCTTCATTAAAAGTAAAACCATGATTAGTCATATCTCAAGGTTATTTTCGCCTTCTAAGAGATATCATGTCTATGATACAACTTGTTGGATCGCAAGACTTCTTAGAGGGGTGAATAAGGATTAACTAAAAATTGCTAATTTTTCTTTTCATGAAATCAAATATGAAAGTCATTTAAGAGATTAAGCATAGAGAAAATTAGATTTTTAGACTTGAAAAGAAAAGCCAATTTTTTTATTAATCTCTTTGCATAATACAAGGTTTGATCTTAATGACACTAAGATCAAGGCAATGAAAAATAAACCTTAGTGTATTCTATACTGACTCTTCTCCCTAAGAACCAGTTGACCCTAGCTAATCCACCCCAGATTGGCCTCACACCACTTGGACTTACACTTAGATCTAGTCGTCATGTGCGAGGTGGATTTTCAACCATTCACCTATTCACCAATATAGTCGCCCCACGCAAGGCGAATTCTTACACGATACAAATATTTAGAAATCTAAGATTAATCAAACAAAATACAAAAAAGATAGATAGAACTTCAGCTGATAAACTCCTTATAATTTGATGTCAAAGGAAGACGTGGAAGAGACGCTCGTAATCGTGATGGTAGAACGTGGGCCTTTTGCTTTATTATTGTCATTACACAACAATATTCCTTTGAATAGATGTTCGTTGAAGTGTGGGAGTGTATGAGGATTTGTAGGCGGCCAAGACATCCTTTTCTTGAAGAATATGCATGCTGAAATAAAAATTCAGAGACAAAATTGTGAATTTATAGATCTCCGGGAGCTATTACTAGCTATAGATCGACTATCGTCGAGCGGTAGCATTGAAATACAAGTCCCGCGCCAGTTCCCTCCTCAAAATAATGGAGTTTTCCTATCATCGGACGGTGGAGGTTATCGTCGGGCGATAGAGGTTATCATCAACACTATCATCATTCTTGAGTTATTCAAGGCAACTTCCAAATTCATCAAGGCTCTAACTGCAAGTAGTCGTACGATGAGTGCTATTGTCGGGCGGTAGTGTCTATCGCTGGCGGTAGGCTGCAAAGTTGTCCTTTGACTCATGTTTAAGCTTTGTTAAAGCACAAAATGATCCTTCAATAGTTGCGGGAATATTTGTTTGGGCGGTTACTCCTGGTGTAACCGCCCGACCATGTGGTCTTGTATAGTTTGGGCGTTCAATCATTATTTAACCTCTCAGTTTGTGGTACTATTTACTCTGGGCGGACACTCTTGGTGTAACCACCAAGTCTTGTGTTCATGTTTAGTCTGGTCGGTCTCTCCTAGAGTAACCACCTTGTGTTATCCATCTAGCTCAGATGTATTTAGTCTTACATCATCAATTGTATATTTTATATCCTTATCTGTTCTATATAAAGAGAAGTGACCTCATCTAATATTCAGAATTTTTGAAAATATAATATTCAGTTATTTTCATTTTCTCGCATGATATCAGAGCCACAGATCCTACAACTGTGCTCTTTGTAATTGTTTCTTCTCATTACCTTTCGTAGACTTGGGTTGCTAACTGCATGCTCTTTCTGCTTCGTGTTCACGAACTTCAGTTGCAAACCGACTGCTCTTCTCGTTTAGTGTTCGCGGATTTCGGTTGTCTAAGCGCCTATTGTTTCTGCTTCGTGCTCGCCGGTGTTTGTGCTCATTCTCGCTAGCGGTTTGTGTGGATTTATGCTTAATGATCGCCAATGTTTGTGCTCGTTCTCGTCCATAAGTTGCCCCTGTGTGCGCACTCTATTTGCTTATGCCCCAGCTTCCCTGCAACCTTGCGCAGTTTCTCCGCCAGCTTGTGCAGTTTTTGATTATGTGTCCTCCCTTCTATATGGAAACCAATGCCCTCCTGCGGATTCAACCATCCCTACCCAATCTCCTACAGTTTCGACCAACTCTAACAATCTTGGAACTGCCTCTAAGTTAACCAGGCCGAATTACCCGTATTGGAGTCTCCTTTACTTTTCTGTTACGATCTTTGCTGTTACTGTCATTCTTCAATGCCCCCCCAGTCCAGGCCATCTTTTGATAGTTTTTCCCACTCTACGGGTTATGGTTTTTCCCATAGTATGGGTAGTTCCTTTGGAGGACGCAGACCTTCTCAGCACACCTGCTCCAATTGTGGGAAACTTGGCCATCATTTGGATCACTTTTTTGTCAAGTATCTTTACCTCCGCCATTAAACAGTTAAAGCCCCTCTTCTTACTAGCAAGCCTTCATCCTTCGTTGTCACCTCTTCAGGTAGCGCACACGTTGATAATCAGGGTAAGTTGCTCATTGATTTAGGTTCAACAAATCATATGAGCGGGAATCCGCTCATCTTTTCTCAGTTAGGGAAGCATAATCGGTCAGCCCCTGTTTGATTGCAGATGGCTCCCCTGCCCCGGTTTGTGGGACTGGTATGGTTTAGTCCACTCCCACTCTCCACCTTAATGACACTCTTTATGTGCCCAAATTTCCATGCAATTTATTATATGTTCATGCCCTCTCACGGCAACTACCATGCACTGTTACATTTACGTCTACTCGTTATTTTCAGGATCTTTGCTCCAAAGAGATGTTTGCTACTGGGACTAAAAGTGGGGACCTCATCTCTTGAATGTGAAGCTTACCAATATAGGAAACATCATTGTTCTCCTCCCCCCCCCCCCCAATGAACGCAGTTCCACTCGTCCATTTGATCTTGTTCATTCGGACGTCTGGGGTCCTTATCCTACCAAAACTGTTGGTAGGGGTAGTCTTTATTTTGTCACTTTTATTGGTGATTTTTTGTGATGTACTTGAGTATATCTTCTTATAGAACGTTCTGAATTATTCTCAGTATTCACTACTTTTTATAATGAAATTCGCACTCAATTTAATGCTTCTATTAAAATCCTTCATACCGATAATGCTAAAGAATATTTTTTTCATCAATTTTCTAAATATTGTATGAATAATGGTATTATACATCAGGCTAGCCGTGCCTATACATCTCAACAAATTGGTGCGGCCAAACACAAAAATTGTCATCTCCTTGACGTTGCGCGCACTCTTCTTACTCAGATGAAAGTTCCCCGCTCCTGTTTGGGTCATTCTATCCTCATTTCTTGCTACCTTATCAACTGTCTTACAACTACTGTTCTCCATGGTCAAGCACCATTTTCCATTCTGTATACTGGTGCTACCCCATTATCTCTCACCCCAAGAGTTTTTGGCTACATTGTTTTTGTTCACACTCCTTCCCTTGGTCGCGATAAACTTTCCCAGCACTGTTCCTGATTTGAAGAAGTGCTCAGATTAATGATAAATGCTTTATGAATTTGATGATATAACGTATTCAAGACTGCATAAGATGAATCATATATCAAGTAATTTTCTAATTCTAAAATTATCTAGGACTGGACATATCGTTGATATAATATACATATCGTTGAGAAAGCATCAAATCTACATCACTAGTGTATAGGCGATAAAATAATGAAAATTAACTAAGTAAAATATCGTTCCAAGACTCAGCAGAAGTATCGTGGAGAAAAATATCATATCGTCGAAATAGTTTCAATGATATCATCTTGATGAAGACACATCGTCTTAAAGGTTGAAGAAAGCTTGTCGTGGATAAAGCTAAGTTCAGATATCGACGACATCGTCTTGAAGAAAGCTTATCGTGGATAAAGCTGAGATGTCTCGACAATATCGTCTTAAAGAAGAATTTTAATCTTGAAGGCTAAAAGACATTACTACTTAAGTCATGAAGAAAGGTTCATATGGACAAACATCGGCTTGAAGACCTCATGTCGTCTAGAAGATCACGACGATGTTGTCTTGAAGAAAGACAGTCAACCTGAAGAATAAGTCTAAGTCCTATTGAAAGTAACATCTCAATGATGTTGTCTAGAAGAAGTGTTATCGTTCTGATATTAAGTAGAGCCGAAAAGAAGGAAGCAAGTCGACGATATCGTTGTGAAGTATATCTGACGTATACATTGATCAAGACCATATCTTCTTGAAGGATTAACATCGTCTTGACAAATTGCAAAGCAGCATTTAATGCGCAGACTTTCTTGGAAATTGATATTCAGGAAATGTGCACGCCTTGCGCACAAATCAAGGAGAAATAAATGATATATTCGCTACAGAATATAACCGTTACACAGTATTTAAGAAAGAAATTTATTATTTCTATATTTTGCAAGTTCCAAGAACGGCTAGTAATTAAGATGGAAGAATTGCCAATTCTGCAAGACGTTTTCAAACGGGAAAATTGATTATGGAATAATCAACAAGGGGGTCTTATGCAAAATTTGTAGAGCAATATAAAAGGAGACATTTTTATCTACAGCAGTACCCGAGCTCAGTATTCTCTCAAGTTTTATTCTCACACATATGTCCTGAAGAGAAAGAAAAGAATCAACAAAAAGAAGAAGACTTTATTGCTGCTGTGTTGTGAAGGTATACAGAAGATTCTGAGGAAAGGTTCATTGATCCACAAGATCATTGAGCTTATTGTTACAAGAAGAAGAAGAAGATCTGTGATTCAAAGCTTTCATTCTGAAGTCTTCTCTTCTACAACAACATCTCTGTATTGCTTTGTAGGGTTCTTTGTGAACCTGATCTGGTAGGATCTAGCAATAGATCTGAGTTTGTAGGGTTCTTAGTGATCCTGATCTTGGTAGGATATTGTTGCAGATCTGAGATTGTAGGACTTGTAAAGTCTGAGCTTTGTAGGGTTCTGTGTGAACCTGAGTTGTAAGATCTGTTTATAGTGAAAAGATCTGAGTTAGAGAAGCTGCCTAGTCTATCACACTGCTAGATAGGTGGGAGCAACAATGGACTACCTCTAGACATATTGTCTTGTAGAGAACTACTATAAAACATTGTGTGTTTTCTGTGTTGATTTTTTGTTGTGATAGATAAAATTTAAAATAACATACAAATCAGACAACACCTAATCACCCCCCTAGGTGTGGATCATTAACAACCCATATCTTTTAATTGGTATCAGAGGGAGGTTGAGTTTAAAAGCTTAACAACTTAGAACAAGATCTATAAGTTTTTGATTGGGTTGTGATCCTTCAATGGCCTGTGAGCATCATCAAGAGATGAGATCAATAAGGCTACCCATCTGCACCAAATAGAACTTTGTCATATGGAAGTTAAGAGTCATGTTATTCATGGAAGCATCAGATCCCAGATTATTTATGGTTGTTACAGAGGGACACTATACTTTATCACAGTTCTCCAATGAAGATGTAGATCTAATATCCTTGTATAAAAGTGCAAAACACATACTTGATAATGCAATTGATAATTCCACATCTCAATACTTAAGTCATTGCAAAAAAACAAAAGAGACGTGGGATTTCTTGGTGATCTACATGAAGGAAACTGAAGAAGAAAATTCAAAAGGGAACACCAGAGAAAGGGTCATGATTCGTGAGGATGAAAGCTTGAGGAGTACCAAAGACAATATTCTTATATCCCACAATATCTCTGAGAACACATAAGCTTTTGATGCAAGCACATCAAAAGCTGATGACATTGTTAAAGAATCAGTACTCCTCACCAAGCAGCTTAAAAAAAGATGTTCAGAAAAAGAAGAAATAGACAGAAACATTCTCCTCAAAATCAAGAAGATCTAGTCAACATGACCAGTATAAATCTTCAAAGGAGGAAAGGTATATATCTAAACTCAATTATTCTGATTTAGCTAACCTAGTTTGTTGTCACTGCAAGAAGACAAGTCACATGATTGATGACTACCTCTCTATAAAGAAAGAATCAAAGAAAAATGATGATAGAAGAAGTCCAAAGGACAAGAAGGAATATGAGAAAGGACTCATTGCTAAAAAAATCAGAACACTCAGTGATTCTAATTCAGATTCACCAGAAGCTAAGGAGGAAGCTCTCATTGGCTTTATGGTCATAACTGAAGAAATCCAGGATGGCTACACCTCTCCTCGGAAGGTACTTATTAGAGCCCCCTTATCTATCTCTGATTCTGAATCAATGACAGATTCTGTGCATGAGAGTGGGAGTCGATCTGCTTGCAGTAGCATATCCTTAAGATCTTTACTTGAGGTTGAATCTAACCTAGTGTAGCAAGATGAAGCCATGTGGATTGCTTTGAAAAGAAGCAAGAAGCTTCTTAGAGCTCAATCTAAGGAGTTAACATCCCTGAAATCTGCCCAATCTGAGCGCTAAGAGGCAGCTGAATAGATGACTGTTATGAGCAAAGAAATGGACAATCTCAAGAATCTCACTAAGCTCCAAAATGTTGAGTTGGGTAAGAAGAACAAGGTGATAAAGGACCTCGAGGAATTGTTATTGGCTGAGAAGAAAATTGTTGCCAACTTCTCAATGCCAAAGACTGTCCTTCCCATAATTGACCAATTCTCTGCACCATTCAGAGGTGGTGTAGGATTTTGTAAGAAGACACACAAGGGCAAGACATCTGAAGTCCAACCATCTTACAAAGAGAAGTTACTGACATCAAATTTCTCTAACCAGGAATCTTCACATGATCATCTGACCAAGGTTTGCTCTACAAGAAGCAATGAACCCCCCAACACACATAGAAGAGCAAGCTTTGGGTCAAGTGTTCCTCAAACACCCCTTGAAGAGACCCAAGTAAAGACTCCAGGTTATCATGTCCATGGATTTGCAGCATCAACACTTAAAAGTAAGGGAAAGGCAGCCAAGCCTGTTCCCAAGGTGGTGAACCAAAAAGTGGTGAGACCAGCTCAACTACATACTCACCATTGTGAGGTTCACCCAAGGCCTGTTAGGTCAGCTATCTTCACTCCTTCCCACCAACATTTCCAGGTGGAAAGGCATAAGAGAAGATACAATAAGTATGAGTGTTGGTGCTGTGGAAAGATTGGTCACTTTGCCCTAAACTGCTAGTTCAATCCTACAGTGCCTAATGCAAGAAGAGGGCAGACCACTCATAGGTATAGTATTTCAGGTTATTTCCCTAACATGAACCTAGGACCCAAATCCAATTGGGTGCCTAAGGATAAGTAATCCTTTTTGCAGGTATTTCCAAATGCCAACCCTTTTGGTATTTGGACAATGATTGCTCTAAGCACAAGGCTGAAGTAAATAAGTGTTCAAGAAAAGTCAATCTAGAGATAATAGACTAATAATGATACTTGGAGTTTCAAACAAACTGATGTCACTCAAATATCAGCACACTTCCCCACAAGAAGTTCAACCCACTCTTGCCTCTATTGAGGGGGAGACTCTAAGAGAAGATACAACTGATGGAAAATGATCCAGCTCTTCAAAATGAAGTACATCAAGAAGATATACTCAAAATTGCTCAAGAGGTTGTTCTAAACATGGAAATTGAGGTATCTGGGAAGATCTAAGTGAAAGTGCACAACGTGCCTCTGAGAATTCTCTCGAGGGGGGGGGGGGGGGGGGGGGGGTGAATAGAGATTTAAATATTTTTACCCTAACTATGCATACAATAAAAATACTAAGGTATTATGCACTGAACAAAACCCACACAGAATAAATAAGTGTTGTAAATATAAAGAAGGAAAACAACAAGCTATAAATGGGACAACACAGAAAATGCACAACACAGAAGACACAAGATTTGTATAGAGGTTCCCCAAAATGTGGGTAGTCCTCTCTTCTACCTCCTGGTAGGATTGCACAACTTGTGTCTGAGTCTTTTGATAAGGAGACTCTTATAACCAAAGATCTTTTGATATGGAGATCTTGAACCACTCAAATGTTTTGATAAGGAGATCTTGAACCACTCAGATCTTTTGATAAGGAGATCTTGAACCACTAAATCCTTTGGAAGAGGGATTCTTAAAACTCTGTACAAGTGAAGGAAATAAGAAGAAGAAAGTGAGAAGGAGAAGGAGAGAATTCTATTCTCAGAATTCTTCAGAAGCTTTGTTGATGCTTCTGGCTTTCTTTCACTGGATCTAATTTGATGAACCCTTGCTTATGATAGTGATGATTTGCAAGGGTTGTTTTCCTTGATCATTTTTCTCTCAGCACTAGTTATTGTTCTGCTGCTGTATGATAATGAAGAAAAAGCAACATATTATGTTCCTGTCTAGAGAGTGCTCTTCTGTAAATCTGTCTTTTAGGGTTTGAGGAGGAAGAAGATGAAGACCCCAATCGACAGCCAGAATGATGTAATAATTGTTCCCTTCTGATTTCATCTTTTTGCATACTTATTGTGTATGATTGTATTTTCAAAAGCCTTTCTCCTTTTGGCTTGTCCTGAAAAGGAATTCACCTAATTTCTTTTCTTCTTTTGTTCTCGACCAGTCAATCCATTTTGAATAGCTTCCAAAAGTGATTTGTTATGTCCTGGAATGCTTCATTCTATTTTTGGTAACAAATGAGCCGTTAAAGAACTGTCTCTAGCCTGGTGTTCCTTCTGAAAAGGTCCCAAAAGGATAGCTGGAAAAGCTTCCTTTTTCTGACTGTATTCGATGCTGCGTCGACTTCATCGATCTTCATGTCGACGCACCTCTGAGTTCTTATCGATGTGGCTTCGAATTTCTTCTTAGCTTTAGATGAACTCAGATGTCGACATTACGTCGATACCTTATCGACGTACCCATTGAGTTGAAGCATTGGACTTGATCTCTTAACTTCTGCATTGAATTGTAGTCGACGTTGCGTCAACTTGTTAGATGGCTTTTATAAGCTCTATCTTCTGCGTCGAGTCCCTTTCGATGTTTCGTCGACCTAACTTATACTTTGACAGGCTGAATGATCTGCTTCGATATCAACTCAGAGTTGCGTCGATATCAAGTCAAAGTTGCGTCGACTTGTATTCAACGCAAGTCTTAACATAACTGAATTTAAGCTTGTCTTTACTTGGTCTTGACACTCCAAGTTGAGTGTGACATCCTAAGACATTTAATGACCAGATTACCCTTACTATACAATGTGGGCAATAAACCTATGAAGTAAAATTACTTATAGTTAATTTGTTAAGTTAAATCAAAAGGGGTTTTTCTCAACAATCTCCTCCTATTTATCATAACAAATTTTACAGTTTGTTTTAAAGTGTTTTTACACAAACTTTGACATAAATTCAAATAAATACAAACAAGACATTTATAGACAATATGATATGATCGAACAAAATCACATGCCATATAATAAAAAGTAATTGATTGGTATAACTCAGTGTTTACCAGAATTAGTTTATCCAAGACATGATTCACTTTTTTTGGTTGAGAAAATTTGTCAAGGCCTCAAAAGATTTTTCTGTACTTTCTCTCCACATATTTGAAATTTGCTGGGATTTCTTTCTTTGGATCCCTCTGGATTTTCTCATGCCCTTTGAAAAGCTTTTCCAGATCAACTTCTATTTCAGGATATACATTACTAAGCTTTGCTCCCATACTGATAACTTTGGTTGTCAGCAGATTAATTTCTTCTAGATCTATATCCTCAGCATCAGGATCTAGTACTATAAATGTTGACTGAGGAATACCTGCAACTGGAGCTATTTTGAAGGTGATCTTTCTTTTCTTTTGATATGGAAGATCTTCTAAGTCTTGACAGACTCCAAGACCCTTTTTACCTTGTTGACCTTTCTCATTTTTGAATTTAGCTTGAGGATTCTTTGCTACATATTTGGAGAGATTGAACAGAGTGCTGGGAATTTTGAATGTCTCTTCTAATTGTTCTTTCTCTACAACCACTTTGCCCTTTTCAGCCTTTCCATGAACAATCTTCTCTTTTCCCCATGTTCCCTTTGAGCTGCTTCATAATCATCTTGCTCTCTTCTTCTGCACTCATCCAAGGATTCATCCATCTTTGGATCATTATATTCCTTCCAGTTATCTTCAGGCATCTCTACCTTCTCATAGGTTTTGTTATTGGATCTATCATTTTTGTACATTTTCTTTGCTCTTTTGTATACCTTTCCCAGATTGGTATATTTCTTCTATATCTTTCTCTGAAGTTTCTTCCCTGACCTCTCCCCCTGTATGGAGGTCTTCCTCTGAAGTCAGGTGCTTGGGCAGGTGAAATTGGTGCTGGAGGGAGCTGAGCTAGTTTTGAAGATGATGGTACAGATTCAGGTACCTGGTCAGCAGACTCAGGTAGTGGAATAAATGCAGAGGCCTGGTCAACCTGCTTGACTGGGGAAGGGGCTGTTGTAGACACTTTATAGTAAGTCCAAAACCCCTGTGTCTCAGGGATGGACATAACAGTTGTCTCCTGTTGCTGCTGCACACCTTTTAAGTATCCAATATCATCAGAAAAGAGATCACTATCCCCCTGTTTTGATGACTCCCCCTTTAGTAAGGGCAGGATTCTTGGAGGAGAGGAAGTGCTGGGAGTGAACTAAGTTTGGAGGAGGTGGCAGGCTCTCCTTCAGACACAGAGGATATAGGGAGAGCTGTAGTGTACATTGAGTCTGAGGGGGCTTCATGCTGATACATCTCTCCCCCTGCTTTATATCATTGAAGAAGGATATAAAGACCTCGGCAGGAATAGCTGACAATCTTATATCTGCATCAAGAGCCTTTATTTCAAATGTTAGGTCTCGCAACCTTCTGTGTTGGGCGCATAGGTTGCGATAGCAATCGCTGGAGAAGTCAAGATATAGAGTACTAAACTGAGATAATAATGTCTCGAGAGAAAGATTAACTACTTCAATAACATCTCGTTGATTTGAAGGAGATACCATTGAAATCTTGCGGGTACCTGCAAGAAAATAGAAAGAAAGAAGTAGAGGGGAAAATGGAGGAGAGTGAAAGAGAGAGAAGTTGAAAAAGCACAATAGAGTCGAATGCCTAAGTTGCTATGAGTAGATGAATCGTCGCAACTTAGGGTTATATTCGAAGTAACGTCGATAAGAATTCGACGTAGCTCCGAATATAGTTCAACGACCATGATGTCGACATTAGAGTTGATATATATTCGACGCTACGTCGAGTGCTATTCAATGGAACTATCCCAATCTGCTCTCGAAGCTAACGTCAAATAGAAGTCGATGGTACGTGCGTCGATTCTTATTCGACGCCGCTCTGATTTAACAATTTTTGTGAAATTTTTTGCTGTTTTTCCCAGCAATACTTTTCTATGGAATATAGGTTTGAATACATAATATAGTGGGAGTGACCTAGAGAGCTCTATCAAGCATTCCCAGTGCATTGATGAAGAACTTGTGCTTACTTTCATCAAGTGGCTTAGTGAAAATTTCAGCCCTTTGAATATCAATGGAGATGTATTGAAAGTTAATCTTACCTTTCTCAACATTGTCCCTAAGAAAATGGTGCCTTATCTCTATGTGCTTAGTTATACTATGGAGAATATGATTGGAAGTTATAGAAATAGCACCAGAACTATCACAGAATATTGTGGAATTGACAAGGGAAAAGTTGTAATCTAACAACTGATTTTGCATCCACAATATTTGTGAGCAGCAGCTTCCTGCAGCTATGTACTCAGCTTCAGCTATAGAAGTGGAGACTGTGGTTTGCTTCTTGATAAACCATGAGACCAGTCTAGCACCCAGGAGCTGACATGTTCCTGAGGTGCTTTTTCTATCCATCCTGCATCTAGCATAGTCTGCATCTGAATAACCAACTAATTCAAATTCAGATTCAGCTGGATACCACAAACCAAGTTCAGGTGTACCCTTTTGATATCTGAGTATTCTTTTTACAGAACTCATGTGGGATTCCTTTGGGTCAAT
Source organism: Dactylorhiza incarnata (assembly GCA_033032865.1). Taxonomy (NCBI): domain Eukaryota; kingdom Viridiplantae; phylum Streptophyta; class Magnoliopsida; order Asparagales; family Orchidaceae; genus Dactylorhiza; species Dactylorhiza incarnata. The sequence continues at coordinate 3,371,364 of JAWHQI010000095.1, read as the reverse complement.
CTGAAACCTAGCACATATATAGGTAGCAAACATTATATCAGGTCTGCTAGCTGTCAGAGAGAGAAGAGAGCCAATGGATACTCTGTAAGTCTTCTAATCAAAGGACTTAACCTTTTCATCTCTATCCAAAACAACATTAGTAGCCATGGGGGTTTTCATAACAGAGGCATTTTCCATCCCAAACCTCTTGATGAGTTCTCTGGTATACATGGATTGAGATATGAAAATGCTATCTGCATTTTGTCTTACTCGAAGACCAAAGAAATAAGATAGTTATCCCATGTTACTCATTTCAAATCTTGACTGCATTAGGTATGCAAACCTTTTGCAGAGAGATTGATCCGTTGACCTAAATATAATGTCATCTACATATATTTGTACTAGTAATAGCTGATTCTTATGTGCTCTGGTGAAGAGTGTTTTAACCACTTTCCCTCTTGCAAAGGAGTATTCCAGAAGGAAAGTGGATAGGGTCTCATACCAACCTCTTGGAGCTTGCTTGAGACCATACAGTGCTTTATCTAACCTATACACAAAAGTGGAAAAAGTTGGATTGATAAAACCTGGGGGCTGCTCCACGTACACTTCTTCTTGAAGAGTTCTTTTTAGGAATGCACTCTTCACATCCATCTGATAGACTTTGATCTTCATGTGAGCTGCATATGCCAGAAATATTCTGATGGTCTCCAGCCTTGCTACTGGAGCAAATGTCTGGTTAAAGTCAATCCCCTCCTCTTGCATGTATCCATGGGCCACAAGTCTGACCTTATTCCTGATTATTGCTCCTATTGAATCCATTTTGTTTTTGAATACCCATTTGGTGCCAATGACTGGGTAATTATTTGGTCTTTCAACCAATATCCAAACCTTGTTCCTCTTAAACTGTGTTAGCTCTTCTTGCACAACAGATATCCAACGAGGATCACTATCTGCTTCTTTAAACTTCTTGGGTTCATACTGAGAGAGAGGAAGCATTGTAGCATAGTTTCACTTATGAGCTGTTTCCTTGTCTTGACTCCAACTGTCAAGTCTCATATAACTTGTGTTGAAGGATGATCCTGTAGAGACATCCTGGATTTTGTTGAGTTATCTAGGAGATTCTCTTCTTCTCGAGGGACCACTTGCTCAGTGACAATGAGAGCACCATCCTCATTCACTGGAATGATCTCTGTGGCTGGCAACTCAGGTGCTGTTATTTCCTCTTCATCTGAATCAGTGTCAATCTTCTATTTTCCTTTGTATTGACACACTGATGGATGGTCCATTATGCTTAGCCTTTCAACTTGTTCTGCTAGCTGGTCTTCTTCCTGCAAAACAGTGTTGGTGGAAATTTCCTTCCCCTTATAAAACATGTTAGCTTCATTAAAACTACATGCACAGACTCCTCAATTTTGAGAGAGCTTTTATTATAGCACCTATATGCCTTGCTTGATGAGAAATATCCCAAGAATATCCCATCATCAGCCTTCTTATCAAATTTGGCAAGATGACTTTTCCCATTGTTGAGGATAAAACAAGTACACCCAAAAATACTAAAGTAAGTGACTATATGTGCATTTTCCTTCAATAACTCATAGGGAGTCTTCAACTTAGTCTTTTGGATGAGACTTCTATTCAGAACATAATTGGCAGTATTTACTGCCTCAGCCCAAAAGGACTTTGGCAAGTTGGATTCAACCAATAATGTCCTTTCTAATTCAATTAGGGTTCTATTTTTCCTTTCAGCCACCCCATTTTGTTGGGGGGTTTTAGGAGCTGAAAAGATTTGTCTTATCCCTTCATCCTCACAGAATCTACACATTAACTGATTCTCAAACTCAGTACCATGATCACTTCTGATCACAGCAACCTGAGTATTGAGTTCAGATTAAATCTGTCTAATGAATCTTGAGAGGATCTTGAAGGTGTCTGACTTAGCTTTTAGAAAGAACACCCAGCTGATCCTAGAAAAGTCATTAACAATGACTAAAGTATAGGACTTACCTGCTAAGCTTTGAGTGGAGATAGGACCAAATAGGTCCATGTGCATCAGGAATAGGATTCTGGGGGAATCATTCTTACCAATTGGTTTGAATGATGCTTTGATCTGCTTTCCTAGTTGGCAGGATCTACAGGGATGGTCTTTATTGAACTTACCAGTTGGTAAGCCCCTTACTAGGTTAAGCTTGGAGAGTTTGTCAATGGTCTTAAAGTTAAGTTGACTAAGTCTCCTATCCCACAACTCACTGTTTTCTAACTGGGAGTTGAATAAGCAAATCTCTGACTTTGTATACTCAAAGTCTACAACATAGACCTTACCTTTTCTAAGACCAGTCAATACTATTTGGTCAGTTCTAGAGTTAACTATATGACACAAAGACTTAGTGAATATAACTTTGTATTCACCATCACACATCTCGTTAATATTGATTAGATTATGTTGAAGTCCTTCAACATAAGCTACCTTAGAAAAAGAGACTTCCCTAATCCTGAGCAAACCATATCCTTTGGTTTGACCAGAGTGGGAATTCCCAAAAATTACCTTAGGCCCTTCCTTGGCCTTAAAGTTCTCCAGTAGTTCTTTTGCTCCAGTCATATGCATGGAGCATCCACTATCCAGATACCACTGATGGTTTGTGGTTGAACAGCCTCCCTTCTGTTGGATCTTACGACACCCTTAGAGGGGGGGGGGGGGGTGAATAAGGGTTTTATGGAATTTTAAATCTTAATTAAATTTATCAAAGTTTGTGACCAAAGTTTAGGAATATTTTATAAGAAAATATATTTTGATATCTCAGAAAAGATTGTATTGAAGATTCCTTTTTGAACAAGAGAACAAAACTTTTTGTTAACTGTTCCTAACGCCTGGCGTTAAGTGTTAACGTTGGGCATTAGCTCTCCAGAAAATATTCCTTAGCAAAAAAAGATTGTCACAGTGATTTTACTTATGAAATCTTAAATGAAATACAATTCCAGAAAATCAGAGATAATGAGAACGATTATTGTATTTCAAAGATAATTACACAAATGTTAATTTTAATACTTTAATGAAATATAAATCAAAAACATTCTTGAAGAGGAAATAAAATCAATTGAATAGAACATTAAAGGACATGATTTTATTTCATAATAAATTGAATGCACAAATGTTTAATTTCTATAACGCTAGAAATCAAGGCAAGAATATGTAAAAATCACTTTTTGTTGATTCACCGGTCCTTCTCCCAAGGACCGGTTGGCTATAGCCTATCTATCCCCAGATAAGGCCTCTAGCCACCCACTAGATCTACCCTTGACCTAGTCACCATGCACAAGGCGGCGAATTACCCCCTAAGCCGCACAAGGACCTAGTCGCCAACACAAGGTGAATTTACCCACGGAATCCTTCCCGGAATCCGACGTGATCCCCGAACGATTTCTCCACACAAATTACAAAAGGAAAAAGTAAAAGATTACAAGATAAGTAAATAGAAATTCCCCAAGAAATTTTGTAGGTGAAGACGAAGGCGATGTAGATGTTGGCGTTCTTAAAACGATCGCCCTTCATATGGAATATGCGTTGTAGACCTTCTCCTTCAAAATCCTCTTTAGATCTTCATGATAGCCCAAGGGAGACCTCTTAATTGCAGTACACGAGCCTCTCTTAAAATTATTGGAATTCTGGAATCATCTTGCAAGGAATGAGAGGGGCTGTACTTTAAATAGCCTCGGGAGCTAAGGCGTGGCGTTAAGAGTTAACGCCGGAGTTAGTGAACATGCACTATCGTGGATGAAATCGTGCAACCGTCAAGATCGTGGCAGTTTGTGGAATGACATCTCATTTCGTCGAACGCCATCAAATTTCGTCAAACGCAATTTCATCGAACTCAATTCCGTCGAACGCCATCAAAGTTCATCAAACACAATTTCGTCGAACGCCATCAAAGTTCGTCGAACGCAATGTCGCCCAACTCAATTTGGTCGAATGCCATCAAAGTTCATCAAACGCAATGTCGCCGAACTCAATTTCGTCGAACGCCATCAAAGTTTGTCGAACGCAATGTCGTCGAACGGAATCCCATTTCGTCAACCGCAATTTTTGTCGACCGTAACCTCATTTCATCGAACACAAATTTGTCGAATGGAATCTCATTTCATCGAACGTCAACAACTTTCATCAAACGCAGTTTCGTCGACCGGCATCACATTTTGTCGAATGGCTAGTGCCCAGCGTTAAGACCTAACGCCTGGCGTTGTCTCTGGCTTCTCGACGGATTCGTTATCGATGGCATTTCTTCTCGACGGTTTCCTTCTCAACGGTTTCCTTCTCAACGGTTTCCTTCTCAATGGTTTCCTTCTCAACGGTTGTTAACACGGGGCGTTAACAACTAACACGAGCGTTAGCTCTCTTTTCAGAGAGTCATCTCCATCCAGTATACTACTCATAGGGATGTGTAGCTATAGTTCCTATACAACTTGCACACTATAAACACACAAAATACAAGATCAAATACAACACGATATTTGTTATTCTCAAACCAAGAGATGCGGAACATAGGCTCCAACAATCTCCCCCTTTTGATAATAACAAATACCTGTATGAGAAATTAGTGAGATTAAGACCATTTGTGTTTATAGATAACATGATAGATTTGAAAGCGATAATGCATACTCTTTCTATATGAAGTCCCCCCCCCCTACATAAGTGTTCTCTTATAATTTACTCCCCCTAAATATCTATTTGACTAGATTTCTCAATTTCTTCTCCCCTTTGTTTTTAGCAAAAGTGGGTAGGGATGAGTGTGTATCTACTAATTTTGATTAGGAACCACTTATTGAAGGATTGCCATAATCGAGCATATGATAGTGTATGCACCTCCTATATGATTACTCCCCCTACAAGGATACTTTCTTTGAGTTTGAAATCATTATAATGTACTCCCCCTAAATATTAAATTTATGCAATTTATTCTCCCCTTTTGGTATTATCAAAAGAAGGTTTAGGTGAGAGTGTGCAAAAAGGAGTAATATGTTCTATGTTGAGAAGAAAAATAGGATGCAATCAAAAGCTTGTTAAATACTACTTGTTGATAAAAATATAAGCATGATGGAACATATAGTAGTAAGCAACATAACTGACATGATAAAGTAAGTATTCTATTTTAAGATACCATTTGTTGAAAAGAAAACCACAGTGTTAAAAATAATAGACATGAATGAGCATAAGTGGTAAACTTAGCAGAAGAATATAATAAGCACTCTTAAACATAAACATCATTTTAGAAGATAAAATCATATAAAGGATAATGAGTTTTAAATTTGAAAAGTTGATGTTTGAGTTATAGATTCAAGAGATGCTATTTCATTAAGATAAAATTGCAAGCATGATTTGATGATATCAAGAAAAGATACAAAAACTACAATGTAATAAAATTTGCATTTCAAGTAAACATAAACATTGTAGCGATCATGCTTTGTTATCTAGTGCATTTATTTAAGTTTATAGAGAATTGAGTAGATGAGCATTAGGATCCAATTCTCATGAGTAGAAGTTTTATGAAAGATAATGATGTGTACAAAATAGTGTTTTGATAAAGTATACAAGTGAATCAATCGAAAACACATGACATATATAATGAAATAACACAAAATTAAAATACACAAATACTATTACTTTCACAATATTTCAATGCACATGAATAAAGAGTACAACTACTAAGGTGCTCTGCACACACAATGCTTATTAAGACTTATCAGGGTGCAAAGTAGTGCTTGGGGATCACTTTTATACTTTTAGCTTTATTTTCAATTTTTTTGTGACCCGGTGTACTAAGAGAAGTGGTGTATAAATTGTTTGCTACAAGACACTTTACAATTATTTAGCCAAGGTGCTCAACCTCACAATGCTCATTAAGACTTATCAGGAGGGTGAGTAGTGCTTGGTGGAGTTTTCCTTATCATTTATTATTTGCTTTTTAGTTTAGTGACTAAGGACTCCGAATTCACTTATTTTGCAAACATAGTATTTTAAACCACATTTCTCTAAAGAATAAGTGCATGAAAGACAAGGAATTGTAATAATCAATTCAATGTTGTATAGGTAATCTATTTAAGCATTTTAATTACTTATATTATTACACTACACAATCATGCAAGTATAAGATTGTAAACACATGTAGATTATCAAAAATAAGTGAGTGAATAAATCATTATCAAACATAATACATTACTCATACTTAGAGGCATGCTAAGCATTTCTACACATGTTTATCTACAATTAATTTCATTGCACATAACAAGATAATTTTCAAGGCATGGCAAATACAAAATAATGTTTTTTTAAGAAATTTGAAAGTTAAATTAAACATTGTATTTAATCTTTAATTGATATAATTAATCATCCTTGACAATGGCAATGAATAACAATCAATTTTTTTATATAAATTTTTAATAATTTTTTGTATATAAGCACAAAACAATAAACACGTACACATAAAAAGAAAAAACATATTTTTGTTCTTTGAAATTATTTTGTAATTTTGTAATTGTTTTGTTTATATATATTCTCTAGAAAACATAGCAGTTGTTAATAGCCCTTTCAGTAAATGATATTCTATGCCAGAGAGATACACCCAAAATAATGCATGAGAAAATACATTTTTTTAAAAGAAATTAAATTTTGTTTTTAAAGGAAATAAAAAGATAGAAAAACTTTTTACAAACAGAGAAATAAAAACACACATAACATTAAAACAATTCCAGAAATTATTCAAAAAAAAATTGGAGCAAAGGAGCTAACGCCAGGTATTAGCTTCTTAACGCCGAGACAGAACTGCAAATTTTTATGTTTTGAAAAAACAATGTTTTTCAAAATTCATTTGTATTATAAAGGGGCCTTCCTTCAGTTGAAATTTCAGAGTATATTGATTAGAACTGAAGGCTCTTTTAGCACATTTTTGGTGATTTTTCAAATACTTGTGTTTAGTAAAATCATTAAAACTCAAATAATAAAATATGCAAACACAAGATGCAATGTTAGAACAAAAACAAATATGCATGATTTATGTATAAAGAGTGAGATAATGTTCATGCAATGAATATAATATAAGTATATCTAAGATCAAGATACCTTAACTACATGACTACACTCTAGCCCCGTACTAAGTGACGGATGTTCATGAGGATCTGCACACATGCCGTAGGTTGGGGTGTTAATCTCATATGCATACAAAAGACAACGCTCAACCTAGCACTCTTCCCCCCCCCCCCCCCCCCCCAGTGCCTCTCAAGGCCCTACTGGAACCCTCCCCGGTTAAGGACAAGACATGACTTAGAGGTTAGGTCTCTAATGCACTAAATCCTACGCCCTTGCTATTGTGAGACACATGTCATAGGTTTATTGATTATGGACATACTAAGCGTTTAAGCCTTAAATATATAAACTATGGTATAATTGCATGATTAGTTTTGGATTTACACTTATATCGAAGATTGTTGATTTTAAATCCATTTAGAAATTTTTTATTCATGCAAATAACTACAAAGGAAATTATGATTTTCATATTTTAGTAATATAATTTACTTTAGCATTGCAAGATATATAACTAGCATGGACATTGATTTCTACCAATGGTAAGTGATGATGCTAGTATGATGAATTATGACAACAAGGTGCAAAACTAAGTAAAGTTGGACAAATGTATAATTGAATTGCATGTATTCAAACATAGAGTTTTGAATTTTCATAGACCTAGAAAGAAGTGACAATTCTATTTGATTTCATCTTGTTGATATCAAGTTAATTCATAGGTCTAAAGATACTGAGATACATGCAAACAATAGAGATGCACATCACACACACAAAACAAGATATGAAACAATAATACCAATTGCAATCATATATTTCATAATTCATAAGGTTGATAGAATTAGTTGATTTAAGATAGGTCTTGATAGATCATGAATTATGATATATGAATATAGTGAATTTTAGCATAGGATATCAATAGATCATGGTGGTGATTGTATGGTTCATATTCATCCTTTTAATATGTAGTGACATCTTGTAAAGTGAATATTATACTACATATATATAAAGGAACAAAAAATTGTTTTGGTTATTTTGAAATGTTTTGTAAATTTTCTTTTTGATTTTAATTTGTAGAAATTAGACAAAACAAATACAAGGTATCTGAAAGTAGAAGATAATGATATTTAACATAGTAAAATAATTTTTCAGAAAATAATAATTAGAGAAATCAGAATTTTTAGAAAATAGGCTACCGCCGGCGTTAGTGATAACGCGTGGCGTTAGCAACAAAGTTACAATATTTGATTTAAAACACATTGTTTTTTATATTATTTGATTCCGATTTTTCTCGATTATGATTTATAATATAGGGGCTATTATATGTAGCCACGAAAATAGACAAATATGCAATAAGTTGTGCATTTAATATTTTAGCCTAAGACCCCTAAAAGTCCAATTAAATCCAATTTTAAAAGTAATTTAATTAATCTTTATAATATCATTTAGCAAATTTAGCATTCAATTTATAATGATAATATAAGACATTTATAGGCAATAAATTTAAAAAGGATAAAACATATAAAGAGAAAATATAGATCACTTACAAAATTATGACTTTATGTTCAATTTAATTCAATTTGATTTGTTAAACATTAAGCTTAAAATGTGAAAGTCATATCTCATGATATATAAAGTGATCATAAACATGTTGGCTAAAAAATAAACAATAAACAAAAGAAATGGACAATAAGCATATCATGAAGTAAAGTATTGAAAATTTCATTTTGATTTATTTCTACTTCATGCAATACAATGATTCCTAGTGAATAAGAAATTTAGGTATCCAAAGGGGACCAAATGTGATGGTTCCTTTGGGTACCCAAATACACAGTGTTGGCTTTTGGGAAGATAGTGATGAATGGGCCTTTACAAGTGGAGTTAGTGTTCATTTTTAATTTGGGGCCTCCATTCATACTTTGGTTGTTTATCTTTTAAATTCATATTATGATTATTTGACATCTTTTTGTGATGATAGTTGTTTGAAAAATAATTCATTTGGGATTTATGTTTATTCAAATTATTTTTCAAAATACATTGATGCTGATAATCATAATGAATTTTATTATATTGATTCTTTGAGAGTTTATAAGAGTGATGGTCTTTCTTAAGAATTGAATGTTGAAAGAGTGGGTTACAATATGTTTTAGATGATTGATTCTTATTTTGATGATTTTCATTTCCACTTTTACTTATAGACATACTCTTATAATATGAAGTTAAGCTTTTAGACTTTTGATAATTTAATAAACTATAAATAAAAGAATTTTTATTATATGAAAAATTTTGAATAAACCTTTTTAATGATTCTAGTTTATCCCTTAAATTATCATTTTCTTTTATCAATTTTTCATTATGCTCTTTTGAAGTTAAAAGACCTTTTTCCAAAACCTTGAGTTCTTCTTTAAAAGTATTATAATCAAAACAAGGTTTAACATTTTTAATTAAAGAGCATGAAAGAGAATTTGAAACGTCAATATAAGATTCTACTTTAGCGTTTGCTTTTAAAGTTTTATTTTCTAAACGTAATTTGGAATTAGCATGTTTCAACTTTGAAATTTTACGTTTAACAAATTTAAGCACACGAAATGTAGAAATAGAATTTGTTACAAAAAGAGAAGATTTAGATTTTCTTACCTTGCTATTGTTTCCGTCTTCTCTTTTGCTTGATGTTTGGCCATTAATTGAGTTCAATATTGTTTCTCTCTTAAATATATCTTCCTCCAAGCATGAGTCCTCGCCGATTTCTTCTCTTGGATCCATAAGGAATTCCTCTTGTTCATCATCTGTGGAAGGAAGACTATAAGTATTCTCAAGAAATTTCCAAACTTCAAAAATAGTAGGAAGCGTATAAATAAGTTTGAAAATATTTTGATCTAGAGCACAATATAAACTATTCATGGATTTGGCATTTAAAAATATTTCATTTTTATTTAGAATAATTGGGGGCATTTTAATTGTAATATTCCAAACTTCAATATCCAAAGTTTAAAGAAATTTTTCCAAAAGTGTTTTCCACCCATTATAATTTTCACCCATAAATAATGGTGGACATAATGATTTTTCATAAAAAATATCCCCTCTAGAAGATGCGAGATCATGAAACGCCATTATTCCCAGTTGTGAAACCGTATTGGAATAACCTGCTCCCTGATACCACGTGTTGGATCTTACGGTGCCCTTAGAGGGGGGGGGGGGGTGAATAAGGGTTTTATGGAATTTTAAATCTTAATTAAATTTATCAAAGTTTGTGACCAAAGTTTAGGAATATTTTATAAGAAAATATATTTTGATATCTCAGAAAAGATTGTATTGAAGATTCCTTTTTGAACAAGAAACAAAACTTTTTGTTAACTGTTGCTAATGCCAAACGTTAAGTGTTAACGCTGGGCGTTAGCTCTCCAGAAAATATTCCTTAGCACAAAAAGATTGTCGCAGTGATTTTACTTATGAAATCTTAAATGAAATACAATTCCAGAAAATCAGAGATAATGAGAACGATTATTGTATTTCAAAGATAATTACACAAATGTTAATTTTAATACTTTAATGAAATATAAATAAAAAACATTCTTGAAGAGGAAATAAAATCAAGTGAATAGAACATTGAAGGACATGATTTTATTTCATAATAAATTGAATACACAAATGTTTAATTTCTATAACGCTAGAAATCAAGGCGAGAATATGTAAAAATCACTTTTTGTTGATTCACCGGTCCTTCTCTCAAGGATCGATTGGCTATAGCCTATCTATCACAGATAAGGCCTCTAGCCACCCCCTAGATCTACCATTGACCTAGTCGCCACACACAAGGCGGCGAATTACCCCCTAAGCCGCACAAGGACCTAGTCGCCAACACAAGGCGAATTTACCCACAAAATCCTTCCCGGAATCCGACGTTCTCCCCGAACGATTTCTCCACACAAATTACAAAAGGAAAAAGTAAAAGATTACAAGATAAGTAAAGAGAAACTCCATAAGAAATTCTGAAGGCGAAGACGAACGCGATATGGTTGTTGGCATTCTTGAAACGATCGTTCTTCGTATGGAATATGCATTGTAGACCTCCTTCAAAATCCTCTTTAGATCTTCATGATAGCCCAAGGGAGATATCTTAATTGCTGTACACGAGCCTCTCTTAAAATTATTGGAATTCTGGAATCATCTTGCAAGGAATGAGAAGGGTTGTACTTTAAATAGCCTCGAGAGCTAACGCGTGGCGTTAAGAGTTAACGCCGACATTAGTGAACGTGCACTGTCGTGGCTGAAATTGCGTAACCGTCAAGATCGTGGCAGTTTGTGGAATGGCATCTCATTTCATCGAACGCCATCAAATTTCGTCGAATGCAATTTCGTCGAACGCCATCAAAGTTCTTCGAACACAATTTCATCGAACGCCATCAAAGTTCATCGAACGCAATGTCGCCCAACTCAATTTGGTCGAACGCCATCAAAGTTCATCAAACGCAATGTCGCCGAACTCAATTTTATCGAACGCCATCAAAGTTCGTCGAACGCAATATCGTTGAACAGAATCCCATTTCGCCAACCGCAATTTTTCGTCGACCGGAACCTCATTTCGTCGAACACAAATTCGTCGAACGGAATCCCATTTTGTCGAACGTCAACAACTTTCGTCGAACGCAGTTTTGTCGACCGACATCACATTTCGTCGAACGGCTAGCGCCCAGCATTAAGACCTAACACCTGGCGTTGTCTCTGGCCTCTTGACGGATTCGTTCTCGACGGCATTTCTTCTCGACGATTTCCTTCTCAACGATTTCCTTCTCAACGGTTTCCTTCTCAACGGTTGTTAGCGCGGGGCGTTAACAACTAACGCGAGCGTTAGCTCTCTTTTCAGAGAGTCATCTCCATGCAGTATACTACTCATAGGGATGTGTAGCTATAGTTCCTGTACAAACTGCACACTATAAACACACAAAATATGTTGGGGAAATGATTTATCTTAACCCCTAGAATTAAGAAGAATATAAATTCTAAGTATGAAAAATCAAGGTTAAGTAAATATGCGTCGAATAGTATTCGACGCAACATCGAAGTGGTGTCGACGTTCCCTTCAGAATGAGTCGAAGTAACTTTAAGAAGAATTCGACGTATCCTATGTCGACGTAGCTCTGACTTCTAGTCAACGCATCTTGAGAAGTCGACGCACCTTAGTCGACGCACCTTCCTTATTCTCCTCTCGACGTCCAGCCAGGACGAATTCGACGCTTATGTCGAATAGTAATCGACGCACGTCGATTTCTATGTTTAATTCAAAAATCGCCAGATCTCTTTCCTTCTTTTATAGATCTGATTTATATGGAATCAATTTATTCTTTATAGCCTTCTGAATCATTCTTTTCCTATAATAGATTCTTGGCTAATTTGATTAAATCCATTATGGACATTATTTGAAATTAGAATGAATTCTTTCCTTCTATAGATATAATAGTTATGGAAATATTTCTCTCTTTCTAATAATCTGTCTACTAATTAATTTCTCTCCTATAGTGTTATCTTAATACACAGAGCTATAAATAAGGAGAAGTTCAACAGAGAACGATGACAAGTGATCCACCATATACATATTGAAAAAGAGGAAAAGCTCCCAAGTGAAAAAGAGAGAGAATTGAGAAATAGTCCTGCAGCAACCATCAAGCTTCCATCTTCTCCTGCTTCTGAAGCCATTCTGCTGCAAACTCTGATAGCTCTCACTAAAAGAGAGAAAAGCTACAAATCTCCTTCTCACTATAGAAGAGATTTCATTCACTACTTCTTGTACTTCCAATCTTCTTGCTAGGAAGAAGATTCATTCTTGTCTTTATATTATTTCTCTTTCTTCTTTACATTCATTTCACTCTCAAATACTGTAAAAGAGTTTTTAGAATCTCTCTTCAAGAAATTCAGTTGTACTGGTTCTAAGAGTCTCCTTTTCAAAAGACTCAGTTGGTTCTAAGAGTCTCCTTATCAAAAGAATCAGGGTGGTTCTAAGAGTCTCCTTATCAAAAGACTCAGTGCAAGATAGTCAATTCCTACCAAAGGGGGTAGAAGAGTGGACTACCCAAAGTTTGGGGAACCATTATATTTCCTTGTGTTGTGCTGAGATTTCTTTTCTTGCATTTACTTTCTTTACTTGCTTAATTCTTATTGGTGTGTGGGAAGCCTTAATCTGTGATCACTACACATATATATATACATATATATATAATTGCACAAAATATTTTAAATCTCTATTCACCCCCCCTCTAGAGAATTCTAGTGAGGTTAACTGTGCACTTTCAATTGGTATCAAAGCTAGGTTGATCTAAAGAGGTTAACTCCTTGATCAAAAAGATCCTACCTCTTATTTTTATATATATATATATTTCTAAAAATTATTTTTCACATGGCACAAATCAAAGATTATGCTTCCACCAGACCACCAATTTGCAATCTTGAAAAATTTGCACTTTGGAAAACAAGAATTAAGATCTATCTAAACTCTATTGATTGAGAATTATTTGATGTTATTATGACAAGTCCTCCCAAGCCATACAAGAAGGACTTAAGTGGAAAGGTTACACAAACACTTGCTCCAAAGACTGAATGGACAGATGAAGAAAAGAAAGCTCAAGCATGTGATGCCAAAGCTATGAATATCTTAGTCTCAACCCTCTCAGATGAAATCTTCCAAAAGATTGCTGAATGTAAGTCAGCTAAGGAAGTATGGGAAGCTCTCACCAAAATGGTAGAGGGAAGTGCTGATGAGAAAAAGGATAGAAAGGCACTACTCATCTCTCAATATGAAAACTTCCAGAAGAAAGAAGGTGAAAGTGTTGCTGACATGTATGCCAGATTCAGCCTCATAGTGAATGAGTTGAGAACACTTGAAAAGGACATATCTCTCACTGAGATAAATGACAAACTGCTAACTTGCTTCCCTAGCTCTTGGGATTCAAGAATCTGGCCAATTAGAGACTCTAGAAGTCAAAGAGAAATCTCAACAGATGTCCTGTTGGGTAAATTAAAATCTTATGAACAACTGTTGAAAACAAGAGCTGAGAAAGAAGAGAAAGAAAAGGCTCATTCACTCTCAAAAGAAAAGAGTATTGCATTGAAGGCTGTTGAAGGTGAACCCTCTACAAGTGATGAGGAGCTGATCAGTCTACTGGCCAGAAGGTTCAAGAAGTGAATCAAAACAGAAGGATCCAGAGGAAGAGACTCAAAAACCAGGTATAATAAAACACCTACTAAAGAGATTATATGTTACTCTTGCAGGAAACCTGGACATATTGCACCTGAATGTCCTAAGGAGATCAGCAAAAAGAAAGATCTGAAAAGAACAAATCTACAGAAGAAAAAGAAGAAAGAGAAAGGTCTCATTGCTCAATCATGGAGTGATTCAGAATCTGAAGAAAGCACCTCATCTGACAATGATCAAGAAGAGGCCAAGCTGGAGGAAACATGTTTGATGGCCACTGAGAAGCCTGAGGATACATCTATGGTAAATATATTTGATGATATAGATTTTTCTTCCACTGATTTCAAAGACAATTTCAAAGAATTCTGCTTAGATCTAATCAAATCTGAAAAAGAAATAAAAGAACTAAGAAAAGAATTAAACAATCTCAAACAAATGAATACACAATACAAAAACTATAAGCTCAGTCTAGGACTCTCAGAGGAGGAACTAGATAAAATTTATACAGAAAATCTAACACTAAGAAATGAGCTAGCAAAGGCAAAAGCCTTTGAAGACTCTCTAAATGGGAGAAGTCGGAAGCTCAAGAATATTTCTGAGAATCTCACTAATAGATTTAGACAACTAAAGTTTAACACTAATGAAGAACCCAAACCTCAATCACCCAGCAAAACTGTCTGGAAACATCCTATTCACTTCACTAGGGAGAATCATCCAGCAGGAGAGAGGTCACATGAAAATCCAGAAACAACCACTGTCTTTAATAAAAATAATCACATTACATATGAAGGAATCCTAGGTAAATATCCTCAGAAAAGAAATAAACATGCGTCGAATTCTTATCAACGTGCGTCGATTTCTAATCGACGCTTACACCAAAGTGCGTCGACTTCTACCCGACGCAACTTCTCCCATGCTCCGACTAAAAGTGAACGCAAAATGAAGGAAGCATCGACTTCTACTCGACGTAACCTTGAGCAGACGTCGACTTCATATCGACGCAACCATAAGCCTACGTCGAATTCATATCGACGCAACCAATCTGACCGAAATTTCTCCTCTTCCAAACAATCCTCTCAATCCATGTCCCTTTATTATGAACACTATTTCTGCGACATTACCAAAGAAAATTGGTATGATAAGCCAATACCTTTAAAGGAGGAAGGATATTCTAAAAAACCCACTTATTCTTTCATTAAATCTTTCACTGTTGGGAGGAAGGGACCCCAGCTCAGCAGGGTCCAAGCTAATGTTTAAAATCTTATGTGCATATGTATCACATCTCCAGGCTGGTGTGGTACTTGGACAGTGGATGCTCCATGCACATGACAGGATACAGAAATCTGTTAACCAATTTTGAGGATAGACATGGACCACCGGTGACCTTTGGAGACTCTAGCTGTGGGCAAACCAGAGGCTTTGGAGATTTTAAAGAAGGAAAAGTTACCTTCAAGAATGTGGCAGTAGTCAAAGGACTGAAGTACAATCTGATAAGTATAAGTCAGATATGTGACAGTGGTAAGTATGAGGTAAAATTCACCACACTACTTTGCCATATTATTGATGCCAAGTCTGGTGCCATAGTACTCAATGGAATTAGAAAAGGAAAAGTATATATAGTGGATTTTAGCTCCTCACCCACAAAAGTTTGTTTATTTAATAATTTTACTGATAAAAGTGAATTATGGCATATAAGACTGGGTGACTTAAACCACAAAACCATTAGTATGCTAGCAAAGAATAACCTAGTCAGAGGCCTACCAAAGGGTAGGTACTCTAAGGATTCTCCATGTAGACCTTGTCAACTAGGAAAACAGACCAAATCATCCTTCAAACCAATTGGTAAGGATGACTCTCCCAGGATTCTCTACTTACTGCATATGGATCTCTTTGGTCCCATATCCACTCAGAGCTTAGGTGGAAAATCTTATACACTAGTCATTGTGGATGACTATTCTAGGTTTAGCTGGGTATTCTTTCTAAGGGCTAAGTCTGAAACCCATAAGATTCTTTCAAAATTCATAAAATAGATTCAATCTGAGTTTAACACTCATGTTTCAATTATCAGAAGTAATCATGGGACTGAATTTGAAAATCAGTTGATCTGTAGTTTCTGTGAGGATATAGGTATTAAACAAAGTTTCTCAGCCACTAGAACTCCTCAACAAAATGGAGTTGCTGAAAGAAAGAATAGAACTTTAATTGAATCAGGAAGGACCTTACTTACAGAATCAGGATTACCAAAAACCTTCTGGGCTGAAGCAGTAAACACTGCCAACTATATTCTAAATAGAAGCCTCATACACAAAACTAAATCAAAAACTCCATATGAGCTCCTGAAAGGAAAAACACCCATTGTTAAATATTTTAAAATTTTTGGATGTGCCTGCTTTATTCTAAGTAATGGGAAAGATCATCTTGCCAAATTTGACAAGAAGTCTGATGATGGAATATTTCTGGGATACTCATCATCTAGTAAAGCCTATAGGTGCTATAACAAGAGAACTCTTAAAATTGAAGAGTCTATGCACATTATATTTGATGAAACTAACATGTTGTTTAAGGGGGAGGAAACTCCCACCAGTTCTTTTCCACAGGAAAACAGCAGCATAGAAACACAGCTTGAGCAACTGGTTCTAGAGAACACAGATAATGGAAAAGAAAACCAGCTAGAGGAATCAAGTGAGGAATCTGAACAAGAACATGAAGAAGATTCAGAAAAGAGCATTCAAAACCAACTCCCACAAGAGAACATGGTTCAGGAAGAACAGGTGGACAATGATCCCATTGCTAATGAGGAAGAAGAACATCTGACAAGCCCAAGCAGGACAGGGGTCAATTTGAAGGATCATCCACAATCTCAAGTAATTGGAGACCCCAATACAGGAGTAAGAACAAGACACCAAGTCTCCAATGGGATGATGCTCCAATGCTTCTTATCACAAGTTGAACCAAAGAAGTTTGAGGAAGCAAATTGTGATCCTCACTGGATTATGGCCATGCAAGAAGAACTAGGCCAATTTGAGAGAAACAAAGTGTGGAACTTAGTTGAAATACCAAGAAACTACCCAGTGATTGGTACAAAGTGGGTATACAGAAACAAACTGGATTCCACTGGAGTAATTGTCAGGAACAAGGCAAGACTTGTAGCACAAGGATATAGACAAGAAGAAGGAATAGACTACAACCAAACCTTTGCTCCAGTAGCTAGATTGGAGGCAATCAGGCTCTTCCTTGCTTATGCAGCTTTCATGAAGATGAAAGTTTATCAGATGGATGTCAAGAGTGCCTTTTTGAATGGTGACCTTCAAGAAGAGGTATATGTGGAGCAACCACCAGGTTTTGTAAATCCCTCCTCTCCTAACTTTGTTTACAGACTTAACAAAGCACTATATGGTCTTAAGCAAGCACCTAGAGCTTGGTATGAAACTCTCTCAAACTTTCTTTTAGAAAATTCTTTTGAAAGAGGAAAAGTAGATAAAACACTTTTTACTAGAACCCATAGAAATCAACTCCTTCTTGTTCAAATCTATGTAGATGACATCATCTTTAGCTCAACTCATCCCAAACTTTGTAAAAGATTTGCTAATCTAATGCAATCAAAATTTGAAATGAGTAGCATGGGAGAACTCTCTTATTTCTTAGGGCTACAAGTGAATCAAAGCAGTGAGGGAATCTTTATCTCACAATCCAAATACACTAAAGAATTAATCAAAAAGTTTGGTATGAAATCAGCCTCCACTATGAAAACACCTATGGCAACTAATGCCATTATAGAAAAGGATGACAAAGGAAAATCAGTAGATCAAAAGACATATAGGGCAATCATAGGATCCCTTCTATATCTAACAGCTAGCAGACCTGACATTATGTTTGCCACTTGCATATGTGCTAGATTTCAGGTTGAACCAAAAGAATCCCATCTCACCTCTGTAAAAAGGATTCTTAGATACCTAAAGGGAACCCCTGAATTAGGTCTGTGGTACTCAGCAGAAACCAACTTTGAATTAATAGGTTTCTCAGATGCAGATTATGCTGGATGTAGGGTTGATAGAAAAAGTACATCTGGCACTTGCCAATTCCTAGGTGATAGATTAATATCATGGTTTAGTAAGAAACAAACCTCAGTCTCAACCTCAACAGCTGAAGCTGAATACATAGCTGCTGGGAGCTGTTGTTCACAAATCCTGTGGATGCAAAATCAGCTTCTTGACTACAAATTGGAGGGCAATAACTCTAAGATCTATTGTGATAGCTCTAGTGCTATATCCATAGCATCCAACCCAGTCCTTCATAGTAGAACCAAACATATAGAGATCAAACATCACTTCCTTAGAGACAATGTAGAAAAAGGTAAGATAACCTTAGAATACATTCCTACAGACAGACAAAGAGCAGACATCTTCACAAAACCCTTGGATGAAACTAAGCATAATTACTTCATCAACACCTTAGGAATGCTTGATGGAAGCCTGTAACCACCATTGTTGGGGAAATTTAAAAGATCTAAGAAAGTATTTGAAGATACGTCGAATAAATATCGACGCACGGTCGACCTTATATCGACGCAAGTCTATGAACACGTCGACAAAGAGCTAGGCTGACAGATCTCCACGGAGCATCGACTCCATATCGACGCATACGTCGACATACCATGCGTCGACATCAATTCTCCGTAATGTCGATCTCTTGTCAAAATTAGAATCAAATCCTTAGTTCCTCTTTTGACGATTGGATTACCTGATATACCTTGATTTCTGTTTCCTTTCTCGACGTTTCACCTTCTTTAAATAGTACTTCTTATTTCATAACATATACTCTCCTCAACCGCCAAAACTTCGTCTTCTACCTCTCTCTCTCTCTCTGCGACAATGACACCAACTACTGATCAATCGGCCCTCATCAAAGCGATGAACGATGCTCTTGAACAACTAGTACATGACTTCCAGACTCGACTGAACCACTTCGCCAACGAGTGTGCTGTCATGATCAACACCTGTGCAGCCAAACTGGCAAATCTCTCTGCTTCTCTTCCAGAGCTTAATGCTCTCATTCAAGAACAGCCTCTGTCGCCAGAAGGGTTTAAACCCTTTATGCAGGATATAAACCAGGGGGAGAGTTGCTCCAGAAACCCCCTTTGTCAGGTTCTCTATCTCTCTTAAAAGCTCAGGGTTAATTTCCTCTCCAACTCTAAATATTATCTCTAAAGTATTACACCAACTTCTTTTCTTACAATAGGCTCCAATTTTCTCCAATCACTCTGACTACACCTTCAACAAACACTTTGGAGAGACCTCATCTTACCATACTGAAGGTGATCGTGCTGTGGATTCAGCATTCAGAGTAGATGCCCCACATACCCAGGGGGAGATTGCTGTGGTAAAGAACACAGAAGTCCAGGGGGAGGAAGAAGCAGCCTCCTCTGATGACTGGAGAGGACAAGTGTGGATTGAAGCAACCCCATGTGAGGAAGAAATTCAGCATCACTCTCCTGGCTTCTCTGCCAGTTATATCAAACTGAAGACACCCCTACTTGAGGATATCCCTTCAGGAGAGATTGAAGGAGACAAACATTCCTCAGCAGAAATTGCCCTACTAGAGGACATTCTGCCTTCCATTGCAGATCAAACTCCTCTTCTTAAAGAAGTTTCTTCTCCACCTAAAAAGAAAACTCTACTCAACCTTCCTCTCTACCTCCACTGCTACCTCTACCTCCACCAGTAACAAAACTTCCTGAGCAGCTTAAAGCACCTACCCAAATGCTACCTAGGCAAAGTCCATGAGCACAAATAAAAAGAAAAAGAGAAGTCACCCCCTACTGGCAAAAATTCTCCAAAGAAGAAAGAAAAGAATATGCAAAGGAAAAGAAATATAAAAAGGCTGTTGAGGAGATAAAGAGGTTTGAAAAGATGCCTGTTATCACTCCTAACAGCCCTGTAAAGGAATACCATGACCCTGACATGGAAAAGAGGCATGAAGAAATAAGAGAAAGAGAGTTGTATGAATATGAAGCAACTAGGAAAGAAGTAGAAGATAAGAGGAATGTCTGGATGGAAAAGATCAACAGGGGAATGACCAAGGAACAAATTCTTGCTGAATCTACAATCAAAATTCCAAAGAAATTATTTGATGCTGAAGCCTATCTAAAGAAAAATCCTCAGGCAGGGCTTATCTTAGAAAAAGGACAAAAGCACAAAAGGGGTGTAGGATGTTCATAAGATGTTTACATCCCTATAAGAAGCCTGAAAGGCCAAAAGGATTAGACAAATGGCATAATTTACCCTGGAAAGGGAAAGGAAAGATGACTGAGATCCCTGAGAAACAGCAATCAGAAAAGAGAAAATATAGGCCAAAGGTTGACAACAAAGGACCACCTGAGCCCAAGCCTACTCAAAAGAAACCTCAAAACATTACCATTGGGATGATTGATGAAAAGGCAGCAATCATCATCAGCAAGGGCTATTCTCTAAATGACACTCTCCCTGATGCTGACAAAGCCCTGGAGAAACTGCACACAATCATCAGAAATGTCCAAGAGCATCCTGATAGAGCCAGGGGATATATTTTTGATGCTATTGAAAATTTATCTAGAAAACTCTATTCTGCCTTTGTCAATTTCATGTATAACAAGAAGTTTCTAGTTTAAATTTTGAAAGACAATTACAAGTTATATGATTTCTTCTGATTACTTAGCATATTTCTTCTCTCTATATAAATGCTTTGCTGTAAAAAACTGATACAATTTCTCTCTATGTAGGGTTAAGACAATTAGGGGGAGATTGTTGGGGAAATGATTTATCTTAACCCCTAGAATTAAGAAGAATATAAATTCTAAGTATGACAAATCAAGGTTAAGTAAATATGCGTCGAATAGTATTCGACGCAATGTCGAAGTGGTGTCGACGTTCCCTTCAGAATGAGTCGAAGTAACTTTAAGAAGAATTCGACGTATCCTATGTCGACGTAGCTCTGACTTCTAGTCAACGCATCTTGAGAAGTCAACGCACCTTAGTCGACGCACCTTCCTTATTCTCCTCTCGACATCCAGCTAGGACGAATTCGACGCTTACGTCGAATAGTAATCGACGCACGTCGATTTCTATGTTTATTTCAAAAATCGCCAGATCTCTTTCCTTCTTTTATAGATCTGATTTATATGGAATCAATTTATTCTTTATAGTCGTTCTGAATCATTCTTTTCCTCTAATAAATTCTTGACTAATTTGATTAAATTCATTATGGACATTATTTGAAATCAGAATGAATTCTTTCCTTCTATAGATATAATAGTTATGGAAAAATTTCTCTCTTTCCAATACTCTGTCTACTAATTAATTTCTCTCCTATAGTGTTATCTTAATACACAGAGCTATAAATAAGGAGAAGTTCGACAGAGAACGATGACAAGTGATCCACCATATGCATATTGAAAAAGAGGAAAAGCTCCCAAGTGAAAAAGAGAGAGAATTGAGAAATAGTCCTGCAGCAACCATCAAGCTTCCATCTTCTCCTGCTTCTGAAGCCATTCTGCTGCAAACTCTAATAGCTCTCACTAAAAGAGAGAAAAGCTACAAATCTCCTTCTCACTATAGAAGAGATTTCATTCACTACTTCTTGTGCTTCCAATCTTCTTGCTAGGAAGAAGATTCCTTCTTGTCTTCATATTATTTCTCTTTCTTCTTTACATTCATTTCACTTTCAAATACTGTAAAAGAGTTTTTAGAATCTCTCTTCAAAAAATTCAGTTGTACTGGTTCTAAGAGTCTCCTTTTCAAAAGACTCAGTTGGTTCTAAGAGTCTCCTTATCAAAAGACTCAGGGTGGTTCTAAGAGTCTCCTTATCAAAAGACTCAGTGCAAGATAGTGAATTCCTACCAAAGGGGGTAGAAGAGTGGACTACCCAAAGTTTGGGGAACCACTATATTTCCTTGTGTTGTGCTGAGATTTCTTTTCTTGCATTTACTTTCTTTACTTGCTTAATTCTTGTTGGTGTGTGGGAAGCCTTAATCTGTGATCACTACATATATATATATATAATTGCACAAAATATTTTAAATCTCTATTCACCCCCCCCCCCCCCCCCCCCCCCGTCTAGAGAATTCTAGTGAGGTTAACTGTGCACTTTCAAAATACAAGACTAAATACAACACAATATTTGTTATTCTCAAACCAAGAGATGCGGAACATAGGCTCCAACACCTTCTGTGCATGAAATTAACCATTAGTATAGACCCTCACATGCTGGGGTCTCTTTCTTCTATCATTATATGGAGTTATGAAAGAGTGAGAAGGTCTTTTAGTATACCCCTTAAGATGGGGAAGTGTTGCATTATTATGCCAGCAATGTTTGGCTATATGTCTAAGCTTAGAACAGCAGAAACATCTAGGAATAAAGGTAGATATTTGATAAATCTTTGCAGGAAATATGCGTCGAGAAGAAATCGACGCATCTTTAGAGTTGCATCCAATGTAATTCGACGTGTTTGCATAGCTCCGTCGACAATAATTTGATGCAGAGTATTGGTTGCATCAAATATAATTCGACGCACCCTCATACTTGCTTCGAATTGGTGTCGACGCATATGCTGAACTCCATTGAGTTGCATTCTTCTTTAAAATTGTGTCGAGTTCCATTCAATGCATGATTCTTTTTATTAAGTTTTTTATTATTTTTATTTGATTTTTCTAAGGGGTGTTTGCCTAAAATCCCTGGTTGATTACCAATGTTTACCCTATTAAATATGGTGAGTTTATTAGGGTTATTAATATTATGATCTTCACATGATTCTAAAATATTATTGAGTTTAGACCTAAATAATGTTGCAGGATTTTCCCAAGCAAGTTTGCTAGAGATTGGTGTGCTAGTGGATGGTAGTGATTCTAGATCAAGATGATCAAATTTCTTTGAGAGATTTTGTGAGATATCTTTAAGCATTTGTCTCCTTCTAATGAAGGAGTCCTCAAAGGCTTTTGCCTTTGTGAGTTCTTTCTTTAGGTTAGAATTTTCATTATCTAATATATATAATTCCTTTCTTTCTTATTTAGTTTACCTCTCAGATCATAGTTAACTGAGTACGAGTTATCTTTCCTAAGGTTTTCTAGTTCTGTTCTGATTATCCTAAGTTCTTTTTGGTCGTTAATATAGTCTTGACAGAATTATTTAAAACATTCTCTAAAATCTCTTGAGGAAAAGTCAAAGTCATCAAAGATTGTTACCTCATTCTCAGCAGTGGAGTCTTCCAGAGCCATAAAGCAGGCTTCTTCTGATCCACACTCTTCATCATCATCAGATGAGGAGAAGCTTGATTCAGAGTCTGAATCACTCCAGGTTTCAGCAATGAAACCTTTCCCTCATTTCTTATCCTTCCCTGAAGGATTTCTTCTTGTGCTCCTTCTCTGCTTGTTGCTCTTGTTCTTTTCTTCCTCAGGACATTCAGTGGCAAAGTGTCCTGGTTTTCTGCAAGAAAAGCAGATAATCTCCTGTTTAGGAGTTTTGGCATACCTTGGCTTGCTTGAACTCCTCTCTTTCCTTCTAGAGTCCTCTGTCCTGACCCACCTCTTAAATGTTTTAGCCAAGAGATTGAACATCTCTTCTTCAGTGGTGGAGGACTTTGCTTCAGTAGTCTTTAATGCAAGAGTCCTTTCTTTAGGAGATGATATTCTCTCCTAGGCTTCTGACTCAGCCCTGCTTTCAGTAGCAGCTCAAAGGACTTGAGCTTCCCTAGCAGAGCATCAGTTGATATCTCTATGAGGCATCTAGAATCTCTAATGGCCCAGATTTTAGAGTCTCATGCGCTTGGGAAGCACATGAGGAGCTTGTCATTAATTTCTGTCAAAGAAATTTCTTTGTCAAGCCCTCTCAGCTCATTTATGATGAGGCTGAATCTATTATACATTTTTGTTATGCTTTCATCAGCCTTTTTCTTGAAGTTCTCATATTGAGATATGAGAAGAGGCTTCTTATCTTTTCTTTCATCAGAGCTGCCTTCAACTAATCTGGAGAGAGATTCCCAGATTTCTTTGGCAGAGTTGCAATCAGCAGCTTCTTGAAATATGTCATCTGACATAGTTGAGACCAGGATGTTCATGGCCTTAGCATCACATTCCTTGACCTTCTTCTCAGCATCAGTCCATTCTGATCTGGGGACTATGGTTTGTGTAATTTTTTCACTAGCATCTTTCCTTATTGGGACTGGGGGACCTGTAAGGATGACATTAAAAATCTCTTTATCAATAGAGTTCATATAGAGTTTTATTATGGCCTTCTAGAGTGTAAAATTGTTCAGATTACACACTAGAGGTCTTGTTGATGCATAATCCTTAGAACTCATTTTCTTTAAAAATAGTATTAATTAATTTTAAAATGAATAAATGAGAGTAGGAGATCTTTTGATCAAGGTATTAACCTTTTAATGATCAACCTATCTCTGATACCAATTGAAAGTGCACAGTGTGCCTCTAAGAATTCTCTAGAGGGGGGTGAATAGAGATTTAAATATTTTTACTCTAACTATGCATACAATAAAAATGCTAAGGTATTATGCACTGAACAAAACTCACACATAATAAATAAGTGATGTAAATATAAAGCAGGAAAATAACAAGCTATAAATGAGACAGCACAGAAAATGCACAACACAGAAGACACAAGATTTTTATAGAGGTTCCCCAAAATGTGGGTAGTCCTCTCTTCTACCTCCTTGGTAGGATTGCACAACCTGTGTCTGAGTCTTTTGATAAGGAGACTCTTAGAACCAAAGATCTTTTGATAAGGATATCTTGAACCACTAAGATCTTTTGATAAGGAGATCTTGAACCATTGAATCCTCTGGAAGAGGGATTCTTAAAACTCTGTACAAGTGAAGGAAATAAGAAGAAGAAAGTGAGAAGGAGAAGGAGAGAATTATGTTCTCATAATTCTTCAAAAGCTTTGTTGATGCTTCTTGCTTTCTTTCACTGGATCTGATTTGATGAACCCTTGCTTATGTAGTGATGATTTGCAAGGGTTGTTTTGCTTGATCCTTTTTCTCTCAGCACTAGTTGTTGTTCTGTTGTTGTATGATAATGAAGAAGAAGCAGCAGATTATGTTCCTGTGCAGAGAGTTCTCTTCTATAAATCTGTCTTTTAGGATTTGAGGAGGAAGAAGATGAAGACCCTAATCGACAGCCAAAATGATGTAATAATTGTTCCCTTCTCTTCTTCTTTTTTGCATACTTATTGTGTATGATTGTATTTTCAAAAGCCTTTCTCCTTTTGGCTTGTCCTGAAAAAGAATTCACCTATTTTTTTTCTTCTTTTGTTCTCGACCCGTCAATCCATTTTGAATAGCTTCCAAAAGTGATTTGTTGTGTCCTGGAATGCTTCATTCTATTCTTGGCAACAAATGAGCCGTTGGAGAACTGTCTCTAGCCTGGTGGTCCTTATGAAAATGTCCCAAAAGGAAAACTGAAAAAGCTTCTTTTTTCTGACTGTATTCGATGTTGCGTTGACTTCATCAATCTTCATGTCGACGCATCTCTGAGTTCTTATCGATGCGGCTTCAAATTTCTTCTTAGATTTGGATGAACTCAGATGTCGACGTTACGTCGATACCTTATTGATGTACCCGTCAATTTGAAACATTGGACTTGATCTCTTAACTTCTGCATCGAATTGTAGTCGACATTGCGTCGACTTGTTAGATGGCTTCGACAAGCTCTATCTTCTGCGTCGATTCCCTTTCGACGTTCCGTTGACTTCACTTAAACATCGACAGGCTGAATGATTAGCTTAGACATCAACTCAGAGTTGCGTCGATATCAAGTCGAAGTTACGTTGACTTGTATTCGACTTAAGTCTTAACTTAACTGAATTTATGCTTGTCTTGACTTGGTCTTGACACTCCAAGTTGAGTGTGACATCCTAAGACATTTAATGACCAGATTACCCTTACTATACAATATGGGTAATAAACATAAGAAGTAAAATCACTTATAGTTAATTTGTTAAGTTAAATCAAAAGGGGGTTTTCCCAACACTAGGTAGTGGACATGAAGTTATTTAAGAATTAGAAGAATCTCTCAAGTCCCTGCAATAATGGAGGGGGAGTTGTCCACAACTCAACTCACAGTGGAGACCTCAGATCAATGATTGAAAATGAGTATTATGCTCAACCATCATAGTCCCCACTCTCTCATCACCATGCTTGAGAAGTAGGTAAGTCAAAAGGCAAAGGAAATCATGCTGCCTTTGAAGAACAAGAAGCCAAAATAAAGAGAGTGAATGAAGTAAAGAAGAAACCAACCCTTGAAGAATGGAGCCCTGCCCAAGTAAACATCAAATTGGTAATCTATATAAGAGATGTGAAGGAGAAAATACAAGTAACATTGTCCCCAAGAATTCCTCAATGGAATGCTCAAGTTAGGCAGGTATCAGATGAGTATTTCGGTGACATAGATAAAATCTCAGCGATACAAAACGAGCAGTTTCGACGAAAAAATCTGTGTCTCGACGTTATTGGTGAAATCTCAACAACAATTCTGAAGTGATTCTGATGACTAGATTGAAGTAGCTTCGACGACACTATCGACGATAAAGATGCGCATAGTCAAAATACAACGCATACACTTAATGTTGTATTGGATCTTTAATTGGAGCCATCTGATGGATTTTCAATCTATTAATCAAGTAAAAAAGGTACGCGCCTCTTCATCTACTTCTAATATAAATAGAGTGAATGCTTAGGTCAAAAATTACGTTTTCATTTTCCCTAACTCATTTCCACGACAAACCTTCGTTCCGTCTCTGACAATCACTCATTCTCGACGTTCTGCTTCAATGGCTCCAAAGAAGGAAGAATCCTCAATCATCTCTGGATGTGAGCTTATGAGGGGAGGATTCAGCTCTTGCTCCGAAGATATCAGGTCAGTAATCTTATTGGTGGAATCGGCGGGGCTGGAGTATCTGCTCTGTGAACCCAGTGCTCTCATGAACAAAGAAGTCCAGGAATTCTTTGATGGAGCTAGAATAAATAGCTCAGGGACAATTCTAAAGTCTATTGTGGCCGGAGAGAAGATCAAATTAACTGTCAAGAGCTTAGGAAAAGCTCTAAGGATTACAAGGCTAGAGAAATAGGTAAAAGAGGAAGACTTGACCGCCGAGGATCTATCTGTTGGATATGTATGGTGTGGGCATAGTGGCAAGACCTACAGGTCTATTAAGAAGGCTGAATTCAACCATAAGTGAAAGCTCCTTGCAGATATTGTAAGGAAAGTACTACTGTGCAAGCCTGGTTCCCATGACAGAATTTCAAAAGAAATGTTTGAAACAATGTGTAGGATCATTGTTTCAAAGAAAACAGACTGGAGAAAATTCTTATTCCAGAGAATTAAGAACACCCTGAAGACTCCATCATATGGAAGAATCCTATCCATCCTCCTACTGAATACCCTTAGGAATATTGTGAAGAAAAGTATGGGAGCACCTCTGCACTACTCAAAGAGGTTGGATTCTAAAATGCTGGAGAGATAGGAGTGTTATCCCCAAAACTCCCAAGGATGGACAGATTGCTCCAAAAGGGAAGAAAAAGAAGACAGTGATAGTTAATGAACCAGATAAGGAAGAGTCCTCCATCAATTCTGAAGAAGAAGGAGCCCCATCTCTACCAAACCCTGCTTTGACAGAGGGAGAGGTAGCTCAAAATCAAATGATCCCAGAGGTCATGAGTGAACCTGCTAACATAGAGGTTCCTGAGGAAAGAAGAAATCCCATTCTAGACAGTGATCCAGTTGAGGGGGAGTTCCTGGAGGGAATCTCAGCCCAAGATACTGAGAGAGTTGAGGGGGAGACCCACCTGGGGTGCTCCACCTTAGAGAATCAAGCTGAAGAATGTTCACTTGAAAAAGAAATTCAAGAGAAGGATCTCTCAGGAAAGGAAATTGAAGAAAATGTACCAGAGAAGGATGAAGGTTATGATCTCCATACTGGGCTTGACCTAGCTCTAATAAAAGGCAAGCAAGTGTTGGCATAAGAAGATGAGCAGATGAAGATAAACTTTCATATCTTCCTGACTCAAGATAGTGGTTCTGAAGGTCCTCCAGAAGAAGATGCAGCTACTGAAGTGAATACAGCTGGACCATCCAATGATCACTCTGGCTCCATGGTTCATATGATCTTTGCCTTGCTGAATATTCAAAGGTAGAAGATAGAAAAGTTCATTCTACTGACTATAGATGACTTGAGGCAAGAAATAAAAGCTGACATGCAGACTGTAAGGAATGATATGCATCATCTCAACACTCAACACACTCACTTCTTTCAATTAGCTGCACTGGCCATGGAACATGTTGGTCATGAGATCAACAAGGTTGGACATCAGACTCACTAGCTCTTACAAAACCAAGGCATTATGCAAAGGAATACAGAGATAACATTTCAACAGATAGCATGGTTCATGAATTCAGATAAAGATCAAATCCTGAACAAAATGGAAGTTAATACTCAGAATTTAGATGAACATCTGCTAGAGGTAAGGAATAACTTGAATGAGGCTGAACAACATATGCATGAGAGGATGAATTTAGTACATGTTACTCTTGATGATCACATAGTTGAAGAAGTCCTAAAGGGGGAGAGAGCAATGATAAATGTTGGCTCCAATCAAGCCATGTGGACATTCAATCAGGTCAGGCCTTACAGAAGCCTCCCTCAGCTTTTGAACTAGCAGAACCATCTGAAAGCACTGCATTAGAAATCTATGGCATAGAAATTGGAGAATCTGCCAGCTCCATACAAAGAAAAGGTATTCAGAGCAAGATGTATAAGCAAAAGAGGCTTAGGGAGATTGAGCAGGATCCACAGTCATGCAAGTGGAGTCCTAACTCTAAGACCCTGATCTCAGAGGCCCGGATGGAATTTGGATACCCTCAGGATGGGTCAGAAAGAGTCTACTATTCTGCTGATTGGAATCTGCACTTAACTCAGTTTGAGAAGAGGAGAAATCATAAACTGGCATTTCCTCATGGTCCTCCTCCTTCCCCAAAGACGATCCCAAAACCAATTAACTTCTATGAAAGGCAAAGGAGAAAAGGCAAAGGAAGCAACAACAGGATCTGAATAACATAGAACGTTTTATCTAAAAATGACTTGGGCAAATGACTGTGTTATATTTTTGTTCTAAAACATTCTCTATTTATGTCATGCTATAGATGAATCATATAATATTCTCTGAATGTGTTCAAATTATGATTTTATTTATACCTTGTCATTTATCATTAAAGTGAGTTATGACTTCTTCAAATAGGGGAAGATTATTAGGAACTGCGCCCATCAATGTTCCTGATTTGAATAAGTGCTCAGATTAATGATAAATGCATTATGTATTTGATGATATAGCTTATTCATGACTGCAGAAGATGAATCATATATCAGGTAATTTTCTAAGTCTAAAATTATCTAGGACTGGACATATCGTTGATATAATATACATATCATTGAGAAAGCATCAAAGCTACATCACTAGTGTATAGGCGATAAAAGTAATGAAAATTAACTAAGTAAAATATCCTTCCAAGACTCAGCAGAAGTATCGTGGAGAAAAATATCATATCGTCGAAATAGTTTCAATGATATCGTCTTGATGAAGACACGTCGTCTTAAAGGTTGAAGAAATTTTGTCGTGGATAAAGCTAAGTTCAGATATTGACTACATCGTCTTGATGAAAGCTTATCGTGGATAAAGCTTAGATGTCTCGACGATATCGTCTTGAAGAAAAAGTTTAATCTTGAAGGCTAAAATACATAACTTCTTAAGTCATGAAGAAAGGTCCATATAGACAAACATCAGCTTGAAGACCTTATGTCGTCTAGAAGATCACGACGATGTCATTTTGAACAAAGACAGTCAGCCTGAAGAATAAGTGTAAGTCCTATTGAAAGTAACATCTCGACGATGTTGTCTATAAGAAGTGATATCGTTCTGATATTAAGTAGAGCCGAGAAGAAGGAAGCATGTTGACGATATTGTTGTGAAGTATATCTGAAGTATACACTGATCAAAACCATATCATCTTGAATGATTAAAATCGTCTTGACAAATTGCAGAGCAATAATTAATGCGCAAACTTTCTTGGAAATTGATATTCAGGAAATGTGCACGTCGTCTATCTTGCGCACAAATCAAGGAGAAATAAATGATATATTCTCTATAGAATATATTCGTTGCACAATATTTAAGAAAGAAACGTATTATTTTTATATTCTGCAAGTTCCAAGAACGGCTAGTAATTATGATGAAAGAATTGCCAATTCTGCAAGACATTTTCAAATGGGAAAATTGATTATGGAATAATCAACAAGGGGGTCTTATGCAAAATTTGCAGAGCAATATAAAAGGAGACATTTTTATCTACAGCAGTACCTGAGCTCAGTATTCTCTCAAGTTTTATTTTCACACATATTTCCTGAAGAGAAAGAAAAGAATCAACAAAAAGAAGAAGACTTTATTGCTGCTGTGTTGTGAAGGTATACAGAAGATTCTAAAGAAAGGTTCATTGATACACAAGATCATTGAGCTTATTGTTACAAGAAGAAGAAGAAGAAGAAGAAGATCTGTGATTCAAAGCTTTCATTCTGAAGTCTTCTCTTCTACAACAACATCTCTGTATTGCTTTGTAGGGTTCTTTGTGAACCTGAGCTGGTAGGATCTAGTAATAGATCTGAGTTTGTAGGGTTCTTAGTGAGCCTGAGCTTAGTAGGATCTTGTTGAAGATATGAGATTGTAGGACTTGTAAAGTCTGAGCTTCGTAGTGTTCTGTGTGAACCTAAGTTGTAAGATCTGTTTATAGTGAAAAGATTTGAGTTGGAGAAGTTGCCTAGTCTAGCACACTGCTAAATAGGTGAGAGGGAAAATGGACTACCTCTAGACATATTGTCTTATAGAGAACATACTATAAAACATTGTGTGCTTTCTGTGTTGATTTTGTGCTGTGATAGATAAAATTTAAAATAACAAAGAAATCAGACAACACCTAATCACCCCTCCTCTAGGTGTGGATCATTGACAACCCATATCTTTCAACTTTTTCGGTTATTCTCCCACTCAGAATGGATATCATTGTTATGACCCTATTCTCCGAAAACATTATGTTCCAGTCGATGTCACCTTTTTTTGAGTCCACTCCATTCTTCTCCTTCGACCCCGTGACTTCCCCTCCTCGGGATCTAACAACCACCTCCCTAACCATTTTGCATGCTCCTCCATCTGCAAATACTCCACCTCTGCTACCCTCAACGCCATCCCCACCACCTGCTCCTACCTACATTCCTATTACTCTGGAGATCCCTTCGCCAGTTCTCAGGCCAGCTCTCTCCTCTTCGGATGGATCTGACGATGACAACCTGTCTGACCTTGATCTTCTTATTGCTCTTCGCAAAGGGATCTGGTCTTGTACTCAGCATTCCATTCATGATGTAGTGTCGTCTGCTCACCTTACTTCCTCTTGTATGGACTTAGCTCTCTCCATCTCAGCTACTGTCACACTAGCCACATATCAAGAGGCTCTTGCCTTACCACACTGGAAAACTATCATAGATGAAGAAATGCCCACCTTAACAGAACTCAGTAGATGGACCCTTGTCTCTACACCTCCAAGAGCGAACATTGTTGGTTTCTGATGGGTCTTTTGAAAGTGCACAGTGTGCCTCTGAGTTCTCTAGAGGGGGCGGGGGGGGGGGGGGGGGGGGTGAATAGAGTATTTAAAACTTTTACCCTAATTATGCACACATAATAAAAACTACTCTAACAACTATGCATTCAGTAATACCAATCACAGAATAATATAATCACAAAAATAAGAAAACTGTAAACAGTAAAGGGACAACACACAAAAGCAACACAAAAGAGACACATAAATGTTATAGTGGTTCCCCAAAATGTGGGTAGTCCGCTCTTTTATTACCTTGGTAGGATTGCACTAAATGTGCCCGAGTCTTTTGATAAGGAGGCTCTCAGAACTAGCACTGAGTCTTTTGACAAGGAGACTCTTAGAACCGCTGAGTCTTTTGATAAGAATACTCTTAGAACCACTGAGTCTTTTGATAAAGAGACTCTTAGAACCAACTGAGTCTTTTGATAAGGAGACTCTTAGAACCAACTGAATCCTTTAGAGAGGGATTCTTAGGACTCTATTACAGTTACTGAATAATAACAGAGAGGCAAGAAAGAAGAAGAATACTGGGATTCTGCTGTATGAATCCTATAGCAGCTATCATACTGGATGCTGTATTTTTTGTATTCTTCGGGATCTGTATATGATGAACCCTTGCTTATGATAGAGAAGAATGCAATGATTTGATGCTTGTGATCCTGTTAATCTTTATACTCATGTTGGCTTGCTGCTGTGAGATTAAGAAGAAGAAGCCACAACCGTGTATATCTTTACAGAGAAGTTTTTGTTCTCTTTTTCTTGTTCATAGAGAAAACTTATGGATGAAGAAGAAGAAGAAGAAGAGGTAAGTATCACTAAATTCGCTATTGTCATCTTTCTTCCTCAACATATTTATTCTCTGACCATTAGTGTTTGAATTTCTTTCTTCTTTTGGTCTCACCTTAGAAGGAATGTCCATTGGTCAATAAATATTTCCTTCTATTTCTGTTCCCGACCCGTCAAGTATGATTTGAATAAATTCCAAGAATGTCTTTGATGTATCTCTGAAATACTCCATTCCATTCTTGGCAATAAACGAGCCGTTAGAGAGCAGATTTTAGCCTTGTAGATCATCTGAAAAAGCATTAGAGAGGATAGCAGAAAACCTTCCTTTTCTGTATATATTCGACGCTGCGTCGAATTCATTATCCTTCATATTGACGCACCTCTGAGCTCTTATAGAAGCAGTTTTGAATTCCTTCTTAGCTCTGACTGAACTCAGATGTTGATGTTGCGTCGAGTTCTTATCGACGCACCCGTCAAGTTGAAGACTTGGACTTAAACTTCGTCTTTTGCATCGACTTGAAGTCAAAGTTGCGTCAACTTAAGATGTCTTCGACATGCTCTTCTTGCTGCGCCGAGTTTATTTTGACATTGCGTCGACTTCACTTGATACTTCGACAAGCAGACTGAGTTACTTTGACTTTCAGTCAGAGTTGCATCGACTTCTAGTCGAAATTGCGTCGACTTCTATTCGATGCAAGTTTGACTCAGTTATATTTTGTGCTCATTTTGACCTGGTCTTGACATTCTGATGCGAGTGAGATATCCTAGGACATCTAATGACCAAATTACCCTTTCTATACAATGTGGGTAATTTATCCTAACTGATGAAATAACTTTTATATAATTTGTTTAGATAAATCAAAGGGTACTTTTCCCAACATCTTTGTTGTAAAGTATCATGCAGATGGTATCGTGGATCGCTATAAGGCTTGTCTGGTTGCCAAGGGTTTCACTCAAACTTATCATGATGACTTCTTCGACATCTTCTACCCGTCTGCTCGCATTAGCACGATCTGAGTCCTTTTTCTATCGCTGTCAATAGCAATTGGCAAATATCTTAGTTGGATTTCAAGAATGTCTTCCTCTATGGTGATCTTCAATAAGAAGTACATGGAGCAACCTCCTAGGTATGTTGCTCAGGGGAGTCTCAAGAATGCAAATTGCGGAAGGTAATCTATGGGCTCAAATAAAGCCCCCGGGCCTGGTTTGACAAGTTTAATGAAGTCATCTCCACTGTTGGTTTTGTTCCCAGCTCTGCAGACCACTCTATATTCATACGCAAGACTCCTCTTGGACTGGTTGTTCTTGCAGTTTATGTTGATGACATCCTCCCTATAGG
Organism: Dactylorhiza incarnata; assembly: GCA_033032865.1. NCBI lineage: Eukaryota > Viridiplantae > Streptophyta > Magnoliopsida > Asparagales > Orchidaceae > Dactylorhiza > Dactylorhiza incarnata. The sequence continues at coordinate 3,337,324 of JAWHQI010000095.1, read as the reverse complement.
CGATGATACTGCTAGCATTGCCCTGACAAAGAAACATCTTCCTCAACACATTGTCACCAAAGATATAGGACCTCCAAAATGCTTTCTGGGAATTGAAATCTCATGTAAGCACAACTCCGTTGTTCTCTCGCAACACAAGTATGTTATTGATCTTCTAAAAGAAACAATTCTACTTGGTGCTAAGACTACTCGGTGTCCAATGGTCGTTGGTGAGGATAAACTTTGGAGTTAGGCCGGTTTTGCCTCTTCTTTCTGATATCACTGGGTACCGATGCTTAGTGGGCAAACTCATTTACCTAACAGTAATAAGACATGATATATGTTATGTTGTGGTCAAGTTCAGTGAATTTATGCAAGATCCCAGGGAGTGTCATCTGCAAACAACTCTAAAAATCTTTGAATATATTGAAGGGTCTCCAGGGAAGGGACTACTATTTCAAAAGAATAACCATCTGTAGATATAAGTTTATTATGACGTCAGTTATGCTGATGATAAAGGAGATCAGAAGTCCATGTTTGGATTCTGTACATTCGTAGGAGGGAATCTTGTTAGTTGGAAGAGGAAGAAGCAAGTTGTAGTCTCTGGATCAAGTGTTGAGGCTGAATATAGAAGCATGGCTCAAACTACTTGTGAATTAAAATGGTTACGAGAACTTCTAGTAGACTTAGGAGAAGTATACAATTATCCTTTACCAATGTTCTGTGACAACAAAGTCGTCATCTCATATCAAATAATCCAGTATTCCATGAGAGGACAAAGAACATTGAAGTTAATTGTTACTTCATCAGGTAAGAAATCTTGAAGAAACAAATTTGCACTATATTTGTCATCTCTGATAAAGAATTAGCGGATATCTTTACCAAACCAGTATCTTCATCTTTTTCTGGCATATGTAACAAGATGGGCATGATCGACATATATGCTCCAGCTTGAGGGGAAGTGTTAAAGCACAAAATGATCCTTCAATAGTCGCAGGTATAATTGTCTGGATGGTTACTCCTAGTGTAACCGCCCGACCATGTGGTCTTGTATAGTTCAGGCGGTCACTCATTATATAACCGCCCAGTGTGTGGTATTGTTTAGTCTGGGCGGACACTCTTGGTGTAACCGCCCAATTTTGTGTTCATGTTTAGTCTGGGCAGTCTCTCTTAGAGTAATCGTCATGTGTTTGCCCTCTAGCTCAGTTGTATTTAGTCTCACATCGTCAATTGTATATTCTATATCCTTCTCTGCTCTATATAAAGAGAAGTTATCTCATGTAATATTCAAATTTTTTGAAAATATAATATTCAGTTATTTTCATCTTCTCATAAGCTAGATACTTGTTGTGGCTTCCAAAGATCATGTGATATGAAATTCTTGAACCTGCACACTACGAAAATACTTGCAAATATTGATCAAATACATGCAAAAAATTATTATTCTCAATCCAATGGTATGTCGAACATGATGTGTTGACATATGCTCAAAAAATATACTCTCGAAGAGAAAATAAATATTATAACTAAGAATATAATAATATGATTTTAGACCTGCTTTAGAAAAGCTTGAGGTTTTTAACCAGCCCATGCAATTTCAATTGCTTACCCATTTTGTGTCTATTTCGATGTTTTCTTGACAACTAAATTTTTCTAACATGTTCGTATCGGTTCCACCCAAAACCAAGAACTGATCCATGTAGGTTCGGTTCTAACTTTTGCGTACCGGAATCAACCCAGGTACCCAAGGTATATAACCAGATCAGAACTGAAAAGCTCGGTTCATTTCCAATTCATTTCCGGTTCATTTTTGGTTCAATTCTCGGTTCTACTCATCCTTCATAATTTTTTTCGCTTTACGAGTATTAGTATGCAATCCAAACAATTGAACAGGAAAGTTGATTTTTTGCGCATAGATCTATTGGACAAAAAAGATTAAAGGTGCAAAAGGAACATAAAAACTTATGTGAAATTTTAAACCACTAAGAAGAAGAGAAATTCTGGAAAAAAAGTAAGTGGGAAGAAAAAGAAGAGAAATTTCCAAAAATCAAGAGAACTCATTTGTGAAACTATCTAAGAAAGGAAGAGCTGATAGAGTTCATTTTTAATCCGATGACTCTAAAATTACAAAGGCCTAATTTCAATTAATGGATCTGAGTCGGTTCTCAGGTAAACGAACATAAGAACTGAGAACCAAACCGAACTATGTGGTTCTAATATTTATGGATCTGGAACCGAACCGAGACCCGTGAGAACCGATCCAATCCCCTCGGTTCAGTTTGATTTTGGTCCAGTTCTCAGTTCTTTGGTTGTATTTGCACACCCCTAATTATCACTATTGCATACGTGATCATATATTGAACTTTAAAATTATGAAAAAAAAGGAGGAAGAATGAAAATTATGAGGTACTTTTGAAGCAACTAATTTTTGGGTTGCAAAGAAAATGAAAAATATGTATATTCATGATTTAATTCCACAAAATAAGTATGGGTGAACTGAAAGTTAATCAATAGTCTAATCACATCAAGGGGGTGAAGAGGTGTTCCAAGGATTTTAGCCCCTGTTAAAATGTGGACTGTTCTAGCTCAGTAAAACAAGCAACACAAAAAAGCACACGGTTATTTATAGTGGTTCCCCAAATGATGGGTACTCCACTGTCCCTCTCCACCTATCTAGCAGTGTGCTAGACTAGGCCAACTCCTCCAAGAACTCAGATCAAAGATCTTACTCCTCAGAGTCCTTGACTCCTACAGCTCAGGAACCCAACAAGTTCCATACCTCAGATCCACTCCTTGGATCCTACCTCAGGTGCAAACAACAACCCTTCCTCAGAGTGATAGCACTCCTACAACTCATATTCACCTCTGAGTCCTACCTCAGGCTTACAACAAAGCCTTTTACTCAGGCCTTCTCTCTAGATCTACACTCAGGCTGACAACACGACCCTACCTCAGACCTCAGATAGATCTTACAACAAAGAAGATAGTATAATTTGTGTACAATATTTTGACTCTAGAAAATATTCTTTATGCAGCTTGAGTCTTCTTAAATCTTTCATAAAAGAAAGTCTTCTTCAGCAGCAGCACTGGATCAATCAACAAAAATGCTTTAGTACTAGGATCAGTGCTGAGCTTCCTTGAGAATAGAAGTTTGAGAATAGATGTAAGACCCCATTTTTTCCGCTACAAAACCGGGTCTTATGCCTAGAACCGCCGCTTTGCGGTGACACCAACACTCGGGAAGGTCGTCACTACAAAACGATGATCCTGTCGGCCATATCGATCATAGAAGAAGAAAAGTATATTTGAACATATATAAGCTCAAGTCCACATCACATGCTATATATAGATCATAATAATAGTCCATGATGAGTAATAAAATACACATATTTGTAGTATAATTTTTAGTATAATTTTAAGTAATATTGTAATTATTTCATGTAAATAAATAAATAACTTGCTTGGTTTATTATTCTCCTTACTAACTTAGTTTTTTTTTCTGTTTTTCAGCATTTTTGCAATTTTCTGTTAAGTTACGCCCTGGGTTATGCCTGTGACCTTGAGTCACGCCCGTAACCAAGGATGTGTAATCTTAAAATGCCAATTTCTCGATCGGTCTCCCGTCCCGTCGATCGGCACCTGCTCCCATTGATTTACAAGATCACGCCCGTGACACTTCAAGTCACGCCCATGTACCACATACCATCGATCGGCACCTGCTCCCGTCGATTTTGCAAAGTCACGCCCGTGACCAAGGTCGTGACTCATCAAGTCCTTCCAGAAGCCAGCGGAATACGCCTCAACGCCACGTACTTGACGTCTACCGCCCAAAGACACGCCAATGACACCTCGGTCATGCCCGTGTGCAGCCATATTTCACGGCAAATCCTTCCAGAAGATGACTGAGCCTATCTTCCGAACACGCCCCAGAGTCACGCCCCTCTGTCACGCCCATGACCAAGGGCGTGTAAAAATAAAATTTTCCCTATAAATAGAGGGGCTCGACTGAAGCAATTCCATCCAGATATTGAGAGTGTTTTAGTATTTTTTAATTGTGTTGAGTGTATGTGAGTTTATTTACGCATTTAAGTTTTAAGTTCTTTTGTAATTTGTGCTTTCATAGTCTAGCTGTAATATTTGTTTTGAAAATAAAATGTTGTTTTTCTCATTTTGATCTTCATTTTAATTTTATGTAAGTGTGTGTGTATAAGATTAATTTTATTGCTTTCATAAATTAGATTTATCGCTTTCATAATTTAGATTTAAAAGCTTTTGTTGGGGAAATGATTTATCTTAACCCCTAGAATTGAGAAGAATATAATTTCTAAGAATGAAAAATTAGTCTAAGTAAATATGCGTCGAATAGTTTTCGACGCAACGTCGAAATGTAGTCGACGTTTCTCTCAGAATGAGTCGAAGTAACTCTAAGAAGAATTCGACGCAATCTTTGTCGACATACCTCTGACTTCTAGTCGACGCATTTAATAAAGTCGATGCACCTTCCTTATTCTCCTCTCGACGTTCAGCCAGGATGAAATCGACGTTCACGTCGAATAGTAATCGACGCACGTCGATTTCTATAAGAAATTCAAAAACACGCCAGATCTCTTTCCTTCTTTCTGTAGATCTGATTTTTATGGAATGATATTATTCTTTTATAGCCGTTCTGAATCAGTCTTTCCTTCTATTTGATTCTTGGCTAATTTGATTAAGATTATTATGGATATTATTTGAAATCAGAATGAATTCTTTCCTTCTACAGATTTAAATATTATGGAAACTTTTTCTCTCTAATTGCTAATTGATTATTCCCCTTTAGCAACATCTTTTGAAACAGAGCTATAAATAAAGAGGAGGTCGGTAGAGAATAATGACTAGTTATCCACCATATACATTTGAAAAAGAGGAAGAGCTCCCAAGTGAAGAGTGAGAAAGCTGAGAAAAGAGATAGTGTGCTGCAGCAAAGAAAAAGCCTTCATCTTCTCCTCCTTCTGAAGTCATTCTGCTGCAAATTCTGAAAGCTCTCACAAAAGAGAGAAAAGCTTACAATCTCCTTCTCACTATAGAAGAGAGATTACATTCACTATTCTTGTGCTCCTAATCTTCTTGCTAGGAAGAAGATTCTTTCTTGTTTAAATTACTTCTTCTACTTCTTCTTCTTATCTTCATTTCATTTTCAAACAGTGTAAAAGAGTTTTTAGAATCTCTCTTCAAAAAATTCAGTTGTACTGGTTCTAAGAGTCTCCTTTTCAAAAGACTCAGGCTGGTTCTAAGAGTCTCCTTATCAAAAGACTCAGTGCAAGGTAGTGAATTCCTACCAAGGGGGTAGAAGAGTGGACTACCCAAAGTTTGGGGAACCACTATATTTCTTTGTGTTGTGCTGTGATTTTCTTCTTGCTATTTTCCTTCTTTACTTGTTTAATTCTTGTTGGTGTGTGGGAAGCTTAAATCTGTGATTATTACATATATATATATAATTGCACAAAGTATTTTTAAATCTCTATTCACCCCTCCTAGAGATTTCTGGTGAGGTTAACTGTGCACTTTCAGCTTTCATAAAATAGTTTATCGTTTTCTTTAACGCTTTATTTATCGCTTTCTTTTAACGCTTTCTTTCGATTCAGTTTTTTCTTATTACAAGTAGGGTGCGTGTGTGTATGAGATGGTATTTTCCTTTTTTGTAACTTAGCTTTATTTCAAGTCTTATTACCACCCTCATCCCGGATGAGAGGCTAAGTACTTTTTAGCGCTTGATTAAGATGGTTTGGTCGGATACTATTTTTGCTTTTATATAAGTCTTTTAATTTCTCTTTGTTAACCGCTTATATCCGCTTAAAATATTAACATATCTTTTTTAATTACTTATGCCATCTCCATTCCGATGAGTGACTAATTTCCTTTAGTGCGCGATGTCGAAGAGCTTTGGGACAAATAAATGGTTTTCTAAAAATTAAAACATCTCTTTTCTAAAAATTAATTAACGAGCTTAAGGTTTACCCGAGAAAAATGTCGAGTGAGGCCATATAGTCGATGTATGGTTCTCATTTCTATTTCCATACACTAGTTAGCTAAGAGGTTCATGCCTATGGATTGATCACTCACGGGTGAAGAGAAGTGTGTTCTACCCTCGAGAGAGGATGAGGTAAGTCTCCCGAATTGGGAATAAAAACCCAATAGAGGGGTTCACAACATAAATCGAGTATTAAGGAGATTCGATTAAAGAACGAGAGTTCGGTCGAATACTTTTAATCTCAGGTGGGCGTACCCTCGAGAGAGGTGCGTTCATACTTATGGAACCTCCACGGCCAAGCCATTTTAATATTTTGAAAAGTCATATCTTTTACTTTTAAAAAAGACTATTTTCGTCTCAAGGTAATTTGACAACAGGCGCTATCTTCATCATCATTTAGAACTCTAGTTATACACATATTATCGCTTTTTAAAACTATAAAACCAACGCAAAATATTACTCCGATAAAATAATAGTTCGTTCCTTATAAGTTGAAATAATCAACAGGATCCGCGGAAATATACGATCTCGATATTTTCTAAACCAAAATATCATGTACTACACGCGATAAGGTATACTTGCCTTTATCATATGATTAGTTTGGACATAAATTAAACAAAAGTTTTTCAAAACCAAAACTTGCAAAACTCTCCTTTGCTATTTAAAAATCAATAGAATTAAGCGTCATAGCCGGGGCGTACTCGTCAATACTTTGAAAGAAGAAAAGACTGTTACTTCTATCTTTCGATAGGATATCAGGTAGTTTCTCGATGTAGGAGTACTTGCGAAACTCCTCGATAACATCCGTCTAATTCTAATCTCATCACATAAAGGTTGTGCACACCAAAGAAAATCCCAAATTAAATCATCAAGTTTTTGGCGCCGTTGTCGGGGAACTTGTTGTTATTTTGAAAAAGGAATCACTATTAATTTTATTACTTATATATATAAAAGAAAAGAAAAATATATAAATAGAAAAAGCCAAAACTAAAAAAAATAATTATTTTTATTATTAGTATATGACCCGAGGAAACTCCTCGGACGATTCGAATATTCCTTTTGACCCTGAAATCGAGCACACCCTTCGCGAGCGCCTCCAATTTTGTGATCAAAACTTACTCGAGTTTCCCGAAGAGTCTATTGGAGATACTTACACTGAAGCTATGACCGATTCAATTCCAGATGCAGCCCCACCACGGACCATGACATATTATGCCAGGCCGAATTTGGAGGATACCATATTGAGTATTGCACGCCCAACCGTGGTTAATAATAATTTTGAAATAAAATCTAGCATCATTCAAATGGTACAACAGTCAGTCCAATTTGACGGTTTGCCGGATGAGGATCCGAATTTACATCTTTCTAGTTTTTTGGAAATTTATGATACTTTCAAGATTAATGACGTTACTGATGACGATATTCGTCTACGTTTATTTCCATTTTCAATGAGGACAAAGGCAAAAGCGTGGTTAAATTCTCTCCCCAGAGGATTCATAACCACGTGGGCCCAATTGACGGAGAAATTTCTAACAAAATATTTTTCCCCGTCTAAAATCGCTAAATTACGCACAGATATTGCCTCTTTCATTCAATTTGATTCGGAATCTCTCTATGAGACTTGGGAGTGTTTTAATGAGTTCTTGCGTAGGTGTCCTCATCAGGCGCTGCCGTCCTGGCTGCAGGTCTAGACGCCCTATAATGGTTTAAATTTCTCAATGTGATAGATGATCGATGCAGCCGCCATAGGAACGTTAAACAACAAAACCCCGGAGGCCGCTCAAGCTCTGTTCGAAGAAATGGCCATGAACGCCTATCAATGGAATGCTCCTAGACCGCGCCCTAACAAACCAACTGGGAAATATGAAGTGGATTCCACTTCTCACTTAGCCTCTCAAGTCTAAAGGTTAAGTAAGCAAGTGGCAGAGATGACTGCTTCCTCCTCCGCTCCCGCTTGGCCTCCAATTAATAATAATAATTTTCTCGAAGAAACTATAGATTACTTAGGCAACCCCGTTCGGCCCCCCTTCAACCCTAATAATAATCCATATAGTAATAATTACAATCCGGGTTGGAGGAACCATCCAAACTTCTCTTGGAGCAATCCTAACAATGCTCAGAGGCCCCCAATTGTGAAGCCGCAAGGATTTCCGCATGGATTCCTGCCTCTTCCTCGAAAACCTTCTCCGCTCGAAGACATTTTTGTTAAATACGTCGCTTCCGCCGAGTCAAATATCCAGAATATTACTGTATCGATTAAAAACTTGGAAAATCAGGTCTGACAGCTTACAAAGATGGTCTCTGAGCGGCCATATGGAGCTCTACCAGGGAACACGGAGCTGAACCCCAGAGAAAATGCCAACGCCATAAACCTTCGCAGTGGAAAGGAGGTAACCTCCCCAAAATGGGTTGAGCCTAAGGTAAGCTAAAATCCCGATGGTCCGACCCCTTTGAAGTCAAAGAGGTTTGGCCGTATGGGACCATTCTTATCTCCCACCCCGAAAAAGGCGAATTTAAAGTCAACGGTCACCGTCTCAAACTTTACATTGTGGGCGATCTAGTGGACGATAATCTCGAATCCTTACACCTCCCCAATTTATAATCTCTCCACGCCAGATTATCTAATATTTTATTATGCTTTTTATATATTTTTGTAGGGTTTCTTTTGGCCCCACCAGCTTTAGTTCAGGGAAGCCTTTTTGCTCCATCTCTTTTTTTGTACATACTACACTTTCATTTTCCCTTCTTCATACTTAAATTACAACATTGGGGACAATGTTGAGTTTTAATTATGGGGGTGTTTTTCCCGTTTCAAATAAATTTTCACAAAAAATAACCAAACCAATGTAAATATAACATCGTAATGTTTTACTTAATGTAAATATAAGCTTGTTTATTTCAAAATCTCATATTTTTTGTACTTTATTTTTTTTACTTTATGTAAATATACGCTAAAAAAACCAAAAATATAAATATAAGCTTGGAAAATTTTTACATTTTCTTGCAAAACCCACATTAAAAAAAACTTTCATTTTTTTATTTCATAGTACCAAACTTAGAAAAATAAAAAAAAAAGAAATAATAAAACCCCTACTTTACTTCTTTTCTTAAAATATTTAGTTTCGAGAATATCTATTTTGTGGCTTTTCATAATCGCTAGTTTTACTATTTGTTTTTTTTATCTAAGATTGATTGATTTAAATGTTCGGGGTTAAGTTTTAAAGAATATCTTGTGTTTCTAATTTAAATAGAGACTTTGTTTTCAAGCACTACTTCTACTAGCTAAAATAGAGGCATGTGTATTATACTGGCAAAACAACTTTATACTGCAATTATCCCTACTTTATGTCTTTAGGAATTTAGGAATATTCAAATTTACTAAGGTTGCTCACAAACCTTTTTATTATTATTTTAGAATTTCTCTTGAAAACCCCTTGTATACACCAATTTAGCATGACAAATAAAAAAATAAAAGAAAAAAAATCTTATGTCAATGAGAATAAGAATTCATTCCGTAAACATAGGCACCCAATAACAATTTAAATAATCTTATGTCAATGGGAATAAGATTTCGTTTTGTAAACGTAAGCATTGGGTTAATAAAAACAAAAGAATTAGTTTTCCCTCGTAAACCACGGGGGCACCAAAGAAAACTAAAAAGGAGAGATGGAAGGATAAAAACCATCACCTTTAATTCAAAAACTCTTCTTTTTGCCAAAGTTTTTTACCCCCTTTCCCTTAGCCAACTTATTGTATCTAGTTTTAATTCAAAAAATTATTTGAGAGCATAATTAGTAACTTGTATTTTTCCTTCGCGTTTCTCTAAACAAAGGTTCTTATAATTTCAATATAATCTCGTTTACTAATGATTGCAATTTTGCTTGCTATTTGGTTAATTAAGAAGTCTTTTGGCTAAGACATTTCTTTCTACTTAAATCATTTGAATAATTTATGACTTAACTCTTATTACTTTGAATTTTTATTTTTCAGTCTCTTATGATTAAATAAAATGATAGCCAAAAATTAGAACTTATGTTAATCCCGTATGGATCTCTCTTACTTTTGCTCTGGAATAACAAAAGCTTAACTATGGGGGTATTTGATGAGTAATTAAATACACATAATTGTAGTATAGTTTTTTGTATAATTTTAAGTAATATTGTAATTATTTCATGTAAATTAATGAATAACTTGCTTGTTTTATTATTCTCCTTACTAACTTTAGCTTTTTTTTTTCTATTTTTCAGCAATTTGGCAATTTTTTGTTATCACGACCTGGGTCACGCCCGTGACCTTGAGTCACGCCCGTGACCAAGGGCGTGTAATCTTAAAATGACAATTTCCAGCTCGATCGGTCTCCCGTCCCATCGATTGGCACCTGCTCCCGTCGATTTACACACGCCCGTGACACTTCAAGTCACGCCCGTGTACCACATCCCGTCGATCGACATCCCGTCCCGTCGATCGGCACCTGGTCCCGTCGATTTTGCAAAGTCACGCTCGTGACCAAGCCCGTGACCCATCAAGTCCTTCCAGAAGCCAACAGAACACGCCTCAACGTCACGCCCTTGACATCTCCCGCCTAAAGACACGCCCGTGACACCTCGGTCATGCCCATGTGCAGTCATATTTCATGGCAATTCCTTCCAGAAGACGACTGAGCCTATCTTCCGAACACGCCCTAGAGTCACGCCCCTCTTTCCCTAAAAATAGAGGGGCTCGGCTGAAGCAATTCCATCCAGATTTTGAGAGTGTTTTAGTGTTTTTTAATTGTGTTGAGTGTATGTCAGTTTATTTATGCATTTAAGTTTTAAGTTCTTTTGTAATTTGTACTTTCATAGCCTAGTTGTAATGTTTGTTTTGAAAATAAAATGTTGTTTTTCTCATTTGGATCTTCATTTTAATTTTGTGTGTGTGTGTATGAGATTAATTTTATTGTTTTCATATATTAGATTTATCGCTTTCATAATTTAGATTTAAAAGCTTTCATAAAATAGTTTTTCGCTTTCTTTAATGCTTTATTTATCGCTTTCTTTTAACGCTTTCTTTTGATTCAGTTTTTTATTACAAGTAGAGTGTGTGTGTGTATGAGATGGTATTTTCTTTATTGTAACTTAGCTTTATTTCAAGTCTTATTACCACCCCCATCCCGGATGAGAGGCTAAGTACTTTTTAGCGCTTGATTAAGATGGCTGGGACGGATACTATTTCTGCTTTTATATAAGTCTTTTAATTTCTCTTTGTTAACCACTTATATCCGCTTAAAATATTAACATGTCTTTTCTAATTACTTATGGAGTATCCATTCCGATGAGTGGCTAATTTATTTTAGTGCACGATGTCGAAGAGCATTGAGACAAATAAATGGTTTTCTAAAAATTAAAACATCTCTTTTCTATAAATTAATTAACGAGCTTAAGGTTTACCCGAGAAAAATGTCGAGTGAGGCCATATATTCGATGTATGGTTCTCATTTATGTTTCCATACACTAGTTAGCCGAGAGGTTTGTGCGTATGGATTGATCGCTCATGGGTGAAGAGAAGTGTGCTCTACCCTCGAGAGAGGATGAGGTAAGTCTCCCGAATTGGGAATAAAAACCCAATAGGTGGGTTCACAACATAAAGCAAGTATTAAGGAGATTCGATTAAAGAACGAGAGTTCGGTCGAATACTTTTAATCACAGGTGGGCGTACCCTCGAGAGAGGTGCGTTCATACTTATGGAACCTCCACGGCCACGCCGTTTTAATATTTTGAAAAGTCATATCTTTTACTTTTAAAAAAGATTATTTTCGTCTCAAGGTAATTCGACATCAGACGCTATCTTCATCATCGTTTAGAACTCTAGTTATACGCATATTATCGCTTTTTAAAACTATAAAACCAACGCAAAATATTACTTCGATAAAATAATAGTTCGTTCCTTATAAGTAGAAGTAATCAACAAGATCTGCGGAAATATACGACCTCGATATTTTCTAAACCAAAATATCCTGTACTACACACAATAAGGTATACTTGCCTTTATCATATGATTAGTTTGGATATAAATTAAACAAAAGCTTTTCAAAACCAAAACTTGCAAAACTCTCCTTTGCTATTGAAAAATCAATAGAATTCGGTGTCATAGCCGGGGTGTAATCGTCAATACTTCGAAAGAAGAAAAGACCGTTACTTCTATCTTTTGATAGGATATCGGGTAGTTTCTCGAAGTAGGAGTACTTGCGAAACTCCTCGAAAACATCCGCCTAATTCTAATCTCATCACATAAAGGTTGTGCACACCAAAGAAAACTCCAAATTAAATCATCAGTCCACAAGATAATAGCTGACATAACAGAGTAATAATAAGAAAGGCTCATGCCCAGTACATCATGTCCTCACTACAGAATCACTCGTGGAAGCAAAACTACTGAAGACACTCACGGATCCTATGACTGGCGCTCCCGTGCTAGACTGTCCCACCTCCATCTACACCGGCCTCTGGTGGTGCGGCATCTCATCAATACCCTAAAATGATATGGTCCACCGACCATTAGTCAAAAAGACTAAGCCTCATTTTCCCCCATCCATCCCCCAGTGGCCCTAGGCACCGAGCGGGAGGATGAAGCGGAGGACAGCAAGGGGTATAAAACAAAGCAGGTGACATGTCTTAGCTACAGGAGTATCTATCACTACATAGGTGTTTATATATATGAAGCAGTAAATAATGAAAGGTAAAGAACAAGTAAAATAAGCAAGTAAAGACAAATAAATAATAGAAAAGTAACCGTTGATTTATAAGAATGCCCATACAAACCTATAAACCAAGGGGTCGTTTAGTAAGGACTATCGTATAAAAAAGTCCCATAATCAATTTATACGATATGGGTAGTGTAACGGTCTCCCCAGCATACAGCTCGCAAGGACGACTGTCGGCACCCCCAGCATCCAGCTCGAAAGGGTTCAGCCTAACCAAATGGGCTGCAGCCCATGCACCCCAACCCCTCTCTGTCCCACCACAGGGCACAGTGGGTTGTTGAAGACCGCAATCCCCCTTTTCATTAGGAATAGTTCAGTTAAGCGACAACGTAGGGACTTCCCAGGAGGTTTCCCATCCCGTGACTACTCTAGCCCGAGCACGCTTAACTATTAAGTTATTCCACTCCTCATCACCAATTGACCTACAGATCAATTGGTAAGGAGGAGTGGAAGAACTTAATAGTTAAGCGTGCTCGGGCTAGAGTAGTCACTGGATGGATGACCTCCTAAGAAGTCCATGCGTTGTCGCTTAACTAAACGATTCCTCATGAAAAGGGGGACTGCGGTCTCCAACAACCCACTGTGCCCTGTGGTGGGACAGAGAGGGGTTGGGGTGCATGGGTTGCAACCCATTTGGTTAGGCTAAACTCTTTCGAGCTGGATGCTGGGGGTGCCGGCGGTCGTCCTTGCGAGCTGTATGTTGGGGAGACCGTTACAAAAAGTGCAATCTTGGTGATAGGACTTTTTGTAACGGTCTCCCCAGCATACAGCTCGCAAGGACGAGCGCCGGCACCCCCAGCATCCAGCTCGAAAGGGTTCAGCCTAACCAATTGGGCTGCAACCCATGCATCCCAACCCCTCTCTGTCCCACCACAGGGCACAGTGGGTGGTTGGAGACCGCAGTCCCCCTTTTCACGAGGAATAGTTCAGTTAAGCGACAGCGCAGGGACTTCCCAGGAGGTCACCCATCCCGTGACTACTCTAGCCCGAGCACGCTTAACTATTAATTTCTTCCACTCCTCATCACCAATTGATCTGCAGGTCAATTGGTGATGAGGAGTGGAAGAACTTAATAGTTAAGCGTGCTCGGGCTAGAGTAGTCACAGGATGGGTGACCTCCTGCGAAGTCCCTGCGCTGTCGCTTAACTGAACTATTCCTCGTGAAAAGGGGGACTGCGGTCTCCAACAACCCACTGTGCCCTGTGGTGGGATAGAGAGGGGTTGGGGTGCATGGGCTGCAGCCCATTTGATTAGGCTGAACCCTTTCGAGCTGGATGCTAGGGGTGCCGGCGGTCGTCCTTGCGAGCTGTATGCTGGGGAGACCGTTACAAAAAAGTTGTAGTAAATATATTTAGTTACAATATCATCTCTCACATGCTTTATCTAAAACAGACCCTAAGTTCACCAAAATGAGGGTTAAAGTTTACATAAAATAACAGTCTCTGGACAAGCATGGTTCTAAAGTTTAGATTGCACTGTTAGGGCCTACATTTAAATTACTCAGAGGGTTCAGGTCAGAAAGTACCAAACATAAAGGTTGTATAAAATATATTTAGTTACAATATCATCTCTCACATGCTTTGTCTAAAACAGAACCTAGGTTCACCAAAATGAGGGTTAAAGTTTGCATAAAATAACAGTTTCTGGACAAGCATGGTTCTAAAGTTTAAATTGCACTGTTAGGGCCTACATTTAAATTACTCAGAGGGTTCAGATCAAAAAGTACCAAACATAAAGGTTGTAGTAAATATATTTAGTTACAATATCATCTCTCACATGCTTTGTCTAAAAAAGACCCTAGGTTCACCAAAATGAGGGTTAAAGTTTGCATAAAATAACAATTTCTGGACAAGCATGGTTCTAAAGTTTAGATTGCACCGTTAGGGCCTACATTTAAATTACTCAGAGGGTTCAGATCAGAAAGTACCAAACATAAAAGTTGTAGTAAATATATTTAGTTACAATATCATCTCTCACATGCTTTGTCTAAAATAGACCCTAGGTTCACCAAAATGAGGGTTGAAGTTTACATGAAATAACAGTTTCTGATCTGAACAGAGTTCTGGATTGTCAAAACGATTAAATATACTTTTCGGGTGTAAAAATAAATTAGCTATGTGATCCAAACGAAAAATTTTATAACTTGAAAGTTGTAGTAGGGATAAAGATCTACAATGTTCTGTCTCAAAAAATTTTTCCAGATCATTATGTAAGATAATTAAAAATCCATTTTAAGAATGAAGAATATTTCCAAAAACTGGCCGAATTTCTGGCTAAGGAAATAAACCCCTTCACACGGATCTTGGCGCAGATCCGACGGTGCCAGGTCAGGTGGACCAAATTGAGTCCAACCAGCATTGCGGGGGATCCCGTCATCTTCTACATGCAAAACGCCATGCATGCGTAGCTTTTACGGGCATCCCCAAAGCGGTCGGAGGTCCTCTTGCTCCTACCACCACTTCCATTAGGTGCACCCGGGGAGGGAGCTCCGGTGGGGCATCTTCCGGCGGTCGGCCGCCGCCGGTGGTGGTCGGAAAATAATGTTGTATATATATATATATATATATATATATATATATTTGGATGGAGGAGGCCGCCGGAGCGGGTTCCAGCGATTTCCTCTGCCTCAAGGGCCATGAGAGAGGGTCAAGGAGGCCCTCCCTCCCCTTCACACACCCCATGCAAGGCTGAAACCCGCAAAGGCAGCGGAGGTTGTGGGGGTGGTCTGAAGCTATCCAAGACCGGGATTGCCACCTCCGATGATCGGAGACGGCAGAGGTCGACGAGAAAAGATCAAAGGGCAGGGAGGAGTCGGAGGAACTTACATTCGTGTCGTTTAGGCGAGGGGATCGTCGCGCGGCCATTGATAGTGGTGAAGCTCGCTGGAGTTCGTGGAGGAGACTCGTCGGAAGATCACCAGGGCTTGGTTTCTTGCTGATTAGTGAGGTACGGTGCAGGAAAAAAGAAATCCTAGTGTGGAGGGGGTTTATATAGGAGTGAGATTTGTCTGGAGGAGTTAATGCCTCCTCCCTTGGTGAATCTGCCCCCTCTTCACATTCCAGCCGCCTAGACCCTTCCCAAAGCCTCGGGAAGGGGATAAATTTACTCCCCCCAATCGGCCATAGGCTTGGGGAGTAACGATGCATTAATTAGGGGGTTATACTCATTATACAATGCTCAAAAGAAAACGTAATACTTAATTAAAATTTATTTTCAACTGAAATAATTGTCACGGCATGTATGTGACATACATTATTTTTTTGGAAGTTATTTTATAATTTTTGAATATCGTTTTCTATCTATTTTATTTATTTGGTGTTTTAAATATAGTCTAAGTGTGTCTGGGTAGCCAGCATTTAGGAAAAATATCAAGTTTTCGAACCCAGCCTTCAGTTCGTCGAACTCAGTCTTGAGTTCGTCGAACTCAATTTTAGATCAATTCCGTTCGACGAATTAATTGGGTTCGACGAACTTAACTTTCAGTTCGTCGAACCCAGTTTTCAGTTCAACGAACTCGGCCTTGAGTTCGTCGAACTCAGTCTTCAGTTCAATTCCGTTCAACAAATTAATTGGGTTTGACGAACTTAACCTTCAGTTCGTCGAACCCAGTTTTCAGTTCGACGAACTCGGCCTTGAGTTCGTCGATCCCAATCTTCGGTTCAATTCTGTTCGATGAATTAATTGGGTTCGACGAACTTAACCTTCAGTTCGTCGAACCCAGTTTTCAGTTCAACGAATCAATTCAGTTCGACGAACTCAACCTTGATTTCGTCGAACTCGATTTTCAGTTCAATTCCATTCAACGAACTTATCCTTTTGTTCGTCGAACTCAGTTGCTTGTTTAATTTAGCTAATTCAGTTCGTCGAACTTAAGTCTGCGTTCGACGAACCCGTTTCTGCTCAAATTTCTTGCCGTCTCAGCGGTTTGGGCTGTCGTCTCAGCGGTTTGGACTGTCGTCTCAGCGGTTTGGACTGCCGTCTCAGCAGTTTGGACTGTTGTCTCAGCGGTTTGGACGTCGTTTCAGCAGTTTGGACGTCGTCTCAGCGGTTTGGACGTCGTCTCAGCGGTTTGGACTGTCGTCTCAGCGGTTTGGACGTCGATACTAAGACCTAACGGGTCAATTTATACACCTAGGAGGGTCTATCGTGTGCATAAGTCAGAAATTTTCCATGTAGCCCGATGGGTAGGTTGAGTGACTTATTGGGTCAACAACACCCAATAGGGTGTCAACCCACCATTTGGGTGTCAGTGAAGCCCACAAGACCCTAGCAGTTCAATTAATCATGAAGGGGCCCAGAAATTTAAAATTGGGGTGTTACAGGTAGGGGTTGAAATGCAATGCTTATGCCATGACATGCAGAGTTATGCTGGGTAATGTTATGATCGCACAAGTGCAACTCACACACTTCGACTTTATGCGCACAGACCTTTAGTTCCCCCTTTTTGGAGCTAGCAAGACTCTCAGGATACCCCCGTAGTAGCAAACAGAAGCAGTGGGTTGGGCCTTACCCACCTCTAGGTTGGTATTCACACTACCTAACCTAGACCTATCGTACGCCTCAACGCAAAACCACGGAGCGCCTGCGTACTCTTACTGGCTGGACCACCAGACTTTCTTAGCTAAGTGCAAATCCATACTTGCTGAGTCAGCCTATCGACGCCGGTGTGAACTGTTGGGGAAATGATTTCTCTTAACCCCTAGAAATAAGTTGAATATGAATTCTAAGAAAGAAAAACAAGGTTAAGAAAATATGCGTCGAATAGTATTCGACGCAACGTCGAAATGTAGTCGACGTTTCCCTCAGTTTGAGTCGAAGTAACTTTAGGAAGATTTCGACGTATGTGTTGTCGACGCTACTCTGATTTCTAGTCGACGCATATGGAGAAGTCGACGCACCTTAGTCGACGCACCTTCCTTATTCTCCTCTCGACGTCCAGCCAAGAAGAACTCGACGTTTACGTCGAGTGGTAATCGACGCACGTCGATTTATACGACAGATTTAAATATGCGCCAGATCTCTTTCCTTCTTTCAGTAGATCTGATTTGTATGGAATAAATGTCAATATTTTATAGCCGTTCTGAATCATTCTTTCCTTATATATGATTCTTGGCTAATTTGATTAAACTTATTTGGACATTATTTGAAATCAGAATTAGTTCTTTCCTTCTACAGAAATAAATATTATGGAAACATTTTCATCTTTTTATTTCTCTGACTGATTATTGATTATCCTCCTATAGTATTATTTTGAATTAACAGAGCTATAAATAAAGAGGAGGTCGGCAGAAAAAGAAGAGAACAAGTGATTCACCATTTTACATTTGAAAAAGAGGAAGAGCTCCCAAGTATAGAGAGAAAATTGAGAAATTGTTCTGCAGCAATATTCAAGCACTTCTTCTTCTCCTGCTTCTGAAGTCATTCTGCTGCAAGTTCTGATAGCTCTCACAAAGAGAGAAAAGCTACAAATCTTCTTCTCTCTATAGAAGAAAGATTTAATTCACTTCTTGTGCTTCCAATCTTCTTGCTAGGAAGAAGATTCATTCTTATTCTTATTTCTTTCTTATTCTTACTTAAATATTGTAAAAGAGTTTTTAGAATCTCTCTTCAAAAAATTCAGTGTACTGGTTCTAAGAGTCTCCTTGTCAAAAGACTCAGGGTTGTTCTAAGAGTCTCCTTATCAAAAGACTCAGGGTGGTTCTAAGAGTCTCCTTATCAAAAGACTCAGTGCAAGATAGTGAATTCCTACCAAGGGGGTAGAAGAGTGGACTACCCAAAGTTTGGGGAACCACTATATTTTCTTGTGTTGTGCTGTGATTTCTTTTCTTGCATTTACTTCATTTGCTTAATTCTTGTTGGTGTGTGGGAAGCTCTAATCTGTGATCATACACACATATATATATATTAACTTTGCACAAAATATTTTTAATCTCTATTCACCCCCCCCCCCCCCCCTCTAGAGAATTCTATTGAGGTTAACTGTGCACTTTCAATTGGTATCAGAGGGAGGTTGATCTAAAAAGGGTTAACTCCTTGATCAAAAAGATCCTACCTCTTGTTTTTATATATATATTTTTCAACAATCAATTTTCACATGGCACAAATCAAAGATTATGCTTCCACCAGACCACCAATGTGCAATCTTGAAAAGTTTGCAGTTTGGAAAACAAGAATCAGAATTTATATGAACTCCATTGATGCTGACTTGTTTAATATTACTGTGACAGGTCCCCCAAAGTCCTATAGAAAGGATGCAAGTGGCAATGTCGCACAAACACTTATTCCAAGATCTGAGTGGACAGAAGATGAGAAGAAGGCTAGAACATATGATCTAAAGGCCATGAACATACTTGTCTCAACTCTCTCAGATGACATCTTTCAAAGGGTTGTTGACTGTGAATCATCCAAAGAAATTTGGGATGCTCTTACAAAAATGGTGGAAGGAAGTGCTGATGAAAAGAAAGATAAGAAGGCCCTATTGATCTCCCAATATGAGAACTTCCAAAAGAAGAATGAAGAGAGTATCTCTGAGATGTATGACAGATTCAGTCTAATCATCAACCAATTGAAAAACTTGGATAGAGAGATCTCCCTCACTGAGATTAATGACAAATTGCTAATGAGTCTCCCCAGTTCATGGGACTCAAGAATATGGGCAATAAGAGACACAAGAGGACAAAAGGAAATCTCTACAGATGCTCTCTTAGGAAAACTCAAATCCTATGAGCAACTGCTGAAAACTAGAGAAGAGAAGAAAAGAAGAGAAAACACTCTAATCTCCTCAAAAGACAGGAACATAGCTTTAAAGGCAACAGAAGAAAGGACTCCTGTCACTGAAGAAGAACTATTTAGTTTCCTAGCCAGAAGATTTAAGAAATGGGTCAAGACAGATGGATCAAAAAGTAGGGAGTCAAAACCAAGGTATGACAAAACTCCCACTAAAGAAATTATTTGCTATTCTTGCAGGAAACCTGGACATATTGCCCCAGAATGTCCAGAGAATGCTGAAACAAAGAAAGATCTGAAAAGAAAAGATCTCAAGAAAAAGGGGAAGAAGAAAGAAAGAGGCTTTATTGCAGAAGCCTGGAGTGAAACAGACTCTGAGGACAGTTCATCCTCTGAGAGTGACAATGAAGAATCTAGGCAAGAAGACCTATGCTTGATGGCCTTTGAAGGCTCCAAGAATGATGATGGTGCTAAATCTTGGAGTGAGACAGGATCAGAAGAAAGCATATCTTCTGAAGATGAAAAAGAAGATAGCCTTATTCTCATAGAGGAATCTGAGGATAAGGATAAGGTAAGCATCTTTGATGAAATAGATTTTCAAAGTGATAAATTCAGAAATGATTTTATGGGAATGTGTCTAGATCAATTAAAAGCTAAACAAGAAATCAATGACCTAAAAGAACAAATTCATATGGTCAAGAACCAAAGAAATAAAAAGGATATAAGCTCAATAGATCATGTATTAAGGGCTAACATAAGAGAGAAGGAAATAGAAAGGGCTAGAATAGAAAATCAGTTCCTTAAGGATAAGGTTTCTCAGGCAAAGGCCTTTGAAGAATCAATAAAAATGAGAAGCCGGACTCTTAAGGAAATCACTGAAAACAAACAATAAGACACAAAAATCTTGGGCTAGGGGCTGATCCATCAATCATCCTAATTCCATCCAACAAGCCTGCATGGATGATCCCTGTAAAATTCACTAAACCCATCAAATCAGCAAACCAAGAAAAAGAATCACAACATAAGAAAGAACACTTCTTCAAGGAAATAAAAGAATTTGATGAAACATCATATTATTCAGCTGATGACTCACAAACTTCATCTGAAGAGATCACTAAACCAAAAGAAACAACATACAAAGGAGTAAAAACAGAAAAAGATAAAATGAAAATTTATGAAGACACAGTCGCGTCGACTTCATATCGACGCATGAATGATAATGTGTCGACTTCTACTCGACGTACCCTCTTAGATGCCTCGACCTCTACTCGACGCTTGAATAAAGATACGTCGACATTCATTCGACGCAACTTCCTCCATGCGTCGATACCAGATCAACGCAATCTAAGGAATGCGCTGAATATAAATCGACGCAACTATCAACATGCGTCGAATAGATATCAACGCACAAAAGTTCAGAGCAACTTAAATACCTTTCCTCCAAAAGCCTTTCATCCTAACCCATATTCAGGACCCGTTCATCCCAATCATGATTTCTATCCTAATCAACACCTCTATCATGATTTCTACCCTAAACATGGTAACCAAAATTCCCATTTTAACCAAAATTTCTATCCTAACCAAAATAAAACTTTCTATCCTGATCAACCCTTTTATTCTTCTCTAAACTCAAATTATCATAATAATAAGATAATCAAGTGCCATATATGTAACAAAACTGGTCACCTTGCCAAACAATGCTAGTACAACCAATCAAACTATCTGTAAAAATTAGTCCAAGGCTGACTTAGAACTAGGTAGAGATAAACACCTAGAATTCTTCAGGAAAATTAAAAGTCAAGTCGATCTCTAATCAACGCACCGTCGATAACTCAACTCAATAAGTAAAATCGACGCATGCGTCGACTCCACTCGACGCATACGTCGATAGGAAATCCAATCATCCCAAGTCAGACTATATCGACGCTCACGTCGAATTCCACTCGACGTAATGTCGACTTCATGAAAACGAGCGGCAATACCAAAATATTTTCGGTCACATCCACGGAAGTACCGAATAAGCCTCGACTTGAGCCCAGTTTCGACGCTTCACCTGACTTAAATAGTCTCTTCAGTTAGAAGTCTTCACTACTCTGCATCTTTCATCCTTCTTGCTCCTCAGACCAGCCGATTTCTTCCTCTCTCTTTCACTAACCTAAAATGGATCCAAAAACCAACTCAGGCTTCGACATTGACCTTGAGTCCTTCCAAGCAGCCGCAGAAAACTACAAGAGCATCATTGCTCTCTTTACTGAAGCTGGCCTGAACAAACTTATCTCCATAAGAAGTAAGCTCCTGGAAACAGAACTCACAGAGATGATAACTAATGTTCAAATATCTGAACAAGGAGAAATTCAAGGAACAATCTATGAGACACCTGTCTCAATCTCAGCAGAACATATTAGAGCCACCTTTGATCTTCCATCAGGTATATCCTAATATTATCCTTGTTTAAATGAAATAGGGAAAGAAAATGAGTTTCAAAAGAATGACTAAATTAGTCTTAATTATTCCCCTACTAGGTGATGAATTCATTGACCTCACACCTGATGAAATCAAGCATGTAACATCCCGTTTCGCGCTAGACCCATCGGAGACGTTTTGACTACCCGATTTTGGGCTTTCCAGTGCGTGCACGGTTTTGGATTAATTGGGGGAAAGGATTAACAAATTCTTGGATATATATATATGCTTGGTTCATTGGGCTAGTTCCTAATCATTTCAGTTGGCTGACCTTGCATATTTTATGAGCAGAGATCTGTTGGATAAAATATATATGTATATATATGTATGAATATTTTGTGAATTTCATTTGTAATCTGGATAGATAAAATATACATGTATATGTATGTTTATTCTGTTCATTTCAATAACAAATTACTGGTTGGATATAATAAGTATGTTAATGTCTACATTATTAGAAATCTCCGTCCGTTCAGAGAAATTGCCGTCGACTAATTTACTGTTCCCATTCGACTAAATTGCCTCCATTAGTCGATCAAAGAAATTGCCGCTGTTAGTCGATCGAAGAGGGAGCTGCGTTCGACGAAAGTCGAAGGGGGTAGAGTTCGACGAAAGTCGAAGGGATAGAGGCGTTCAGCGAAGTAAAGGAGGTTATGTTCGACGAAACATTGCTGCAGCCGCGATCGAAGAAGGTTGCCAGCGTTCGACGAAAGTTCGTCGAACGGCGTTCGACGAAAGTTTGTCGAACGGCGTTCGACGAAATATCGTCGAACGGCGTTCGACGAACGACGTTCGACTAAGGTTCTACGTTCGACGAAGTATCGTGGAACGGCGTTCGACGAATCATGTGTTTCGGTGGTAGACGAATTAGGCAGCGCTCGACGAAGGTTTTGCCAGCTGCGGTCGACGAATTGACTTCCGTTCGACGAAAGTCGAACGATCCGTTCGACGAAACGTGTCCCGTTCGACGAAAACTGGGCAGAATTCGAAGAACAATCTTCTAGGCGGATGTCAAATCTGGAGTTCCAATGTTTACCATGGGGAGTGGGAGCATTTAATGCTAACCCTCTTTTTCCACTACTCTATCTCTCTCCTCTTAAACCAAAGGAGATGAGAGCATTCTCATCATTTCATCTCTCCCGAGCTATTCATCATCTTCTTCCCCTCCATTTTCTTCCTCTCCCTCTCCTTTCTCTCTCCTCATTTCCTCTCCCACCATAAGAGTTTGGCCAAGGATCCGTAAAGGGTTTTCTCTCCGTGGAGCTTGGAGGAGTGGAGCCCGGAGAAAATATGGAGCTCGAACCGCGACCGAAAAATGAGGTGACTTCCGACCCCTCTCCCTTGGTGCTAGTATCTTAGACCCCCTAGGCGAGATATCGAACTCAATTGAGTCGATTTGGGAGCGAAATGAAGTTCCGTAGGTTGAGGCCGCATTAGGGTTTTTCGCCGTATGGCGCCGATCGCCGCGAAAATGCCCTCATTCGACTCCCCGCTTCAATACGAATGCAAGGATGTTGATCCCGTGAAATATGGTGGCCTCATGAGGGAGCATGGGAGGAGAGAAGGTGGCTGCCCTAAATTTCATATGGGATTTCAAATATATAAATACATATATATGTTCATCTTAGTGCTTGAGAATTGAAGAAAAGTTCTCTGTTATTAGGATTAAAATTTTATTATTTGATAAATGTGAGGAAAGCTCCCTGTTGAATCAGATTCAATTCATAACTTGCACTTGGATATTAAGAAATAGTGCGCAGCTGGGTTCGAGCCAATTTTTAGGCTTGACCCCTCTGGAATTAGACATCGGGCTCAACATGAAAGTTGTAGCCCTCGGAAAGAGCTTTCCAACGATAGGTTACCCGTTTCCTGAAGTGACCTGTAGCTCCCTAAGGGTCCAGTCGAGTGGACTGTCCAGAAAGCTGGAGTTGGTTAAGTGCTTGCTGTTTTGCTGTCCGGATTTCTACAGCTGACTTTGGAGCAGATTTTAGGTAGGAGCCACTTGGATCTGGGTTTAGGACTCAACATGAATGTTGTAGCCCTCGGAAAGAGCCTTCCAAAATGGGGTGGCACATAATTTGGGGTGGAGTAGAATTCCCAGAATCTCAGTTTTGTTAATCAGCGTCGTTGTAGTTGAATTGCGATAATCTTTGGGGATATCTTTTATAATACTTGTCCGGCGCTCTTAATAGTGGTAGAAATCGAATTGATGATATTGTGCTGACCCTTGTTGAATTTCATGAGTTGTGGGAGGGTACTAGTTGAATTGCGATAATGTTGTAGCCCTTGTTCGTTCCCGCTTCGCTCTGGGAATAATAACTAGGAATGCCGACGTGGCTATTGTTTGGAGAGAAATCTATATTCTCCAATTTAATGAGGAAATGGGTGCCCAGATTTACGTGTCAATTGAGCGGAGCATGGGCGAATGGCATGATGTATGGAATGAGGCATTGCGATGAATAATCGAATAAAGACTTTGACGACATGTTTATAATAATGTGCACATTGATCGATCACCCAGCGAAGAGTGTGGTTTGGTGACAACCCCCCAAATGCGATAAAGATCTCATCGTAATAGAGTGATTGTAAATTGAGTACGAGAAGTGAATGTCGATGACATGTGAGATGTGCTTGGAAATCACGAACGTTATATTGGGGACTCTTGGAGCATGTTTGGAAGATGTGTTTCTATTAATCATCACCTCGCTAGATAAACAACGGGATGATACGTATTGGTAGTAAACTCTCAAGAATGGGAATAGTTCAACTAGGTTGAACTTGTGGCGAACGGAGCCTACGGGCAGAACGTGTTAATATGATGGGTGCTAGAGAGCACAAGTTGTGAATGAGCCTACGGGCAGAACGAGTAAATATGATGATTGCTTGTGAGCACCGGTCGTGAATGGGCCTACGGGCAGGGCGTGACAGTATGAATGTGCAGGTTTTCACACATGGTGGTGTAGTGATCCTCGGTAGAGGATAGTTGGTGGCGGGTCTACGGGCTCGCCGATCGTCACACCGACGGGAGCTGGCAGTCAGACTCGGACTGGAAGGGCTCGTCTTCTTGGTGCTCATCTCCCAAAGCCCCCTTCCACTCCTGAAGACTCTGCAGAAATGCGAGCAGTACGCAGGGCTCCGCTATGAACAAAGAGCGTTGAGGCGTACAGAGGCCTAGGACTGGTAGTGTGCATACCTTCCTAGTAGTGGCGAGGCCCGTGCCACTGCCACCGTCTGGCCACGACGGGGGGCGCCTGAGTGGTTAGCTACCCTCGAAAAGTGGGAACTAAAGGTCTGTGTCGACATAGAAAATGCGCTTGGAGAAGTCATCATATCATAATCATTGCACCGCATTCATATCATAATCATTGCACCGCATTCATATCATAATCATTGCATTGCACAGCAATGGATACTCATCATATAAACTTGTATGAGCATCTTTATATGATGAGTTACCTTTATATGCAGACCCTTAACTTATAAGCTTGTATGGGCATCCTTATAAGTTAAGTTCAATTCAGCTCTTTAATACTCAGCTTATGTTTGTTGTGCTTACACTTGCTTGGATAGTCACTGCTGCTATATATATAACTATGAACATGCTAGTTAGGAACATTGCAAGTACTTGGGTACTTATACAACCGACACTTATGAACAACCCTTCCTGTCACCTGTTTTGTATACTATTGCTAATATTGCAGCTTTCTTTCAATTCTACCGCCCGGTGCCTTGGAGTCGTCGGGGGAGCGGATGTGAAGCCACTTAGTCTTTATGACTAACGGTTGCTACGTCCCTCTTTTTAGGAGTGCGCCCTGGAGCCGCAGCGCACGGCGCAGGAGGAGGACAGTCAGGTCAGGACGACAGGGCCGGAGACAGCGATACCCTCAGTACCGGCAGTGGCTGACGTGAGTAGTAGTTTTGAGATGTAGCCCCTTTGGGCATCTTTTGTGATACTCTGATATATTTTGCAGGAGCTCGTGGAGCTACCTTTTTGTATAATTATGGACTCTACTTATGCGAATTTTATATATCTATATGTGGCTTCTTGTTTTAGTTTATTGATGGGTTGGCGCTGTTGAGTTGGTTTAGCCGGCGGGATAGGCGTCTTGTGGAGGTGGCTAGCCCGTGAGCTGGCGCTTCCGCAAGGCGGCTGTCCTGGGCATAAGACTCCCCTCGGCCGTGTTTTGTGTTCCGGGAGGGGGGTCTTACAAATGGTATCAGCTTGCAACGATCCTGAGATAAAGAAGTCCATAGCCTTATGGTGCCACCCCACTCAACTCTTCAGTTTGAGGACAAACTGAATCAGCGGAAGCGGTGGTGTGCCCATAGGGGATTCGCATTAAGTATGTCCATTTTTTCCCTTTAAGTAGCCAACCTAACCCAAAAATCTACCTCATATGTAGATTTCGGTACGTTCGGAGCCAGTAGCTGGCACCCCAGTACCTCCAGGACCTACCTTGTTCCAGCAGTCGGAACTGGGCCAGACATTAGCGGCAATCCTGGATGCCTCCAGGTCTCTTCTCGTCTTGGCTGCCGCGAGCTTAGCGGAAGCAGGACCCAGTGCCAGGAGCGAGAGGCCCACTAGGGGTGTGATGGAGTCAAGACGCAGCTTCGCGAGGAGGAAGAACATCATGGATACAGGAGGTGGTGGGCATTTTCGCCCTAACTTTCGTGTGGAGCAGCCTGCTCGACCGCTACCGTTGCCCCCACCGCGCCAGGATCAAGCGCCTCTGCCGCAAATAGGTGTCAGACTTTGCTATTATTGCCAACAGCCCGGCCATATTCGGGCCAACTGCCCACAGCGGCGAGGAAACGCTCTGAATCGCCCCATGGCTCCTCCGGGAGCGCAGCAAGGTCGAGGACAAGAACGACAGGGCCAGGCTCCGAAGCGTCCAAGAGCGCCTCTCCGAGCGATTTGTTATCATTGCGACCAGTCGGGCCACATTCGGCGTTATTGTGCGCAGCGTCAAAGGGACGCTCAGAATCGCCCCATAGCTCAGGAGAGGGACCCGCAAGAGGCCATTGCAGGTACCCATGCATTTTAGTTACATCTTTTATGGCTATTATACCTTAGTAGGCTTAACTAGTCATTTGCATGGTCTAGCCTTAGTACGCACAATTTAAAATCCGTGGTACCGTGCTAGGTTGTATTAGGTCCGACCTTCACTTGTGATGTGAGAGCCACTTATTCAATTGTGTCAGAAGAGGTTGTAGATGATTGGGGCGGGATGTAACATTTCACTGGAGTCATCAGAAGGATGCTCCTTCGGGATGGCTCAGAGTTTAGCGTGAGTGTAAGTACAAGGACTCACACTCCAAGGTCTCTACCTCGGATAATGGAGTAATGATGTCACCCCTACCCAAATATTAGGGAAATTGCGATGAGATTGGTGTAGGTCGCCAGTTATCAGCTTAGTAAAAGACCGCTAAGCATGTACGGTGTCAATAAGTCTTAGGAGATGGTCATACATGTACATGGATGCGAGGGGTTGTAGTAGAAAACCAAGTCCTAGATGTGTGTCTTGAGGATTGTGTGCATTCATGGGGTGAATGTACCGTATTGGCGATGGAAGAAACTCAGCCCGGGAGGTATGGGGGCTGATCTTGTTTCTTCGTTTATTGGGACTAGTGGATGTCGACTTGGTTCGTCCGAGAGTTCAGAAACCTTCACAAATTGCTTCACTTAGCTGTGTTACGGTGAGCCTGTCCCCAAATGAGTCGTCAGAATGCTTCGACACTTAGAGTTGATGACTCTGAGGATTTACTTCATCTTGAGCGGTGCGACCTGTCATTGTCAATCTTAACCGTCGGGGATTTAGTTAGTAAAACAAGAGAAGAGAATATTTCAAAGACGATAACCTTATGGCAGGGAGTAGAAGAGATCTTGTATGTGCACGACTATAATGACGACGAACCGTTCCCATGAATTTTGAAAGACTCGGGTGAGTATTTTCCATATAGGCTGGAGGATTACCCTTCCCTAAAGTTTGGTGGATATATGCCCGATGATATTGAGATCACCCCAAATTAGATTTATGAATTGGGTTGTATATTTATGGTAATAAAGGGTGAGACTTAAATTTGGCGGAAATGTTCAAAGGGGGATTATTTGTTGTGATAAAAAAAAATTAGGAGGTTTTAGCTCGAAATAATCCCCTGATTCAATAATTTCTTATAAATGGTTACGCGAATACGATTACTTGGGGAATGAGCCTATGATAATGATAGTTGATGTAAGCCTACCGTTGAAGTCGCCCCTGCCGTGTAGAACTGTTAGATGCGCATTTCAGTTGAAAGAGATGTAGGCGATTATTATGATGAATGAAAATTTGGATGAGTATTTGAACATAGATTGAAGAAGCCATGAACGTAGTATCTACGGGAAAAAAAAATCAGCCGAAGAGATATGGGGGCTTATCTCTTCGTTTATTGGGCTAGAGAGGTACCGTCTTGGAATTCTTTGAGGATTTTAAATCCTTGTAATTTTAACCTCGGAAGCTTGTGATCTCTGAATAATTAACTCGCCGTAAGCAAGATGGGCGGCAAACGCCATGTTTGGGATGATAGAAATTGATTTAGCGGAATAAGAAAAGAGAGCAAGTTGAGGATAATAATTCTCCACATACATCTATATCGCGATATGATTATAGCTTGGAAGTTGATGGAAATTTTACGCATGAATGGTGGTATGACGGTAAGTGCCCCTAAGTTGGAAATTTTTGGTGAACATTTCCTTTAACGACTGTGGTCGCGTGACCTTGGGAGAACAATATGCGTTGGGTGGCGGAGTCAGCAAGACTAGTACGACTCGGTTGTTGATCTGAAACTCTTGAAAGATTCTCATGAGATGGGCATGCCATAAATGATCGTTGGCAGAGATTGTAGGGCGTATGGAATTGATGTGAATTAGTCTGTTATGTTGGGAAGAATATTAGCACGAATATGAGTATGCGTGCTCGTGTTGCCCCATTAGGGCAATTTTGTAGAGGCTTGAATCGTAACCCAACTGCTGAATAAGGCTTATGTTTATGACCAAAGAGCCATTCAATGACTGGTCGGGCTCATGCGAGAAAGTTCGCCACTAATTTTGAATCTTGTGTAAGCCTAAGCAAGACCTAGGTGAGACAAAAAAAACACAAGACTCGGGTCTCGTGTTTTTAGAAGGGAAGTAAGGTGATCATCTCTTACGCAAGGTGTAGAGTCATAGAATCACCTTTCCTTGAGCCTACGATATTGATCCTCAACATCACCAGGACCAGTTGATAAGCCTCATCGGATGATTACGTGCTGTGTGGGAAGACGGGTACTGTATGTTTGATCCGTGGTGAGGGCGTTAGAGAAGTCGGTTCTAAGAGGTTGTTTGATTAAGGGATTGACGTAATTTATTACGCTGCAAGTGTTTGGATGGCATAAAGACTTGGTGGTAGTCCTTAGGTTCCGATAGCCTGAGTGTCATCATTAGAACCTCATGGGTGTTGTTAAGCGAAAGCTTGGGTCCTCTTGTTAGTGTGGTAGTGCTTCTCAATGATCAATAGTTGGTCAGACGACTGCAAGACAAATTTTGGGGGACGCCTTGAAATTTGTTGAGTAGGAGTTGTATTGATTATTGATCATGGAAGAATCCCTTAGTTTTGCAATTCTGGATTTGGTGTGGCGCACGAGTGGTAACATCGTGCGTGTTAGGTTCTCTCCTACCTTGACAGATTTTAGACCAAGGTATAACGAAGCTAACTTATTAAGGTTGAGAAAACTTGGGATACCAAGTGCGTGGAGTATGACGAGAGCACACCGGGGAGAAATTGAGGTGAGGTAGGAAGGACGAGTTGTGTCCCTCACCTGAGACAGGTAAGATTCGGTGTGTGCTCGGAAGAACAATTTTCGTAATCCGACCTTCGGTCCCCATAAGCCCAACTTAAATTTCGGGGACGAAATTGTTTCTTCGTTTATTGGATTTGTAACATCCCGTTTCGCTCTAGACCCATCGGAGACTTTTTGACTACCTGATTTTGGGCTTTCCAGTGCGTGCACGGTTTTGGATTAATTGGGGGAAAGGATTAACAAATTCTTGGATATATATATGCTTGGTTCAATGGGCTAGTTCCTAATCATTTCAGTTGGCTGACCTTGCATATTTTATGAGCAGAGATCTGTTGGATAAAATATATATGTATATATATGTATGAATATTTTGTGAATTTCATTTGTAATCTGGATAGATAAAATATACATGTATATGTATGTTTATTCTGTTCATTTCAATAACAAATTATTGGTTGGATATAATAAGTATGTTAATGTCTACATTATTAGAAATCTCCGTCCGTTCAGAGAAATTGTCGTCGACTAATTTACTGTTCCCATTCGACTAAATTGCCTTCATTAGTCGATCAAAGAAATTGCCGCTGTTAGTCGATCGAAGAGGGAGCTGCGTTCGACGAAAGTCGAAGGGGGTAGAGTTCGACGAAAGTCGAAGGGATAGAGGCGTTCGGCGAAGTAAAGGAGGTTATGTTCGACGAAACATTGCTGCAACCGCGATCGAAGAAGGCTGCCAGCGTTCGACGAAAGTTCGTCGAACGGCGTTCGACGAAAGTTTGTCGAACGGCGTTCGACGAAATATCGTCGAACGGCGTTCGACGAACGACGTTCGACTAAGGTTCTGCGTTCGACGAAATATCGTTGAACGACGTTCGACGAATCATGTGTTTCGGCGGTAGACGAATTAGGCAGCGCTCGACGAAGGTTTTGCCAGCTGCGGTCGACGAATTGACTTCCGTTCGACGAAAGTCGAACGATCCGTTCGACGAAACGTGTCCCGTTCGACGAAAACAGGGCAGAATTCGAAGAACAATCTTTTAGGCGGATGTCAAATCTGGAGTTCCAATGTTTACCATGGGGAGTGGGAGCATTTAATGCTAACCCTCTTTTTCCACTACTCTATCTCTCTCCTCTTAAACCAAAGGAGATGAGAGCATTCTCATCATTTCATCTCTCCCGAGCTATTCATCATCTTCTTCCCCTCCATTTTCTTCCTCTCCCTCTCCTTTCTCTCTCCTCATTTCCTCTCCCACCATAAGAGTTTGGCCAAGGATCCGTAAAGGGTTTTCTCTCCGTGGAGCTTGGAGGAGTGGAGCCCGGAGAAAAGATGGAGCTCGAACCGCGACCGAAAAATGAGGTGACTTCCGACCCCTCTCCCTTGGTGCTAGTATCTTAGACCCCCTAGGCGAGATATCGAACTCAATTGAGTCGATTTGGGAGCGAAATGAAGTTCCGTAGGTTGAGGCCGCATTAGGGTTTTTCGCCGTAGGGCGCCGATCGCCGCGAAAATGCCCTCATTCGACTCTCCGCTTCAATACGAATGCAAGGATGTTGATCCCGTGAAATGTGGTGGCCTCATGAGGGAGCATGGGGGAGAGAAGGTGGCTGCCCTAAATTTCATATGGGATTTCAAATATATAAATACATATATATGTTCATCTTAGTGCTTGAGAATTGAAGAAAAATTCTCTGTTATTAGGATTGAAATTTTATTATTTGATAAATGTGAGGAAAGCTCCCTGTTGAATCAGATTCAATTCATAACTTGCACTTGGATATTAAGAAATAGTGCGCAGCTGGGTTCGAGCCAATTTTTAGGCTTGACCCCTCTGGAATTAGACTTCGGGCTCAACATGAAAGTTGTAGCCCTCGGAAAGAGCTTTCCAACGATAGGTTATCCGTTTCCTGAAGTGACTTGTAGCTCCCTAAAGGTCCAGTCGAGTGGACTGTCCAGAAAGCTGGAGTTGGTTAAGTGCTTGTTGTTTTGCTGTCCGGATTTCTACAGCTGACTTTGGAGCAGATTTTAGGTAGGAGCCACTTGGATCTGGGTTTAGGACTCAACATGAATGTTGTAGCCCTCGGAAAGAGCCTTCCAAAATGGGGTGGCACATAATTTGGGGTGGAGTAGAACTCCCAGAATCTCAGTTTTGTTAATCAGCGTCGTCGTAGTTGAATTGCGATAATCTTTGGGGATATCTTTTATAATACTTGTCCGACGCTCTTAATAGTGGTAGAAATCGAATTGAAGATATTGTGCTGACCCTTGTTGAATTTCATGAGTTGTGGGAGGGTACTTGTTGTGATTTCGCCAACCGTTGTTCGTTCCCGCTTCGCTCTGGGAATAATAATTACGAATGCCGACGTGGCTATTGTTTGGAGAGAAATCTATATTCTCCAATTTAATGAGGAAATGGGTGCCCAGATTTACGTGTCAATTGAGCGAAGCATGGGCGAATGGCATGATGTATGGAATGAGGCATTGCGATGAATAATCGAATAAAGACTTTGACGACATGTTTATAATAATGCGCACATTGATCGATCACCCAGCGAAGAGTATGGTTTGGTGACAACCCCCCAAATGCGATAAAGATCTCATCGTAATAGAGTGATTGTAAATTGAGTACGAGAAGTGAATGTCGATGACATGTGAGATGTGCTTGGAAATCACGAACGTTATATTGGGGACTCTTGGCGCATGTTTGGAAGATGTGATTCTATTAATCATCACCTCGCTAGATAAACAACGGGATGATACGTATTGGTAGTAAACTCTCAAGAATGGGAATAGTTCAACTAGGTTGAACTTGTGGCGAATGGAGCCTACGGGCAGAACGTGTTAATATGATGGGTGCTAGAGAGCACAAGTTGTGAATGAGCCTACGGGCAGAACGAGTAAATATGATGATTGCTTGTGAGCACCGGTCGTGAATGGGCCTACGGGCAGGGCGTGACAGTATGAATGTGCAGGTTTTCACACATGGTGGTGTAGTGATCCTCGGTAGAGGATAGTTGGTGGCGGGCCTACGGGCTCGCCGATCGTCACACCGACGGGAGCTGGCAGTCAGACTCGGACTGGAAGGGCTCGTCTTCTTGGTGCTCATCTCCCAAAGCCCCCTTCCACTTCTGAAGACTCTGCAGAAATGCGAGCAGTACGCAGGGCTCCGCTATGAACAAAGAGCATTGAGGCGTACAGAGGCCTAGGACTGATAGTGTGCATACCTTCCTAGTAGTGGCGAGGCCCGTGCCACTGCCACCGTCTGGCCACGACGGGGGGCGCCTGAGTGGTTAGCTACCCTCGAAAAGTGGGAACTAAAGGTCTGTGTCGACATAGCAAATGCGCTTGGAGAAGTCATCATATCATAATCATTGCACCGCATTCATATCATAATCATTGCACCGCATTCATATCATAATCATTGCATTGCACAGCAATGGATACTCATCATATAAACTTGTATGGGCATCTTTATATGATGAGTTACCTTTATATGCAGACCCTTAACTTATAAGCTTGTATGGGCATCCTTATAAGTT
Source organism: Dactylorhiza incarnata (assembly GCA_033032865.1). Classification (NCBI taxonomy): domain Eukaryota; kingdom Viridiplantae; phylum Streptophyta; class Magnoliopsida; order Asparagales; family Orchidaceae; genus Dactylorhiza; species Dactylorhiza incarnata. The sequence continues at coordinate 3,304,055 of JAWHQI010000095.1, read as the reverse complement.
AAGTTCAATTCAGCTCTTTAATACTCAGCTTATGTTTGTTGTGCTTACACTTGCTTGGATAGTCACTGCTGCTATATATATAACTATGAACATGCTAGTTAGGAACATTGCAAGTACTTGGGTACTTATACAACCGACACTTATGAACAACCCTTCCTGTCACCTGTTTTGTATACTATTGCTAATATTGCAGCTTTCTTTCAATTCTACCGCCCGGTGCCTTGGAGTCGCCGGGGGAGCGGATGTGAAGCCACTTAGTCTTTATGACTAACGGTTGCTACGTCCCTCTTTTTAGGAGTGCGCCCTGGAGCCGCAGCGCACGGCGCAGGAGGAGGACAGTCAGGTCAGGACGACAGGGCCGGAGACAGCGATACCCTCAGTACCGGCAGTGGCTGACGTGAGTAGTAGTTTTGAGATGTAGCCCCTTTGGGCATCTTTTGTGATACTCTGATATATTTTGCAGGAGCTCGTGGAGCTACCTTTTTGTATAATTATGGACTCTACTTATGCGAATTTTATATATCTATATGTGGCTTCTTGTTTTAGTTTATTGATGGGTTGGCGCTGTTGAGTTGGTTTAGCCGGCGGGATAGGCGTCTTGTGGAGGTGGCTAACCGTGAGCTGGCGCTTCCGCAAGGCGGCTGTCCTGGGCATAAGACTCCCCTCGGCCGTGTTTTGTGTTCCGGGAGGGGGGTCTTACAAAGCATGTGCTCACCACCATAAAATTCTCAAAAGACAGACCAATCCACATGAAGAAAACAGATTTCTCTGAAGAATATAGATTGTTAGCAGACATAGTAGGGAAAATACTACTATGCAAGACTTCAGCCCATGATGCAGTGCCCAAACAGCAACTGAACATCATGGGGGCCCTTGTATTGAAGAAAAAGGTGGACTGGGCCAGCTGCCTTCTCAGGATGATAGCCTCCAAATACTCTCACAAGGAGAATGCTTATATGAGAGTTATGAGTCAGGTTCTCTTCCATTCTTTCCATGACCTATGCAGGTCAAAAGGAATCCATATCCCTCCTGGAAAGAGGATGTCCATTGCCCTCTTCTCCAAATGGACCAGGCACATCCCCAAGCCTGGTTCCATCCCTGAAAGAACTCCCTCTCCTCCCTACTCTCCTGCTCATCCTTCTCCTCCTCCTCCTCAAAGAGACAACCCTTTTCTACCACCATCATCCACTCAAATACTCTCTACTACCCTCACAACTCCTACTCTACCTGCCTCTTCTCAAACACCTGCTCAAACAGAAGTTTCTCCTTCTCTTCCTCCTCCAAATTTCTCATCTTCTCTACCTCCATTATCACCCTTACCTCATAAATCAACTCACTTCTCTCCTCCTCTGTCACCTCTTCCTCCTCCATCATCTCCTCACCTTTCACACCATGAAACATCTTCATCCACTGAGGCTCTCATCACTCAGTGCATCAAATCAGCAGCTGAAAATTTCCAAGTGATGCTGGATGAGCATTGCTCCCAAATTCATTCCTCCATCCTTCACATGCACACCCAAATAGATGGGGTCAGTGCCTCTATGCAAAGCCTAAAGACCTCTCTCTCTTCATCTAGAGTGACAAGGTCTTTCTTAACCTCCCTGGACAAGAAGGTCAAGAAGGGGGAGAATCTAGATGAAGAGCAGCCCTCCAATCCTAAATCTCTCTCTCTCTCACAAGTCCCCTCCTTCTTCAAAATCTGACAAAATCCTTGAGAATGAGATAGTACCTGAGCTACACAATGATGAACAAACTATAGAGGTACTTCATATAGCAAGAGAGGCTTCAAGTCAAGTAGTACTATTACAAGGGGAGGCAAGCAGAGAAGAAACTGAAAAGGAAGATATAGCAGTTGGGAAGAAAGATAAAGAAACTACAAATCAGGGGGAGCTGGATACTGATATGAATAAAGATGGAAATGAAAAAGGACAGCTAAATGCAAATGGAGCTGGAGATGATAGAGAAATAGAAGAAGTAGAAAGATTAAAGGAAGCTCCATCCCAGGGGGAGCAATCTGCTCAGGGGGAGCTAGGTGCACTTCCTACAAATGAGAAAGAGAAACCCTCCTCTCCTAAAACAGTAGTATTCAAGAGAAAGAGAAAAACCCCTCCTACCCCTCCTGAGTAATATTTGAAAACAATGCTGATATATCTTACCCTATAGTTGAATACTACTTGGTATGAACATGAAATATGTTTATATGATTCTGAAAATTTGATTATATGATCTTTTCTTCTAAATTTCACTTTTGATTGAGTGACATATTTCTTTTCTATACAAATGCTGTGCTGGATTGATTTTATGCTAATACAATTTCTCTCTAAGTAGGGTTAAGACAAATAGGGGGAGATTGTTGGGGAAATAATTTCTCTTAACCCCTAGAAATAAGTTGAATATGAATTCTAAGAAAGAAAAACAAGGTTAAGAAAATATGCGTCGAATAGTATTCGACGCAACGTCGAAATGTAGTCGACGTTTCCTTCAGTTTGAGTCGAAGTAACTTTAGGAAGATTTCGACGTATGTGTTGTCGACGCTACTCTGATTTCTAGTCGACGCATATGGAGAAGTCGACGCACCTTAGTCGACGCACCTTCCTTATTCTCCTCTCGACGTCCAGCCAAGAAGAACTCGACGTTTACGTCGAGTGGTAATCGACGCACGTCGATTTATATGACAGATTTAAATATGCACCAGATCTCTTTCCTTCTTTCAGTAGATCTGATTTGTATGGAATAAATGTCAATATTTTATAGCCGATCTGAATCATTCTTTCCTTATATCTGATTCTTGGCTAATTTGATTAAACTTATTTGGACATTATTTGAAATCAGAATTAGTTCTTTCCTTCTACAGAAATAAATATTATGGAAACATTTTCATCTTTCTATTTCTCTGACTGATTATTGATTATCCTCCTATAGTATTATTTTGAATTAACAGAGCTATAAATAAAGAGGAGGTCGGCAGAAAAAGAAGAGAGCAAGTGATTCACCATTTTACATTTGAAAAAGAGGAAGAGTTCCCAAGTATAGAGAGAAAATTGAGAAATTGTTCTGCAGCAATATTCAAGCACTTCTTCTTCTCCTGCTTCTGAAGTCATTCTGCTGCAAGTTCTGATAGCTCTCACAAAGAGAGAAAAGCTACAAATCTTCTTCTCTCTATAGAAGAAAGATTTAATTCACTTCTTGTGCTTCCAATCTTCTTGCTAGGAAGAAGATTCATTCTTATTCTTATTTCTTTCTTATTCTTACTTAAATATTGTAAAAGAGTTTTTAGAATCTCTCTTCAAAAAATTCAGTGTACTGGTTCTAAGAGTCTCCTTGTCAAAAGACTCAGGGTGGTTCTAAGAGTCTCCTTATCAAAAGACTCAGGGTGGTTCTAAGAGTCTCCTTATCAAAAGACTCAGTGCAAGATAGTGAATTCCTACCAAGGGGGTAGAAGAGTGGACTACCAAAAGTTTGGGGAACCACTATATTTTCTTGTGTTGTGCTGTGATTTCTTTTCTTGCATTTACTTCATTTGTTTAATTCTTGTTGGCGTGTGGGAAGCTCTAATCTGTGATCATACACACATATATATATATTAACTTTGCACAAAATATTTTTAATCTCTATTCACCCCCCTCTAGAGAATTCTATTGAGGTTAACTGTGCACTTTCATGAACGACCATCAATACCGAAGACCCACCACCTTTATGCACATGCAAATATGATTACTGTGTATCTCCGAGCCATTGGCTCCCCGGGCTAACCCTCCCGTCGCAACAACATTCTGAGCCACCTGCTCGTCGGACAAACCCGTTTGCAACCACATCCACTGAGCCTACTGCTCGTCTGACCAAACAAGGTAACACCCGCAGCAGCAGGGTGTGAGTGAGTGTATTATTGAGTTACTCTTTAACAAATTATTCCTATGGCTTTTGGTTAACCATGGACTTCCCGAGGACTACCCTGTAAGGGGCTCGCAACGGTACTAGAAGCTATGATGGGTTGAACCCCAAAGTTCCCTTTCCAAGGCACTTACTCTTATTGGTGTCTACCCTTGACCCGACTACTAATAATGTTACACTTACAAACGTTTAGTGTGTTTTACTTCCACTCCAAGGGAATGACGATCTTTCGTCGATCCCAAGCGTACTTTTGCCTCCTAATCAACCAGACATCTCACTCCTACCTTCCCTTGGTGACCCCTTTCAAATCCAATCCATCTGGGTGCACCAACTTCCTTAACTCCCCATGTGAGACCTACATGTTTATCCTTATTCAGCCTTTTCACTATACGCAGACCACTTGAACTCTCTGATGTATAAAACGAGAAAGACTCTCAATGCTCATCAAAATGACCCAAGATTATTATTGGGGGTATATTATGACATTTTAAGGCTATCTCCAGAAATTCATAATTTTCCTAATTTACTTAGCATTTATCATAATTTCTTTAAAATCAGGGAAACTATGACTTTGAACATTAAGTGGGGTTTTCTGATAAGCTATGACCTTGATAAAATTTGTACAACTATATGTCATCAAAATAGTAGCCACATATGAATTTCATAATTTTCCAGAGAGGTTTTGACCTCTAATTAAAATATTGATTAATCTATCGCATTCATGGATTAACAAAGGAAGTACCAAAACTACTCATTCAAAAATTCCAGGAAAATTACTAAGTGACTATAGTAATCAGAAAAGTTCACTGCTTGAATTTCATAATTTTCCGGAGTCATTTGACCATATAAATCCTTTATTTGATTAAATAGAGCCTAGGGCACCTTGTGAAGAGAATCATGTATAAGTTCTTCCAAAAATTATATTAAAATTAACAGGTCATATACTTGCCCTAAAAAGTCCTCTGACCAAGTTTCATGATTTTCCAGAGGGTATTAAACCCATAATTAATTTTTCTTACAACTAAGGCAAATATTAGGGTTATGAACGAAGTACTAAATATATCAATGCAAAATTCATAACAAAATTATTAGGGAATGATATCATCAATATAAACTCACTGACAAAACTTCACGAGCCTCCAAGATTATATGATTATGTAAATTCTTAATATAAGAAAGTGCCATAAATGGCTCTTAAGTAATTCAGAGGGGTTAAATAATCCTAAAATTTCAAGGTAAATTATCTAGAGCATAATACCACCATATGAACCTGTTGGGTATTATGCCTTCAAATATCTCTAGATTTGAAGAAGAAACTCAAGTATAGATAAGTCAAGTTTTTGATATTGTATTTAAGTTCATGATCTGACAGATACATCAAAGTTATATCACTAGTATATAAACGATAAAAGTAATGAAAATCAACCAAGTAAAATATCATATCAAGACTCAGCAGAAGAATCGTGGAGAAAAGTATCATGTCGTCGAAATAGTTTCGATGATATCGTCTTGATAGAAGCACATCGTCTTGAAGGATGAAGAAAGCTAGTCGTAGATAAAGTTAAGTCCAGATGTCAACGACATCGTCGTGAAGAAAGCTTGTCGTAGATAAAGTTAAGTCCAGATGTCGACGACATCGTCATGAAGAAAGCTTGTCGTAGATAAAGCTAAAGATCAGGTATCGACGACACCGTTTTGAAGAAAGCTCATCGCAGACACAACTAAGATATCTCCACGATATCATCAAGAAGAAGTAATATCGTTGAGATATTATAGAAAGCCTTGAATAAGGAGTTATGTCGACTTAATGGAAGCATAATACTTTGAAGATCGAAAACATATTGCATATAAGGATGGATCTCGATGATATCATCTAGAAGAAGCAATCCCATGGAGATATCCAGCCAAGTACTGAAGAAGAAAGTATATCGACGACATTATCGTGAAGCATATCTATTGATCAAGACGATATCGTCTTGAAGGAACAATGTTGTCGTGACAGTTGCAGAGCTGCATTTAATGCGCAGACATTCTTGGAAATGAATAATCAGAGAAAGTGTGTGTCGCCTATCTTACGCACAATTCAAGGAGCCATAAATGAAATGATCTCTGCAGAATATGGTCGTTACACTGTAGTTAAGAAAGAAATTTATTATTTCTATTCTTTGCTAGTTCCAAGACAGGCAAGTAATAATGACAAAGAATTTCCAACTCTGCAAGACATTTTCAAACGAGAAATTATTTATGCAATCAATATGGGCCTTTATGCATAAGTGCAGTGGAGTATAAAAGAAAGATTTTCTTCCACAGAATGCACATGTACTAAGTATTCTTTCTCAAGTTCATTCTGATATACACTAACAGAAGAGAAAGAAAAGAAAACCGAAAAGAAGTCTTTATTGATGCTGGCTGTGAAGTTCTACAGAAGATTCTGAAGAAAGGTTCATTGATCCACAAGATCATTGGACTTAGAAGAAGAAGATATTTTATTCAAGTGTTCATTTTACAATAACAATTTTGTACTACTTTGTAGGGCTCTTTGTGAGTCTGAGTTGGTAGGATCTAGTAATAGATCTGAGTTGGTAGGGTTCTTGGTGAACCTGAGTTTGGTAGGATCTTGTTGAAGAACTGAGTTTGTAGGACTTGTAAAGTCTGAGCCTTGTAGGGTTCTGTGTGTACCTGAGTTGTAAGATCTGAATATAGTGAAAAGATCTGAGTTGGAGAAGTTGCCTAGTCTAGCACACTGCTAGATAGGTTGGAGGGACAGTGGACTACCTCTAGACACATTATCTAGTTGGGAACCACTATAAATCATTTTGTGTTTTCTGTGATGCTTGTGTGCTGAGATAGATAAATTATTATATAGCAAAGAAAATTGAAAACACCTAATCACCCCCCCTCTAGGTGTAGTTTACAGTCAACCCATATCTTTCAATTGGTATCAGAGGTAGGTTCAGTTCAAAAGCTTAACAGCTTAGAACAAGATCTATAAAACTAGTGGGTTGTAATAAACAAATGGCTGGTGAGCATCATAAGGAGATGAGCTCAATGAAGCTGCCTATCTGCACCAAGGAGAACTTCCCCATCTGGAAGCAAAGAATTAGGTTGTACATGGAAGCCTCAGATCCCAGAGTCTATTTGGCAGTAGAAGAAGGACCCTAAATTCCCATGAACATTCCTGTAGATCCAACAGGTGTTCCCACACCTAAGAAATTATATGATTTCACCAAAGATGAAGTTGCCCTGGTCACTATGGACAAAAGGTCTAAGAACATCATTGTAAATACAATTGATGATTCAACATTCCAGAACCTAATTGATTGCAAGATGCTAAGGAGATGTGGGATTCCCTGGTTGTCTACATGGAAGGAACTAAAGAAGTTAGAGATGACAGGAAATCCCTCCTGAATCAGGAGTATGAATCCTTCAGGCAAGATAAGTAGGATGACATAGCTACCTGCTATGAGAAGTTCTTTAAAATTGTCAATGGGCTCAAAACTTATGGCAGAGAGTTCAACAACTATGAACTAAATGATAAGTTCCCGAGATCCCTGAACAAAGAATGGGACATAAAGTTGTGTGCCATAAGAGAACTCGGCAATCTGGGAGCAATGGAGCCTAGACAGTTGTATAGAAAGCTCCTATCATATGAGTTGCAGCTGAACACCAGAAAGGCTGAGGAAGAAAACTCCAAGGCTTACTCTAGAGAAAAGGCAATGGCCTTTAAAGCTGAAGCTTCTAGAAAGCACAAGACAGTGGAGCCTGTCTATGTGTCAGATGAAGAGATCTCAAGCAACTCCACTTCAAAACTCTATGATGATGACCTATCACTGTTCACCAGGCAGTTTAAGAAATTATTAAGAAACAGAAAAAGAGGGAACAAAAAATATGAAGCTTCACCCTCCAGCTCCAGGAGAGAAGAAAAGCACAGAAGAAAACACAAATCTAACAGGTATGATTCCAAACCTAGTAAACAAAATTCTTCTAACATTATTTATTACATCTGCAATAAGCCTGGACATGTCATTGCTGAATGTCCATACAAAAGACAAGAGAAGAGTGAGGAAAGGAAGCACTCAAGAAACAGGAAGTCGGAAATGAGCCTTGTGGTAAAGAAGGTGAAGACACTCAGTGATAGTGACACTGATTGTTCCTCATCAGAATCAGATAACCACATAGCATCCATCGCTCTCACAGATGAAGAATATTGTGATGAACCTCATCACAAACAGGTAATTCCTAAAGCATTTCCTACTCTCTCTGACACAAACAGATGCCAGCTACTCTTCAACAGAAGAAGAAATTGGCACTGACTATATAGAGAAATTTGGTGCATTGCTTGATGCTCTTAAGAAAGCAAAAGCTCTCTGTAAAGCACAAGCTATAGAGATCATCTCCCTGAGTGGGAAGAGAGATGAATTGCTTGAGAAAGTAACTGAGCTAGCTCAAGAAAAGACCAAATTGTCAATCACTCCACCTGGTATCTCTCCTCTGAGTATCAGCACCTTGACTGAAGTCATCAAGCACAAGAATACTAAAATCAAAGAATTGGAGGATCAGCTTCTTAAGGAAAAGAAGATTGTGGCTAGTTATTCCAAGCCATAAACAGTTCTTCCCTTGATTGATTGCTTTTAACAAACAAATAAGCAAGGTTTGGGCTATACTCAAGGTGAAAACATTGGGAAATCTTCCCAAGGAAAGACAATCTTTAGGAAAGTGATTATACCCATAAACTCATAGTGATTATACCCACAAACTCATATGATCACAGCAGCATCTATGGATGCAAAGAAAGCCAGGAGATTGACAGTGGACTTAAGCTGCCTTCTACCTGGCTAAGCAAAAGACAAACTTTCCTTGGGAAAAGTGCTTTATCTGCACCCCAAAAGAATCCTCCAGTAAAAGCTTTCAAAAGTTATCATGTTGGGGAGAACCTTTCAGCCTTCAAGAAGGGAAAGCCAGCTGTTAAGAAACAGCCTAACTCAGTCAGTTATAACACTGCAAGAAAATCAAGATATAATAGATTTGAATGTTGGTGTTGTGGAAAGGTAGGGCACTTTGCCCTAGACTGTTGGTTCAATCCAACTGTTCAGAATCATTCCCACATGACATCCAGAAAGCAGGCTACCAAATCATTTCCTAACAAGCACCTAGGACCCAAGAGAAACTGGGTTCCTAAGGAAGTGTAGTTGTCTTGCAGTTATGTCCAAATACCACCAAGACTCCTGTGTGGTACTTGGACAGTGGATGTTCCAGGCACATGACTGGAACAAGAAGCCTATTAAAGGAGTTTGCACTTGTAGAAGATGGACCCAAAGTCAAATTTGGAGGATCTGACAGAGGTGTAGTCAAGGGCTATGGTAAGATCACAAATGGCAGTATCACTATCACAAGAGTAGCTTATGTGGAAGGGTTACAACATAACCTTATAAGCATAAGTCAGCTATGTGACTTGGGATATGTTGTTTCCTTCCACAAGGATAAGGACCTGATTAAGAACTGTGAAAATGAATCCATTCTAACAGGCACTAGGAGTGGAAATATTTATTGTCTAAACTTCATTTGCATTAGAAAACATGAGTCTATATGTTTTGTAGCAAATGATGGAGTGTCTGCTTGTGTAAGTGTCATAAGAGACTAGCCCACATTAACTATAAGTCTCTCAAGAAATTAATGTCAAAGAACTTGGTAAGAGATGCTCCTAAGCTAGATTGCTTAGAAATGAGTCCTTGTCATGCATGTCAAATGGGAAAGCAAACAAGAACTTCATTTAAAAGCATACAGAACAAAGAATCCACTAGGTGCTTATACCTACTGCAGATGGACTTATTTGGACCTATGGCAGTGCACAGCCTAGGAGGTATGGCTTATACACTAGTTATTATTGATGATCATTTTAGATTTGCCTGGGTATTCTTTTTGAAACACGAGTATGATACCCTAAATACATTCAAAAATTTTGTCAAACAAATTCAAAATGAAGTAAACAACTCTGTGGTTAAAATCAGAAGTGACCATGGAACTAAATTTCAGTCTGGGTCAATGACCAAATTCTGTGAAGAAGAAGGTATCCTACAAGAGTTTTCTTCTCCCAGAACTCCCCAGCAGAATGGGGTGGCTGAGAGGAAAAATAGAACGCTCATTGAAGCTGGGAGGACCATGATAAGTGACTCCTCACTCCCAAAATATCTATGGGCTGAGGCCGTTAACATTGCATGTCATGTGCAAAATAGAGCACTCATCAATAAGAACCATAATAAGACTCCTTATGAGCTAATTAAGGGTAAGAAGCCAACACTAGCTTACTTCAAAATCTTTGGAAGTAAATGCTATGTGCTGAAAAACAATAAGCACTATATTACCAAATTATCTGAAAAGAGCTATGAAGGTGTCTTTGTAGGATATAGCAAGCATAGCAAGGCCTACATAGTCTTCAATAAGAATGCTCTTACAATTAAGGAATCTATTCACATCATTTTTGATGAGAGAAGCATGCTGCATAACCCTTCTTCTAGTTCATCTAATGCAGGAATTGATGAAAGATTAGAGAACCTCAAAATCAGAGAAGAAGAACCAGTTGAGAAGAATAAGTCCTCCACAATGGACTCTATTCTAGAATCAGTTGAAGAGTTCACTGAGGAGCCAAATCCCCTAGATGTGCCCCTTGAAGCAGGAGCTGAAGAAGTTGCTGAAACTAGAGAACTAATAAGAGTAATGCCTACTGCTATGAGACATCATAAAAACCATCCAACAAATAAGATAATTGGTGAGCTTACTGATGGAGTGAGAACAAGGAGAAGTGCACTAAATGAAAACTTGCATCTTAGTTTTCTATCCCAACTTGAGCCCAAGAACTTTGAGGAGGCTAACAGAGACCTATTCTGGGTTATTGATATACAAAAAGAGCTAAACCAGTTCAAGAGGTGCAAGGTATGGAAACTTGTTCCAAGGCCACAAGGCCACAATATCATTGAGACAAAGTGAGTATACAAAAATAAGATGGATGAAGCTGGATTGATTATAATGAACAAGGCAAGACTGGTAGCTCAAGGATACAGGCAGGAGGAAGGCATAAACTTTGATCATACATTTGCACATGTTGCTAGATTGGAAGCCATCAGACTCTTTCTAGCTTATGTTGCATACAAGGGGTTCAAAGTTTATCAAATGGATGACAAATCAGCATTTTTGAATGGAAATCTAAAGAAAGATGTTTATGTAGCTCAACCACCAGGTTTTATCCCTCCAAAGTTTCCTGATCATGTATATTTCCTCAAGAAAGCCTTATATGGGCTAAAGAAGCCCCAAGGGCCTGTTATGAGACACGGTCTACCTTTCTCCTTGAAAATAAATTCTCAAGAGTAAAAATAGATAAGACTCTTTTCTTGAGAGAGTTGAAGGGCCAGATCCTTTTGGTCCAGATATATGTTGATCACATTATATTTGGATCAACAGATGGGAGTCTTTGCAAAAAAGTTTGCTAAACTTATGCAAAGTAAATTTGAAATGAGCAGTATGGGAGAGCTAAAGTATTTCTTAGGTCTCCAAGTAAAGCAATCTGAGGAAAGAATTTTCATTTCTAAGACAAAGTTTACCTTGGATATCATAAAGAAATTTAGTATGGATAACTCTACCCCTATGAGAACTCCTATGGGCTCTACTGTGTCTCTAGACAAGGATGAAAAAGGGAAACTATATAATGAGTCCATGTATAGAAGCATAATTGGCTCATTGCTCTATCTTACTGTAAGTAGGCCAGACATTATGTTTGTCACATATGTCTATGCAAGATATTAAGTGAACCCCAAAGAATCTCACTACTCAGCTGTAAAGAGAATTCTGAGATATCTAAAGGGTACTCCAAATTTGGGGCTCTGGTATCCATAGTCAGATGATTTTGAGTTGTGTGGATATTCTGATGCAGATTTTGCTGGGTGCAAAGTAGACAGAAAATAGCACTTCAGGAACTTGTCAGTTCCTGGGGAGAAGGCTTATGTCCTAGAGTAGCAAAAAGCAAAACAGCATTGCCATCTCCACAGCTGAATCAGAATACATTTTAGCTGGCAGTTGTTGTGCACAACTCCTGTGGATTCAACACCTATTAGAGGATTACAATCTGCACATCAAGAGAACACCTCTCTTTTGTGATTCCTCAAGTGCCATCTCAATTGCCAAAAATCCTGTGGCACACGGTAGAACAAAGCATATTGAAATTAGATATCATTTCCTTAGAGAGCATGTTGAAAAAGAGGACATCTGCCTTGAGTATGTCAATACTGAGAGGCAGATTGCTGACATTTTCACTAAACCCCTTGATGAGTCTAAATTCAATCAATTCAAAATTGAATTGGGCATGTTAAGTTCTTGAAATTGGGTATGTTGAATCCATTGTTTCCTTTTTAAATAAGTATGCCATATTTCGATAGGCTGGATCTCAGACAAGGTCCACCTTAAAGTGATCTGAAAATCTTAGATCCTGAAGATAGGAACAACTTCAAGTCCCTTAGAGCAAAACAACCTCTCAAAGGATATCGTCGTAATCAATAACGACGACATTGATGAAATCTCGACGACAACATCTGAATCTCGATGACAGCAATACAGACATCTCGACGATACAGTCGCCGATAAAGACACTCTCGACGACACTCCACACCGACAAAATGACGTCATAAAACTCAACACTGTCATGATTGCGCCGCAATTACGAGAGCTTCAAAACAATACATGAGGATTTGAATAGGTGCGCACCTCTTTACCTTCCCAATGCATTACTTTATATATTAGGCATCGTGTAAGCATAGAGATCACGTACACACGAAACCCTAGAATCCTTCCTTCTTCTTCATCCATACGACAACTCTCTGCTAACAAAATGGCGCCAAAGAAGAATGATGAGAAACTCCCTTCCGGAGGAGAGCTTATGAAAGGAGGTTTTGAGCAGATAAAGGAAGACCTGGATATGGTTATAAATCTTCTATACGCATCAGAACTAGAATACCTTCTCACAGAGCCGACCCGTATCTACTATTCAGTCGTTTCTGCATTCTTTGAAAACACAGTACTTCACAAATTAGAAAAGGAAATCTGAATCGTTGTGTCTGGGCAACACATTCAAATGACTGCTGAAAGTCTATCCACAGCGCTACAACTTACTACCTTTGAAAAGGATGAGACAGAAGAAGACGTCACTGACTACGATGTCTATGAAGGATTGAAATGGTGTGGTTTCGAAACCAAACCCTACGGCAGCCTGCAGAGAATGTAGATGAATATGCAAGGAAAACTACTGACAGACATCATCGGAAAGGTACTGCTCTGTAAGAGTAATCTTAAATAAGATGACTGATTGGGGAAAGTTATTGTTCGACATGATTGCAGACAACCTCAACTCTCCAAAAGTTGGAAGAATATTATCCTTATATCTCTCGAATACCATCCCACATCTCCTATAAGTTTCAGAATCATTTCCTCTCCATTATCTTAAGAAAATAGATGTCAGAACAGTAAGCAGGTGGGAGAAAAGGTTTACAAAGAAAGATGTAAGTGAGTCTTTTGATCAAGGCCCAAAGTCCCCTGTCACAGAATCTCAAGTGCCTCAAGAATCCCTGACTCCAGTTGAGGGGGAGCCTGCAAGAGAAGAAATCCCATGAGTGGATAGTCCTCCTAATCCTCAAGAAGAAGTGGATCCAGCTCATCTGGAGCTTCCTGCAAGAGCCCCAAGCAGTCATCCAGATGTTGAAGAACATGAGCACCCCTCAGAAACCCCTGCACTAATGGAGGGGGAGCATATAGGTTTGACAACAATACTGCCTTCACCTCAAATCATAGAAGTTGATCCACATCATCTACCCAGCACAACTCCCACAGTTTCATTACCTGATTTCATGTCCCACATGGAAAGCATGTTGAACAGACAAAGAGAACAATTTGAAACCTATGTACATCAGGCTATCACAAGCTGCAGAAATGATCTTTCTACCAGGATAGATGTCCTTCAACAAGAATTCAGCACATAAATCATCAGAATGCAAATGTGTATCACACTGCTGCCAATGTTGTTGCTGACACAGGAAATGAAATAGTACATATCAATGAAGCAACCCGTCTGCTTGGACAACAACTTATTATTGTGTTGGATAGAATGAACACTCTCAGAGCTAATCAACAAGCAATTATTGCGAATCAGGGTGACTCCTTCAATGACTTTGAAGATGCAGTAAATACTCTACTTCAAAGAATTTCATCCTCTGCTCAAGTAACTCAGGAGCTTGTGGGCAATGTAGGGGAAACATTGATGCATCAGTTTCAAGTAACCCAAGATCATTTGTCAAATTCTTTCCATCAAACTGTAGGGGCATCTCAGGGAACTCTCATGGATGTAATTGACAATCTGAATAACCTCCTGACCAGACAACTTCAAGCTTTTCAGGCATCCATCTCTAAAGAAATATTTTCAGAAGCCAGAAAGGGGGAGATAATGTCAAGCCACCATGCCATGTGGCTAGCTAATGAAGTTAGATTCTCCATGGAGCTTGAACCTATTGAATATGGGATTGTCTATCAATAGCCAATTCCTGCCTATCAACACCCCATTCCTGAAGGCAATCTTCCTACAGAAGCTCCTCACAGTGCATTGCCTGAGGCCCCTGAAGAAGAGTATCAAGTGCCTGAGAACTATCAAGAATATTTTATTGATGAGCCTGCAAGTGGAAGCAGGCAAATCAGGAAAAGCAAAAGGCATTATGTTGACCCTGAAGAGCTAGAAGCTAAAAGGAGGAGAATGGAAGAGGTTAAGAAAAATCCAAACTTTGAAGAATGAAGCCCTTACTCTAGAGATATCATTTTAAATACCTGGAATCTGTTCCAACAAGGAAAGCATGATAGGGGCACCTTTTACAGCTCAGATGAATGGCACATGAAATGAGTGAGCTGATAAAAGGGTGTATTGGGACAAGATAAAAAGGGAAGATAAGTCAGTACCTGCACATGTACCTCTCAGATATCATCCCAATCCCTTTAACTACTTTGAAAGGCAAAGGCAGAAACAGAAAGAAGCTAAGCAATCAAAGAAAGCAAGACCTTCTAAAAAAGGCAAAGATATTCAAGAGGATTGAAAAGAAGAATGATTTTAGAAATCACTTGCACACCTCTATGCCTCACATTCATGTATCTGATATATATTGTTAATGTATTGGACTGTCATAAATTAACATATAAAGTGATCATTTGCCAAATTTATTGTCAATTATTATATTTGCTAGAATGGCCTATCTATACTTATAAGTTCTAGCTTCTTCAAATAGGGTGAGATTGTTGGGTATTATGCCTTCAATATCTCTAGATTTGAAGAAGAAACTCAAGTATAGATAAGTCAAGTTGTTTTTTATATTGTATTTAAGTTCATGATCTGATAGATACATCAAAGCTACATCACTAGTATATAAACGATTAAAGTAATGAAAATTAACCAAGTAAAATATCGTCTCAAGACTCAGCAGAAGAATCGTGGAGAAAAGTATCATGTCGTCAAAACAGTTTCGACGATATCATCTTGATAGAAGCAAATCGTCTTGAAGGATGAAGAAAGCTAGTCGTAGATAAAGTTAAGTCCATATGTCAACGACATCGTCGTGAAGAAAGCTTGTCGTAGATAAATTTAAGTCCAGATGTCGACGACATCGTCGTGAAGAAAGCTTGTCATAGATAAAGCTAAACATCAGATATCGACGACACCGTTCTGAAGAAAGCTCATCGCAGACACAGTTAAGATATCTCCACGATATCGTCATCGTCAAGAAGAAGTAATATCATTGAGATATTACAGAAAGCCTTGAAGAAGGAGTTATGTCGACTTAATGGAAACATACTACTTTGAAGATCGAAAACATAATGCATATAAGGAAGGATCTCAGCAATATCGTCTAGAAGAAGCAATCCCATGGAGATATCCAGCCAAGTACTGAAGAAGAAAGTATATCACAACATCGTCGTGAAGCATATCTATTAATCAGGACGATATCGTCTTTAAGGAACAATGTCGTCGTGACAGTTGCAGAGCTGCATTTAATGCGCAGACATTCTTGGAAATGAATAATCAGAGAATGTGTGTGCTGCCTATCTTGCGCACAATTCAAGGAGCCATAAATGAAATGATCTCTGCAGAATATGGTCGTTACACTATAGTTAAGAAAGAAATTTATTATTTCTATTCTTTGCTAGTTCCAAGACATGCAAGTAATAATGACAAAGAATTTCCAACTCTGCAAGACGTTTTCAAACGAGAAATTATTTATGCAATCAATAAGGGCCTTTATGCATAAGTGTAGTGGAGTATAATAGAAAGATTTTCTTCCACAGGATGCATGTGTACTAAGTATTCTTTCTCAAGTTCATTCTGATATACACTAACAGAAGAGAAAAAAAAGAAAACCGAAAAGAAGTTTTCATTGCTGCTGGCTGTGAAGTTCTACAGAAGATTCTGAAGAAAGGTTCATTGATCCACAAGATCATTGGACTTAGAAGAAGAAGAAGATCTGTTAATCAATTGTTCATTTTCTGAAGTCTTCTCTTCTACAACAACAATTTTGTACTACTTTGTAGTGCTCTTTGTGAGTCTGAGTTGGTAGGATCTAGTAATAGATCTGAGTTGGTAGGGTTCTTGGTGAACCTGAGTTTGGTAGGATCTTGCTGAAGATCTGAGTTTGTAGGACTTGTAAAGTCTGAGACTTATAGGGTTCTGTGTGAACCTGAGTTGTAAGATCTGAATATAGTGAAAAGATCTGAGTTGGAGAAGTTTCATAGTCTAGTACACTGCTAGATAGGTGGGAGGGACATTGGACTACCTCTAGACACATTGTCTAGTTGGGAACCACTATAAATCATTGTGTGTTTTATGTGATGCTTGTGTACTGAGATAGATAAATTATCAAATAGCAAAGAAAATTGAAAACACCTAATCACCCCTCCCCCCTCTAGGTGTAGTTTACAGTTAATGCATATCTTTCAGAACCTCTCTACCAAGTTTCAAGTCAATCCAAAGATATATGAACTTATGTCCTTCAATAGGTTCAATAATCAACCCTAGGGTTTGAACTAGGGTTCTAGGGCATATCCAGCTCAAACCACTTGTGAGGGTGTTGTATGTGGTATTAAATCAGTGGACAAGGTTTCATCACTTTTGGGTGAGGATTGACCACACAAACCAATAGGTGCACCTTTGACTTAATTTTCCCTTAGTTTGACTAATTTTGGGTTATTTTATTACCCTATCAAATCAATTCCAAATGGGATGAAATTTTTACCAGGGTTATGGCATGATCGTAAGGACCACCGACCAAAATTTGGAAGGGTTTGGAGGTCTTTAGACCTTAAAATTAAATCATACATAATTTCTTAAATTTTTGCAAAAACTATAGAAAAATATCTTCCAAAAATTTCCACTTTTTAGATATGCCGAGGGTGGGAGTATAAGTAGGCTATGTTCCAAATTTCAGAGCATTTGGATGGCCGGATTGATGGGGGCACTCAGATCTATCCCTTTCAACCCTATGTATAGGTTGCACCATTTTGAGTGTTGTGATCAGACCATAGACCCAAATGATGTGAAATCAATTTTAAAATAAAGTAGACCTCAAGGGCTACATGTTTGATGTTGAACATTTTTCCAGTAGAGGAAACTAAGTATTTTTAGTAATTATTTCTAGCCACAGCAATATATGTGACAAAATATAATAATATATTAATTTATGTTATATGATTCTACACGAATCTTGAAGCAAGATGAGCGGCTCCTGCTCATCTTCTTCCTCCAGCCAACGATTGGTATAGCCCCGACCTGGGCTGCCTTCATCCTTGTTTTCCCGGCCACCTGAGCGCCGCTCCGGCTGGCCAATGCCACCACCACCTCCGTTGAGGTGGTGGCCGGCGAGTGGGGGTGGTTGGCCGGCCGGAGGTGGTCAGAACAGTGGATTTGAGATGGGATTTAAAGCTCCAAAATTAGAGCTTTAGGCCTACATGATCTAGGGCCTTTTGTCCTCAAATCTTGAAGCCTACCTGATGGGATCTGTCCACAGAGAGAGAGGATGAGTGGAGGACCTTGCTAGAGGCTTGAAGCCTTGACGATTGCCTCCTTGTCATGGCCGAACTCGTGTGTTTGGAAGCCATTGCAACCTTTGAACCAACCTGCTCGATTCCTTCAAGTAAATGGGGGAAACTCCTCCTCACATCCCTCTAAAGCTTTTAAAAGGATCAATTTGGGGAGAGGAGGAGCCACCACCCTTAATTTCACCATTAATGGCCATTAGAGCTTTTGGCAAAAAAAACTGAAAACTCATTAATTCATCCACTAGGGTGGCCGACCATGGCTATTCAACTCCTCAAAACTGATGAGGGGGAATGTACCCAGCCATGGGAGGTGAATAGAGGAGGCCTTTGGCCTCCAAAGCCATGAATGGTCATTATTCCTCTCTTTCTCTCTCCTCCATTTTTGGGGAAAATGAGATTTTCTCTCTCCTGGTCGAATTCTCTGAAATTGAATGGCAATTTCATTAACTCCCAACCCCATTAGCTAGTGGACCACCTGAATTGGGTCTAGCCGAAGTGGGTTGGGCTTGATTAGGTCAAAATAGATCATTTTGACCTAAATTTAGGGTGGAGTTGACTTTGGTCAATTTGACCATTTGGATTGATCCCAATGGGTGGATAATGACCCATTTACCTCTCTTAAGGGTTAGGAAGTTCTATGTAGGGTCATTTTGGCAAGGTGGAGACCAATTGACCCTCAATAGGCCACTTTGACCAAAATAGAGCTAGAGTTGACTTGGTTCCAATTGACCAAATTGGTGGCCCCATGATGGGGCTTTTTCGTCCATTGGGTCTTTAATATCATTATGAGGTTAGGGGCAAGGCCAATTTGGTAAGGTGGAGGCTAATTGACCTTCATTAGGCCACTTTAACCAAATTAGGGTTAGGGTTGACTTTAGTCAACTTGACCACTTTGGTTGACCCCAATGGGTCCTTGGTGGTCTAAGGGGACCCCTAAAGGGTTAGGTATGTTATGGTGGGACCAAGGGATCAAGGTGAGGCCCTAAAGCCCAACTCTAGGCTTGGTAACTAGAAATTACTCTTTGCAGACCAAGGTGCTCTTCACCTCCAAGCCTAAGCTCTTATGATCTCTTTGTGCTTTCTAGGGTTTTGTCATGACCTAGTCATGACAAAACCACTCTAGGGGTCTAGTTGTTTGGGGGATGTTACAATAGAATCCTTCTTGCTCTCTAGAATGAAAGCTTTCTTTTTCTTAAAGCTTTTCTTCTTCTTTTTCTTTTGAAAGCTTGCTCTTTTCTGTTCTATTGCAGAAAGAGTAAAACAAGCAACACAGAAAAGCACACTGTTATTTATAGTTGTTCCCCAGATGATGGGTACTCTACTGTCTCTCTCCATCTATCTAGCAGTGTGCTAGACTAGGTCAACTCCTCCAAGAACTCAGATCAAAGATCTTACTCCTTAGAGTACTTGACTCCTACAGCTCAGGAACCCAACAAGTTCCCTACCTCAGATACACTCCTTGGATCCCACCTCAGGTACAAACAACAGCCCTACCTCATAATGATAACACTCCTACAACTCATATTCACTTCTGAATCCTACCTCAGGTCTCCACAAGACCCTACCTTAGGCTTACAGCAAAGTCTTACACTCAAGCCTTCTCTCCAGCCATACACTTAGGCTGACAGCACAGCCTTACCTCAGATCTCAGATAGATCTTACAACAAAGAAGATAGTATAGTTTGTTTGCAATATTTTGACTCTAGAAAATAGTCTTTATGCAGCTTGAGTCTTCTTAGATCTTTCAGGAAAGAAAGTCTTATTCAGCAGCAATACTGGATCAATCAACAAAAATGCTTTAGTATCGGGATCAGTGCTGAGCTTCCTTGAGAATAGAAGTCTGAGAATAGAAATCTTCTTGCTCTCTAGAATGAGAGCTTTCTTTTTCTTGAAGCTTTTCTTCTTCTTCTTCTTCTTCTTCTTCTTCTTTTTCTTTTGAAAGCTTGTTCTTTTATGTTCTATTGCTTTCTAATGGTAGGGAAGCTCTTCTCTTTTAGATTTCACAAAGTTATCAAGCTCAAGGGTTAGGGTTTGCTGACCCTCCCTTATCCTTTATAGCTCTGACACTTCAAACAGTCGAGATCATAAAAGGTTTTGTCTCAGACCACTTTTCAGAAGTGATTGATTTGGCATCTGCTTTTGTCGTCTCCATCAATTTGAAATCCCATCTTCTAAGCTTGACAAGACAATATCATTGTGTAAAGTTGGTTAACACAACGATAAGTGGCTTAGCAGTTTTCTCTTGAGCTTTTGCAATGATATCGCCGTGTGTACCTTATTGTCACGACGATAATTGACTTAGAAAACTTTCCTTAAGCTTTCACAACGATATCATCGTGCGAAGCTTGTTGTCATGACGATAAATAACTTAGCAGACTTTCCTTGAGCTTTCATAATGATATCGTCGTGCGAAACTTGTTATCACGACAATATCGTCGTGTTCTTCTTAATATCATGTTGATTGTTGACTGACTTTGTTTGCTGCCTTCTGTGAGTGATCAAAACGATATCGTCGTGTAAGTGTCACATACACGATGATATTGTACTTAGAGATATTGTGCTTGATCACCAAACACCAAACATTATATATATGATGTATGATGTCTTATCCTGCTCATGTCACATCAGATAGATATTAAATATAAAATGTACTTATCATTGACTTAGGGACATCTCCAAATCTGGAATATTGTGGACAGTGTTCCCAACAATCTCCTCCTATTTGAAAAAGTCATAACCCAGTCAATGATAAAGCACAATAATGAGAGATAACAGACAAAAAGAGTAGAGAGTAGAAAATATTATTGTAGTGCACAACACAAGAAATATCATCAACATATTATAAATTTATAAGTGTTGAAATGTTTTGAATTTAAAAAAAAAATTATATCTGCCCATTAAATGTAAGACAACTATTCTTCAGGTTCTCACATGACTATTTCACCTCTTGTTTTCTTGACAACAGTCTCCTTTTTCTTTTCAGTCTGTCTGGTGAAATAGCCACAAGGCTTTGGATGATATCTTAAGGGTTCTTCTACATCTCCTGAAAATCTTTCCTGCCAACTTATCTTTTCTGTATATTCTTCTTATTTCTTTTTTATTTTCATGTTTTGTCCATTCATAGGTGTTGTATAGTTTGTCTCTATTAGTTTTCTTTGTCCTGATATGTTTCCATGCAGGTAAGAGAATTTCCCTTGATTTGGGGCTTCACTGCTCATAATCATGTTTCTTTTCCATTTCCTCCATGCACCTTTTCTTTCTTAGCTTGATTTCATCCTCCTTAGATGCAATCTCCTTCCCTTTGCCTTGTTCAGTAGCAGCGGTCACTTCAGATGTGGCAGGGAAAGCAGCAGGTACTTCAGCAGGTTCATCATAATAGATAGGGGGAAGGTCCATTGCTTCCCTTATAGAATTAGAGGTCCAGATGGAATGCTCACCACTTGCCTTTATCATTGATCTCTCCCCCTTTAGGACTTCTTCATATAGGTCCTTATGCAGATTTCCTTGAAGATTTAGAATCTTGTCCTTCAGCATGTTGATTCCATTAGTCAGATGATTCTTTGTTTATAGAAAATGGTGGTCCAGCTCTTGACTGCAGAAGTCCAAACTTTCTAGGGTGATCCTTTTGTGCTCAACCATTTCCCTAGCTGTAGCTTTGAAAGCATCCTCAAGACTCTCAGATGTTGCACATTGATTTTCAATAATATCAGCCAGACCCTTATGGGTGAGTTCTAGTTGTCTAGTAGTATGATCTACTGTTATAGCTGCCTTCATAAAGAAATTGATGGTGTCTTCTTTGAGTTGGTTCACTTCAATCCTCAGTCCCGCTATTTCACTAGACAAATCCCTTCTAAGATCACTAACAACTGTATGAACATAAGATTCTATTCTACTGCTTTGCTCATCCAGGAGCATCTTAATCTAATTTAACATATATGATTCTTCTGCCATTTAGCCGGTGGAGGAGCTTGGCCTTTCAGGTTCAGACACATCTTTCTTCTTCATTATCTCCCGGAGAAGTTCTTCCACTCCATCTGCCTCTTCATACATTGGAGAAGGAGATCTTCTTATATAAGTTGGTCTCACTTCATGTAACGTCCCAAGGCCCTTGACTTACGATCGGGACCACATCCACCGACTGCCTCGCCTGGCGACCGTTACCGGGCTGCAGCCCAAGCACCCCAACCCCTCTCCAGCCCACAGGTGGGTTGTTGGTGGCCACATCCTCCCTTTGGTGAGAAGTGATCCAGTTAAGCGCCTCTACGGGGCCTTCCCAGGAGGTCACCCATCCCAGTACTACTCCTGGGAAGGCCCTGGACTTACAATCGGGACCACGTCTACTGACTGCCTCGCCTGGCGACCGTTACCGGGATGCAGCCCAAGCACCCCAACCCCTCTCCAGCCCACAGGCGGGTTGTTGGTGGCCACAGCCTCCCTTTGGTGAGAAGTGATCCAGTAATTAAGCGCCTCTACGGGGCCTTCCCAGGAGGTCACCCATCCCAGTACTACTCCAGCCCGAGCACACTTAACTATATAGTTCTTTCACTTCTCATCACCAAAGGGAGGTTGTGGCCACCAACAACCCGCATGTGGGATGGAGAGGGGTTGGGGTGCTTGGGCTGCAGCCCGGTAGCGAGGCCAGTTGAGGCTAGATCGGTGGACATTGTCCCGATCGGACGTCGGCTTCTGGGTCATTACACTGCATCCTCAATAATGATTGTAGCTTCAACATTTATCAATTCCCTGCAGGAATTGACAGCAGACTTCTCTTAGCTTATCTCCTTAGGAGCTTCAAATTGGTCCTTTTAGACTGCTAAGTCATTGTGGATAGATTCCTCAACCCCAATGATTTTATTGATTACTTCTTCTACCTGAGCATGGAGCTCGGTGTTATGCTCCCCCTCACTTGCACCACTATCTGCACTTTCTTTGTCAGATATGTTGTCCCAAGGGTCATCAAGATTGACTACAATCTCCATATCTTCACCATGAGCATCACCTTCAGTGGTACTTGGTTCATTGCTTTGTACTGAGACTTGGAATATAAAGTCCATGTGCTCTACCTCCTCCTCAGAGCTTGAAAGATTGGGATCATGCACTAGCTCACTTCCCGAGGGGGAGATTTCTTCTTCACTTTCTTCATTTTCCACAACTTTCTTTCTCTTATGAGACTTTTTCAAAACTTTCTCCCACCTTTCTAGTACCTTAATGTTTATTCTTCTCATGTGATGAATTTTGACTCCCAACTTCTTGTTGAGATGATCAGGATATGACTACAGCAAGAAGAGGGATAGTATTCTACCAAGATTGGGCACTTGAATGTTTTCTTGAATTTTCTGTAGGAAAACTTGAGCCCAATTGGCTTTCTTGATTACGATTATCCTTTCCATCAGGTCAAACATTGGCTTTGAAATCCTATCATGAGACCCCACCTTGCAGAGAAGGGTTTTCCCAACAATATCAACTAGCAGCTTTCGTTGCTAATTGAAGTGATTTCTTTCTAAGGACCCATAGGTCTCTTCTTAGAATGCCCACACCACTCTAGGGCATCATCCAGGTCCTGCTTTGTGACCTCTTTCTCTTCTTTCGCATTAGAAAATATAGGCAGATGTAGTACTTTGGCCAGCTTCTTGGAAGTTACTTTCACTTTCATTCCATTGATTTTACTCTTGTTTGACTTCTCAGATGAGCCAACTTTGGCATTAGAATAGAACTCAAGCACTTCCCTTCTCAAAATCACAGTAGGTTCCGTCAGCACAAACTGCAAGTCGAGAGAGTCTAACCGTGTAATAACTACTTGAATTTCCTCAGAGGCCTTCTGAAATCCATTTCTCACCACTTCACTGCCTTCATACAGATATCATTCTCCCTTTGGAGACATTTCTTTGACACTTGAAGGTGAGCTGAGTTGTATCGACTTGTCTACCTCCGCGAGACGGAGAGCACGCGACAGTTTTTTAGGGCAAATGTAGCTTATGTTTTAATTTCAGGAGATTTGACACCTATTTATAGATTTTATTGTGGAAAGAGAAAAGCCACGTACCTGGGATTTGATCAATTCAGATCCAATGGCTGAGATTAATTCATTTAAAATTTCTGATTTGACAGATAAACAAAAGGGTATCGTTGTGTCATCACGACGATGTCGTTTTATGCACAAAACGATATGGCATTGGTTGCTCTTATGCACAAAATAGTATGTACACCTCTTTTGTAAGTTACTCCCAACTATTCAGTGACAACTTGCATGCTTTGTTAGTGACCTAGTACCTATTTGAAGAAAATTGTAACAATAATAAATAAATAAGGGCAGTTCTACATAAGTTATTCTAAATTGAGCATGTCCAGCTCTATTTTGAAGAAATTAATTTTCGCTTCATCCGGAGGTTTAGTGAAGATATCTGCCACTTGTTTGTCAGTGGGGACAAACTCAAGGAAGATGTAATCCTTCTCAACATGTTCTCTGATGAAGTGATAACTAATTTTAATATGCTTAGTCCTGCTGTGTGACATAGGATTCTTAGCAATTGAAATTGCACTTGATTAGTCACAAAACATTGGAGTTTTACTTAGCTGTAGATTGTAGTTCTACAGTTGATGTTGGATCCACAGTAATTGTGCACATCAACTCCCAGTTGATATGTATTCTGACTCTGCTGTTGAAATAGCAATACTGGTTTGCTTCTTGCTACTTCAGGAAATTAGTTTTCTCCCAAGGAATTGGCATGTCCCTGAGGCACTTTTCCTGTCCTCTTTACAGCCTGCAAAATATGCATTTGAATACCCTGTTAGTTCAAAATCATTATTCCCAGGGTACCATAGGCCAAGATGTGGCGTGCCCCTAAGGTATCTCAAAATCCTATTTGCAGCTTAGTAATGAGATTTCTTGGGGCAAGCCTGGTACCTAGCACATACACATATATCATACATGATATCAGGTCTACTTGCAGTTAAATAGAGGAGAGTCCCAATTATACACCTATACAAAGTCTCATCAAAAAGGTTTACCTTTCTCATCCTTGTCAAGGGATATATTTGACCCCATAGGAGTTTTCATGGTGGAGGCACTCTCCATTCCAAATTTCTTAACTAACTCTTTGGTGAACTTAGTCTGAGAGATAAATATTCCATCTTCAGATTGTTTTACCTGGAGGCCTAAGAAATACTTAATCCCTCCTATACTGCTCATTTCAAATTCCCATTGCATTAGGTTAGCAAATCTCTTGCAAAGGTTATCATCTGTAGACCCAAATATGATGTCATTAATAAATATTTGGACGAAGAAACTCTTGCCCTTCACTTACTTTAGGAACAATGTTTTGTCTATCCCCCCCCCCCCCCCCCCCCCCTTGAGAATTTATTCTTAAGAAGGAAGGTAGACAAGGTTTCATACCAAGCTCTTGGGGCTTGTTTTAAGCCATATAGAGCTTTTCTAAGATAGTACACATAACCAGGAAAGGTTGGATTGACAAAACCTGATGGTTGTTCTACATATACTTCTTCCTTTAGGTCACCATTCAGGAAGGCTGACTTCACATCCATTTGGTAGACCTTGAATCCTTTGTGGGCAGCATATGCAAGGAATAATCTGATGGCTTCTAGCCTTGCCACTAGTGCAAAAGTCTGGTCAAAGTCAATACCTTCTTCTTGTATATAGCCTTTTCTACAAGTCTTGCCTTATTCTTCACAATTACTCCATTCTCATTCATCTTGTTCCTGAAGACCCATTTTGTTCCAATTATGTTTTGTCCTTTGGGTCTTGGAACCAACTTCCACACCTTGCACCTTTTGAACTAATTCAGTTATTCCTGCATGGCCATTATCCAGAATAGTCTTCATTTGCTTATTCAAATTTCTTTGGCTCTACCTGGGAAAGGAAGCTCGGGAACATTGCTTCATTATGAGTTTTGCTTTTAGTTGTAACTCTCTGGCTTGCATCTCTAATGATCAGATTTCTGGGATGGTCTCTCAGGTGTCTGATAGCAAGTGGTAGCCCTTCTGCAATTCTCTGTGCATCAGCTCCATCTTCCTGTCCAGCCTATTGAATTTCTTGTTGTTCTCCTTCACCAGCAACTTGTGTTTCACCTGATGATTGTCCTTGTTCTCTGACTATTGTATCAAGTGAGGTGATCTCATTGGCAGTTGGCTTATCCTCTATAGACAACTCTTTCATCTTTAGTTAAGTACCTGCAATATTAGAGGAACTAGATCAGCCATTGTAGATCATGTTGGATCTTATGGCGCCCTTAGAGGGGGGGTGAATAAAGGGTTTACAAATTTTGATTAAAAACTGAGAGATTTATAGAAAATCAAAACTTTTTGATCCTTTTGCTAACGTTGGCGTTAAGAGTTACCGCTAGGCATTAGCTCTCTAAAAAATTAGGCTTCACATAATTATGTCAAAGTTATTTTACTTATGAAATCTTAAATGAAATACAATTCCAGAAAATCAGAGATAATGAAAATGAATATTATATTTCAAAGAGAATTACAAAGATAGAATTTCAATAATGCTTGAAATTAAAAACGACAAGATAAAAATCACTTTTTGTTCCTCCATCGGTCATTCTCCCAAGGACCGGTTGGCTATAGCATATCTTTCCCCAGATAAGGCCTCTAGCCACCCCTAGATCTACCCTTGACCTAGTCTCCACGCACAAGGCGGTAATTTCCCCCCTACACCGAACCCGGTCTAGTTGCCACACGCAAGGCGGTGAATTCACTACCGTTATAAGAAAATAATGAAAAGATAAAAGTAAATTCATAATAAAAGACTCCCTATATTGAAGAGATATGAAGGAGATGTTGAAGATACGTAAAGACAATCGTCGGAGTTGAAGTGAGCGACCTTCTTCAAATTTGACCGTTGGAAATCTCCTTCTCACTCGTGTTCCCCAATGGTGGTGTTGGGTGTGCTCTCTGAATTCGGGGATGAAATGCTCTCTCAGAAGAATGGAATGAAGGATTGAAAGATCCACCTTTGAGTAACGAAATCAGCTCTTTAAATAGGCACGGGAGCTAACGTCGGGCGTTAAGAAGTTAACGACAATGTTAGTGATCATGTACGGTCGTGGTTGAGATCGTGCAACTATCGAGATCATGGCAGATCATGGACTCAACGCGAGCGTTAGCTTCAACACTGGCGTTGTCTCTTTGTTCTCGGCGATATTTCTTCTCTACATCAAGACCGTTGAGAGGTCATCCCATTTTGACAAAAAGTTAACGCAGAGCGTTAACTTCTAACGCGGGGCGTTAACTCTCTGTTCAAAGAATCGTCATCAGACAGTATCCTGTTCATAGGGTTATTTAACTATAGTACCTGCACACAATAAACATAAGCAAGATCAAATACATAGTGTGATTTGTTATTCTCAAACTAAGAGATGTGGAACACAAGCTCCAACAGATCAAGCTAGTCTCATCAAATACAACATGAATTGACACTTATATTACTTTAATATTCTTGTTGAATACCCTATATGCTCTACTATAGGAGTTGTAACCAACAAGAATACCCTCACTGTTTTTCTCTGCAAACTTAGTTAAATAAGATTTACCATTATTTAAAATAAACAATTGCTTCAAAAGATTCTAAAGTAGAATACAGTGGGTTTTTTGCCCTTCAACAGTACATAAGGAGTTTTCTTGTGATTTTTGGTGATAGATGCCCTATTTAGCACATGACATGCTATTTGGACAGCCTCAGCCCAGAAATATTCTGGCAATGAGGAGTCACTTAACATTGTTCTACCAACCTCAATAAGGGCCATATTCTTTCTCTCAGCCACCACATTCTATTGTGGGGTCCTAGAAGAAAATTCTTGGGAGATACCTTGTTCTTGATAGAAATTTGTCATAGCACCATACTGGAATTCTGTTCCATGGTCACTTCTCATTTTGACCACTGAACAGTCCATTTCATTCTGGATAGACTTGACAAATGTCATTAAGATGTCAAGAGTATCTGACTTCTTTTTGAGGAAGAAGATCCATGTGAATCTAGAGTGATCATCAACTATCACAAGAGTATATAACTTACATCCTAAACTTTGAATTGGCAATGGACCACAAAGATTCATGTGCAGTTATCTTATAGGATCCTTGTGAACAATGTCTTTAAAGGTTGTCCTAGTTTGCTTTCCCATCTGACAAGCATG
This sequence comes from Dactylorhiza incarnata, assembly GCA_033032865.1. NCBI lineage: Eukaryota > Viridiplantae > Streptophyta > Magnoliopsida > Asparagales > Orchidaceae > Dactylorhiza > Dactylorhiza incarnata. The sequence goes on along the minus strand of JAWHQI010000095.1, from coordinate 3,275,901 downwards.
ACATGGACCATCTTTAATGCATTTTAGACTAGGTTCATCTCTAACTAGATTTTCATAGAATAGCTTACTAATTGTCTTGTAGTTAAGATGAGCTAATCTCTTATGTCATTGTACATAAAGAGATTCTTTCTCATTAGCTATAAGACAGATAGGCATGGAAGAAGTAGAACAAATAAAATTTAAACAATAAATATTTCCACTCCTAGTACCTGAGAGGATTGTCTCCAAGTCAATTGACTTTCTAATAAGGTACTTATCCTTGTGGAATTCAATTACATAGCCTAAGTCACATAGTTGACTTATGCTTATGAGGTTGTGTTGCAACCCCTCTACATAGGATACATTTGTGAAGGAGACTATGACATTGGAAATCATACCATAGTCTTTTGTAACCCCTCTATTTGAACCTCCAAATATGACTTTTGGTCCATTTTTCACTGGGGCATATTCCTTCAGAAGGCTTCTTGTTCCATTCATATGTCTGGAACATCCACTGTCCAAATACCATATAGGCATGTGATTGACCTTTGGACATACCTACAAGAAAGAACTAATTTACTTTAAGAACCCAACCAACTTTGGGTCCATGGTTATTGTTAGCTTTTGGAGCAAATTTCTGACTAAAAAATGCACTAACAGAATTGGCTTTCTTAGAATGTGGCACAGTAGGATTATACCAACAGTACAAGGCAAAGTGACCTGCATTACCACAACACCAACACTCATACCTGTTATAACTTCTCTTCTTAACAGTTTTGGGTACTTGATGTTCATGCTCATGTTTAGGAGAGAAGGCATTGACATTATTTGCATTTCTCTGAAGGATCTTGTGGATGTGTACATGATGTGGAATGGACTGCATAGCCACAGGATTCTTCTTAGGGACATACCTTTGCAAAATGGCCTTTCCCTTGCCTTTAGCTGATGGTGTTGGAGTTGTTTAACCAAATACAAATGACCCATGATGCTTCATTTGTATTTCTTCATATGGAGCTTTAAGTACACTAGACTCAAGGTCTTTACTTCCTTTCCAGTGAGGAGTATTGCTAGCCCCACTAGAGGAACATCCATTTTTAAGTGACCAAACATGTTGTCATGGTCATAATTGTTGGATGCAAGAAGCACCTTTTGGAAAATGGTCTGTTGTACTTTATCTTTTCTATCATTTCCTTTCTTTGTCTCGGACTTTTTGCTATAACCTAAGCCACTGCTATACTGGGCAGAAAAGTTGCCAATGATTGACAATATAGTCTGTGTCTTGGAAAACTTAGCCATAAGCATCCTCTCATTGAGGAGCGTCTTCTGAAGTTCCACAATGATCTTGTTCTTATTGCTTATGGTCCCAATTTGGATGATTGACAGGCCTCTCAACTTGCTAATCTCTTTGCCCATATGAGTTAGCCTCTCAGATGTCTCATCACATTCAGATTGAGCAAGTTTTAAGGATTCAATTTTCTCAGCTTGCTTCTTAGCAAGTTTTTTGCTCTTCTTTAGTGCTTCCAAGAGAGCACCATATTGGTTGGCCATATCATTGAAATCTTTTTCTGATTCAGATTCACCCTCTTCAATAGGTGATGAGGATGCATATGAATCATCACCAGTCTCATATTCAGAATCAGACAAGGAAATGAGAGGTTTTAGTGATTACCTCATCATGATGAGTGTCATCATGATCTTCCTCATCTGTCATAGTTATAAGACCACAATAGTCTTCATCTTCCTTGTCACTGTCTGGCAAGGATAGGGGAGCCCTGATGCCCACCTTGGTAGCAAGATAGTTGTCTTCTTCTGTAAAAGCAACAAGCCCAATAAGGGCTTCTTCATCTTCTGAATCTGAAGAGTTTGAGTCACTGTCACTCCAACTCTTCTTCATCTTTACCAAGAGATTCTTCTCAGATTTCTTGGCCTTGTAATGCTTTTTCTCATCTGCTTCTTTTCTCACTTTTCTTTTGACTGGACAGTCAGCAATAACATGTCCAGACCTATTGCAACAGTAGCAAATAATGTCAGCATTAGAATGTTTGTTCTGTTTAGAACCATAACTTCCCCCTTGGGGTCTCTTCTTGATCTGTCAGTGTTGTTGTGGGGCTTCTTTGAGTTGGAGGCAGAGGAAAACTTGCTCTTCCATTGTCTCCTTCTGCTCAGTATCTTCTTAAAATGTTTGAAGAACAAGGTAAGTTCTCCATCAATTAGCTCATCTTCAAAAGTGGAGGGCTCTGAGCTTTCTGTATTATCATTTCTCCTTGGAGGTGAGGGGGTCTTCTCTCTGCACCTTCTGGAGCTTTCAGCTTTGAAGGCCTTAGACTTGTCCATGCTGTTTGTCTTGTTGTCCTCCTTCTCAACTTTTCTGGTGTTCAATTGAAGCTCATGGGAAAACAACTTCCCAAATAGATTATGGGGTTGGATGTTGTCCAGATTCCCTATCTCCCTTATGACACATATTTTCATGTCTCATTTCATGTTGAGAGATCTCAGGAATTTGTCATTTAGATCATAGTTTGTGAAGGTCCTGCCATAGGTCCTCAACCCATTCACAATTCTGAAGAACCATTCATAGCATTCAGCAATGGAGTACTTCTTCCCTTTCTTGAAAGCTTCATATTCCTGGTTCAGTAAGGATTTTCTATCATTCCTTACCTCAGTTGTGCCCTCCATGCACACAATTAGTGTATCCCACATTTCCTTGGTAGTTTGGCAGTTAATCAGATTTTAGAATGTGGAGTCATCTATGACACTGACAATAATGTTCTTGGCCCTTTTGTCCATTGTGGCCAGAACTACCTCATTTTTGGTCATTTCGGTTAGCTTCTTTGGGACTTATAAATTTGCATCTGTGGTTGAAACCTTCATGGGGATGAATAGTCCTTCTTCAACTGTGATGAAGATTCTAGGGTCAGAGGCCTCCATAAATAGTCTAACTCTTTGCTTCCAGATGCTGAAGTTCTCCTTTCTGTAGATAGGTAACTTCATTGAACTAAGTTCTTTATAACTTTCATCATAAGACATGGTGAATAGACTAAAGATTTTCTTGAGGAACTTGTTTAGACTGTTAAGTCCTTTTTGAACAACTCACCCTCTGATACTACTTGAAAGTTTAATCAGTAGTCTAATCACCTAGAGGGGAGTGAATACGTGTTCCAAGGATTTTAGTCCCTTTTAAAATGTGGACTGTTCTAGCTCAGAAAAAGTAAAACAAGCAACACAGAAAAGAACGCAGTTATTTATAGTGGTTCCCCAGATGATGGGTATTCCACTGTCCCTCTCCACCTATCTAGCAGTGTGCTAGACTAGGCCAACTCCTCCAAAAACTCATTGTAAGATCTTACTCCACAAAGTCCTTGACTCCTACAACTCAGGAACCCAACAAGTTCCCTACCTTAGATCCACTCATTGGATCCTACCTCAGGTGCAAACAGCATCCCTACCTCAGAGTGATAACACTCCTACAACTCAGATTCACCTCTGAATCCAACCTTAGGTCTCCATAAGACCCTACATCAGGCTTACAACAAAGCCTTACACTCGGGACTTCTCTCCAGCCCTACACTCTGGCTGATAGCACAACCCTACCTCAGATCTCAGATAGATCTTACAACAAATAAGATAGTATAATTTGTTTACAATATTTTGACACTAGAAAATATTCTTTATGCATCTTGAATCTTCTTAGATCTTTTAGAAAAGAAAGTCTTCTTCAGCAGCAGCACTGGATCAATCAACAGAAATGCTTTAGTACCAGGATCAACGCTGAGCTTCCTTGAGAATAAAAGTCTTCTTGCTCTCTAGAATGAGAGCTTTCTTTTTCTTGAAGCTTTTCTTCTTCTGCTTCTTCTTTTGAAAGCTTGCTCTTTTCTGTTCCATTGTTTTTTAATAGCCGGCAAGCTCTTCTCTTTTAGATTTCACAAAGTTATCAAGCTCAAGGGTTAGGGTTTGCTGACCCTCTCTTATCCTTTTATAGCCCTGACACTTCAAATGGTCGAGACCATAAAATGTTGTCTCAGACCACTTTTCAGGAGTGATTGATTTGACATCTGCTTTTTTCGTCTCCATCAATTTGAAATCCCGTCTTCTGAGCTTGACAAGACGATATCGTTGTGTGAAGTTGGTTAACACAATGATAAATGACTTAGCAGTTTTCTCTTGAGCTCTTGCAACGATATCGTCGTGTGGACCTTGTTGTCACGACGATAAATGACTTTGAAAACTTTCCTTGAGCTTTCACAAAGATATCATCGTGTGAAGTTTGTTGTCACGATGATAAATAACTTAGCCGACTTTCCTTGAGCTCTCACAACGATATCGTCGTGTGAAGCTTGTTGTCACGATGTTATCATCGTGTTATTCTTATTATCATGTCGATTGTTGACTGACTTCGTTTGCTGCCTCCTGTGAGTGATCAAAATGATATCGTCGTGTGAGTGTTACATACACGACGATATTGTACTTAGAGATATTGTGCTTGATCTCCAAACACCAAAAATTATATATATGATGTATGATGTCCCATCATGCTCATGTCACATCAGATAGATATTAAATATAAAATGTACTTATCATTGACTTAGGGACTTTTCCAAATCTAAAACATTGTGGGCAGTGTTCCCAACATGAATAATGCAACGGAGAAGTTTATAGTGTTGGATCGTCATGCACCCTTAGAGGAGGATGAATAAGGGTTTTATGAAAACTTTACTTTTTCTTTTCACAGATCAGATTATAGAAGAGTAATTTTAGTATGATGATAAAAATGAAGTTCAATCGTTGTTCACTAACATCGGTGGTAGAAACTACCGTGTGGCGTTAACTCACAAAAACTATATTCCTTAAAACTTCATTCTTATATTGAAACTCATAAGACTCAACATGATTTTCTTTCATTCAATGATTTAAAGATGTAAACATGAACATAAAATAAACCTTCAATCTATTTAACCAAGATGAATGATTACAATAATAATGATCTTCTGACGCTGAGATCAAGGCGATGAATTTTACTCTTGGGTTTACATGAATTGGCTTTGTACAGGATTCCAATTTTGTTGTTCGGCTGTAAGATTGAATTCAGTCAACAGAATTTGAATTGAAGCACAAAAATTGTTCGGCTAAATGATGGAATTGGTATTGGAATTCACATTATGCAATAATTTTATAAAACTCAAAATAGGTGTCAGCGCCGAACGCATTAAATTGCATAATATGTTTTAAGACGCGCGTTTTCGCCCTAGCGCAATTTTTTCGCCCTGGTGCGCATTTTTTTTCGGGCGCGCATTTTTCTCCAGGACTCGTGTTTTCGCCAAGGTGTGTTTTTTGGCCCATGACCGCATTTTTCGCCCGATCGCGAGTTCTTCGGTTGGGAGTGCATTTTTTGGCACGAAAGCATATTTTTTGTCCGGACGCGCATTTTTTGCCCGTGCGCACATTTTTTTCACTGACGCACATTTCACCCGAGCTGCTGTTTTCGGCCCAGGTGTGCGTTTTGCGGCCCGGGTAAAAAATGCGCGGTTGGGAGAAAAATGCGTGCCGGAGCAAAAAACGAGCGCCCGGGACGAAATAAACGCGGTTTGGCGAAAAATGTGCGCCCGGGCAAAAAACATGTTCCCGCATGGAAAACGCGCGCCCGGGCGAAAAGCGCGCGCCAGGGCGAAAAACCCGCGCCCGGGCTAAAAACGCGCGCCCGGAAGGAAAAATTCGCGCCGGGCGAAAAAACGTGCGCCCGACTGAAAAACATTCGCTGGTCAAAAAACATGTGCCCGGGTCGAATAACGTGTGTCCGACCGAAAAAACGCGCTCACGGGCGAAAAATGGGCGCCCAAGCGAAAAAAGAGCGCCCGGGTGAAAAATGCCCGGCAGGCCGAAAAACACCCGGCCGACCGAAAAAATGCCCGCCCGGGAGAAAAATACGCGCTCGGGTGAAAAATGCGCGCTCGAGCAAAAAATCGCGCTCCCGGGCGAAAAAAACGTCCGCCTGGGCGAAAAATGAATGTTTGGTCGAAAAACACGCGCCCGACTGAAAAACACTTGTCCGACCAAAATACACACCCTACGGGAAAATGCACGCCCGGGCGAAAAACGCGTGTGTATGTCGAAAAACTCTGGGGAAAACACTCGATTATGCGGAAAACCCATGGGCGGAGGTAAGAATTGACGATTTGATTTTTTTAGTTCATAGTCGAAGTCATAGGTTTTCACATGAAAGTCAATATCCGCTTAAATTCCATTGCGCCGAACATTAGAATTGGATTTCTAATCGCCAATGTCAATTCCAGAAAGTCAATTCTGTCCAAACGAACGAACCTAAAAGTATTTGGTACCTAATTGTAGTTATGTCCTCTAGGATTAGTTTTGAAATGGATCTCAAGCACCTTTTCTAGGATTAATTTAGAGAAAAAGTGTTTGGGTTATCAAGAGAAAATATAACATAATATGATGTAAACATATTTTCATACATTTTCTATCAAATGGGCTCCTGGAGTTTCTACTCTTTGTTCACTTTTTCTTCAAAAGTTGAGTTTTTCATCTTCTCTTCTTCATTTTAACTCTCCTTCATTCTCCTTTTTTGTAAAATTTCTTCTGATTTCTCTTTCTCAACGTTTTTATTATGATAAATTTCTCCATTTTTTCATTATCTTCTCTCTTTGGACCATCTCATCAGCAATAATATTTTTCTTCAGCACTTGACAAGTCCCTCTTTTTCTTCCACTTGATTCTCTCCTTTCTTTGACACAATATCCTCTTCTGCTACTTCCTGAAGGGTTTGCCACATCTATCACAAATTGAATTCACAAAGCGCAATCGGGCAAAAGCATACATGACCAAAGCACTTGCGCCACCATTTGGGTGCGCACAGGTGAAGCCCTCTCTCCAAAATCAACAGCAGACGGGCAGAGCCCATTTGCCCCCAGAAGTAACCGTACATAGGTGTAGTATGTTCACCAGCCAAAAATAATCGTGCATGGGTGAAGCCCACTCATTGTGACTTTGGGTGCTTATTGCCTCTACGGGCGGAGCCTGTGCACACCCGAAGCACCCAAACGGGCAAAGCCCGTTCACAACCCATGTTCCAGTGGGAGTTTTGGTATAACATTCATCATACCAATTTTACCCCCTTTTTATTTCCTTTTTATTAAAATTTTCAAAATAAAAAAACGCAGATGAAACCCATGTTCCTGAGAGCAATCGAGCACAGGCGAAACCCATGCACGACTTCTAAAGCCACCAAATCTCTATCACAACAAGGTAGCAGGTTAATAATGATCTCCCCAAAATTGTGCTTTTGAAATTATTCAACACCTGAATTAATTTCTGATTAATCATCATCAGGCTTAAGTTATTGATAAATTATTGACAAAATTATATAAAAAAAGTGTCCTAAAATCACCATTTTTTGGTAAATAGCCCTAATCCCAAAGCACATGTAGCAGGGGATATATAAACATTGTACAAGCTTAGTGAGATAATACAAATTAAAATACAACTTGGAAGTTAACACGAGTCAAATCATTCATCTAGGAGCACACTTTACAAGTCTACACGACACTTAAAGGCTCGCAAAATAACATACTGCTCTTTTCAAGAGCCCAATCTAGCCAGAGCGAGCGCAGCGGAAATAGTATTAATAAAGGCATTCAACATTTGACATCTTTCATAGAATTCAGTACAGTGTAATACGATTCGTAATCACTTCATATACCTCTGAAGAAACTTGCGGTGGAAATCATTTCTGATGGTGTCGTTGATGAAACGCTTTGGCGCCTTAGTTTCACCCTGAGCCTGGTTCTTGAAGACGACATCATCATCCCACCTGCGCAATTTGTAAGTTATGGGAATTAGTATAATAACATGACATGCTTTCACAACTGCAGCTGTATTTACAGAGCACCTTCTTTTTACGTTGAACGAAGATGAATTGTTAAGATTAATGAGCGGGTTGCCTCGCATAAGCTCTGCCTCCTTAACCTTCAAATCCTCCTCTTGCTTCAGTCGCTCCTAATATGTTATTGAAGCAGCTTCTCATGTTAATGATCATGTATCAAAGGACAGTTGCTCATGAAACATAACAAAGCAAACTTCAGAAAGGATTTCAAAATTTTCCATCAAGGGCACAAAGACCTGTTTGAGACAGTTCTGATGTTTGAGCAGTGGCAGTGTTAACTTGTGGTAGGAAAAGCAGTGACGACGGTTTTCCAATGTTTGAAACTTTCTATTGCAGCATTTCTAGGCTAAATTCCATGTTTGGGGCAATCACGGGTCACGACTGTTATCAAATGACTAAACCTAGATGATTGTGGTGCTGTTTTGGCTCAAAATGTTATCTTAAGAAAAATAGCATTCGTAAGCACAGCTGCTCAAATGCAGACATCATTTTTTACAATTGCGTTGACAAATTATTGCCATTCGCTCAAGCAAAGCCGGAGTTACAAAGCATATATTTTTTTTTAACAAAATTATTGATACGCCGAGCATTGGGAGGTGGCGAGAAAGAGAGATGATCAGGATCAAACATGGAGGAAACCGCCAGAGGATCGGTCCTCTAGTCTAAGCAGCTGGTCGGAAAAACAACCATCAAAGATACAATTGACAATATTTATATAATGGTCTTAAAATAAAGAGGCGAGCACAAGACAATAACAAAAATAGAGATACAAGACATTAGTAAATAAATTGTTACTTTATCAAGCTTGGACTCTTTTTGCGGCCTTCACGAATATAGGTGAATAGGTGGGGCCATCCATGGGCATCTCCGTTGTACTCTCTTGATTGTTTTGCATGAGATATCGCATGCCACATGCTAATATACATGGCTGAAATAAGGATTATAGTTGGATGATATCATAGCTTCCATCTCGAATCAGAAGAATGTATTGCTAACAATTATAAAATTGGACTATTTTTAACGTCTGTTATTAACCTATAACGTAATCCATTTAGAGGTTAAGTCTTAAACTATCAAAACTGCAATGATTAATCACAGAGGTTGATCTAGCTACTCGTAATGCTTTGTCTTGTTGCTTGAAGAAGCTGGACAAGATGGCAAATAAATTCCAAGTATTAATGAACACGGTCAGTACAAGCACCAAAACAGCACCCTTCTGATAACAATTACCTGTGGGGTTATTGCCCAATCATTACGGTTGAATAACTTGAAAAGAAAGGCTCATGTAAAGCCCTCTTAGGGATTAGTCCAACACTTTAGGATGGTGCTTAGGCTCTCATCTCTCCTCCTATGTATATGTACAAATACTTGTGTTGTATTCATGAAAAGATATTTGAGAAATTAATAAAATATTATTTGTCTCTCTTCTGTCGCATTTCTCTAGATGGTATCAGAGCCAGCCGATCCTCAGACTTCTCGCATCTCCTGAGTACCTGGCCTTCCTCAAAGTTCCATGGAGTCAGCTTTCTTCTAACCGCAGAACTGCTCGGTGAGGACTCTCTCCTACTCCCTCTGCGCTTCTCTCCCCGGTTTTATAAACTTTCCCTGCTGACAACCGGGCCCCACATGAAGGGTGATTGCAGCGGTCTCCTCCTTCTAACCGCTCGGCTTGCTCTTCTGTGGTCTCCTCCTTCTAACCGCTCGTCTCTTGCACGCGTCGTCGAGACCGCTCACACCGCCAGCCCTCACTTCGGCCCTCTTGTTGTTTCTTCTCTATCCTCCGTTTCTAGGCATTGTCGAGCTTTTGCTCGTGTCCTGGTTGTCTAGCCGCTCAGCTCACTGCTTCCCTGTCGGACAGTTCTAACCGCTACTCCTGACCGTCAGCTCTCCGCTGCTCTCCTGACCGTCAGCTCGCTGCTTCCCTGTCTGACAGTTATGTCCGTTGCTCCTCCTGACCGTCAGCTCTCCGCGCTTGCCGCGTCTGCCCACCAGTCCGGCAGTTATCTCTTGCTCGTCGATTCACCGCTCCCCTCTACACTTGTCGCGCTCCTCGGCAGTATCAGCTCTCCTGACCGCCAGTTTCTAACCGCCTTTGCCGCGCTCCTCTTTTTGGTCTTTCGTCTCGGCGGTCATGGCCTTGAATGATGCGTCTCTTCCGGCTCGTGCAGCGATTACTCCTTCTGAAGTTTGGGATGAGCTCCGGATCACAACTATTTCTCTTAGTGGTCGGAAAAATTTTGTGGAGTGGCTCCACTCAGTGCGTCGTGTCCTCCAGACCAAAGGGCTTCTTCATCACCTTACTAAGGCACAACCAGCTACCCCCATCGAGGACTGGCTCCGCGATGATGGGCGCGTTCAGACGTGACTTCTAAACTCTATGGACAGTGAACCCTACCGTATGGTCATGTATCATGAAACGGCCAAAGCTATGTGGGATGAACTTCACTCCTTATACTCCATAGCGTCCGTGCAAATATCCTCTCCTCGTCCACCCTGCCCTCTCTCTCTGATGTGTGCTCCATGCTCTTGAAATTGACACCGCCTCCTGATACTTCCAACACTGTCTCTCCGAACTCTTCTTCAACAATCTCCTACTACTCACCTCCCTCCTCCGTCGGCTTGTGGAGGTCGCAATGGCTCTCGGGGGAGAGGATGATCTGGTAGGCCGTGTCCCAAGTGCTCCTACTGCGGTCGGGAAAGTCATCTTGAGGCTACTTGCTATCGTAAGCATGGTTCACTTCCACACATCTTGTGTTTATGGCGACTGCTACTCCCACTGCTTCCCCCGATGTTACTGCATTACGTACTCAGCTCCAGAATCTTCAGGGCCTGCTTAGTCGGTCTTCGAGGTCTGTTGCGACCATCTCCAGTGAAGGTATCTCCTGCTTATCCCATAGTCCAACTTGGATTATGGACTCTGGGGCAACCAATCATATTACTCCGCAGAAGCCTCCTCGGTACTTGGACACTGTTTTTCCAACGTTCATCACTGTGGCCAATGGTGACACTACTCCCGTTCATGGTTCTGGCAACATGGACCTGACCTCCTCCCTCTCTTCGCTCGGTTCTTCATGTTCCGGGCTCTCATTTTAATCTTCTTTCTGTCAGTCGTCTTACTCAGGACCTCGACTGCTCTGTAACTTTTTCTTCCTCCTCTTTTGTGTGCAGGATCGACAGACGCGGAATATCATTGGTAGAGGGCGATTGTCTAATGGGATGTACACCTTGGATATTTCCCCCACTGCTCTCTCCTTTATTACCTTTGTTGACTGGCATCGACGTCTTGGGCATGCTCCTCTTCCCATTCTGAAGAAGCTCTTCCAGATGTGTCCCTCACTGACTTCACCTGCGAATCCTGCATCTTCGGCAATGGCAATGAGATCTTTTCCCTAATCCAGAAAGCACCATAACATTAAGACAAATCAATATTCAGCAGATCACAAGAAACCCAGCAAGAAACAGATCTTGCTGACGAGCAAGAAACAAATATATGATCAACAACACTTCAAAGGCAGGAAAAAGCAGCGGAATAACGAGGAGAAAGGAGTTACCAAGGTTCTAGATCTTGCTGACGAGGAAGAAGCTGAACATCGCGTTGAAATCACCGACGTCGGAGCTCCTGCAGCTAATGTTGGGTTGATAGGGGATAGAAATTACCTGCGTGCAGCGTTTCGTCGAAGTAAAAGGAGCTCGGCGGCGTATCCCCGACGGGGAAGGAGATTGAAGGCGAGATCTGGAGCTGAAATTGAGTGCGTAGTTATGTCGAAAGGTTCCGCTCGAGGGGGAAGACGTGCGGCGGCAGATACGCGTAATTTGCGAGTCATGAAATGTTTTCACGACTCGAAAAAGCGATGAAATCGCTGCCCAGGTGTGGGGGCTGTTCGGACCGCACATGTTATTTTCTCTGTTTGGCGGGGTGGCGGGAAAATACGCGCCACACAGTAGCTAAGCAGCTCTGCCAAACAGAGCCTAAGTGCAAAAATGAACACTACCACCATCAGTAGTTTATACTGCCTAGTTGTAGCACTCGACGTGCATCAACTTGCTGTCAAGGATCAGTTGAGGATAGAGAATTCTGGTCTGCAAGGACTTTAAAAAAAAGTCGCATATCGCCTCGGTTGAGATACGTGGATGGATTCAAGCGAGCAAGAACGGACACCAAGAAATTTCACTACCGCCTGCGGTAGCTACTAGAGTCAGCACTAATAATATGGAGTTTTGAAGATGTTCTACACCGGACACTACCGCCTGGCGGTAGCAGCTATCGCCCGACGGTAGTGCCCAGAAAATGACGAATTCTATTTAAACGGATTGGTATTTCATTCTATTGGAGGGATTTTCACAAAAACGTTGTGGGTGTTCGCCCTAGCAGTCTTGAGGGAGTAAAAGGTTCATTCATATTGATTCAAGAGAAAGGGGGGTTAAAAGAAATTCATGCAAGAAGATTGAAGGTCATTAAACGGTGATCAAAAGCCTTCTCACAACATTCTCTTGAAGATCCTTGATTTCTCACTGCAAAAAATGATTATAATGTAGAGTTGTTCAAGGACTATAAAGACAACAAAGAGAAAGCATCACATGTCATAAAGAAAGAACCTTTTGACAAGATGACATCATAAACAAAGTTTTTTAGAGGGTAATTTTTCTCTTTATCATATTTACATCTCTTATTGCATTTTCTCTTTTATTTTGAATTGACCGCTGAATTTTATAACCGGTGTGAATTCGCCTTGCATGTGGCAACTAGATCGGAGTTATATCTAGGGAGAGAAATTCGTCTCGAGTGTGGCGACTAGGTCGAGAGAAATCTAGGGCAAAATTTGCATTAGTTATGTGAATAGACTTAGGATTAGGTCTAGGGGGCTTGAGGCTTATCCGAGGGTGGGTTTGTTAGGGTTAACCAGTTTGAGATGAGAAATCCAAGTTGTAAGAATCATCGACTTGATCTTTGCATTACAATATCATATCTTTTGCAGTGTTCTGGATATCACCCGGCATGACCGACATGTCGGCCGACATAAAAGTTTCATGGGCAAAATGACGCGTTTACGATTTTGTTTTACAAAATATCCTTTTGGAATATATTCGTTGATAACAGTTACGGGCCGATATATCCACCAATGTATTACCAATATATCGGCCGATATATCTCAACAGTATATCGGCTGAATTTTTTAAATTAATTTATTTAGCGTCTATGGTTTAATAGATAGTAAAACAAAATCGTTTCATTGTTTGGAATGTTCGGTGATCTAGCTCTCGACTATCTTCATGTTTCCTCTGGCTTTCTTCCCTTTGACCGTCTGTCATTGACTCTAATTCTGCTCGTCCATTGAATTTTTTTATTGAAGGTTCATTATCTTTCATCATCGTCGACGACTTTTTGGCTTCCTGCTTCTTCTCACTTTCTTCCCCGCGTTATACTGTTATTACCCGTGTAACATAAGATGTTTATACTAGTTTGGTAGAATTAGAAATTCAATATATGTTAAATTATTAATATAGTAATATAAAAAATTATATTTATATATAATTATGTATATAAATAATTAAATATTAAAACCCGATATATGAAATATCCTCGATATATCTCCCGACATATTAAAATCAACATGAAAAAACTAAACCGGCATGTCCCCGACATCCGACATCTGCAACCTTGATCTTTTGTAATCATTCATCTTGATAAATATAATGAAAGTTTTCTTACTCATGCTTTTGATTTACTTTCACTTAATATTTATTTCTGTTGTGCAATGTTCAATCATTTGTAAAGAAAATATATAATTTATCATAAAATCTTATTCACCCCCCCCCCCCCCCCCCCCCCCCCCCCCGCGCCCCGAAGGTTGCCTACTAGATCCAACAAAAACTTGGGCCCTCTCCAATATACACAAGATATATATATAAACAAAAATAATAGGAAAAATAGCATTGACGCTAAATGCTAACGCGTACCTTGCGCATATTCTCCTCAGCTCGCTCCTTTTTAATCCGATCAAGCTCTGCCATTAAAGCTTCATCATCATCATCATCATCACTAAAAACAACAATTGAACTTCAGTCCAAGGATATAGCAAAGAAATGTGAAAAAAGAACTCAATAATAAAGCACACAGAATTCATGAACGAATTAGAATTTATATCTTGCTCTCATTGTTATTTCAGAGTGAGCAAACTAGGATGATTGATGCAAATCTTGATAGTCATTGGGATAAGGCTCATTTATATTCATTTACTAAAATAATTGAACAATATTAAACACCATTATGAAAGCTCAATAAATAAATGAAAAAACTTGAACAATGACTTGCTCATATAGTTACGTTTACAGAACTACGCACTCTTGTATTCAGCCACTTAGATAATCAAATAAGCTTGAACATGGTTTATAAGGCTGAATATAGGTACTAAGTAGCTTAGGCATTGCCTGGTTGTGTCTTCATGACCTTAGTTGTATTGAATTAAGTAGATTGACTAAATGTTCTCCTAGAAGCCTAATGAATAGCGCATTCTATGTTTTTGAACCAAAGTGCATTTAAAATGAAGTTAGCAATAGATGTATAATATGCTAGAAGTAAATGTTGAACAAATGATTAGATAATCTTAATTAATTATATCTTTTTTAATTAATGTATGAATCTCAAGAAAATCAAATTACATGCTAGGTAAGTTGCACTAATTCTGTGCAACTACAGATGGATTTTCTACCAATAGCAAAGATCAGTAGCATCTAATATTTAGTCAGACATAATTAAATGCTCGGGTTTGGCTTCGAGCTTGATTAAGAAATGGGCAAAAATAAGATTGACCAAGATTTTAGAATGAGTGTCAGATTCAAGCTTGATGGGATCACCCACCACATGTGCCTCATTGCAAGGCGGGACCCATATTCGTATTCCCGCAGGTGGACTTAACCGGATCGACGATCCGACACCACAGATGTATTTGGATTTTCATTTACTTACATTTTCATATATAATATTGTATTTTCAGTTAGTATTTTGTGAGATTGTGTTTGTTACATTATCGGTTAATCATAGTCATTGATGTAAGGGTGTCCTAGAGAGTTTTATAATAAATGGAATGCAAGGGGTCTGTCATGGTGAATTGCTGGTTTTGGAGAAGAAGATTTTTAAGAATCTGGTGATCCTCTCACAGTGACGACTCTGCGAGGATCTAAGTGACGACCCTAGGTTTGTTTATGTATTCCCTTGTATTCCCGCCGACCGACGGTCATTCTCTCTCCCAAATCCTCCACCGTAAACCACTAAAGCACCCACCATCAAAATCCACATCCAGTCCTCTGAAGCTTTCAGTTTTTTCTCTGAGGAAACATAATCCCTAGCCTCCCCTGAAAACCAAAACCCATCCTGGAATCCCATGCCACCACCCATCTTCCCTGCATCGTGAGCTTACAGCCCCCTGAAATCCTGCATCAGGAATTAACCTTTCCTCACCCGATTCCCCGATCCATGCACGCAATCCCACCCTCAGCCTCCAAATCACCAGATCACCTCTATCCAAACCCAATATGACAACCTTTGTTTCCCCTACAGAGCACCTCCTCCACAGCCACCAGCGGCCTCCACTCAGCCACCACCTTCCCGGGACAGCAAGCTCGCTTCTCCTACCACTGGATCTCCATCCTACGGCATCATCCCTTACATCGTTAGCATATTACTGTTGTATGGATCAGTATTTTCAATATAGAAGTATGGTGATGTGATTTCGTACTTGTTTGGATGTATAGTATTGTGGCTTTTTGCACTAGATTATTTTGTGATCTGCAAGAATCATTCGCCGTGCGCTCTTACGTTGGCCCTCCATGCGGAGGAAATCCTAAGTCCGCTTTGCTTGAAGAATTACTTTGTCTTGCTTAACATATCTTTTTGATTTAATCCTTTATTTTTATGTCTTCATTTCATCTTCAATCCTTGCATGTGTGTTACATTTAGCCGTTAAGGAGAATAGAATTATCTCCAGCACGTCACATTAGGATTGCATGTTAGTATTTACATCCAATTAACTTACTCTACATCAGTTGTTATTTTATTCATTGGATTACGTGCATGCTTTCATGTCATACTAGGGTTGGTCGTAGGTTTATTGCATAAGTCGCATGTTCGCTTGCATTGCATTAAGAGTTAGGGAAATCACACGTCCATCACATGTAGATTTGTCCTGCATCAGTTGATATCAGAGCCAAGTTCGGGCTTTATTTTGATTCACAGTCATCGAGTCTATAGGTTCTTTCATGGCTAGTTATCGTTGTCATCCCCTTCCACTATTTGAGGAATCTGAGTTTATTTATACTTGAGTATGTAGAGCTTCAATTGAGAGGTTTCTATATTGTTACGATGATTACTCTCATTCGCAGCACACCTCTTCTAGCGACTGTGTCGACCCCTTGACATGATTCCACTATGCTAGAGATGTTCACGAAGATGATTATCGTCGTCCCCATCCCCGCACAAGTGCGATTCGTGCAAACCATGTTGAGCTTTCAGCACAACTCAATTATCTTAAGGATGATTACTACGAGGGTAATCATTTCGAGAATGATCTCGGGTATAGGTTTTGTAGTGTGGCCCCATCATTTGATGGTTCATCGAGTTCAGATTCTTTTAGTTATTGGCTCGTGGATATGGAATATTATCTCAATTAATTTGAATTAATCGATGAGCGTCGCATCAAATTTGGGAAACTTGGACTTTTAGATCAGGTAGAACATATTGGTCTAGCATTGAGAGGGCGCATGAGCGAGATCGTCTTCATCGCATTACTAGTTTGGTTGGAGATGAAGCGGAGGTTGTATCACATGTACTTGTCAATATCATATCGAAGTCGCTTTCTCGATCAATAATTTACCCTTCAGCAAGGTCTCATGTATGTTGGTGAGTATAAGGATCGTTTTGGTGAGTTAGTAGTGATGAGTGACATTTAAGAGGAGACAGCAATGACTCATCTCGTGAACATCTCCTGTGGCCCCGACTGAGAGCGAGTGCAAGAGATCTGGTGATTCTATACTTATATGTCCTATTGTAGCAATAGACCCCTCCCTTTCCCATACCCCATGTGTTGACTTAGTCACGATCTCGACCATAGACTCACCATTCCCGTTCATTTGAGTGTACCCATGCCACAGTGACGAATCATATCCTGAGTGAGAGTCAAGGGTCTAGCTTTGACTTTTTGTGGGTGTCCCACTAGTTTTAATGGACACTACCGTTAATGATAATTTTCTTTTGGAGGATCATCATGCCATTATTAGCCCCCTCGGGGAACCCTTCGTAGAGTCCCCGAGAGACCCATTTGATGAACCTCCCTTTCCAGGGAGCATTTACCATAGTATGGATGGCTCGTGTCTTCCCACGAGTGATCATCGCGTTCACGATGACTTTTTTTATATACCTCTTGGAGAGCCACCTGACAAGCTTTAGCATCTAAGAGATACCTGACACACGCCTGAGTTGCATTCTTCTGTCACCATCTGCGACATTCCCTCGAGTGATGGTATCTGACGTATTTTTCAAACTACCACCTGATGAGCCTCCCGACGACTCACATCCCTTGAGAAGCACTTAGCATACCATAATTATACAGCTCGATGCTGATATCTCATGCAGTCATTTAGGTATTCCTCGCAGACTCGACAAGAAATTCTACATTCCACCCAAAGAGACTCATGATAAGTCATCCCATTTTAGAGACATTCAGATCATTGTGGGACTTCCCTTAGAGATTGTGATGTGTCTATTGTGCTACGGTTGCATCATTTATACCAGTCTGCTGATTTTTTTGTTTGTCATTTGCACGAGTCTACGAAATCTCTTATTTCTCATCTGCAAGAATCTACCAAGTCCTTTGCTCACCATTTGCATGGGTTACATGAGTCGGGACGACGGAGGATCATTCTAATAATGAATCATATAAATCGCAAGCAGATATTCACATGAGGGAGCAGGTATTTCATGAAGGCGGGCAAGTAATGGTGAGAATCCGCACTGGGAGGTTCAATTGGGGACCTGATAAAAACTTGAGCGCCCAGCGAATGGGTCCCCGCACAATCATGAAAAGCATTGAAGAAAATGTCTACGAGCTTGATATCCCTAAGGCTCCATTCGGTTGGGCGAAGTTGAGGCTTCAGAATTAGAATTGGAGGTTAAATTCAATTGAAAATTGACCTTCAAATTCTAATTCATGGTCTATAATTCCGTCCAAACAAATGTACCCTAAGAGTATGGGTATTCATCTAGCATTCTGTGTAGAAAAAGAAATTGGGGATACTTCAAAACATGTCACGGTACTCATTCAAAAGCAACATTTGAATGGCTACGGTTGCTATGCACAATTATGTCTGTAGGATTCCATAATTTGCAAATCATTGGTTTGCTAAATGCGATGATGATGAAACTTTGTGCATACCAAAATGAGAGCATATGGTTGAAAGAGATGAAATAGACCATAGGTTTGTTGAAGGAAGAGATGTAAATGAAATGACAAATTTAATGGATTATATTGTCGATCAATTACAAAATACACAAAGGTATTTCTAAGTTCAATTAC
Organism: Dactylorhiza incarnata; assembly: GCA_033032865.1. Taxonomy (NCBI): domain Eukaryota; kingdom Viridiplantae; phylum Streptophyta; class Magnoliopsida; order Asparagales; family Orchidaceae; genus Dactylorhiza; species Dactylorhiza incarnata. The sequence continues at coordinate 3,257,460 of JAWHQI010000095.1, read as the reverse complement.
AAAATACACAAAGGTATTTCTAAGTTCGATAATTACAAGTAATACATAGTTTTAAATTGGTTAATTCACAAGCTTACAATTGTCTGGTGAAACATCAAAATAATTTTTGAGGAATGAAGACTCCATATTTTCTACAAAGTTGTATTGTCGAAAAGTTGGAGATATCTACCCATGAGCATCATGGAGAAAACTAAATGATCTAACAAAATAGTATATTTATTTAATTGTACTATGCATATTGAACAATTTTAATGCGTCCATCATTGCGCTAACAATTCTTCATTATCATCTTTTTTTGTTAAAGCCCAAAATACAAAAGCTCATCTTTGAGGTGATGGGGATCAGCCATAGGATCGTCACAAGACTTGGGCCACCACTCGGCGGGGGCCCACATTTGTGTAATCACGCGGGAGACGTTGATCGGATCGTCGATCCGACACCACGAGCACGTCTGGAGTGTCGTTTCTATAGTATTTATCATTTTGGTGTTATTTGGGCATCGGACATACCGGTCAATCATAATTGTTCACGTCGGATGCCCTAGCCCGTCTTTCGCTATAAATAAGGGGAGAGCTGCCATTTTGAGGTATTGTTTGCATTGTGAGAGAATCCAGAACCAGCAATCAAATTGTGGTGCGACGCCGCGAGACCACGGGGTGCAACGTCCTGGTTATTTTTGGTTCTCTGTTTTATTCCCGTAAGCCATCTGTTTTTCCTACACGATTCCTACTCATTCACCCTAAAACCGCAAGCCCTGCTCCTGTAACCGCTTACACCCCTCTTTTCCTCGATACCAGCCCGTCGAAACTCCTTTGATCCAGTTTCTCCCCTCCAGTAGTCGTTAATCGTTCAACCTGACCCCCCCCCCCCAATCGTGCTAATTGTCGGCGCCTGGTACGTCCTTGGCTTTCAGGGTTGTTAGTTGCTCAATCCTACCCTAGTACCGGCGGGAGTTTCCCTCAAAGCCCTGCTGCAACCGCTCCATCCCACCCCACCTCTTCTTCCGGTGCTGGAAAATCAAATCCCCCGTTAGACTCCTACCGCAAGTCCAGCCCCTTACCTCCAGCAGCCCCACATTGCCATGTCGTGAGCCTCCATTCTCCTAACCAGACGCAAGTCTCCTCCATCCACGCCTACTACCATTGTTGGAACCACTGTTGGCGAGTATCAGGTATCGTTTCTGATTATCCTTGTTGAATATAGGAAGATTTCATATATTTGTTTGAGATTTCATCTAAGGTGTTGTAGTTCTTTTTCCTATTTTTTGTAGTTCTGATTTACTTAAATGTGGTTTTGTACCCTTCATGCAAAGGAAGTTGTGTTTGCTTGATTATTTGAAAATCATTGTAAACGTTGTGCTGCATTGCTAGGCCTACTTAATCTTTTCAGCTAATACTATTTCTGGGCTGGTCATAATCATACTTGCATCATATAGAGTAGGTCTATAGAGTTCACTCCGCTCCACTCACACAGGCTTGCAGTAGAGTCGGAACACACCTTTCACAGCGTACCTTGCGTCTGATTTGGTATCAGAGCCTCAAGTTAAGGTCACTTGCATGTTACGTAGCGTTAGGCCTTATCTGTTGGGAAAAATCCTTGATTTAACTTAACAAATTAATTAAAAGTGATTTTATTCACTAGGATTTAATTTACTCATTGTATAGTGAGGGTAACTTGGTCTCTAGATGTCTTAGGCTGTCACACTCAACCTAGAGTGTCAAGACCAGTTAAAGGACTGCAAATTTGGGCAAAGTTAATAATGGCGTCGAATGGAATTCGACGCAACATCGAGTTCATGTCGACACTACGCCAACTAGAAGTCCAAGTGGCTCCTACTGTCGAAGTAATACTAGTCGACGTTACGTCGAATAGATATCGACGCAGAGACCAGAGACTTGTCGAAGGAACTTGAGAAGTCGACGCAGCTTCTACTTCAAACTCGCCGCAGAAGGGAATACATGTCAAAGCCATCTAAAGTCGACGCAACGTCGACTTCATCTCAACGCAGTTAATGGAAGTTCATAGTGGATGTTATTCAACTCGACGGGTGTGTCGATAAGGAATCGACGCAACGACAACTAGCCGAGTTAGTCAGAGCACAGAAGAAATCGAAGCAGCTCTTAGATGAACTCGAAGCAGCTCTTAGATGAACTCGAAGCAGCGTCGATAAGAGAGGAAGTTAATTCGGCGCTAAGTCGAATACAGTCTGTGAAAGTTCAATCTTTACAGCTATCATTCTGGGGCTTCTATCATGGCCCAGATCTCTCGGACCGTTCTCAAACGGCTTAATAATTGCCTGAAGAAGAAGGAAACATTAAAGAAGGAGAAAAAGGCTTTCTTAGAAGTATACACTTTCTGGTTGGACGGGTCGAGAAGTAATTAAGGAAGGAAAGAGAATGTCTATCAAATATACATTTTCAGGTCTTACCTAACAAGAAAACAAATTCAAAATAGAGACAGGGTATATAAGGATAGAGAAGAATAGAGCATTAATCACAATCAGCCGTCTCTTCTCAAATTAGGGCTTCCTCTCTTTCTCCATCTCTTTCAGTAACCCTAATCAAGAAGAGAAAAGAAAAGAGAAATACAGTTGTTCTTCATCTAAGAGAACAGGAGATCTGATAGTTGTTTCTCATCACCAACATATAGCAGCAAGATCTGAATCAGGAGAAGTCAAGAAGAATCTGACAATCAAAGTCTCTGGAGTTCATCTTCATCAAAAGCAGAGACTAATCAAGAGCAGATTTTGTGTGACTTCATATTGGTTGTTCTTCAATCAGCCATCACAAGAATTCTGAGAACAGAATTCAAACAACATTCTTTCTTCTCCTTCTTCTTTCTCATTCTGTAAAAGAGTTTTATTAATCCCTCTTCAAAGGATTCAGTGGTTCAAAATCTCCTTATCAAAAGATCTGGTGGTTCATGATCTCATTATCAAAAGATCATTGGTTCTAAGAGTCTCCTTATCAAAAGACTCAGGCACAGGTGGTGCATTCCTACCAGGTGGTAGAAGAGAGGACTACCCACATTTTGGGGAACCTCTATAAAATTCATTGTGTCTGTGCTGTGATTTTATGTGCTGTCCCAGTCTTTTATTCTGCACTTATTTTCTGCATTCTTTATTCTGCCTGGATTGTTAAGCATAACTCCTTAGAATAAATTATTGTTAAACACAGTTAGGGTAGAAATATTTTAAAACTCTATTCACCCCCCTCTAGAGGAATCTCAGAGGCACACTGTGCACTTTCATTATCGTCAGTACATGTCCGACCAGAACCTTGCTGACGAGAGAACCACAAACTCTGAAATGACACCTGCGGAATTTCAACGACTGATGATAGATCAGTTTGATCAAATGAATGCTCAATTTAACGATCTACGCACCCACATCGACGTCCTTGAAGATCATCGAGAGCATGTCACTCCCCAAAGGAGGGAGAATCCACCTACTCCATTTGACGTTCTCTTTGAGGAAGAACGTGACACCCTTCCACCTCAAGATTGGCGTGCCAGGAATCACACACCATAAGAGCCTGCCCCACACCAAAGGCGACCTCTCGACCACATTCACGACCGTCGACCTAGTCCTGCCCTGGATAGACATCTCCACCCTCAGGACTACTATCCACCTCGACATCCAGCCCCTCATGATCTAGTCCAGGGCCGTTTTGACTACGGAAGGGATGATTGCTTTGAGGAGTATCCTGGGCCACATAGAGCACCACACGCGGAAGACGACATTACTCGTCGCATACGCATTGACGCTCTCACCTTCGACGGTCACCTTGCCTGGTTCCGATCACTCTCGCTTCATTTGAGGATCGTGTTTGGTGCAATGACATCCCTATGGATGTCCACGTTCTGTTAGGGAGACCATGGCTCTTCAACGGAGATGCAACGTGTTTTAGTCGCTCGAACACATGTATTCTACGACAAGGGTCGTGAGATCACATTGAAATCAACCCAACCCAAGGAGAAATCGAAGGGGAAGGTTACACCCTCCACTAGCACGAGTTCATCCAGGCCGCTACACATTCTGCGTTGCAGCGAGTTTATGAGAGAGAGCGTAGACGCCGGCATATTCTACGTTGTGACCACAACCATGGCTTTTGATGGTCCTACGGAGATCCCTGATCCACCCCCTGAGGGCCAGCGTATTCTCGATAAGTATGCTAACATTGTGTTGGATGATTAACCTGACGAGTTACCCCCATCGCGTGAATTCTAGCACGCCATAGATCTAAGATCAGGGGCCTAGCTCCAGAACCTACCACATTACCGGATGAACCAGGATGAGCACGGTGAGCTCAAGAGACAAGTGGATGAGCTTCTCCGGAAGCAGTTCATACACGAGAGCCTAAGTCCATGCGCGGTCCCTGCCCTTCTCACTCCAAAGAAGGACGAGAGTTGGTGTATGTGTATCGCAGTAGGGCTATCAATAAAATTACAATCAAGTACCGTTTCCCCATTCCCCGGTTAAACGAATTGCTCGAGACGATGGTTGGTGCCCATACATTCTCGAAGATAGATCTACACAGTGGGTACCACCAGATCAGGATTCGTGAAGGAGACGAATGGAAGACAGCCTTCAAGACCAAAGATGGTCACTGCGAATGGTTGGTCATGCCTCCAATTGTTGTTGTTGATGGATCTCTTACTCCGGTCTGTGGGTCAGGGGTTGTCAGTGCACCTCTCACCTCATACTGGAGAATGTTCCATTGTTTCAAATTTTACCAGTAGTCTTCTCTCTATTAGCGTTATCACAAGGAGTTTAAACTATTGTGGCTTATTTTGTCTCATTGATATTTTTAGGATCTTCGCAAGAAGAAGATTGCTACTGGGATTGAGATGAGTGGACTACATTACTTAGATAACATCTCCTCCCATAGTACTACTGCTAAGGTCTTTTTTAATGGTATCGATGAATTGTCCATTCACCAGCTAGTATTCTTTGTCAATTATTCTCGTCCTTGTCAATTGAGTCTATTTTAGAATGTAAGGCTTGTCAAATTGGCAAGCACTGACGTACGTCTTTTCCTCCTAAAACTATTATCACAAGTGTTCTCGTTGTTAATTTAATACACTCTTAGGTATGGGGTTTCAGCTCCAATAGGTTTGTTGGTCAAGGCAGTTTGTATTTCATCACTTTTATTGATGATTTTTATTGATGATTTTTCTTGATGTCACCGTATCGATCTTCTAAAAGGTAAATCTAAACTGTTTAATGTCTCTCAATCTTCTCAGTATGAAATGAAAACTCAATTTAGTTCCCCTTTAAAAAAAATCATGCAGATAATGCAAAATAATATATATGTATTTTATTTTCCTCCTCTTGTACTTCTCATGGGATTGTTCATCAGATAAATTGTGCCCACACATCACAACAAAATGTGTGACAGAACGAAAGAATCGACATCTCCACGATGTAGCTGTCGCCTTACTACATCAAAGAAATTATCCCAAATCATATTGGAGTCGCATCATTCTACAAGCCTATCATTTGATCAATTGCATGCAATCATCTGTCCTCAAAAGGTAACACCACCTCCCCTTTTTATTCTTTATTCGGATGCTTCTTCATTTCCTCTCACCCCTCATGTGTTTAGCATTTATCAATGCCCCCTCTCAAGGCCGTGATAATTAAATTACTCTCTGAGAGAAAAAGGGCATCGGTGCATTGACATGTCCTCCCGATATCAATCTGTTTCCGTTGATGTCACTTTCTTCAAATCCATCCATGTACATCTTTGATCAAGGTAAAACCCTCTTCTTAGAACCTAATATGCTTCCAGATTCTCCACCATTTATCTCCTCAACCTATGTCCCAATCATACATCCCCGCCTCATGATCCCATTATTTATACTCCTGCCTCTCAGCCTTCTATCATTAGTCCTTAGCGCCCATGCTAGCATCTCCTCCTTCTGAAGACTCCACGTCATTGGACAGCTCCCATGCTAGCATCTCCTCTTTCTGAAGACTCCACGTCATTGGACAGTATAGCCGTCAACCTATCATTTACCCTTCGTAAGGGTGTCCAATCATTCATAGTTATTTGAATAAATGTTAATTTGTAACATCCATAGACTGCAAATAGAATATGGTATGGGTCCGGCCGGGGCACCACGGCATACAAGATTTGCAAACCAACGTTATTCATTGATAAAAGAAAACTACCCAATCACTTTAATAAACTATAACAAACTACAGCGAAAGATTATGAAACGCTCGTACAATAAGAGAGCATGAATGTCCACGACAAAAAGAAAGTACTCCGCAAAAGTAAAGTACACGGCCTTAAGGCCTTACATGGCTTTCAACAAAGCATAACAAAAGGATACAGGAAAACCCAAAAATAAAGAGAAGACACTAACCAGCTCCTCAGCAACCCATGGGCTCCGGCCCACTACACACCACTGCAAGCTCCGCCACCTGAAACTAAGAACAAACAGGCGGTGCAACGAAGGTCAGCATGGGGCTGACCAACACAACGTAACAACTCCTCCCCCCGGCCATCCTAGCGAACTCCGGGGCGAGTATATCGCTCTCCTGCAAGTACGCACGCAAACTAAAATATGCAAACAAGGAACAAAGGACAAAGAGTCAGGGGACACACTAAGCGTCCCCCTTCAAACTACCACGCACGCGCTATGCACACACCGAAAGCGCACGATCTAAACTTCAACGCCCAGTATAACAGTACGACCGCGGCTCGGTTAATCGTAGCGATAGAAGGGACCAAACCTACAACTGCTCCATAGCATGGACATGGGACTAGTTTGGGATGAACGACCTACAGCTACCCCTTTTGAGGTGGCAGAGGACTGATCAGAAAACGTACAACCTACAACTGCCTTTTTACGTGGCAAAGGGCTGGTCAGAAGACATACGACCTACAATTGTCATTTCAAAGTGGCAGAGGACTGGTCTACGGAAGCGCAATCTACGCAGGGAAGGGGATCCGCCCGTCCAACAAAAGCCCACACAACGTCGTTCTACCGGGCCCAACACAGACCCGCCTAGGAACGGGACATTCACGAATAAAGCCCACGAATTCCTACAATACTACGACGAATAGCACGGGACATTCCCGTTCGCGTATCTAAGGCTAATCGCAATGCACATCACAGAAACATCACCGATCTGGGCTTGCCGTCACGGGTAGGCTTCATACAGCATGCCTAAATCCAGACTCGCACGTCGGATCACTAATGCACATTTATGACGGGGACGGACACAATCGACCCGGGGGTTCGCAATGAACTGAGGGAAACACACACCGCGTCCAATTGGAGGCGGGTGGCCCTCCTAAGAAAAGTAAAAGTAGAAAAACTACACCGGGGTCACAATCCCACGCCCTGGCGGAGTCCCCGCTCTCCACCGCGTAGCGGGAGAGGGACTCTACATGCATCTCACACAAACATACGCCGGGGTCGCAATCCCACGCCCTGGCGGAGTCCCCGTCCTCAACCAAAACGGTGTGAGGGGACTCTCATTGCACGGAACAGAAATGTAAGCACACAAAAATACGAAAAGTACGGTCCTACGACCGGGGAAAGGAATCGTTACCCTTGACGCGCGTCGCGGAGCATTGGAACGCGACCGGATTTGACGGCTAGCGAACGTAACGGCAGTCCACGCACGAAATCTGCTCTCCACGCGTTGATTTAAGCTCCAAATCGACTTTCCACGACGACAATGGCCCTCCATGGCACCTCTCCTCGAACAAACAAGGATCTCCGCAACACCAACCCTGTTTAGGAGGGGCTCGGGTTTGAGCCGTAGCGGAGACTCAGCAAACGGAGGAGAGATCAGGCTCGGCTCCTCCTTCTAGCAGCAGAGCAAGAGAGAGGGAGACGGAGAGGGAGTTCGGCTCCTCCTTCCTGCAGTTGAGCAAGAGAGAGGGAGACGGAGAGGGAGTTCGGCTCGGGAGAGGAGACTTCTCCAGGCCGGCGAGAGGAGGGGAGAGCTCGGGAGAGGGGGAGGGCTTGCGGCTACCCTGCGCGAACGAGAGCGAAAGGGAGAGATCTGGAGAGAGGGAGGGCTTGCGGCTGCCTAGGGTTTTTTAGGGGAGAGGGGTTGGGTTTTTAAATAAAACCTTAACCTAAAGCTGCTATCAGCACCCCCAAACCTCTATTCGCACCCCAAACCAAGATTTAATTAAACTAAGGTGTTACATAATTAAAATGGATAAATGATGCAACCTGGGTCGCATTGTATTTTTCTTTTATTTCTCGCATTTTTATTAGTGTCGGACATGTCATCGCGCTTGTTGTTCTTTTATTTCCACGCATGTTTTGCATATGTTATTCGCACGCGCCTGTGTGTTTTCGCGCATGTTGTTCGCACTCATTTTTTGGTTTTCGCGCATGTTGTTCGCACTCATTTTTTGGCTTATTGGCGTGACCAGTCAATAAGACCCTAAATAAATTGGTCTGTCAAATTAGGTAGGTGATAATTAAGCCAAACTTTGGAAATTAATAACATTTACATTAAGTATTTTAATTTTAAATTCTAAAATTATAATTTGATATTTAAATTATGATTTTAGAATTAAAATCATAATTGCGGCATGATCTTTTGGGTCCCTCTATATTCTCATTTAAATCCCCCTTGAAGACCTTTTGTAATCCACCCGTTAAAATCCACTCATTTACTCTCATTAGAATCATATATATTAAAATCCAAATACATCCTTTTTCTCCTTGGAAAAGCCAGCCACCTTTAAAAACTCTCGTTCCATGTTTATTAAAATCAACACATTAATTCCTGATATTATAACAGTCAGCCCCCTAGCTTTGAAACTCTTTTTCTTTTAATGCCCTATTTAAAACCCTAAAAAACTCCCCTTTTCTTCTTTTTAAAACCTACAGCAGGCCCACTTGAAAATTGAACCCCCCCCCCCCCCCGGTCGGGCCTCACTCTGGTAGACTGAATCCGACTGAATATTATTATTTTATTCAGCGCAACATAAGAAAATATAAAGTATAACGAATCCGCGCCTCTTCAATCCCGCGCCCCTTCATTTCTCCTCTCCGTACTCAGCTCTCCTCGCACAGCTTCCTCGCGGATTTCTCTCTCGCAGTCGAGCGTTCTAGGGTTTGATTCCGGCGCAGCCTCCCCGATCGTCTCCGGCAGTAATCACACAGCTCTCCGGCGCTCCTTCTCTAATCCGATTCAGTCTACACAAGAGCTCTCCGGCGCAGCCTACCCATCCTCTCTGCAAGGTATGTATCGCATCCGCCATTATCATGTTCGAACCCAAAAGATAACGCGGAGAGCCATTCGCGGATAGCCGTTTGGCTCTCCGCTGAGAGCCAGTGGCTATCCGAGGAGAGTAGAATGGCTCTCCGCGTAGAGCTAAACGACTCTCCCCGGAGAGCCATTCGGCTCTCATAGGAGAGCCACTGGCTCTCAGCAGAGATCCACATGGCTTTCCGCTGAGATCCACTGGCACTCCGAAGAGAGCCGAATTGCTCACCGCGGAGAGCCGGAGAGCCGGAGAGCCGTTTGGCTCTCCGCGCCCAAAAAAAGTTTTCTGTTTTTAGGAAAGACGTTTGTTCATTCTTCTTTGACAATCCTTGGAAATCAATTATAATTAGCATATAATTTGGAAGGTGAGGTAGGAATTTTACTAGGCAAGCTACTATAACCAATTATAGTTACTCAAAATAGGATCCTAGTATTTGACATTGTAGCTACTAATCTAAATTTTGGTTTTGGGTAACTAGATTATTTGACTGTTTGTCTTTATCGGCAATGAATGGTATTGACATTGTGCTGCGGGACATTGCGAAAACACAACGATCAGTAGAGACCATCGTTCATCGCTGCCCTGAAATTCTACCTGAATCGATTCCGACGCAAACGCCTTCATTCTATTCGTCAGCCTTCAACCGCCCCACTACTGAGCCGTGCATTTGTGGGAAGCAATCAGGCACGTTGAACAAAATTCAGGAGGATTGGATCAAGATCCAAGTGAAAATGATGGAGGATGGCATTCGCCCTCCCATCCGAATCGATCCGCCCGTGCCACTGTGGAACAAGCGATCTGACCTGAATGCGTATCTGTTGAAACTGTTGTTCGTGATCGATCCGGAACGGCAGTACGACGTCAATGTGACAGCGGGTGCATGCCCATCTTGCAACAAAGTCGGTTTTCTTTCCCGCAAGCAATTAAGTGCCCCGCGAGTTGTCGATTGCATCGACACCACTGCATTCTCTATCAGTGCTTGATACATGTGCAAGAAGTCGAACACCTCCGACGGCTGTGGTGCCACGTTCCATGTCATGGACGAGGCCAAAAACGAGAAGTTGATCCCGGCACCCATCATCCTTAACTATCCTGTGCAGCTTTTCGAACAGAGCGCACACGACGTCGGACTTGTTCAAATGGCATACGACTTGTACACGTCCCGTTCCGGCATTGCTGATGCAGTCAAGGTGATTCGTTGTGCCCGAACGACTCGATACATGTGTCAAGCCGCACTATAACGTGGTCACGTGTCGTGGTATTTCGATATGCGCTTATGGGATGCAGCACTTGGGCAAATGTCACGGCAGAAGGATCCGGCAGTGTTCCCTGATTTCCCATCATTTTTTCAGCATTGTAACGGGTACAATGGCACTCTTGGTCCAGTGGAATCAACGATATCACGCCTACTCAATGACTGCATTGCTCGCCAACTTTCGTTCTTCAACCGAATGGAAGGCGCCATAACCGGGACTCATCTCTCGGCTGACCATCATCACAACGTGTCGGGACGCATGAAATTGACGGACGAGTTCAATGGCAGGAAATTTTCCCCCGTTGATGGATTGCACTCCGTCATGAACGAGCACCAACAAATTCTCTCCCATCAATTCACATCGACTACGGGCAATGCAGAGCGTCGATTTGTTGGTCGGAGTTTGCAGAACCAGTACAATGCTTACAATATTGATACTTCTCTACTCATCATGTACCTTGACAAGTGCTGCGATGACCGAGAATGGCTACAAGATTTCGACAGCATCATTGTTCTCCTAGACAATCATCACCTGATCACGAGGTATAGGGACAATTCGAACGGCACGGATCGTGCTCGGCAGGAACTATTTATGGCTGGCGTGGCCGAAATCATTGTTGGCAATGGACATGCTTCAAACGGTTCATTCGGTCAAAATCAGAACAGGTTCTTAAACAGCACTTGGAGGAAAATCGTTGGGATTATCTTAGACGTTGGGATTATCTTAGACGTCTCAAAAGGAAAAGGACATCAAACAGTTTGCAGTCGCATACCGAAGCGCAAAAGGAGCCCGGTGATCAAGACGCCATCTACATTCAACCATCGTCGGTTGTTACACAATCATTGCCAGCCGAAACTCCGTCCACACATAATTCAACTCAACCAGTGTCTTCTGCAGTCATCACGACGACGGAGGAACCTAATGCGGGCATCTCGTCCGCTGTCAGCGAGATTGGTTCTCGTCCTCCATTCATGGTCAATCAACAATTGCCGACTTTCAATCAGATAATGGAGGCCATCGTCCCCGCCCCAGCTACAGGAGAGTCGTTCTCCCAATCGGAGAAGGAGCTGCTCAATTACTTGCTAACTAGTCCAGCAGAGCGCTCCCATGTGAAATCGTCGACTGGTGATCAAATGTCTTGGAAGAGCCTAGACAAGCGTTTCTTGTACTGGGGGTGAGTCGCACGGGTGTTGGGGAAGAACCAGTTTCGGGTTCGATCAGATGTGCAGCTCAAGCAAAAGGTTAAGGATATTAACAAGAAAAAGAACTTGCAACAGTCTGTGTGAAACCCTGAAAGGTATGCTTTTTATATGTATTATAGTACAAAAAATGATTTGGAGATAACCCAATAATTTGCACTTAATATTCCATGATACAATTGTACCTCATTTAGGCCATTACCCAATTGGATCTCCATGGAGAGTCAATTGGATCTAAACGGAGAGCCAATTGGATCTCAACGGAGAGCCAATTGGATCTCAACGGAGATCCAAATGGCTCTCCCCGGAGAGCAAATGGCTCTCCCAGGAAAGCCAAATGGCTCTCCGCGGAGAGCCACATGGCTCTCCGCGGAGAGCCAAGTAGCTCTCCGCGGAGAGCCATTTGCTTCCTCTCTTTCTCCCTCCAATTTATTCTTCTTGTCCTTCTATTGTAACATCTGTTTATAAATTTTGCAGATCAATGGGGCAGAAAAGATCCATTTTTTGAGCTCGAGGTGCTATTTACACTCATTTGTTGGACTAACTTCAGCAATACTAGAACGATTGGAGGAGGATCAGAAGAAGATGCTGATGGATGCCAACATCTGGCATATCTTCCATGCACCGAAGGTACCGCAGAACACTCCCCTTCTTTACGGTCTACTAAACTGGTATGATATAGAGAAGGATGTCTTCGTCATTGGATCGAGGGAGCTAACCTTCTCCCCCAATGACGTGGCATTGATATTGGGTCTGCCGAACCATGGGGAGGAAGTCATCCTGACTACCAAGCCATTTGGACCGCTCACGAAGTCCGATTTGAAGACGGAACTTCAATCGATGGAGAAAGGGTCGTCCCCTGTGACGATGAAGATATTGATTTTGCACCTTCTGTGTAATTTCTTCTTCCCCTCGAGCGCGGAGAGGATGCCAATGTTCTTCGAGGAGGTCTCCAGCTTGGAGAAATTTTAAAAGTTCAATTGGCCAGAAGCGATCTATACCTTCCTTATGAGGTCGTTCAGGTCGATGGTGGAGAAGCTGCCACCTGTTGCAGAAGAAGGCCAACTGCAACATTGGCCAGAGTCTTCAATGGGATACATCTATGGATGCACCCATGTTCTCGTTGTAAGTATCTATATTTCTAATTCCTAAAATGAATTTTGTTCCATATGTTCTAAACTATTGCAATGTTTGATATAGATTTGGTTCCTCGAGCACACCACCAGCATCGCTCCGCACTATCCGTCATTGAGGCCACGAATATTAAGATGGTCGGAGAAGGTCTCATTTTCAATGAAAGAGCTGGGACTGTTCCAAAACTCTTGGATGAGCAGGTAAATAATTTAGTTTATTTGATTAACAACCACTTTTGAACTATCCAATACAATAGTTGTATTTCTTCTTTTAGGTGTTGGAAGTACTAGATGAAATATCACCGGCAGAGAAGTTGTTATGTTCAGACGTGACAACACAGTGGACACCATCACCTCCCACATCTAAGAGAAAACCAATAGTCTCGCCATCTAGGGTAGTAAAAAAAAGGAAGTTTGCACCACCACCTCCCACATCATTACCACCTCCCTCATCATCATCACCTCCCCCATCACCCAGCACATCATCACCTCCCCCACCACCTAACACACTATCTCTCCCTCCAGCACAATTTTGGGTAGATTTAGAGAATAGGATTTTAGCTCAGTTTCAAGTATTAGATAACAAAATAGATAGTTTTGTAGGAGCCTTTAATAATAGGCTAGATATATTAGACAATAAAGTAGATAAGGTACAGAGAGATCTAGTTTCATTTAGCCATAGTATAGGTGAAAACCTTGAATCATTGAGTGCCGATGTAGACGCACTCCTTCGTCGTTCCTCTGCCCCTTCTAGCCCTAAGTCTAGCCCACAACGCACCGAGACCACCCCTTCTCCCCCTCAGGATTCAAGCATTATAAGTATTAAAGATTCCCCATTAAAACAAGGGAAAATCCCGAATAAAAAACTTGTTAAAGAGGATGCGTTCGTTGATGACTATCCAGGGAAAACTATGATAACGGACGAAGAAAGAAGTATGATCAGTTTTGCTATGAGCTTCATCACATCGAGATACCCATACACTACTATATTTTCAACAATTTTATCAATGTACATTTATATTGACGATGATTTTATCATATTTCAGGGGCGACATAGCCTTTAATAAATGGAATATAGTTGGATTTCGAGATTCCATGGAAGCTCTGCTGATGAATAATTACGCCGAAGATTGTCATGTTAACGCATACGCAAAGATCCTGACTTTGCACCGAAAGCGGGATGAAAATGTGTATCGTCCTTTTATTTATATCAATCCTAACTTTGTGGTATGATCTCTACTTATGCTTGTACATTGTTAATTCTGTCTCTATTGCTATAAAATGTTGCAATTTATATAGGTTCAGACCGCTGTGTACAAGGAGCCAGATGCGAAGGCTGTGACTGCATTTGTCCAGGACATTACAAAGGAGAATCTAGACAAAATCCCATTAATTATAATGTCAGTATGTTTAAATCAACACTGGATCTTATTGGCGGGTCTTGATAAAGAGAAGAAATGGCTAGTGCATGACTCACTTCATAACCCCAAGCGGAAAGATACCGCTAAAATGGTTGTAAGTATTGTTCAATTTCATGCAATGTAGTTGTGTACATTACGTAGTTACTAATGTACTAACATATTTGTGTTAATGCAGGTTGTTATGCTCCAGAAAGCGACCGCGAAAAAAGTCCACGCAGGGTTCTCAAAGTGGAGTATCATCTATTGTACTGGTATACCACAGCAGGACAACTCCGTGGACTGCGGTGTATTCGTTATGAAGTATATGGAGCATATAGCGAAGCCAGGGGACATAAGCTGGACAAGTTGCACATACTGGCATACAAAAATGCCTATGTATAGAGCCCACATCTGTGCAGAAATCTTCAAGTATTTTGTATATGATTGATGTTATTTTGGAAACATTTTAGATGTACATTTGATTATTTGTCTATAATAGCAATCGATTGTTCAATGGGTGAATGAAAGGTGTTTAAATAAACTCAGCGCAATATTGGCTAAGGTAGCATGAAGGTTCTCCGCGGAGAGCCAAACGGCTCTTCGCGGAGAGCCAATTGGCTCTCCGCGGAAAACTTTTGGCCCCTCCGTGGAGAACCTTTGGGCTCTCCGCGGAGAGCCTTTGAGCTCTCCGCGGAGAGCCCAATGTCCGCGGAGAGCCCAATGTCCGCGGAGAGCCAAACGGCTCTCCGCGGAGAGCTACTTGGCTCTCCGCGGAGAGCCAAATGGCTCTCCGCGGAGAACCTTCATGCTACCTTAGCCAATATTGCGCTGAGTTTATTTAAACACTTTTCATTCACCCATTGAACAATCGATTGCTATTATAGACAAATAATCAAATGTACATCTAAAATGTTTCCAAAATGACATCAATCATATACAAAATACTTGAAGATTTCTGCACAGATCTGGGTTCTATACATAGGCATTTTTATATGTCAGTCTGTGCAACTTGTCCAGCTTATGTCCCCTGGCTTCGCTATATGCTCCATATACTTCATAACGAATGCACCGCAGTCCACGGAGTTGTCCTGCTGTGGTATACCAGTACAATAGATGATACTCCACTTTGAGAACCCTGCGTGGACTTTTTTCGCGGTCGCTTTCTGGAGCATAGCAACCTGCATTAACACAAATATGTTAGTACATTAGTAACTACGTAATGTACACAACTACATTGCAAGACATTGAACAATACTTACTGCCTTTTTAGCGGTATCTTTCCGCTTGGGGTTATGAAGTGAGTCATGCACTAGCCATTTCTTCTCTTTAACAAGACCCGCCAATAAGATCCAGTGTTGATTTAAACATACTGGCATTATAATTAATGGGATTTTGTCGAGATTCTCCTTTGTAATGTCCTGGACAAATGCAGTCACAGCCTTCGCATCTGGCTCCTTGTACACAGCGGTCTGAACCTATATAAATAGCAACATTTTATAGCAATAGAGACAGAATTAACAATGTACAAGCATAAGTAGAGATCATACCACAAAGTTAGGATTGATATAAATAAAAGGATGATACGCATTTTCATGCCGCTCTCGGCGCAAAGTCAGGATCTTTGCGTATGCGTTAACATGACAATCTTCGGCGTAATTATTCATCAGCAGAGCTTCCATGGAATCTCGAAATCCAACTATATTCCATTTATTAAAGGCTATGTCGCCCCTGAAATATGATAAAATCATCGTCAATATAAATGTATATAGATAAAATTGTTGAAAGTATAGCAGTGTATAATGTCAAAAGGGTACCACGATGTGATGGAGCTCATAGCAAAACTGATCATACTTCTTTCTTCGTCCGTTATCATAGTTTTCCCTGGATAGTCATCAACGAACGCATCCTCTTTAACAGGTTTTTTATTCGGGATTTTCCCTTGTTTTAATGGGGAATCTTTAATACTTATAATGCTTGAATCCTGAGGGGGAGAAGGGGTGGTCTCGGTGCGTTGTGGGCTAGACTTAGGGCTAGAAGGGGCAGAGGAACGACGAAGGAGTGCGTCTACATCGGCACTCAATGATTCAAGGTTTTCACCTATACTATGGCTAAATGAAACTAGATCTCGCTGTATCTTATCTACTTTATTGTCTAATATATCTAGCTTATTATTAAAGGCTCCTACAAAACAATCTATTTTGTTATCTAATACTTGAAACTGAGCTAAAATCTTATTCTCTAAATCTACCCAAAATTGTGCTGGAGGGAGAGATAGTGTGCTAGGTGGTGGGGGAGGTGATGATGTGTTGGGTGATGGGGGAGGTGATGATGATGAGGGAGGTGGTAATGATGTGGGAGGTGGTGGTGCAAACTCCATTTTTTTTACTACCCTAGATGGCGAGACTATTGGTTTTCTCTTAGATGTGGGAGGTGGTGGTGTCCACTGTGTTGTCACGTCTGAACATAACAACTTCTCTGTCGGTGATATTTCATCTAGTACTTCCAACACCTAAAAAGAAGAAATACAACTATTGTATTGGATAGTTCAAAAGTGGTTGTTAATCAAATAAACTAAATTATTTACCTGCTCATCCAAGAGTTTTGGAACAGTCCTCAGCTCTTTCATTGAAAATGAGACCTTCTCCGACCATCTTAATATTCGTGGCCTCAATGACGGATAGTGCGGAGCGATGCTGGTGGTGTGCTCGAGGAACCAAATTTATATCAAACATTGCAATAGTTTAGAACATATGGAACAAAATTCATTTTAGGAATTAGAAATATAGATACTTACAACGAGAACATGGGTGCATCCATAGATGTATCCCATTGAAGACTCTGGCCAATGTTGCAGTTGGCCTTCTTCTGCAACAGGTGGCAGCTTCTCCACCATCGACCTGAACGACCTCATTAGGAAGGTATAGATCGCTTCTGGCCAATTGAACTTTTGAAATTTCTCCAAGCTGGAGACCTCCTCGAAGAACATTGGCATCCTCTCCGCGCTCGAGGGGAAGAAAAATTGCACAGAAGGTGCAAAATCAATATCTTCATCGTCACAGGGGATGACCCTTTCTCCATCGATTGAAGTTCCGTCTTCAAATCGGACTTCGTGAGCGCTCCAAATGGCTTGGTAGTCAGGATGACTTCCTCCCCATGGTTCGGCAGACCCAATATCAATGCCACGTCATTGGGGGAGAAGGTTAGCTCCCTCGATCCAATGACGAAGACATCCTTCTCTATATCATACCAGTTTAGTAGACCGTAAAGAATGGGAGTGTTCTGCGGTACCTTCGGTGCATGGAAGATATGCCAGATGTTGGCATCCATCAGCATCTTCTTCTGATCCTCCTCCGATCGTTCTAGTATTGCTGAAGTTAGGCCAACAAATGAGTGTAAATAGCACCTCGAGCTCAAAAAATGAATCTTTTTCTGCCCCATTGATCTGCAAAATTTATAAACAGATGTTACAATAGAGGGACAAGAAGAATAAATTGGAGGGAGAAAGAGAGGAAGCAAATGGCTCTCCGCAGAGAGCCACGCGGCTCTCCGGGGAGAGCCACGCGGCTCTCCGGGGAGAGCCATTTGGTCTCCGGGGAGAGCCATTTGGTCTCCGGGGAGAGCCATTTGGCTCTCCGTTGAGATCCAATTGGCTCTCCGTTGAGATCCAATTGGCTCTCCGTTGAGATCCTTTTGCGCTTCGGTATGCGACTGCAAACTGTTTGATGTCCTTTTCCTTTTGAGACGTCTAAGATAATCCCAACGATTTTGAATCTCCTTGTGGGTCATCTGAACCAGATCCTCACGACGTGCAGCAATGCGGGCGTAAGCTGGGGCGACCACTTTGGTCCAGTGAATGTTGTCGGCATGCCCAGCATCAATCTCGTTTTGAACAAGTCGATCAATGATATCGTCCGCTGATCCTTCAATTACTAGATCGGGCGGGGACGATTGCAGATCTGTTGCAAGGGGCTGATTTGAACTGTGAGTTGGGGCGCCGGTTGTAAAAGTGACGCTTCGAGTTATTGTTGTGGTGACAGTCTCTTCTAACTGGATGAAACTATCATCACGGCCCGCCTGCGTTGGAGCAATCAATGACGCGGACAGATTTAGTGCAGTAATGATGTTGCGTTTGGGCGCTGCTCGTTGAATGGGCAATCTGAAACGAGACTGGCAACCATATCCTCCAAGTGCTGTTTAAGAACCTGTTCTGATTTTGACCGAATGAACCGTTTGAAGCATGTCCATTGCCAACAATGATTTCCGCCACGCCAGCCATAAATAGTTCCTGCCGAGCACGATCCGTGCCGTTCGAATTGTCCCTATACCTCGTGATCAGGTGATGATTGTCTAGGAGAACAATGATGTTGTCGAAATCTTGTAGCCATTCTCGGTCATCGCAGCACTTGTCAAGGTACATGATGAGCAGAGAAGTATCAATATTGTAAGCATTGTACCGGTTCTGCAAACTCCGACCAACAAATCGACGCTCTGCATTGCCCGTAGTCTATGTGAATTGATGGGAGAGAATTTGTTGGCGCTCGTTCATGACGGAGTGCAATCCATCAACGGGGGAAAATTTCCTGTCATTGAACTCGTCCGTCAATTTCATGCGTCCCGACACGTTGTGATGATGGTCAGACGAGAGATGAGTCCCGGTTATGGCGCCTTCCATTCGGTTGAAGAACGAAAGTTGGCGAGCAATGCACTCATTGAGTACGCGTGATAGCGTTGATTCCACTGGACCAAGAGTGTCATTGTACCCGTTACAATGCTGAAAAAATGATGGGAAATCAGGGAACACTGCCGGATCCTTTTGCCATGACGTTTGCCCAAGTGCTGCATCCCATAAGCGCATATCCAAATACCACAACACGTCACCACGATATAGTGCGGCTTGACGCATGTATCGAGTCGTTCGGGCACAACGAATCACCTTGGCTGCATCAGCAATGCCGGAACGGGACGTGTACAAGTCGTATGCCATTTGAACAAGACCGACGTCGTGTGCGCTCTGTTCGAAAAGCTGCACAGGATAGTTAAGGATGATGGGTGTCGGGATCAACTTCTCGTTTTTGGCCTCGTCCATGACATGGAACG
Source organism: Dactylorhiza incarnata (assembly GCA_033032865.1). Lineage (NCBI taxonomy): Eukaryota > Viridiplantae > Streptophyta > Magnoliopsida > Asparagales > Orchidaceae > Dactylorhiza > Dactylorhiza incarnata. Next base: position 3,238,124 of record JAWHQI010000095.1, on the reverse strand, counting down.
TGGCACCACAGCCGTCGGAGGTGTTCGACTTCTTGCACATGTATCGAGCACTGATAGAGAATGCAGTGGTGTCGATGCAATCGACAACTCGCGGGGCACTTAATTGCTTGCGGGAAAGAAAGCCGACTTTGTTGCAAGATGGGCATGCACCCGCTGTCACATTGACGCCGTACTGTCGTTCCGGATCGATCACGAACAACGGTTTCAACAGATACGCATTCAGGTCAGATCGCTTGTTCCACAGTGGCACGGGCGGATCGATTCGGATGGGAGGGCGAATGTCATCCTATTTTGAGTAACTATAATTGGTTATAGTAGCTTGCCTAGTAAAATTCCTACCTCACCTTCCAAATTATATGTTAATTATAATTGATTTCCAAGGATTGTCAAAGAAGAATGAACAAACGTCTTTCCTAAAAACAGAAAACTTTTTTTGGGCTCTCCGGCTCTCCGCGGTGAGCAATTCGGCTCTCCTCGGAGAGCCAGTGGATCTCAGCGGAAAGCCATGTGGATCTCCGCTGAGAGCCAGTGGCTCTCCTAGGAGAGCCGAATGGCTCTCCGGGGAGAGTCGTTTAGCTCTACGCGGAGAGCCATTCTACTCTCCTCGGATAGCCACTGGCTCTCAGCGAAGAGCCAAACGGCTATCCGCGAATGGCTCTCCGCGTTATCTTTTGGGTTCGAACATGATAATGGCGGATGCGATACATACCTTGCGGAGAGGATGGGTAGGCTGCGCCGGAGAGCTCTTGTGTAGACTGAATCGGATTGGAGAAGGAGCGCCGGAGAGTTGTGTGATTACTGCCGGAGACGATGGGGGAGGCTGCGCCGGAATCAAACCCTAGAACGCTCGACTGCGAGAGAGAAATCCGCGAGGAAGCTGTGCGAGGAGAGCTGAGTACGGAGAGGAGAAATGAAGGGGCGCGGGATTGAAGAGGCGCGGATTCGTTATATTTATATTTTCTTATGTTGCGCTGAATAAAATAATAATATTCAGTCGGATTCAGTCTACCAGAGTGAGGCCCGAACGTCGGCGCCCCCCCCCCCCCCCCCCTCTATTTAATATCCTTAATTAAAATCACTTTTTTATTTCTTTATAACCTAGACTTCCCCCTCCTGGAGATGGAAGCTAGGGAAAAGCGAGAATAAAAGAGTTACTCCTCTGTTCTTTTCGTAACTCCCAGCCGACACCTTTTCCGGCCTCATTGCCCGAGTTCTCCTCTCCCTTGCTCGACACCGTCTCTAGCAACCTCGTTGGACGCCGACGAGCCTTCTTCAATTGCTGGTCGTCGATTCCTGCAACCTCCCGCCAGTTTTTTCTGCAGCTCTACGCCCTCCAGCCGTGGAGAACTCCTCACATTCCCTCTACCTGCTCGCCCAACCTCAACATCAACTCCCTAGGGTCTGGCGAACCCGACAAGCACCAGCGGCAAGTCCCGTCGATTTCCAGCTTCCATTGAGCCTTCCTTCTACTTCCAGCCACCCCAGTTGTTGTTTTCTTGAAGACCCTGTGATTGTGTTCTTGAGTCTGAGGTATACCGCTCTCCCCTCTTAGGTCATAGCGTGTTAGAATAATATTTATGTTTAATATTATATGATTCATAAATTTCAGAGTTTGCCTAATTATTATTTATACCTATTTGTCATTAATTTTAATTCTTGCTTGATCTCGCAATCTCCTTTTCTTCATCTTATGCATGTGGATGAATTTGCGCATCATTGAATGCGAGAGATTGCTAATATTTATGCGTGTTTGTGAACCCTAGGTTAAACTTCGCATGTTATTGATCGTGAGTGTTGGCGTAAATGTTGTCGTTGACCGAAGTCAATAATATTTGTGGCAGCATAAAAGGGTGGCGTGAAATGGTTTTATATGGAATAATATATATATATTTATATATATTTATATGGAAGATATATAGAAATATATAAGATTTATTTGTGCATGGGAGGCGTGAATGGTGGGGTGAAAGGATGGACACATGGCAGCAACTCATTGGGCTCAAATGCCTATAAATAGGTTGGCACTCAGCGCATGAAATATCTGAATTGAGAAAAGCGCGTGAACGGGAGGAGCGCGGAAAAGAAAAAATAGCGGTCTCCTATTGGCGAACTCCTCCCTGGCAGCAAGTGCGAACAAGTTGGCGGTCAGTTTTTGTTTGCGAACAGATTCTTGCGGTCTCCTCTTTGCCAAGTGAAGTTTGCGGACAGCAGTCTCTGCGGTTAGGCCTTGTGAACAGCGATCTTGCGAACGTTGTCGAAAGAGTGGCGATCTCTTTTGTTGGCTAGCATTATTGTTGAGAACTTATATAGTGGAGTTGTGTTGAGTTGTAACTCAAAGTGGAGTTTTTGTTGTTGCCTTGTAAACATTTCTTTTGATATATAAAGAAGCTTATTTGTTTGTCACTTAAATTTTGTGTGCCCACTATACGTTTCCAACAGTGATATCAAAGCTAGGTTCCGAACCTTCGAAGAAACTCCGAAGAGTTGAAGAGGTGAATAGCTCGTCGTGATGGAGATGGTGAATGTTATGCCGGGTCAAGTTCCTAAGTTAACGAAAACTAACTATGGGAACTGGAGCATTCAGATGAAAGTGCTACTAGCGTCTAGCGTCGAAAGAATTGTGGGATATAGTGAATAATGGCTATACTGAGCAAACTACTGCACAAGAGGCGGCGTTGACTAACGTCCAGAAGACGACACTTAGAGAAGCAAGGAAGGCTGACAAGAAAGCATTGTTCTTGTTGTATCAAGCGGTCGACGAAGCGACTTTTGAGAAGATCTCAAACGCGAAAACTTCTAAGGAGGCATGGGAGGTGTTGCAACGCTCCATGCAAGGGGTTGATAAGGCAAAGAAGGTGAAGCTCCAGTCCCTCCGTGCGGAATATGAAGTAATGAAGATGCAGAGCACCGAGAAGGTCGGTGACTATGTGACCCGTCTGCGGACGCTCACAAATGAGATGAAGCGCAATGGGGAGACGATCGATGATGTGAGCCTTATGGAGAATTTGTTGAGATCTATGTCCAAGAAGTTTCGTCATGTGGTGGTAGCGATTGAAGAGTCGAAGGACCTCACCGTGATGGACGTTGACGAGCTTGTGGGCTCTTTGCAAGCCCATGAGTATAGGATGCTGCAAGATGATGAAGAGGCGAGTGGCTTGGGAAAAGCACTCCAGACTCAGCTGAATTTTGGAGAGAGCTCCGGAAGAGGAGGTGGCAAGCGTGGCCGAGGTCACCAAGGCAGAGGCAGAGGTAGAAGAGGAGGTAGAGATCAAGGAAGGAACCAAAATTTCCAGAGAGAGGCGGAGCGACCTCAAGGAGGATGGCAAGGAGGAAGAGGCTGAGGAAGAGGCCGTGGTGGTATGGCCCAAGTCCAATGTTACAACTGTAACAAGTTTGGACACGAGCTATGACTGTTGGGCTCCGAGGAAGAGAGAAGAGGGCAACCACTATGCAGAAGCAAGCAACACTGGTGGAGACCCAATGATGTTCCTGACCTATCGAGGAGCGGAAGGAGGAAGAAATGAAGTATGGTACCTGGACACTGGAGCGAGCAACCATATGTGTGGGGAGAAGGAGTTGTTTACAAACCTTGAACCAAATGTTGGTGAGGTTAGTTTTGGAGACGCATCGAAGATCTCAGTGGAAGGTAGAGGGTTGATAGTGGTCACCCTAAACGGCGAGAAGGTGCATCTCAACGATGTGTTCTATGTGCCCGGCTTGAAGAGTAATATCTTAAGCCTGGGGCAGCTGGTGGAGAAAGGATATTGTGTTCAGTTGAAGGATGGTTCATTGGCGATGAAGAACCATCAAGGGAGAGAGGTGGTGAAGGTGAAGATGACGACGAATCGTCTCTTTACGCTGAAGATGGATGCCAAGGAGACGGTATGCCTTGCGAGGACAGAAGAAGAAGAAGAAGCGTGGTTGTGGCACCACAGGATGGGCCACCTAGGCTTCACTGGATTGAAGTTGCTATCTCACTCTAGGATGGTGGATGGTCTGCCCATGATCTCACCTCCACAGAAGGTGTGTGGGGTGTGTACGAAGGGAAAGCAAAAGAGGCAACCATTCGAAGGAGGAAAGTCTCGGAGAGCAGGGAGACAACTTGAACTAGTTCACTCGGACATTGCTGGTCCGTTTGATACTACCTCAGTTGGAGGAAGCAAGTACTACATCACCTTCACCGATGACTTCAGTCGGAAGTGTTGGTATATTTTTTGAAGGAAAAATTTGAGGCTCTTGACAGGTTCAAGGAGTTCAAGGCGATGGCTGAGAAGGAGAGTGGTCAGCCACTGAAGGTGCTGAGGACCGATAGAGGTGGGGAGTACACCTCTAGATTGTTTGATGGGTTCTACAAGGAGAATGGGATTTCTCATCAGTTGACTGTTGCATACTCACCTCAGCAGAATGGAGTGGCGGAGAGGAAGAACTTGACCATCATGAACATGGCGAGGAGCATGGTGAAGGGCAAGGGGTTGCCAAAGATGTTCTGGGCTGAAGCAGTACAATGTGCGGTGTACTTGCTGAACAGGTGCCCAACGAAGAGTGTGAAGTTCAAGACTCCGTATGAAGCTTGGAGTGGATGGAAGCCAAGTGTGAAACACTTGAGGATATTTGGGTGTGTAGCTTATGCTCACATTCCTGGCCAGAGAAAGAAGAAGCTCGATGACAAGAGCGAGAAGTGCATTTTTGTGGGCTACGCTCCGATGAGCAAGGCTTACAAACTATACAACCCAGTGACGGAGAAGGCAATAATCTTAAGGGATGTTGTATGCGAGGAAGATAGCTGCTGGAGCTGGGATGAGAAGGTGAGGAGCCTCAAGGGTATGTTCTTTGAAGATGATGAAGAGGAAGGTGGTCATGAAGCAGGAGCTGAGGATGGTGGAGTTGATCCACCATCACCACCTAGTGGAGATTCAGGGGGGGCTTGCACTCCCTACTCAAGTGGAGGCAGTTCTAGTGGAGCAAGCACTAGTGGAAGCAAAGCTGATCATCCTCAACCTAGGATGAGGAGGTTGGAGGAGATCTGCGTGGAGACGGCACCGACACTTAACAATTTTTCTTTGTATTGTTTGTTGGCAGATTGCGAGCCGCACTCTTATGATGAAGCTGCTCAGGAGAAAACTTGGAGGTAGGCGATGGATGATGAGATATCATCCATCAAGAAGAATGACACTTGGAAGCTAGTCAATCTACCTGCTGGCCACAAACACCTCGGGGTGAAGTGGGTCTACAAGGTGAAGAAGAACAAGGAAGGAGTTGCGGAGAAGCACAAGGCGAGACTCGTCGTGAAGGACTATAGGCAAGTCCAAGGAGTGGACTATGACGAGGTCTACGCCCCGGTGGCGAGGATCGACACCATCAGGTTGATAATCGCGCTTGCAACTCACCATGGATGGAAGGTCCTACAGATGGATGTGGTGTCGGCCTATCTCAATGGCTATCTGGAGGAAGATGTGCACATCGAGCAGCCTCCTGGATATGAAGTGAGAGGCCAAGAGAGGAAGGTGTGCAAGTTGAACAAGGCGCTATATGGCTTGAAGCAAGGGGCTCGCGCATGGAATGGAAGAATAGATGCATATCTTCATAAGCACGGCTACAAGAAGTGTCAATAGTATGCTCTTTACACCAAGGTGGAGGAAAATGGTGATATCATGACCGTATGTTTGTACGTAGACGATATGATATTCACCGGCAACAACCCTACTATGTTCGAAGAGTTCAAAAGGATGATGAAGAGGGAATTTGAGATGACTGATCTGGGAGAGCTGGCCTATTTTTTGGGTGTCGAGGTGAAGCAGGATGAGGATGGCATCTTCATCTCGCAGAAGCAGTATGCGGAGGAGATATTGAAGAAGTTCCGGATGGAGAATAGCAAGGCTATCTCCACTCCTGCAGATCCTGGAGTAAAGCTGAGAAAGGACTCGAAGGATGAAGCGGTTGACTCTACGATGTTCAAGAGTCTAGTTGGAAGTCTACGCTACCTGACTTTCACTAGACCTGATATCATGTATGTTGTTGGAGTGGTCAGCAGATACATGGAGGAGCCGAAGCAAGATCACTTCACAGCAACGAAGAGGATCTTGAGGTATGTGAATGGGACAAGGGATCATGGTCTGATGTACTCTACTGCAGAAGAGTTGAAACTGGTCGGTTACACCGACAGTGATTACGGAGGAGATGTGAATGACCGGAAGAGCACTTCCGGGTATGCATTTCATGTGGGAACAGCTGTGTTCTCATGGAGTTCGAAGAAGCAGGCAACGATTGCCTTGTCTACCTGTGAAGCTGAGTACATCGCAGCGGCGGCTTGTACATGTCAGGCCATTTGGTTGAGAAATCTCTTGCAGGAGTTGCATCATCCACAGGATGTTCCTGTGACGGTGTATGTTGACAACATGTCCGTCATCCAGCTAGCGAAGAATTCTGTGTTGCATGGACGCAGCAAACACATTGAAACAAAGTATCATTTTCTTCGAGAGCAGGTGTAGCAGAAGGTAGTGGAGTTGGTATATTGCCCCACAGGAGAGCAGATTGCGGATATTTTCACGAAGGCGTTGAAGACTGAGACGTTTTGAAGTGTAAGAGCAAACTCGGCATGTGTTGCCGAGTTTGAGGGGGAGTTTGTTGGCGTAAATGTTGTCATTGACCGAAGTCAATGATATTTGTGGCAGCATAAAAGGGTGGCGTGAAATGGTTTTATATGGAATAATATATATATATTTATATATATTTATATGGAATATATATATAAATACATAAGATTTATTTGTGCATGGGAGGCGTGAATGGAGCGTGAATGGTGGGGTGAAAGGATGGACACATGGCAGCAACTCATTGGGCTCAAATGCCTATAAATAGGTTGGCACTCAGCGCATGAAATATCTGAATTGAGAAAAGCGCGTGAACAGGAGGAGCGCGGAAAAGAAAAAATAGCGGTCTCCTATTGGCGAACTCCTCCCTGGCAGCAAGTGCGAACAAGTTGGCGGTCAGTTTTTGTTTGCGAACAGTTTCTTGCGGTCTCCTCTTTGCCAAGTGAAGTTTGCGGACAGCAGTCTCTGCGGTTAGGCCTTGTGAACAGCGACCTTGCGAACGTTGTCGAAAGAGTGGCGATCTCTTTTGTTGGCTAGCATTATTGCTGAGAACTTATATAGTGGAGTTGTGTTGAGTTGTAACTCAAAGTGGAGTTTTTGCTGTTGCCTTGTAAATATTTCTTTTGATATATAAAGAAGCTTATTTGTTTGTCACTTAAATTTTGTGTGCCCACTATACGTTTCCAACAGTGAGATTCTCACTTGCACAGCAAAATTTAAAAAATCACATTTAAAATATTTTCGGAGATTTTTAGAATACATCAATAAAGCTCCCATGCTATCATATCTTTATTTACTCATAATTATTTGAATTATCTTTTATTGTAAAATTAAATGAATAAAGCCCAAAGGGTCTAATATTTCTAGCCTTTAGATTTTCCAAAGAAGAAACAAATTAGGTTCCTTTGAAAATAATAGTCCAACAGATACTCTTCTCTCCATCAAATTCCTCTCACTATCTCTCTCCTACTCCAACTCTTGTCTCAATCTCCCTCCCACTCTACTAAGAATCATGAAGAATAAATCATGCAAAAGAATCCTGCAAACGAAAAACAAAGTCAATCCAAGGTGATATCTGTTAAAACAGATAAAAGCCCATGTATAAAAAGGCCCTTGTTGGGTCTTTCCTCCTTAAGCTCCTTTAGTCCCACATTGTCTATTCCTTTTTCTTCCTTCTCTCTTGTCCTATTTAAGGACCTATTTTTCTTGTATTAAGTTAGATGAAAATAATATAATTCCAACGAGTGGCTTCTAAACCTGTTCGTCTACATGGTATCAGAGACAGGTTCCGATCCTGTTATTTCCGGTTGATGCTTTGCTCCCGGCTCTCCTCGCCTCTCCTTCTCTCCCACCTACAGCTCTCTCCTAGCTCCCTACTTGGTATCCCACCTACAGCCCTCGGCAACCTACAGCTCTCCAACTCCCACTCTCCAGCCAACAGCCCACTCTTCCCCTCCTCTACCCACTCGCCAGGCCCTCCTCTACCCACTCGCCAGCCAACTCCAACTCCCACTCGCCCACTACCTCCTATACCTACAGCTCTCCTCTCCTTCACTCCAACTCCCACTCGCCAGCCCCTCCTCTACCCACTCGCCAGCCAACTCCAACTCCCACTCGCCAACTACCTCCTATACCTACAGCTCTCCCACTCTTCCCCTCTACCTCTACCTACAGCTCTCCTCTCCTTCACTCCAACTCCCACTCGCCAGCCCCTCCTCTCAGTCTTGCCAGCACTGCTGTGCTCGCCAGCTCCCACTCGGTAATGGGAACTGCTGCTGCCCCCACTTCTTCCAGTCTTCTGGCTCTTGCTAACACCCCACCCCCCGTTTCGGATCCTCGTGATGAACTCAGGATTACTACCATCTCCCTTGCCGGGAAAAAGAACTTTGTGGAATGGGTTCATTCCGTTCGCCGGGTCCTTCAGACTAAAGGTCTCCTTCACCATCTTACCCGCACCCCTTCCACTGACCCTACCGAGACTTGGCTTCGCGATGATGGTCGTGTCCAGTCTTGGCTTCTGAATTCCATGGAGGGTGAACAGTACCAGATGGCTATGTATCATGACACTGCCAAAGCTATGTGGCATGAGCTTCATTCCCTATACTCTGGGAAAGATAGTCTCCAACACCTGTTTGACATTTTTCTTGCTCTACAACAGCTTGACCCCGGGCTTGATGGGGATCTCACCTCTTATGTTGTCCAGTCCAAGACTCTTGTGGAGGCCTGGATACAACATCAGCCCTCTACTCCAGACCTTGCAACTCAACGGGCTCAGAAGGAAGCTGTTGGTATTGCCTTAATGATGGCCCGCGTTCCTCCTCATCTCCACAGTGTTCGAGCAAACATCCTCTCCTCTCCTACTATACCCTCTCTCTCTGATGTTTGCTCCATGTTGCTCAAGGTGACGCCACCTACTGCCCTTCCGACCCCCTCTCCTGTGCTCCTTCATCACGGTTCAGATCACAAACCCCCACCTTTTCCCTCTCGGGGTGGCCGCTCTAATACACGAGGGAGTGGTCGTGACAACCGTCATCGCCCTAAAGGACCGAACACCCGTCCATGCACCTTTTGTGGCCGAGAGGGTCACACTAAAGCAGTATGTTATAGGAAACATGGGTTTCCACCGCAACATGGTTCTCCCTTACCACATGCCTCCACTGCTCGTGAGACTGCCTCTTCTCACCCTGACATTGATGCCTTAAGGGGAGAAATGTCGCAGCTGCGTGGTCTGCTGTCCCTGCCATCTTCCTCTGGCTATTCGGTCTCCCATGCAGGTATCTCCTGTGTCTCCCATAACCCCTCCTGGATCTTGGATTCCGGTGCGACCAACCACATCACTCCTCAGAAGCCGGCTCTGTATTTGGACTCTCCTTGTCCAAAGTGTATTACTGTGGCCAATGGAGACACTACCCCTGTAACTGGTTGTGGCGATATGATGCTTACTCCAACTATTCCGTTGAAATCTGTTCTTCATGTTCCAGACTCTCACTTTAATCTACTTTCTGTCAGTCGTCTCACCAATGATCATGATTGTCTTATTACTTTCTCTTCCTCTACTTTTCTTATGCAGGATCGGCAGACGCGGAATATCATTGGTAGCGGGAGGCTGTCTAACGGGCTCTATCTCTTGGATCCACCGGCTCCTGCGCTATCATCCATCAGTTCGGTTGACTGGCACCGTCGTCTTGGTCATGCCCCTCTTCCAATCCTTCAGAAGACCCTGCCGGACTATCATTTCTCTTCTTTCAATTGTGAATCTTGTATCTATGGAAAACAGCATCGATCTGTTTTCCCTCCTAGTTGTAATCGAAGTATTGCCCCATTTGATATAGTGCATTCTGATATTTGGGGACCTTACAAAACCCCAAGTCTTTTTGGTTATCGCTACTTCGTTACTTTTATTGACGATTACTCTCGCATGACTTGGTTATATATGATGCATGATCGTTCCGAACTCCTGTCTATTTTTCGCTCCTTTGCCGCTGAAACCACCACCCAATTTTCTCGCAACATTAAAATACTTCGCACTGACAATGCCCGTGAATACACTAGCAATGACTTCCAACAGTTCTGCAGCTCCCTGGGGACTATTCACCAAACCTCCTGCTCTTACACGCCGCAACAAAACGGCATCGTTGAACGAAAGAACCGTCACCTTCTCGAAGTGGCCCGATCTCTCCTCTTTCAGATGAATGTCCCTACTTATTACTGGAATTTTGCTATCTCCACTGCATGCTACCTTATCAACCGCATGCCCTCCTCGGTCCTCAACTTCTCCACCCCCTTTTCTCTCTTATTCCCTGAACGCGAATCATTCCCCTTAACTCCACGGGTCTTTGGCTGCGTCTGCTTTGTCCATCATCTTGGACCTCCAATTGACAAATTAGCCCCACGTGCTACTCGCTCCATGTTCGTTGGGTACTCTCGGACTCAAAAGGGCTACGTTTGTTATTCTCCCTCTACCCGAAAACTGATTACGTCTGCGGACGTTACTTTCCTTGAACAACAGTCTTTTCATAACACCGCCCCGATGACACCGTCTTCCCCTCGTGATCTTCCACGTCCTGTTGTTCCTACCACATCCCTGTTACCACCTCTTCTACTAACACCTCCTCCTCTCCGTGTCTATTCTCGTCGCTACCCTCGAACTAGTGCCACGCAACAGCCCCTGCCAACCACAGATGCTCCGCTGCCTGCTGATCCACCCGCACCTTCCACCGCGCATCCTCTCTCCAACTATGTCTCCTTCCATCGGCTGTCTCCTGATTTGCAGAGGTTTGCGGCTTCTTTGTCCTCTATTTCCCTTCCCTCTTCTGTGCAGGAAGCTCTTCACCATCCCGGGTGGCGGGCCGCCATGGATGAAGAAATGACGGCTCTCTGGGCGAACAACACATGGGACCTTGTCCCCCCTCCTCCTGACCAGTCTATGGTTAGCTGCAAGTGGATCTTCACTGTCAAATATCATCCCGATGGGCGGGTTGATCGCCTTAAGGCTCGTCTTGTCGCTCGTGGATTCACTCAACAACATGGTATTGATTATGAGGAAACCTTCTCTCCAGTTGCCAAACTCAACACTGTTTGTGTGCTCATATCTCTTGCGGTCCATCGACATTGGCCGCTACACCAGCTTGACATCAAGAATGCATTCCTCAATGGCGATCTGATGGAAACGGTTTATATGGAGCAACCTCCTGGTTATGCAACCACGGGGGAGTCCCTAGTTTGTTACCTGAAGAAATCCTTATACGGCCTCAAACAGTCTCCCCGGGCATGGTTTGATAAGTTTAGTCGGGTGGTTCGTGAGTGTGGCTTTACTCAAAGCTCAGCAGATTTCTCATTGTTTACCCGTCGACGTCCCTCCGGAACAATGATTCTCTTGGTCTATGTTGATGACATTCTTGTCACGGGAGATGATCTTGCTGGCATTGTTCACATCAAGAAGTATCTGGCCTCTCAATTTCACACCAAGGACCTAGGTCGGCTACGGTACTTCCTAGGGATTGAGATCGCTCGACGACCGGATGGTTTGGTTCTCTCTCAGCGGAAATATTGTCTTGATCTCCTACATGATGTTGGATACTCTGGGTGTAAACCTGTGGACACACCCATGGATACAAACCATCAACTGAGCTCTCAGGGATCGAACTCAGATATGCTCCTTCCTAATCCAGAGTATTATCGACGCCTCGTGGGCAAGCTCATCTATATGACTGTCACACGTCCAGATATCTCCTTTGCGGTTGGGGTGGTCAGCCGCTTCATGCATGCTCCCCGGACTTCCCACCTTCAGGTTGTCAAACGAATTCTTAGATACTTAAAGAATGCTCCTGGACAGGGCCTGGTATACAAGCCTTCCACCTCTCTATCCCTTGTGGCATACTGTGATGCTGATTATGCTGGGTCTCTCGATGATCGTCGCTCAACCAGCGGTTACTGCACATACTTTGGTGGAAATCTAGTTACCTGGCGAAGCAAGAAGCAAACGGTGGTTGCTCGCTCCTCCGTTGAAGCTGAGTATCGTTCCATGGCCGCTGCCGTCTCTGAACTCACCTGGCTTGAGAGTCTCCTCACTGATTTAGGAGTCCAGCTTCCGACTCCTGCTCAACTCTTTTGTGATAGTCAAGCTGCTATACATATTGCTGAAAATCCTATGTTTCACGAACGCACCAAACATATCGAGGTTGACTGTCACTTTGTCCGGGAAAAGGTTCGACTTCAGAAAATTTGCCTTCGTCATGTTCCTGCTACTAATCAAGTCTCTGATGTTCTTACAAAAGCTCTACCTCGCTCTCTGTACCATAAGTGCCTTTCCAAGCTTGGCGTCTACGACTTGTATGCTCCAGCTTGCGGGGGAGTGTTAAAACAGATAAAAGCCCATGTATAAAAAGGCCCTTGTTGGGTCTTTCCTCCTTAAGCTCCTTTAGTCCCACATTGTCTATTCCTTTTTCTTCCTTCTCTTTTGTCCTATTTAAGGACCTATTTTTCTTGTATTAAGTTAGATGAAAATAATATAATTCCAACGAGTGGCTTCTAAGCTTTTTTGTCTCTTAAAAATTAATAACTCCTTTAGTTGCATGCATATTGATATTAAACTCCATAGAAACCTACACCTATTCTTACTATCAAAATATATAAGAACATATCTTAAATGACAAGACTCTTTAAACATCCTTATGTGAATAAGTGTTAATTAAAAGAGACTTAGCATACACCTCTTATGATTCTAGAATAGAAACCAGCCTACAACAACTTTTATTAATTGAGATACTAATAACTATATACTAAAAGCTTTAATTCTTTTCCTATCCTCACATTCCAAGATAATGGCTGAACAGATGTTTGCAGGAAGATAAACTAAGAGTACAGATTTAAATTTGAAAATTTTGTGACAATTAGGAAGGAAACATACCTCTCATCCTCACTTTTAACATCAATGTCAGAGTCATCAGCATCTATACTGCGGGGAACAATCCGGTCCTCCACATCTCTTTTTCCTCCTATATTCAAGTGTGTGTGTGTGTGTGTGATGCCTTCAAATAAGTAAAATGGATCATATTGCTCCAAAAAATAAGAGCAGACAAATCAATAAGATTATACAACAGGTTAAACAGCTTCCACCTTCGAGAAGATGACCTGTCCCTGTACCCGTCCTCCTATCCCTATCCTCTGGATCAACGAAGAAAAGTTGAACATTTAGTAGGTGAAGTGAGAACAAAGAATGCTAGAATTTGAAAATACAAGATCTGGTGATAGTAAGATTGCACAGAAAACTGAAAATACTCAAAGAAACATTCCCAAAAGTGTTTTAATACCAGTATAAGATTTGTCTTTGGAGGAGAAATGCCTCCTCTCCCGTTCCTCTAACTCCTCTCGGAGGTTTCTCCTCTGCAATTCCTCCTGGGTATCCTGTCCTTCCTTTCTGCAACAAAAAAAACTCCAATTATCATCAGAAATATGTAACCAATATATTTTCTATGGGTGGACGAAGCGATAAAGATCAACCCTAAACTTAGTGAAAACTAGGATTGCGGCTTGCTCAAACGTAGAGAAGACAAACCTAGGTTTCAGCGTCGTATGTGCAGCGAGATCCCTTGAGGAGTACTTCTGTGAAGGGCCGAAAATTCGTGTTCCACCCTGCTCGTTTCCACCCTTAGCCGGCGCCCACGTCGGCCGAGCCGCCGTCGTCATCTCCCTCCGCTAGATATACAACACCGGCGAGAGAGCGAGGGAGAGAGACGAGTAAATCGCTGCAAGATGGTCCGATAAACTATAAATTTTTAGATCTGCGTTTGCTGTTTCGGATATTGAAATAGGTGAATGTTATAATCGTAGATTTTTCCCATTTTTGCAGGTCAACAAAGACTTTGTTGTTTTACTCATTGTTCATTCTGATGATGAGACATATGCAATGTATTTTAAGTATGCTCGCAATATTGATTTCAATGTTCAAAAATAACATATTCAATATTGGACGCATATAAGGATAATTAAGGGTAGAGAATATTCTTGTTCCAAAGCAGGTCATAAGATTTCCAAACCGGTAATAGATGTGCAAAAGAAGTTTCATAAAGTGGATACCTGCACTGAATGTTTGGGTTGCATGCATTTGACCGCTGGATAAAGATAGGAAGAATTGGGAGGAGTTCAAATTTGTTGAATAGCACAATCATTCGCTTGCATTACCAAAAGATACACATGTGTTTCTCATATCATCCCCGGGAACTCAACCTCCACTACATTTTCACACAATATGAAATTCTCTCTCCTATCATCCCGAAGTTAAATTTGTTTAACAAAACTTTAATGAATAAGTAATTCCTCACTAGCAAGGGCAACAACTTGAGCTGATGAGATTTCAACTTTTGATGGATCATGTATAATTGCTGATGATGAAGGTGTTGGGAATATTACCCTCAATGTTCTCTTTATTTGAAGAAACCTCATACTCAATGCTAAGTACAAGTGGTATTTGATAAACCCTATATTATCTCATGACCATGCAGGGTTAGGTCATACCAAGGTGTGAAGTAAGTTTAGTAGGTTTGCTGCCAAAACCGCTGAGACTGTTGAAACCAGAGAACTGGTCTCGACGTTCGAAAGGGGGATGCAGCTAACTCTTACTTGACCCGAGCTAGAACCCTTGACCAGTTGCTAAGAAACGAAAGACTTTGCCCTTAAAGAACACCTGAGTCTAAAACAGACCCCTTAAGCTGCAGCGTGGAGGTCCCACCGCACACCCGGAAGCTCACAAAGAACTTCCCCTCCCAAGCCAATGTTGAGCTTGGGCACCTTGGAGGGCACTAAAGCTCACCTCACCACCAACCTTCACAGACAAAGGGAGGGGGAGGGGTAGTGCTTGCTCACAAGACACACGCGAGGGAGAGGAGAGACCAGCACTTCCCAAGGTGCCCATGGGAGTCTATTTATAGACTTCCCAAAATTGAGTTGCGGATAGCCAAAAACCTACTATCCGCAGCTCAACTACGAACCTGAACGATCGAGGCAAGAGAGGGGGCGAGTGGAAGTCGAGACGTCCACTTCCCCCTTGCCGGAGCCTAGAAAAGTGGATCGAGGTCCACCAGCTGAACTGGGCGAGTGGACCACTCGCCCAGTTGCTCAGGGAGAGTGGACCATAGGTCCACTCGCCCCCCAGCTGGGGCGAGTGGACCATATGGTCCACTGGTCCAGCACATTGGGCGAGTGGACCATTGGTCCACTCGCCCAAAGCCTTGGGTGGTCCACTCGCCCCAGTTAGGAAGCCTCCTCCCGGGCCTTTCTCTTGGTTCGGTTAATCATCGCTTATCTCCAACTAGTCGATCTACCGCGACCTCATCGGCGTTGGGTCACACCAGCTCGGCAAATATGAGGATTGTACACAATCTCCACCCTTTCGAGCTTGTCTCAAGCTCGGAAAGAAAGTCCAACCCACCTATTTGACGAGTAGGTTGGGTTTTAGAATAATCCACGGAGGGCCCTGCCAACGGGTTACTCTTGCCGAGTTTTTTTGCTGAATTAGACTTGAGGCGGAAGGCGAACCTTTCTCTACTTAACAACCCTCTTGTGAGCCGAGCTCAACTGGAGGTGGAGAATGCTCAACACCTTAGGCCGAGCTAAACTCGACCCGAGGTGGAGGAAAACTCAACACCTTTAGTCGAACAGAACTCGACCTGAGGTGGAAGGCAAACCTTTCTCCACTTAACAACCCTCCTGTGAGCCGAGCTCAACTGGAGGTGAAGAAAGCTCAACACCTTAGGTCGAGCTAAACTCGACCCGAGGTGGAGGAAAACTCAACACCTTTAGTCTAGCCGAACACGACCTGAGGTGGAAGGCGAACCTTTCTCCACTTAACAACCCTCCTGTGAGTCGAGATCAACTGGAGGTGGAGAAAGCTCAACACCTTAGGTCGAGCTAAACTCGACCCAAGGTGGAGGAAAACTCAACACCTTTAGTCGAGCCGAACTCGACCTGAGGTGGAAGGAGAACCTTTCTCCACTTAACAACCCTCCTGTGAGCCGAGCTCAACTGGAGGTGGAGAAAGCTCAACACCTTAGGTCGAGCTAAACTCGACCCGAGGTGAAGGAAAACTCAACACCTTTAGTCGAGCCGAACTCGGCCAGAGGTGGAAGGCGAACCTTTCTCCACTTAACAACCCTCATGTGAGTCGAGCTCAACTGGAGGTGTAGAAAGCTCAACACCTTAGGTCGAGCTAAACTCGACCCGAGGTGGAGGAAAACTCAACACCTTTAGTCGAGCCGAACTCGACCTGAGGTGGAAGGCGAACATTTCTCCACTTAACAACCCTCTTGTGAGCCGAGCTCAACTGGAGGTGGGGAAAGCTCAACACCTTAGGTCGAGCTAAACTCGACTCGAGGTGGAGGAAACTCAACATCTCTAGTCGAGCCGAACTCGACCTGAGATGGAGGGAACTCAACATCTCTAGTCGAGTCGAACTCAACCTGAGATGGAGGGAACTCAACATATCTAGTCGAGCAAAACTCGACCTGAGATGGAGGGAACTCAACATCTCTCGGCGAGCCGAATTCGACCTGAGATGGAGGGAACTCAACATCTTTAGTCGAGTCGAACTCAACCTGAGATGGAGGGAACTCAACATCTATAGTCGAGCCGAACTCGACCTGAGATGGAGGGGACTCAACATCTCTCGGCGAGCCCAACTCGACCTGAGATGGAGGGAACTCAACATCTCTAGTCGAGCCGAACTCGACTAGAGATGGAGGGAACTCAACATCTCTAGTCAAGGCGAACTCAACCTGAGATGGAGGGAACTCAACATCTCTGGTCGAGTCAAACTCAACCTGAGATGGAGTGGACTCAACATCTCTAGTCGAGCCGAACTCGACCTGAGATGGAGGGAACTCAACATCTCAAGTCGAGTCGAACTCAACCTGAGATGGAGGGAACTCAACATCTCTAGTCGAGCTGAACTCGACCTGAGATGGAGGGGACTCAACATCTCTCGATGAGCCGAACTCGACCTGAGATGGAGGGAACTCAACATCTCTAGTCGAGCCGAACTCAACCTGAGATGGAGGGAGCTCAACATCTCTAGTCGAGCCGAACTCGACTTGAGATGGAGGGAACTCAACATCTCTAGTCGAGCCGAACTCAACCTGAGATGGAGGGAACTCAACATCTCTGGTCGAGCCTAACTCAACCTGAGATGGAGGGGACTCAACATCTCTGGTCGAGCCTAACTCAACCTGAGATGGAGGGGACTCAACATCTCTAGTCCTGCCGAACTCGACCTGAGATGGAGGGAACTCATCATCTCTAGTCGAGCCGAACTCGACCTGAGATGGAGGGAACTCAACATCTCTAGTCGATTCGAACTCGACCTGAGATGGAGGGAACTCAACATCTTTAGTCAAGTCGAACTCTACCTGAGATGGAGGGAACTCAACATCTCTGGTCGAGCCGAACTCAACCTGAGATGGAAGGGACTCAACATCTCTAGTCGAGCCAAACTCAACCTGAGATGGAGGGAACTCAACATCTCTTGTCGAGTCGAACTCAACCTGAGATGGAGGGAACTCAACATCTCTAGTAGAGTCGAACTCAACCTGAGATGGAGGGAACTCAACCATCTTACCAAACCAATTACCCTTTCTGAAGTCTTGCCCGCAGCGAGTCGACCCGATGAGCCTCCCATCTACCGACATTACTGAGCCCGATGAATGGTCTCTAGTCGGGGATCTTACGAATTGGGGGCGGAGTACCTGTCCGCGTCCTAGGTGCCTAGCTTACCTGGAGGCAGTGGAACTCAACACCTTCCCAAACCAATTAGCACATAGCGAGCGACCCGATGAGCCTCCCATCTGCCGGCATTACTGAGCCCGGTGAATGGTCTCTAGTCGGGGATCTTATCGGTTGGGGGCGGAGTACCGGTCCACGTCCTAGGTGCATAGCTTACCTGGAGGCAGAGGAACTCAACACCTTCCCAAACCAATTAGCACATAGCGAGTCGACCTGATGAGCCTCCCATCTGCCGGCATTACTGAGCCCGATGAATGGTCTCTAGTCGGGGATCTTACCGGTTGGGGGCGGAGTACCCGTCCATGTCCTAGGTGCTTACCTCACCTGGAGGCAGAGGAACTCATCACCTTCCCAAACCAATCACCAAGTAGCGAGTCGACCCGATAAGCCTCCCATCTGACGGCATTACGGAGCCCGGTGAATGGTCTCTAGTCGGGGATCTTACCAATTGGAGGCGGAGTACCCGTCCGCATCCTAGGTGCCTAGCTCACCTGGAGGCAGAGTAACTCAACACCTTCCCAAACTAATCATCCTGTAGCGAGTCGACTCGATGAGCCTCCCATCTGCCGACATTACTGAGCCTGGTGAATGGTCTCTAGTCGGGGATCTTACCTAGATGTTATCTTTAACTACTTTCGATACGTTAAAAATAGATTACATATCATTAAAATGAGCTTTCTCGTGCTTACTCGGCCACATGCACCTTGACCACCTTCTTCATTACTTCCTGCATCTTCTTTGTCTTCTTATTCCTTCTCTTTCTCCTGGTCCCTCCTGCTTCTCTGGTCAACCTGGAGGCGGAGGACTTGCTCCTGGAACTGATCTGCGTAGCTTCCCACCTTTTCCCCCTGCTTTTGTTGAATCAAGAACAGGGATTCCGCCCCCTTCCTCTCCCTCTTCGAGGTGGAGAACCTAAACAAGAAACTCCTACACAGGTCCTTGAAGCTGTAGATGGTGCCTAAGGGGAGCTGGTGGAACCAGTCTTTTGCCTCTCCCTTGAAATTGATGGCGAAGAGCCTGCACTTGGAAGCGTCTGTCATCTGTCTGATCGAGACCATGCCTTCAAACCACTGGAGATGCTGGAGAGGGTCATCCTTGCCGGTGTAGAAAGACATAGCAGGCTCACCGAACCCGTCCAGAACTCGAGCTGAGTAATCAGCTCGCAGAAGGGGCTTCCCCCTCCTCCCTGACGAGTCGAAGGCATTCTTCCTACCTCTTCTTCGGGGTAGCCGGTCCCCGCATGAGTGCTGTCGAAGAGTACTCGCGCTTGGAGGCTCAAACCTTCCTCTGAGGCTGGCCTCTTCCCTTGTCGACGTGCTTGCTCCGTCTCCATTGGAGATGGCGAGGCGAGCACGGGTGCAGGTGGTGTCGAGCACTCACCGTGAGGGGGGAGTGCGACCCGCAAGAGCTCCATGATTGACTTCCTGAACTCCTCAAAGTCACCTTTTGTCACGTACTCGACTGTAGGGTGCGAGTTCCCCGCCTCATCGCTTCCAGCCATGAGACTTGCTCAGAGCTTTCCGAACTAGCTGCTTCCACGCTCACCGCACCAGAATGTTGAAACCAGAGAACTGGTCTCGACGTTCGAAAGGTGGATGCAGCTAACCCTTACATGACCCGAGCTAGAACCCTTGACCAGTTGCTAAGAACCGAAAGACCTTGCCCTTGAAGAACACCTGAGTCTAAAAACGGACCCCTTAAGCTGCAGCATGGAGGTCCCACCGCACACCCGGAAGCTCACAAAGAACTTCCTCTCCCAAGCCAATGCTGAGCATGGGCACCTTGGAGGGCACTAAAGCTCACCTCACCACCAACATTCACAGACAAAGGGAGGGGGAGGGGGTAGTGCTTGCTCACAAGACACACGCGAGGGAGAGGAGAGATCAACCCTTCCCAAGGTGCCCATGGGGGTCTATTTATAGACTTCCCAAAATTGGGTTGCGGATAGCCAAAAACCTACTATCCGCAGCTCAACTATGAACCTGAACGATCGAGGCAGGAAAGGGGGCGAGTGGAAGTCGAGACATCCACTCCCCCCTTGCCGGAGGATAGAAAAGTGGATCGAGGTCCACCAGCTGAACTGGGCGAGTGGACCTTACGGTCCACTTAGCCAACCGGGCGAGTAGACCATAGGTCCACTCGCCTAGTTGCTCGGGGCGAGTTGACCATAGGTCCACTCGCCCACCAGCTTGGGTGAGTGGACCATTGGTCCACTCGCCCCCTTGCTCGGGCGTCCACTCGCCCAAGTTGGGAAGCCTCCTCCCGGGCCTTTCTCTTGGTTCGGTCAGTCTTCGCTTATCTCCAACTAGTCGATCAACCGCGACCTCATCGGCGTCGGGTCACACCAGCTCGGTAAATATGAGGGTTGTACAGAGACAAGCTCTCAGTCTCAGCTGAACCGCTGAGACAAGGCCAGGAGACGCTGAAAAGGTGTCTGGGCCAGCTGAGCTGCAGATAGAAGAAAACCGCTGAGACAACTGTCTGTCTCAGCGGATCCGCTGGGATGGGACAGAAGTAGTCATTGAGACTGGAGGCCCTCTCAGCCCAACCGCTGAGACAGATTCAAATGATCTGGCGGGTTTGCTTTTGGCGTAACACACTATAAAGCAAGAGTGGATGCTCTAATCAGTCCCATACTGTGTCAGGAGGACCTCTGATAGTCGTTGAAGAACAGTGGAGTATAAAAGAAACAATTAGGGCTTTGTAAAAGCACTCTCACTCACTGAAGAAGAACATACTACTGTTCCATTGACGGCAGCCAAGAAAGCTTTCATTTCGTGCTTCCTAAAGCTGCAAGGAGAAAGAAGATTACTCCTCTTGATCAACTGAAGATATAGCAAGTTGATCCTCATCCATCATCTGAAGGAAAGGATCAGAAGAATCAGTGTTGAGGCCATTTTTCTTCTCCCTGCTTCAAGTCTGCAACATCAGCTATTCAGCAACAGAAGACCAAGGCTTGACCTCCTCTATCTTCTGATTGTAATCATCTATTATTACTTCTGTAGGAACTTAACAGTTCTGAGATTGTAGTGCATCTTTGCCTGAGGCTGTAGGGCTGTTTGGCCTGAGTAGTAGAGCTGAGAGGTCAGCTTGAGTGTAGGATCTTTGTGAGATCTGAGGTAGGGTTGTTGAGCTTGAGGTAGGGTTGTTGAGCCTGAGGTAGGGCTGTTGAGCCTGAGATAGGGTTTGGGAAAACCTGAGAGATCCCGAGGGATCTGTGTTGCAAGCTCTTTGAGCTGAGTTTGGAGGTGTTGGCCTTATCCAACTCATTGTTAGAAAGGTGAAGGGGAAAGAGGACTACTCAAGACACCCTGTCTTGAGGAACCTCTATAAACCATTGTGTGTTTTCTGTGTGCTTGATATATAACTAACCTGAAATCAGAAAACAACTAGGTTAAAGCCTAAAACTAAAATAGACCTATTCACCCCCCCCCCCCCCCTCTAGGTGACTAAGACTACATCCTAACAAACTATCAAGTGGTATCAGAGGGAGGTTGGTCAAGAAGGACATAACTGTCTGACGAGATACTATAAAGGAGTAGTCATATCTCAATCCAATGGCCTCCACTAGATTGCAGAAGGAGATGTGATCCATGAAGTTGCCAATATGCAACAAAGAAAACTGTTGGAACCTTAGTTTTTTTATTTGAGTTAGGATCCATCCCTTTGGTCATAATTCATCTAATAACTTAGACTAAATCTCACTAAGATAAGAAAGCTGATAATAATGATTTGAGTTAGGATTCATATTTATGATTTAAGTTTCCATCTTAAAACACATCATAACTTAGATCAATTTTCTTAAGTAAGAAAACTAAGAAAACATTAATTAAATATAATGCGATCGAATCGGAGAAAATATAAGAAAATAATATAAGCTCTCTGCGTTCGACGAATGTCGAACGACGCTCGACAAACTCAAGCCAGCCAGCGCTCGACAAATTTATATCAGAACAGCGCTCGACGAATTCAGTCAGAATAATCTCAGCGGCCAGGCATTCTCTGAACGGCGCTCGATAAATTCAAGCCAGCCAGCGCTCGACAAATCTCCTTCAGAACAGCGCTCGACGAAAAATGTTGTCAGCAATATTCTTATAATACAGCTGGACTAACATTATTATATACAGGTTTTTCTGATATAGCCGTTGCAGGCAATAAAGTTTATAGCCGTTTGCAGAAGAGTCAAAGACGAAAACTCCTCCTCCCAAGGAATCAAATTAAAGAGACTTTATCTCTTTCCTCATTCCCAGCAAGAATTCAAAAAGCCTTCTCCGGATTATATATATTAAGAGAAGAGCAGAAAATATACAGATATAGATAGAGAGAAATAAGAATATAGACAGAGTACACAGAGATACAAAAAGAAGCAGATCTATTTTTGTACATCTTCTTTTTGCTAAACATCTTCTTGCAGATCACATATATCCTGAGACACCAATCACAACCATTTGCTCAGGATCATCACTGCATAAGAAGAAAGGAGTGTTTGTACAATCAAGAGAAGAGGACTCCAGAACTGTCATCTACTTACATCAGACAGGGGGAGCTCTTCAACATCTTCATCAAGATCCATTCAACTTCAAATCAGGATCTTCAAGAGTCTTCTCATACAGAGAAGAACAACAAATCTTTCTATTTTTATTTTTATTCCTTTCCACCTCTTGTACATGGTTATAACTCCCTTCAAAAGTTAACTCCCGGTGACAGGGTACCTTAGCAAAAGCCTGCATCTTGGTTAGAGCACCTTATCAACAGCTCACCTGGTGTGTGGACACCTTATCAAAATCACCTTGGTGTGAGGGCACCTTATCAACAACCTCCTAGTGGATTCCTACCAGTGGGTAGAAGAGTAGACGTACCCAGATTTTGGGGAACTACTATATATCTTGTGTCCTCTGGATTGCTTCTTATTTGTTTTACTTCTTTACCTGTGCTGTGTTTTATTTGCACTTTAACTGTTTGGCTTTATTACTCAATCAGAAAAACAACACACTATATATATTTACATATATCATTTATTTTGAAAGTAAAACTTAAACAAGAGTTTTAACAGATAAATATGAACTAAAACTCTCCTTTCAATTGGTATCAAAGCAGGTTGATTTTATCAATCACCCTCACTAGAGGATATCAATTGTCCCTTTCAATTAGTATCAGAGGAGGCTGATTTTATTTTTTCAATTTCTTGCACCTGATACTCAATTGAATCCCTTTCAATTGGTATCAGAGGAAGTTGATTTTTCACACAGGCTAACACCTGAAATCACAAAGATCACCTTAGTTCTTATTTTGTTTTGTTGTAAAAAGGTTTTTCCAAATGACACATTCAGATTTTTTAATTTCAGATCCACCTTCATGTAATTTGGATAGTTTTGATTTATGGCAAATTAGAATTAAATTATTTATGAATGCCATAGATGAAGATATATATAAATCTGTTTTGACAGAAACTACATCTTCAATTTCTTCATCTGATGATCAGGAAAGGCTGAAAAGTGTTGATGCCATAGCCATGGAGATATTGGCTAAATCAATGTCAAAAGACATTTTTCAAAAAGTGGCTGATTGCACTTCAGCAAAGAGCATCTGGAACTCCCTCTCAAGGATGGTAAATGAACCATCTTCTACTTCTTTCACTAACTGTATTTATGATGCAGAACCATCAACCAAACTAAGTGAAGAAGAAAAAGAAGAAGAACACAGAGCTAGAGCTTTCTGCATGATGGCCATATATGGTCCATACCAAAATCCAGATGCAAAAGCTGAAACAGAAAAGGTAAATGAGGTAATTTCAATTCACAACCCTACCTCTAAAAATTACAAATCTGTCTTTAAAATAACATTTACAGATTCAATAAAATCAAACAAAGAAATTAAAAGGAAGTTAACAAACATAAACTATTTAACTTCTGTAGATAATAAATCTGAAGAAAATTCAAAAGCACAAAATAAATCAATTAATGCTAAATTGCTTAATGATTATCAAGAAAAATTTAAAATAATATCAAACATATATTTTAATGACTACAAAAGAAAACTTTCAATATGTATCAAAAATCAGATTTCAAAGTTCTTGAAACATATATTTCCAAAAGAACTTTCAAATGATATCGAAAAGTTTTTCACCATTAAACTCCATCCCTAATTAAAACAGCAAACATAAAATTCATTTGAATTTTCTATCTCAAAAACAATGTCAGATAACTTCATATTCTTACAGATTTCTCTGAAAGTCATGTTGAGCATTCTACTGTAGTTACATTGATCAGAAATGATCATGGGACTGAGTGTGAGTCTCTTCTGATTTAAGGGATTCTATAGAAAGAAGGTATCAGACAATGATTTTCTGATTTAAAATTCCTTAGAATCCATTAACAGCTATAGCAATTCAAAATGTTAAAATCCTATTAAATCAAAATCTAGGGAAGCTGAGTTGCTCAAACAATTAAAAAAAAATAAATCCAAGTGAGAGAGAAAATGAGAAAATCAGAGAAACCAAGTGAGAGAGAAAAGGAGAATGTAAAAATTAAAACTGTCGGCATCCTAAACCAAATAGGGGGAGATTACCAGACCACTAGTTTTAGAGATTACCAGGCCACTAGTTTTAGAGATTAACAGGCCACTAGTTTTTAATTTGATTTAGGATCCCAACTCAAATAGTGGGAGATTGTTGGAACCTTAGTTTTTTTATTTGAGTTAGGATGCATCCCTTTGGTCATAATTCATCTAATAACTTAGACCAAATCTCACTAAGATAAGAAAGCTGTTAATAATGATTTGAGTTAGGATTCATATTTAAGATTTAAGTTTCCATCTTAAAACACATCATAACTTAGATCAATTTCCTTAAGTAAGAAAACTAAGAAAACATCAATTAAATATAATGCGATCGAATCGGAGAAAATACAAGAAAATAATATAAGCTCTCTGCGTTCGACGAATGTCGAACGGCGCTCGACAAATTCAAGCCAGCCAGCGCTCGACAAATTT
This sequence comes from Dactylorhiza incarnata, assembly GCA_033032865.1. Taxonomy (NCBI): domain Eukaryota; kingdom Viridiplantae; phylum Streptophyta; class Magnoliopsida; order Asparagales; family Orchidaceae; genus Dactylorhiza; species Dactylorhiza incarnata. Next base: position 3,213,270 of record JAWHQI010000095.1, on the reverse strand, counting down.
CTATCAGAACAGCGCTCCACGAATTCAGTCAGAATAATCTCAGCGGCCAGGCATTCTCTGAACGACGCTCGACAAATTCAAGCCAGCCAGCGCTCGACAAATCTCCTTCAGAACAGCGCTCGATGAAAAATGTTGTCCGCAATATTCTTATTATACAGCTGGACTAACATTATTATATACATGCTTTTCTGATATAGCCGTTGCAGGCAATAAAGTTTATAGCCATTTGCAGAAGATTCAAAGACGAAAACTCCTCCTCCCAAGGAATCAAATTAAAGAGACTTCATCTCTTTCCTCATTCCCAGCAAGAATTCAAAAAGCCTTCTCCGGATTATATATATTAAGAGAAGAGCAGAAAATATACATATATATATAGAGAGAGAGAAATAGGAATATAGACAGAGTACACAGAGATACAAAAAGAAGCAGATCAATTTTTGTACATCTTCTTTTTGCTAAACATCTTCTTGCAGATCACATATATCCTGAGACACCAATCACAACCATTTGCTCAGGATCATCACTGCATAAGAAGAAAGGAGTGTTTGTACAATCAAGAGAAGAGGATTCCAGAACTGTCATCTATTTACATCAGACAGGGGGAGCTCTTCAACATCTTCATCAAGATCCATTCAACTTCAAATCAGGATCTTCAAGAGTCTTCTCATACAGAGAAGAACAACAAATCTTTCTGTTTTTATTTTTATTCCTTTCCACCTCTTGTACAGGGTTATAACTCCCTTCAAAAGTTAACTCCCGGTGACAGGGCACCTTAGCAAAAACCTGCATCTTGGTTAGAGCACCTTATCAACAGCTCACCTGGTGTGTGGACACCTTATCAAAATCACCTTGGTGTGATGGCACCTTATCAACAACCTCCTAGTGGATTCCTACCAGTGGGTAGAAGAGTAGACGTACCCAGATTACTACTATATATCTTGTGTCCTTTGGATTGCTTCTTGTTTGTTTTACTTCTTTACATGTGCTGTGTTTTATTTGCACTTTAACTGTTTGGCTTTATTACTCAATCAAAAAAACAGCACACTATATATATTTACATATATCATTTATTTTGAAAGTAAAACTTAAACAAGAGTTTTAACAGATAAATAAGAACTAAAACTCTCCTTTCAAAAACTTTGGCATATGGAAGCAAAGGGTTAGATTGTTTATGGAAGCATCAGACCCAAGGATTTACATCACAGCAAAACAAGGGCCTTTCACTTTTCAAACTGCCTCCACCATAGATCCAACTAGGAGAGTGGCCAAGGCTTTTAATGACTTGATCAAGGATGAACTTGCATTGTTCACTATGGATAAAAGAGCCCAAAACACCATTGTCAATGCAATTGATGACTCCACTTTTCAGAACTTGGTGCACTGCACAACAACCAAGGAAATGTGGGATACACTGGTGGTGTATATGGAAGGGACAGCTGAGGTGAGGGATGATAGAAAATCACTCCTCAACCAAGAATATGAAGCTTTCAGGCAACTGAGCTAGGAAAGCATTTCTATTTGCTATGAAAGGTTCTGTAGGATAGTGAATGAACTAAGAACCTATGAAAGAGTGTTCAGTGACTATGAGCTTAATGACAAGTTCCTTAGATCTATAACTAGAGACTGGGACACAAAAATATGTGCCATCAGGGAAGTGGATAAGCTTGGTGAAACTCCTACCCATACACTATTTGGGAAGCTGCTCTTTTATGAGATGCAGTTATCTGCAAGAAAGGAAGAGGACACTTCAACAAGGGCTCATGCAAGGGAGAGATCTGTGGCTCTCAAGGCTGACAACTCCAAGAAGAGCAAAGGCATGATGATGTCTCCTCCAAGGAGTGCTGAATCAGATAAGTCCGAGAACAGCACTTCAAAATCTCTTCATCCGATGAGGAGTTTGCTGCCTTCTCAAGGCAGTTCAAGAAGATGAGGAGGAGGAAACAGTGGAAGAACAAGCCCTCCTCCTCCTCCTCACACTCCAAGAAGGACCACAACAGATCTGAAAGGCAGCACCCCAAGGGTGACAGGTATGATTCTAAATCTGGTAAACATGTTTAAAATAACATCATTTGCTATTGTTGCAACAAGCCTGGACATGTCATAGTTCACTGTCCAGTCAAAAGAAAGGAAAAGGGCGATAAGAAACATCACCACCAAAAGGATAGGAAGGGTGAAAAATCCTCCCTAGCAAAGAAAGGAAAGAGCTGGAGTGAATCTGAATCCTCATCTTCAGATTCAGATGATGAAGAAGAAGCCTACATTGGGCTGTTTGCAAAAGAAAAAGATGATGATTGTCCTACTGCTAAAAATGGAATCAGGGCCCCTCTATCACATTCAGACAGTGACATAGAAGAGGATGAAGAGGACAAAGTTCAGCTGGGCCTCATGACCATCACTGATGAGGAGGACAGTCAGAACAATTCTGATGAACAGGTATTGATTCATTCCATCTCCTCTTATGATTATGAGACAAGCCCAGAATCTGAAACACCTTTATCAATTGGTGGAAGTGATTCAAAATCTGAGGAAGATTTCAATCAATTGATTGACAAGTATGATGCTCTCTTGGAAGCTCTGAAAAAGAGCAAGAAGTTGACTAAGAGGCAAGCTCAAGAAATTGCTTCCCTTAAGATGGATAAGAATTAGTGCACTGAGTCACCCTCCATGGTGGCTTAGATGAGTAGACAAATAAGCCATCTAAAGGGAATAACAATTGTGCATTTATGCACCATATCCCAAAAAACAAGGTCATCAAGGACCTTGAGGAGAAGCTTGTGAAATAAAAGACCCTAGTGGCTCAATTCTCCAAGCCCAAATCCGTGCTTCCTATTATTGACACATTTTCCTCTCAAACCAATAGGAGAGGACTATGGTTCAATAAAATGGAAGCAGGAGAAATGAGTGAAGAAAAGAGCAAGAACAAGGCTAAGCCTCATACCACCTTTCATAAGGTGTTACTTTCTTCTAACAGGTATGATCATGACAACAATTATGGTCACTGGAAGAATGGAAGCTCCTATAGGAAGGAAAACACTCCTTCCCATAGTGGAAGAAAGGGCATGGGAATGTGTGTCATGAAGGCTCCCTATGAAGAAATTTAAATGGCCCAACCTGGACCATTTGTATTTGGTACTTCAGCCCCATCATTCAAAAGTATGGAAGCTAGCTCTCCCAAGTTATGTCCAGCAAAGAACATGGCTGTTGTCAAACCTGTAGACAAGTCCTATTGCTCAGTGTCTAATGCCATCCAATCTCGCCTGGCCCCTAAGCCAAAGCAAGTTGATGCCATTAAGACAAAGGGTGCCAAGACTGTACAGAGGTTAACATTCAGCCAGATCATTGCTAAAAGAAACATGAAAAATGTTGTTGTCTCCCCTCTTGAACATAAGCACAGTGATGCTCTCTCCTCAAGAAATGTTCAGAAGAGGAGATACAATATTCATGAATGTTGGTGTTGTGGTAAAGTGGGGCACTTTGCCATAGATTGTTGGCACAATCCCAATGTGCCAAGTGCAAAGAAGAGTCTTCCTGCAAAGGGTGCAGCTGGTGTGAGGTCATTTCATCATGCTAACAAGGACCTAGGACCCAAGATTATTTGGGCTCCTAAGGGTAACTAAACTCCTTCTTGCAGGTTAGTCCAAGTATCAGCCTCAACCAAATATGGTACTTGGACAGTGGGTGCTCAAGGCACATGACAGGAACCAGAAATCTTCTACAGGACTACACAACTGTGAAGAATGGACCTAAAGTCATCTTTGGTGGATCTGAAAGGGGAATCACCAAGGGATATGGTATGATCTCCAATGGCATAGTTTCAATCACAAGGGTAGCTTATGTTGAAGGGTTGCAACACAACCTAGTAAGCATAAGTCAACTATGTGATTTATGTTATGTCATTGAATTCCACAATGACAAGTGCTTGATCAAAAAGTCTAATGACTTAGAGACCATTCTCTCAGGCACTAGTAGTGGAAATGTTTATTGCTTAGATTTTATATGCAGTAATTCTCTTTCATCTGCGTGTCTTGTAGCTAATGAAAATGAGTCTCTTTGTGTTCAATGGCACAAGAGACTTACCCACATTAACTGCAAGATAATGTATAGACTATTCTCTAAAAACCTTGTTAGGAATAGTCCAAATTTAAAATGTATTAAAAGTGGTCCCTATCATGCTTGCCAAATGGGTAAGCAAATAAGGGCCATCTTTAAAAATTGGCTCCAAAGACACTGAAAGATGTCTATATCTATTGCACATGGACTTGTTTGGTCCTTTGCCAATTCAGAGCCTAGGTGGGAAGTTGTATACTTTGGTGATTGTTGATGATCACTCAAAATATACACGGGTATTCTTCCTTAAGAAGAAATCAGATACAATGAATGTCTTTATAAATCATGTCAAGGCTATTCAGAATACACATAATTTCAATCTGAAGCCTTGACAAGGTTTTGTCAAGAATTTGGTATCACCCAAGAGTTCTCCTCCCCAAGGACTCCACAACAAAATGGTGTGGCTGAGAGGAGGAATAGAACCTTGATAGAAGCTGGGAGAACATTGCTTAGTGACTCCTCACTCCCAGAATACTTCTGGGCTGAGGCAATCAATACTGCATGTTATGTTCTTAATATGGCTTCCATCAATACTCCCTATGAGACTCTGAAAGGCAAACAACCTACAATTTCATACTTTAGAATCTGTGGTTCAAAATGCTACATCTTAAACAATGGAAAAACTCAATTAACAAAGTTTGCAGAAAAATACAATGTGAGGGTTCTTGTTGGTTATAGCTCTCATAGTAGAGCTTATAGAGTTTATAACAAGAAAACTCATGTTGTAGAAGAGTCTATGAATGTGGTATTTGATGAGACCGGCCTAATCTATAAGGGCTGGTCTAGTTCTTCTATTTTAACAGGAAATGAAAAAGACATGGAAAAGATGTCTGTGCAAGACATACCATGTAGTAGCAAAGCATATTCAGATGCAACAATTCCTGAAGAGGAAGAGGTCCAGGGTGCTGAAGACACAGCTGAACCAGTAGAAGTATTACAGCAAGCTGAGGACAGACTGCCTGCAGCTGTAAGACACCTAAGGGATCATCTAAGAGAACAAATTATTGGAGATCAGAACCAAGGTGTACTAACCAGAAGCAGGGCTCATAATGAGAGACCATATTCTTGAGCTTCTTATCACAAATGGAGCCCAAGAAGTTTGAAGAAGCCAACCAAGACACCTTTTGGATTCAAGCAATGCAAGAAGAACTTCTTCAATTCAAAAGATGCAAGTTATGGAAGTTGGTGCCAAAACCTCAAGGACACAATATTATTGGTACCAAATGGATTTACAGGAACAAGTTGGATGAAAGTGGTATAATCATAAAAAACAAGGCAAGAATGGTAGCCAAGGGCTATAGACAAGAAAAGGGAATAGACTTTGATCAAACCTTTGCCCTTGTTGCAAGGTTAGAAACAATTAGGCTATTCCTTGCCTATGATGCCCACAAGGGGTTCAAAGTATATCAAATGGATGTCAAATCAGCCTTCCTCAATGATGACTTGAAGGAAGAGGTATATGTTGAACAACCATCAGGTTTTGTGCATCCAACCCTCTCTAATCATGTATATTTACTTAGGAAAGCTCTTTATGGTCTAAAGCATGCCCCTAGGGCTTGGTATGAGACATTGTCTAGCTTTCTCATCAAGAACAAGTTTTTGAGGGGAAAGATAGATAGTACATCATTTCTTAGGGAAACAAGGGGCAAATGTCTCCTAGTCTAAATATATGTTGATGACATAATATTTGGTTCTACTGATGACAACCTCTGCAAAAGGTTTGCCAATCTTATGCAGGGGGAGTTTGAGATGAGCAGTATGGGAGATCTCAAGTATTTCTTAGGCCTCCAAATGAAATAGTCTGATGAGGGTATATTCATCTCTCAGACCAAGTATAGTAGGGAGCTTATCAAAAAGTTTGGGATGGAATCAGCTTCCACCATGAAAACTCCCATGAGGTCCAACATTTCCCTGGACAAGGATGAGAGGGGCAAGGCCTTTGATGAATCCATGTACAGGTGCATTATTAGATCTCTATTATATCTAACTACTAGTAGACCAGACATTATGTATGTTACATGTGTGTGCGTGCTAGGTACCAGGCATGCCCTAAGGAATCTCACTACTCAGCTGCAAAGAGGATTTTGAGATACCTTAAAGGCAGCATACATCTTGGCCTTTGGTACCCTAAGAACAATGACTTTGAACTAACTGGATTTTCAGATGCAGATTTTGCAGGCTGCAAAGAAGATAGGAAAAGCACAAGTGACACTTGTCAATTCCTAGGATGTAGGTTGATATCATGGAGCAGCAAAAAGCAGACAAGTGTGGCAATATCCACTGCTGAGTCTGAATACATTGCTGCAGGAAGTTGTTGTACACAACTATTATGGATTCAACATCAGTTAGAGGACTACAACCTCAAGGTAAGTGAGTCTCCTCTTTATTGTGTGACTCATCCAGTGCTATCTCTATTGCTAATAATCCTGTCTCTCATAGCAGGACTAAGCATATAGAGATAAGATATCATTTTATAAGAGAACATGTTGAATGTAAAGACATCTGCCTTGAATTTGTCCCCACTGACAATCAAGTTGTTGATATATTTACAAAGCCATTGGATGAGGCCAAATTTAATACTTTCAAGATTGAACTAGGAATGTTAAATGTTGAGTAATGTCAAGTTTTTTTCTATGATGCTATGCAGTCAAAACATTGTCACATTTTACATTTAAAGTGTTGTGTAATGATTCATAATGTATTGGTATTCATAATTTTATCACATCAATAATCCTAGTGACATGGTTAAGGCTTAACTCAATCAAAACCCCAAGGACTAATGGTTAGATTGTAAGGTCAGCTAAAACAGAAAAGTCTGTTTCAGCTGAGCCGCTGAGACAGCTGGGAAAAGTCTCAGCTGAACCGTTGAGACTGCTAAAACTGTCCCAGCGGCTGACAGTGCTCTGTCCCAGCGGGTAGGTCGCCGTCTCAGTGGTTCCGCTGAGACGGAATGATCTCATTACAGTTTGTCTAAATGCAACCCATTTGACCCAATTCTACTGACATCAATAAGCTCAATTAACTCTAATTTTTAGCGCTAATCAACACACATATTTAAGCCATATAAATAGACAATCATTAATTAGTGTAAAGTTCAGAACCCTTCCTTCCTAGCCACCGAGACGAATCACATTCTCTTCCATCCCATCGCATTCTTCTACAACAACAATGGCACCCAAGAGTTCAAAGGACCTTCTGGAAGGATATGAGATAGTCAGAAATGGCTTTGCCCATGCACAAGAAGACATAAAAGGAGTGATTCTACTCCTGGAAGCTCAAGGCCTGGAATACTTTCTGTCTGAACCCACAGTCATTCTCAGAACTGAAGTTCTGGAATGATTTAGCAATGCCAAATTATCCTCTTCCAAGACCTCTCTAAAGTCAAAAATTGGAGGAAAGAGAGTGAAAATCTCCTCAACAAAGATAAATAAAGCCTTCCAAATTCCCTCATGCACTCAGGATGAGGAGGAAGCTATTTCTGACAAAGACAAGAAGAAAGCTCTGAAGTGGGCAGAGTACAGTGATGCCAAGAGTGGCTCATTAAAGAGAAAATTCTTCAATCAAAGGGGCAAACTCCTATCTGATATAGTAGGCAAAACAATCCTATGCAAGCCTGGATCACGTGATACTATATGCCAATCTATGTTTGATATCATGACAAGGATCATTCTCACCAAGAAAACTTCCTGGGGAGAAGTAATATTTCAAAGACTAAAGGAATATCTACAAGCACCAAATATGGGTAGAATTTTATCCCTATATCTGATACAAATCTATCCTGAAAGGTATAAAGGGTTGAAAGAATCTAATATCCATTATCTGAAGAGAATGGATATAAAAACCCTAGACAGGTTCACCAGGGTGCTCCCCATGAGCCAGCCATCTGAGGCAAAGGAGAAAGAACCAAAGAAAGCCAAATCAGTCAAGAAGCCCAGACTAATCATGTCAAGCTCTGAGTCAGTTCACTCATATGAGAATAAGGATGCTGGTGATGATATTGGATCTCACAGAAGCAGTCCTGACAAGGATGCTAATTTGGATGACATGCCTGCTGACAGTGTCCATCCACAGGACTTGGACATAGATAGTGCCCCTGGTAATAAATCCTTAATCTCCACATTACTCATCATATTATTTAACCATAGCTAATGACCTAGTTAGTCTCTAATGACACTTAAATCATGTGTACCACAGCTCCCCAAGGCCAGCTGAATGCTACATCTGAGGGGGAGCATCAACAAGAGCCATCCTCCATGGATGGTATCAATGATCAAAATGAAATTGAAGGAGACAAATCTGACAAGGACAAAATTCCTTCTCCTAAGGACTTACAAAGTAAGCTTGATACAATAATACTAGATCTTGAAAGAAGAATTTCAAATAACATTGATGACTCCCCAGCTCTCTGGGACTTACCCCCAACAAGGACAATCTGATGCCCCATCTGAGGGGGAGAATCCAAAAGAGCCATCAACTAATAAAGATGATGTTCTTGGTAAGCCCTACAAACCCAACCTTAGTATTGCTAAGTCATTAAATCTAACTCCAAATTCTTATCCCAGAATTCCTAGACTCATCAAATCAAGGTAATCTATCTAAGGGGGAGGAACCAGACAATGCTGATGATGATATGGATGATGTGGATAATGATGGAGTCCACCCTGCTCATATTGATGATATAACATCTTTTTGCTAAGAAGGTGGATGATCCAGCTCAAGTGATGCTTGCAGCTGCAGTGCAGACTACACCTCAAGTAGTCCCTCCTCAAAGTCCACTGAGGCTCCCAGACCCAATCATCCCTGATCAACAAGCTTCCACCTCCACTTCCTCAAATGAGAGCATTCTAAATGTAATTCAACTCATGCTAGAGACTCATCTCACATCCATAAATAATTATATATGTAGACCAATCAGTTTCAACAGTCAAAACATATATAGATCAGTCCATCTTGGATGTGAAAACTGAAGTAATGGATAAGTTCAAGGAGATCAAGGAAGACACTGGCATCCTAAACAAGCAAATGACTAAATGGTTTGACCTAGCAGAAAAGACAGTGATCTCTCAGAATACCATTCTAAGATCTATGGACATACACCTCCAGCTGTCTGAACAGGATATAACATATGTCAAAAGGTATGTCAGTAAGACAGATGAGGTGATAGAACAATCAACCAATCACATCCAAGAATATGTATACTCCACTGCTATGCAGTTGAATGAGGAAGCTGGCAGGAACAAGGAAGAGCTGAAAACAGATATTGCCAATGTTTTCCAATCAATTGCTGAAACAGTCACTGCTACCCAACTGAATGTTGAGGTAGTCAAACTAAAAGATGTGCTCCAAGCTGATGTTGAAAGTGTTTTCCAAACCTTATCTAGCACTATAACAACAGCTAAACAAGACCTACATCAATAAGTGTTCGAAGAAGCCAGAAAGGGGGAGGATACAAATGCCATCATAAACTCTGACCTAACTCTTAAGGTGTTGCAAGGTACAAGGATTGCCCTAAACCTTCCCCTATTGGATGTAAATAGGGCACAAGATTGGGACTTCCCACATCAAGAAGCCATTGCCCAAAATGAGAGATTGAAAAAGAGAAGAGAAAGAGAACAGGTACTGCTGGCTAAAGAATACATGGCCAGGCAAAGGGATGTGTAGAATAGAGATCCTGACTATGAGTATTGGAGTGATGACTCCAAGAAAATAATACTGAATGCCTGGCTAAGCCATGGTCAGATTGGGAAAGATATTGATAAGCTCTATCCATCTGAAGAGTGGATAAAGCACTTAGAAAGAAACACAAAAAGAGAGAGTATTCAAAGACAATCTGGTAAGAAAGGATAATCCAAGAAGAATGCCTTCTAGATATATCCCAAAGCCATTTCTATATTTCCAAAGGCAAGAGAACAAAAGAAAAATAGTTGAAATTGAGTCTGCTAATGCTGAAAAAGACACAGCCACCAATCTCCCTGAAAATATGATTGTGGCTGCTGAAGATAAGGAGAACCCAGCTCAAGAAGAAGTGGTTGCTGAAAGTGTTAGTGCTGCAGCAGACCAAGAGGCTTCAGCTAAAGAAAAAGAAGTGATTGCTGACATTCCTGAGTGCTCAACTTCTTCTAAGAAAAGAAAACTTTAAATGAATGTATTTAAGTATTATGGAATTCTGAATGTTAATTGAACTATGATTCATTACTTTATCTAGAATACTAATGAATAAATTGTTGAATTAATCTCCTTGAGTCATAAGCTAATCAGAGCACTAGCTTAATTTTACCCTGTGTTATTGGATAAGTTAATCTGTGATGCATTATCATGTTTATCTAATCATATTATTGGGTTGTACCTGGCATGAATATCATCTGTTATAATCTTATCCTAAATATCATAATAATGTTTACATGAGTATGTTATAATGATTATCATGTTATGAAGTTATGTTGGAACTGCGGTTCAGAATCGCCCCAGTGTTGCGATACTATTCGAAGCGGAAGGGTGCGTCCCCCGTGGGCCTAACTGGCTGCCCCGTGGATCCGCCCGAGGACCAAGTTGATATAAAGAACAGTTGCGCCTTCACCAACAGTCCGGGCTATTGGTCGAGTTGGTGGCGCTGGGTCCTCTCAATTGGTATCAGAGGGGGTTCGAAACCCCGGGGTCGTTTCGGGGGGATTATTGGAACTGCGGTTCAGAATCGCCCCGGTGCTGCGGTACTATTCGAAGCGGAAGGGTGTGTCCCCCGTGGGCCTAACTGACTGCCCCGTGGATCCGCCTGAGGACCAAGTTGATATAAAGAACAGTTGTGCCTTCACCAACAGTTCGGGCTTTTGGTCGAGTTGGTGGCGCTGGGTCCTCTCAAGTTACATGATAAATAGTTATGTGTTATGTACTTTAGCATTTGAGGGTGTTCTGCCTTCTTCAAATAGGGGGAGATTGTTGGGAATATTACCCTCAATGTTCTCTTGATTTGAAGAGCCTCACACTCAATGCTAAGTACAAGTTGTATTTGATAAACCCTATATTATCTCATGACCATACAGGGTTAGGTCATACCAAGGTGTGAAGTAAGTTTAGTAGGTTTGCTGCCAAAATCACTGAGACAAGCTCTCAGTCTCAGCTGAACCACTGAGACAAGGCCAGAAGCCGCTGAGAAGGTGTCTGGGCCAGCTAAGCTGCAGATAGAAGAAAACCGCCGAGACAACTGTCTGTCTCAGCGGATCCGCTGGGATGGGACAGAAGTAGTCGTTGAGACTAGAGGCTGTCTCAGCCCAACCGCTGAGACAGATTCAAATGATCTGGCGGGTTTGCTTTTGGCGCAACACGCTGTAAAGCAAGAGTGGATGCTCCAATCAGTCCCATACTGTGTCAGGAGGACCTCTGATAGCCGTTGAAGAACAGTGGAGTTTAAAAGAAACAATTAGGGCTTTGTAAAAACACTCTCACTCACTAAAGAAGAATATAATATTGTTCCATTGACGACAGCCAAGAAAGCTTTCATTTCCTGCTTCCTGAAGCTGCAAGGAGAGAGAAGATTGCTCCTCTTGATCAACTCAAGATAGAGAAAGTTGATCCTTATCCATCATCTGAAGGAAAGGATCAGAAAAATCAGTGTTGAGGCCATTTTTCTTCTCCTTGCTTCAAGTCTGCAACAACAGCTGTTCAGCAACAGAAGACCAAGGCTTGACCTCCTCTATCTTCTGATTGTAATCATCTAGTATTACTTATGTAGGAACTTAACAGTTCTGAGATTGTAGGGTATCATTGTCTAAGGGTGTAGGGCTGTTTGGCCTGAGTAGTAGAGATGAGAGGTCAGCTTGAGTGTAGGATCTTAGTGAGATCTGAGGTAGGGTTGTTGTGCCTGAGGTAGGGCTATTGAGCTTGAGGTAGGGTTGTTGAGCCTGAGGTAGGGTTTGGGAAAACCTGATAGATCCTGAGGGATCTGTGTTGTAAGCTCTTGGAGCTGAGTTTGGAGGTGTTGGCCTTATCTAACTCATTGTTAGAAAGGTGGAAGGGGAAAGAGGACTACACAAGACACCCTGTCTTGAGGAACCTCTATAAACCATTGTGTGTTTTCTGTGTTCTTGATATATAACTAACCTAAAATCAGAAAACAACTAGGTTAAAACCTAAAACTAAAAGAGACCTATTCACCCCCCTCTAGGTGACTAAGACTACACCCTAACAAACTATCAGAAGGTGTGAATGCATCAGGAACAGTGGGCACCTCCTTTGCTGATGAAGGTTACTCCATGGTGGTGGCATGTCAAATCAGGGGAGAGTTTGTGGCAAAAGAACCAACTCTCCTATGGTACCTGGATAAGGTCAAAGGGATCATCGGAAAATTCAACACCTTCTTGATTCAACATGTGTCGAGGGAGGAGAGCTTCCCTGAGGATCTTCTGGCCATGTTTTGTCCCAAGAAAGGGGGAACGGTGTCGGAACTCTTTCGACCGTCCATCGAAGAAGGCGAGTTGATGGAAGTGGACCGGCGAGTCTCAAGGATGGATCCCTTCATCACCTTCTAACCTCGGGGCAGTTCCCGGAAGGAGATATGGACAAGCGGCGGTTCGGGTATAAATCGGCATATTATTCTTTGTATGCAGGAGGATTGTAGCGGAAGACTCTTTCGGGGCTCTTAGCCCATTGTGTGTCGGAAGAAGAGGCCCAGAGGGTTCTGGAGGAGATTCACTCCGGCGAGTGTGGTAGCCACTCGGGGAGCATGACCCAGGAAGGAAGGGTGGTGAGGCAAGGTTACTTTTGGCCTACCCTTAGCAAGGATGTGGCAGAGTTCGCAAAGAAGTGCTCTAAGTGCCATCTATATGCTCCCCTCCAACTACTTCCTGCCTATAGGCTTAGGACCATCACAGTTCCATGGTCGTTTGCAATATGAGGGTTGGACTTGGTGGGTCCATTCCCCCAGGCCAGTGGTCAAAGGAAGTTCCTGCTGGTTATGATTGACTATTTCTCCAAGTGGCTGGAAGTGAAGACGATGGCTAAGGTAACTGTTGGGAAAACCCCTTTGATTTAACTTAACAAATTACCTAAAAGTGATTTTGTTTCTTAGGATTGAATTACACATTGTATAGTGAGGGTAATCTGGTCATTAGATGTGTTGGGTATATTGCCCTCAATAGTACCTTGATATGAAGAGGCATCACTCTCAATGCTAAGGACATATTGTATTTGATGAGCTATACTTGTGTAAGATATACATGTGCAGGTGACTTAAAAGGAATGGCCAAACATGCCCTTAGATGTGGAGAAATCATCTCCCAAAAGATGAAGTTTTGTCTCAGTTGAACCGCTGAGACGAGGGGTCAAAACCGCTGAGACGAGGAGCCGTCTCAGCGTATCCGCTGAGAAGAAGGTGCCTCCGCTAATAAGTTCATTACACGATGAGAATCAGCGTGGTCGTCGAACGCCGAACGCCGTTCGTCGACCGCTGAGACGAAATCAAAGCAGGAGTCGCTGAGAAGACACAAAAGGCAAGTTCGTCGAACGCTGAACGATGTTCGTCGACCGCTGAGATGAAGTCAAAGAAGGAGCCGCTGAGAAGACACACAAGGCAAGTTCGTCGAACGCTGAACGCCGTTCGTCGACCGCTGAGACGAGATCAAAGCAGGAGCCACTGAGAAGACACACAAGGCAAGTTTGTCGAACGCTGAGCTGGCAAGATCGTCGAACGCAGGGGACAGCTGGTTCGTCGAACGCAGAGTGTTCCTCGTTCGTCGAGCACAGTCCTTATCTACGAAAAAGAAGGGCGGCGGGACCTGCATCTAGGACTAGTTGCAGAAAAGCTGTGTCGGGTCCACCAGCTTCTCCCATACTTCTCAGCAGATCAGCTAAGAGCCGTTGAAGCTCAGAGATGTATAAAAGGAAGAGTTAGGGCACATTTTAAAGAACTCCCGGTAACGTGCAAAAGATATTAACTGTTACATTGATGGCTGAAGCTCTCGTCTTCTTCCTCCTGCTCACTGAACACGAAGAAGAAAACAGAGAAAGAAAGTTAGCTCCTCTACAAGGAGGAGCAAGGTGATCTTCCATCACTATGTCGAAGAGGAAGATCAAGTTAGTAGCTGGCATCAACATCTTCAGCTACAGGAAGCACATACGGTGCAGAATCTACAGGAGAGTACCTCTACTGTAGAAATACTTCTAAATCATTTTTCTGTAGGGCAATTTTGCCTGAGTTGTAAGACCTTTTGGTCCGAGATTGTAGGAACTTGAGGGTTCTGAGTTGTAGGGCTGAAGGCCTGAGTGTAGGATTTGGAGCAGATCTGAGGTAGGGCTTAACAGCCTGAGGTAGGACCAGGAGGTGGTCTGAGTAGTAGGAGGAGGAGTCCTCTGAGTAGTAGGACCTGGGAGAGGTCTGAGCTGTAGGATCTGGAGCAGATCTGAGGTGGGGCTTAACAGCCTGAGTTGTAGGACATTATTGTCTGAGCTGTAGGAGGTGTTATCCTCTGAGTTTGCAGGGCATCTGTGCCTGAGGTAGGAGCTGGTGATAGCTCTGAGTTGTAGGGACTTGTGTCCTGGGGTAGGATCATTCTTGATCTAAGAAGTTCTGAGGAACTTGTGCTGTAATCTCTTTGAGCCGAGATTAGAGAAGTTGGCCCTGTCTAACACACTGTTAGAAGGGTGGAGGGGGAAAGTGGACTACCCATAGACACACTGTCTTTGGGGAACCACTATACATTATCGTGTGCTTTCTGTGTTTGTTGATTTGCTTGAACTAATTCTGAAATCCGCTAAAGCTAATCAAGCAAAATTCAAAAGACCTATTCACCCCCCTCTAGGTGATTTAGACTACAAACCTAATAATCTTTCAAGTGGTATCAGAGCGAGGTTGGTCAAAAAGGACTTAACAGTCTGACCAGATCCTAAAAGGTTTAGTCAAATCAAATCCCAATGGCCTCCTCTGGATTGCAAAAGGAAATGAGGTCCATGAAGTTGCCCATATGCAACAAAGAGAATTTTGGCATATGAAAGCAAAGGATCAGGTTGTTTATGGAAGCATCTGATCCAAGGATCTTCATTACAGTTGAAGAAGGACCTTTCACCTTTCACACTGCATCCACTATTGATCCAACAAGAAGAGTGGCCAAACCATTCAAAGATCTGACCAAGGATGAACTTGAGTTGTTCACCATGGACAAGAGGGCCCAGAACATCATTGTCAATGCAATTGATGATTCCACCTTTCAAAACTTGGTACACTGCACTTCTGCCAAGGAAATATGGGATACTCTGATAGTATATATGGAAGGGACAACTGAAGTTAGGGATGACAGGAAGTCACTCCTAAATCAAGAGTATGAAGCCTTCAGGCAGCAGAGCCAGGAAAGCATATCCATGTGCTATGAGAGGTTCTTCAGAATAATCAATGAGCTGAGAACCTATGAGAGGGTTTTCACCAACAATGATCTGAATGACAAGTTCCTTAGATCTCTCACAAGAGACTGGGACACAAAGATATGTGTCATCAGGGAAGTGGCCAAGCTTGGTGAGACCCCAACTCACACTCTGTTTGGGAAGCTGCTTTCCTATGAGATGCAGCTGTCGGCAAGGAAGGAAGAGGAAACCTCTTCAAAGGCAAAAGCAATGGAGAATTCTGTAGCTCTCAAAGCTGACAGCTCCAAGAGAAGCAAGGGGAGGATAGTGTCTCCTCCAAGGAGAAGAGCTGAACCTGAAGTCAGCACCTCAGGAGGCTCTTCCTCTGATGAAGAATTTGCTGCCTTCTCTAGGCAGTTCAAGAAGATGATGAAGAGGAAGCCATGGAGGAACATGCCCTCCTCATCATCACACTACAAAAAGAACAGCAGCAAATCTGAAAGACTGCACCCAAAGGGTGACAGGTATGAATCAAAACCCAGTAAACATTCTACTAATAATATAATCTGTTATAGCTGCAGCAAGCCTGGACATGTCATAGCTGTCTGTCCAGTCAAAAGAATGGATAGTGGTGAAATGAAGCATCATCACCACAAGGATAGGAAGGGAGAAAAGTCACTCCTAGCAAAGAAAGAAAGAAGCTGGAGTGAGTCTGATCCTTCAACATCAGGTTCAGACAATGAAGAATAAGCCAACATTGGGCTATATGCAGCAGAAGAGAATGAAGACAATCCAGCTGCAAAGGTTGGAATCAGGGCCCCTCTATCACACTCAGATAGTGATGAAGAGGAGGATGAAGAAGACACTATTCAGCTAGGCCTTATGGCCTTCACTGATGAGGAAGGAAGTCAGAATGCTTATGATAAGGTTCATGCACTATCTCATTCCATTTCATTTTCTGATTGTGAGACTAGTCCAGAATCTGTTGCACCTTCATCAATTGATGGAAGGGGCATGGATGATGAGGAAGAACTCAATCAATTGATTGATAAATATGGTGTTCTTTTGGAGGCTCTGAAGAAGAGCAAGAAGCTTGCCAAGAGGCAAGCCCAGAAAATTGTTGCTCTCAAAGTGACTAAGGATGTCAACACTGAACCCACCACCCCAGTGGCTCATATGAGCAGACAAATTAGTCATTTACAGGGGTTAACTATTGTGCAATTAAGCATTATTTCCCTGAAGAACAAGGTCATCAAGGACCTTGAGAAAAGGCTTGAGAAGGAGAAGAGCCCGGTGGCTCAATTCTCCAAGCCCAGATCTGTGCTTCCTATCATTGACACCTTCTCCTCTCAAACCAATAGGAGAGGACTAGGATTCAAGAAAATGGAAGTAGGAGAAGGGAGTGGAGTTAAGAGCAAGGAGAAGGCTAAGCCTCAACCCACCTTTCAAAAGGTGATACTTCCCTCCAACAGGTATGACCATGAAAGCATTTATGGTCACTGGAAGAATGAGAGGTGCTATAGGAAGGAAAATGCTCCTTCATATATAGAAAGAAAGGGAATGGGATTGAGTGCCATGAAGGCTCCCCATGAGGAAATTCAAATGGCCCAACATGGACCATTTGTTTTTGGTACCTCAGCCACTTCATTCAAGAATATGAAGGCAAGCCCTTCTAAGGTTGGATCTGTCAAGAACATGACTGGTGCCAATTCTGTAAACATGTCTGAGTGCTCAGTGTCAGATGCCATCAAATCTTGTATGGCTGCCAAGTCATTGTAAACTGATGCCATCAGGACAAAGAGCCTCAAAATAGCACACAGAATGACATTCAGTCAAATAATTGATGAGAATAACAGGAAGAATGCTGCTGTATCTTTTCCTGAACATGAGGACTGTGTTGCACAATCCTCAAGAAATGCTCAGAAGAGAAGATACAACATGTTGAAATTATTGAAGTGGAAGTGGAGGAGGCTTTTAGACCTGGGCGGTCTGGGAAGAGACCGGGCGGTCTGGCGTGACCGCACGGTCTGGCGGTCTGACAATGACGATCTGTTCTATTGGCCAGCTGCGGCTTCCAGGGTTGACCGCTGGTCTGGTCCAAGGGCTGCTGGAGGCGGAGGTCGTGTGGTCTGGCTGTGACCGCATGACGGGTGATCTTCCTCAGGGTCGCGCGGTCTGTCTCTGACCGCGTGACAAGTTGCTCTCTTCAAGGACGTGCCGGTCTGGCGTGACCGCACGGGTTAGCTCTTGAATCCAGTCTGGTGGCTTTCCAGAGGGTTCTGAAGGAGTTCGCGGACTAAGTCATTCTTAGTCGCGCGGTCTCAGTTCGCGGTCTCAGGAGGAGACTGGTATGCGAGCTGGTTGCTGTTCGCGGTCTCAGGAGGAGATCGGCATACGGACAGGAGTTCGCGGGTTGATGGCGGACTGGCTGTGTTTGCGGTCTCGAGCGAACACAGGTGGTGGGTGACTTCTAGGCGGTCTGGCGATCTCCGTGTGGAGTCGTGTTCAGACCAAGGGAGTAGCGATCTCCCGTGGTCTGGTGTGAAGTCGGCGCTCACCAAAATGAAGCAGGAGGGTTGCAGTGATCGCGCGGGTTGACCGGTAAGGTCGCGCGATCTGATGGGTGGTGACTCTATCTCATAGGGTGGTGACTGGATCAGGTCTCACGCTTATAAATAGGGAGCCACTGTTGCAGCAGAAGAAGAACACACCAAGTGTAAGCCGAGTTTGCCTAGTTCCTGCGGTCTTGTTTATCTGACCGAGCGGTCTCTGATTGAATCCTTCTTTGTGCAGCTTCTGCGGATAGTGCAGGCAGCAGCGATCACCTCTTCCTCTGAAAGTGTTCGGGCGGTTTGCGGCTTGGAGTTGTGGTGTTGGAGTTCGGGAATCAGGAGGTCGGCAAAGGAGCGGTCTGGTGCAGCGGTTTGGTGGTGTTTCGAGATCGGGAGCGGTTGCGGTCTGGCAGCAGCGGTCTGGCGAGCTGCTGAGTTCGGCAAGAGACCGTGCGGTCTCAGTTATCTTCAGTTTCTGTTCTTTCTCCTTGAAGTTTTTTTTGTGCTGACGAAATCATGTCTCGTCGAGCATGTCTTGCCCTGTAATTGAAGTGTTACTATCAATAAAGATCGTTTTGTTTGCCTAAGATTGTCTCTGGTTGTTTGGCTTGCATCTCTAGTTGTTATTCCTGCTTGCTCTCACAAGGTCCTTAGAAAAATTTCACATGGTATCAGAGCTAGGTTGGAGTTGAAAGAGCAGTGAATAACTTAGAGTAGCCATCGCCTTTGTGAAGAAGGAACCAGAGGAAGAGCAATGGAAGGTGGTTTTGCAAGAGGTCTTGGTATTGAGATGCTTACATCGACTAACTTCAAGAAGTGGAAGTCGTGTATGCAGAGCTATCTTCTGGGTGAGGACCTCTGGGAGGTGGTAGGAGGAGATGAAACAGAAGAGGTGAAGGCAGTAGTAGGAGGTGATAATGGACCGGCCGTGAGGGCATGGAGGAAGACCAACGCCAAGGCCGAGTTCACCTTGAAGCGTGCCATTTCACCTGATCTCTTTGATCACATCTTGGGGTGTGGATCAGCTGCTGAGATCTGGAGAGCCCTGGATGGACTGTTTAACAAGAAGAATGTAGCGAGGCTGCAGTTCTTGGAGAATGAGCTGGCAAGGTCGGCTCAGGGTGATCTTTCTATCTCAAACTTCTTTCTGAAGATGAAGAATTTGTGCGCTGAAATCTCAGCACTGGATCCTGATGAGCCAATTTCTGAGGCGAAGCTGAAGAGGCACATCATCCGCGGCTTGCGGAAGGAATATGTGGCCTTTGTGACGTCGGTGCAGGGATGGGCAAATCAGCCGTCTCTGTTGGAGCTGGAGAACTTGCTTGCATCGCAAGAAAGCTTGGCAAGACAGATGGCGGGGTTGTCAGTGACTGGGGGAGATGGCGAAGTTCTCTTCTCAGGGAAGAAGAAGAAGTGGGACAAGAAGAAGAAGACCGCTGGAAGTGGCTATGGGCCTTCAACTTCTGGACAGCAGGAGAGGGGCTATCCTCCTAAGGCTGAGGAGAAGAAGAAGAAGGAAGGTCTCAAATGCTACAAATGCGGGAAGGTTGGGCACTTCAAGAAGGATTGCAGAGTGGTCACTCAAGCAGGGCATGCTGCGGAGAAGGAGGAAGCTGAGGCCAGGCACATTCAAGGAGGTTGGGGAGGAGCCTTTTCGGCTTCTGTTGGAGCTTCTGCTCCTATCAACTATCTGGAGGATTGGATCGTGGACTCGGGGTGTGGTCATCACCTCACCGGGGACGAGTCGAAGCTTTCTTCAGCAGAGCCGTACACAGGTAACAATGCTATTATCACTGCAGATAATACTGTGCATGCAGTCGAGAAGGTGGGGGTTGTTTCTTTGGGCAGTGATAGAGGGCCACTTACTTTGAAGAGTGTCTATCATGTGCCCGGAATGAAGAAAAACCTCTTCTCCGTGACCAACGCTGTTGACGCTGGGTATCACGTTCTGTTCGGCCCGACAGAAGTCAAATTTCTACGTAATGTAGAGGCCGTGAAGGCCGAGGTCGTCCATGTCGGGAGAAGGGCGAAGGACTTGTTCGTTTTGTCGACAAGTTCCTACGTTTACAAGATGAAGACGAATGATGGTGCCGTCATATGGCATGAGAGGTTGGGGCATGTAGGAATGGATAAGCTGAAAGCAATGGCGGTGAGAAGCCTGGTCAAGGGCCTGCCAAGTCTATCTTCCTACGGAGAAGGTCATGTTTGCGCTGGATGTCAGTTCGGCAAGTCTCATCGACTACCGTTTGACAAGTCGCAGACAAGGTGTAGTGTGCCGTTGGAGTGCATCCACGGTGACTTGATGGGACCTACTGCTACCCCAAGCCTCGGAGGCAGCAGGTATATGCTGGTGTTGATCGATGATTACACCAGATATGTCTGGGTATATTTCCTGAAGGAGAAGGCGGAGGCGTTTGCCAAGTTTGTGGAGTTCAAGGAGCTCGTGGAAGGTCGGCTGGGACTGCGGGTGAAGAAGCTGAGGACGGACAACGGAGGGGAGTTCACCTCTGCTGAGTTCTCCACTTTTTGCAGGAAGGCGGGCATCCGGAGAGAGCTCACTTGTGCTCATACTCCACAACAGAACGGAGTTGCAGAACGGAAGATCCGTCATCTGACGGAGACCTGCAAGTGTTGGCTGCATGCCAAGAGTATCCCAAAGTCCTTCTGGGCGGAGGGAATGTCTTGTGCTGCCTACGTCATCAACAGGATGCCTCTAAGCCCCATCAACATGCTGACTCCACATGAGATGATGTTCAAGGAGAAGCCAAGTGTGGCACACCTTAGGGTGTTTGGTTCCACCTGCTACGTGCATGTTCCAGATGCTCTTCGGACGAAGCTAGATGCGAAAGCAAGGAAGCTAGTCTTCGTGGGATACGATGAGCGGAAGAAAGGGTGGAAGTGCATGGACCCGGAGACGCGGAGATTTGTTGTATCTCGCGACGTTGTGTTCGATGAGGTGACATCTTACAAGGGGTCTTCTGATGTGGAGTTACCAGAGAGCAGGGTGGAGTTGCCAGAGAAAGCTGTGGAGAATCTTCAGGTGGAGCTACCTGTGTCACCAGGTGGTCCATCTCCTTCTAGTTCCGAGACGGGGGCTTCTGGTTCAGGGAGCAGGGGGAGCAATGCTCCTAGCACGTCTGGAAGGGGAGCTAGGGAAGAAGCAGCTGGAGATGAAGCGGTTCAGGGGAAGGAACTGAGGAGATCGAAGCGATCTATCATTGCCCCTGATCGCTATACAGGAGGAAACGCAGTGAGCTTTGTCTCATGTTTCTTTGCTGGTCCCTTGGATGAGAGGGAGCCGTCGAGCTTTGAGAAGGCCCAAGGCGTGAAGGAGTGGGATGTTGCGATGCAAGAAGAGATGGCAGCTCTCGAGAAGAATGAGACCTGGTCTCTTGTGCCCAAGCCGAAGGGCATCGCTCCTGTGACATGCAAGTGGGTCTACAAGCTGAAGAGGAAAGCTGACGGCAGTATCGAGCGTTACAAGGCTCGTCTTGTAGCTCGGGGGTTTTCGCAGCAATACGGTGAAGACTATGATGAGACATTCAGTCCAGTGGCAAAAATGACTTCAGTTCGGTTTATCATTGCCTTGGCGGCGTTCAGTGGATGGGAGATTTGGCAGCTCGACGTCAAGAACGCCTTCTTGTACGACGAGATTGACAAGGACATCTTCATGGTCCAGCCACCAGGTTTTGTGTCTGAAGATTTTCCGGAGCATGTCTGCAAGCTGAAGAAGGCCCTGTATGGGTTGAAGCAAGCGCCGAGGGCGTGGTACGGGAAGATCGCAGAATATCTCCTATTCTGTGGATTTGTTGCTTCAGACTCAGACTCGAGCTTGTTCGTCAAGAAGAGCGGGGAGCTTCAGGTCATCGTGCTGATATACGTTGACGATATGATCGTGACGGGGAACTCGAAGGAGGAGGTAGCACAGCTTCGGGCTGAACTATCTATCAGGTTCGAGATGAAGGATCTTGGTGAGCTTCACCATTTTCTTGGACTTGAGGTGCAGAGGAAGGAAGGTGGAGTGCTGGTGACCCAAGCCGGATATGCGGAGCGGATCGTGGAGCGGTTCGGCATGAAGGAAGGGAAGTGCACTTCCACACCTCTGGAGAAAGCTATGAAGCTGCGGAAGGATGAGGGAAGGATCATGCAAGATCCGTTGGTGTTCCGAGCTCTGGTTGGGAGCTTAATCTATCTGACGATCACGAGGCCGGACATTGCATATGCAGTGGGCCGAGTGAGTCGATTTATGGCGGAGCCACGGGTACCTCATCTGCTAGCGGCCAAGAACATTCTGAAGTATGTCAAGGCGACCTCGGACATGGGTCTCCTATACAGGAGGGATGCGGGCTTCAAGGTGCATGGATACATGGATGCTGATTACGGGGGAGATTCGGATGATCGGAGGTCGACATCTGGATACGTCTTCATGGCGGGCCCTACGGCTATATCATGGTGCAGCAAGAAGCAGGATTCTGTGTCAGTCTCTACCACGGAAGCGGAATACAAGGCTTCGGCCTTGGCAGCTCAGGAAGCCATCTGGCTTAGGAGGTTGGTAGGAGACGTCCACAAGGAGGTTCGGGAGCCGACTCTGCTACGCGGTGACAACGAGAGTGCTCTCAAACTGGTGACCAATCCAGTTTGTCATGCGAGGACCAAGCATATCGAGATCGAGCATCACTTCATACGGGAGAAGGTGCTGGAGGGATCTCTTTCGGTCGAGCATGTGCGGAGTGCGGACAATGTCGCAGACATCTTCACAAAGGCGCTGGCAAAGGGGCCGTTCACACGGCTAAGGGAGCTACTTGGGCTAGTTTCCACTTCCCACTTCAAGGGGGAGTGTTGAAATTATTGAAGTGGAAGTGGAGGAGGCTTTTGGACCTGGGCGGTCTGGGAAGAGACCGGGCGGTCTGGCGTGACCGCACGGTCTGGCGGTCTGACAATGGCGATCTGTTCTATTGGTCAGCTGCGGCTTCCAGGGTTGACCGCTGGTCTGGTCCAAGGGCTGCTGGAGGCGGAGGTCGTGTGGTCTGGCTGTGACCGCATGACGGGTGATCTTCCTCAGGGTCGCGCGGTCTGTCTCTGACCGCGTGACAAGTTGCTCTCTTCAAGGACGTGCCGGTCTGGCGTGACCGCACGGGTTAGCTCTTGAATCCAGTCTGGTGGCTTTCCAGAGGGTTCTGAAGGAGTTCGCGGACTAAGTCATTCTTAGTCGCGCGGTCTCAGTTCGCGGTCTCAGGAGGAGACTGGTATGCGAGCTGGTTGCTGTTCGCGGTCTCAGGAGGAGATCGGCATACGGACAGGAGTTCGCGGGTTGATGGCGGACTGGCTGTGTTCGCGGTCTCGAGCGAACACAGGTGGTGGGTGACTTCTAGGCGGTCTGGCGATCTCCGTGTGGAGTCGTGTTCAGACCAAGGGAGTAGCGATCTCCCGTGGTCTGGTGTGAAGTCGGCGCTCACCAAAATGAAGCAGGAGGGTTGCAGTGATCGCGCGGGTTGACCGGTAAGGTCGCGCGATCTGATGGGTGGTGACTCTATCTCATAGGGTGGTGACTGGATCAGGTCTCACGCTTATAAATAGGGAGCCACTGTTGCAGCAGAAGAAGAACACACCAAGTGTAAGCCGAGTTTGCCTAGTTCCCGCGGTCTTGTTTATCTGACCGAGCGGTCTCTGATTGAATCCTTCTTTGTGCAGCTTCTGCGGATAGTGCAGGCAGCAGCGATCACCTCTTCCTCTGAAAGTGTTCGGGCGGTTTGCGGCTTGGAGTTGTGGTGTTGGAGTTCGGGAATCAGGAGGTCGGCAAAGGAGCGGTCTGGTGCAGCGGTTTGGTGGTGTTTCGAGATCGGGAGCGGTTGCGGTCTGGCAGCAGCGGTCTGGCGAGCTGCTGAGTTCGGCAAGAGACCGTGCGGTCTCAGTTATCTTCAGTTTCTGTTCTTTCTCCTTGAAGTTTTTTTTTGTGCTGACGAAATCATGTCTCGTCGAGCATGTCTTGCCCTGTAATTGAAGTGTTGCTATCAATAAAGATCGTTTTGTTTGCCTAAGATTGTCTCTGGTTGTTTGGCTTGCATCTCTAGTTGTTATTCCTGCTTGCTCTCACAAGGTCCTTAGAAAAATTTCACACAACATTCATGAATGTTGGTGCTGTGGTAAAGTGAGACACTTTGCCATAGATTGTTGGTACAACCCCAATGTACCTAATGCAAAGAAGAGCCTTCCTGTAAAGGGAGCAGCTAGAGTTAGGACATTTGATCATGCTAACAAGAACCTAGGACCCAAGTCACCTTGGGTTCCTAAGGGATATTAAACTCTATTTTGCAGGATAGTTCAAGTACCAGCCTCATACATAAGTGGTACTTGGACAGTGAGTGCCCCTGGCACAAGAAAGGAAGGAAGTTAACTTCATAAAGTCAACATCAGTAGAGGACTAAATCCTCAAGGTAAGTATCTCCATTGTGAATTTATCATCAAATACTATCTATAATAGTGTTAAAATAGGATGATAGAATTAACCAGTACAATCTGCATTAGCTAAGCTTCAAATTTTGCCTAAAATCTGGGTAAAGTCTGGGTTCGACAAATGTCGAGCTCAGTTCGACGAACTTACTCTTTAAAACATTAGCTATGATCGACAAATTCATCCCTAGGTTGAAGTATTAGTTGAACCGTCTCAGCTGAACCGCTGAGTCGATTAGGTCAACACTCTGGCCCACTATATAAACCCTCGACGACATTAAATGACCCTTCACATTCTCTCGCCCACCCCAGCCACCGAGACGAAACCTCTACTCTTCCATCCCATCGTCTTCATTTTTCTCATTCGACTAAGATGGCGCCCAAGATTGCGAAGGAATTGCAAGAAGGTTGTGAGTTGGTGAGGGATGGGTTTCTCCATGTCTCACCAGAGATTTTGAGTGTTATATCGTTGATTTCTGATGCTGGACTAGACTTCTTGCTGTCTGAACCCTCTCAGATATTCAAGCAAGAAGTGCTAGAGTTCTTTGCAAATGCCAAGCAGTCGTCTTCCATGGATGGCTTAACATCTAAGGTTGGTGAAATTAGGGTGAAACTGTCCCCTAAGAGACTGGAAAAGGTACTGCACCTTCCTAGAGTGGAAGAAGAGGAAATATCTGCAGAAGACAAGGAGCATGCCTTGAAGTGGTGTGAATACAGTGCTCCCCAGACCTCATCACTGAAGAAGAAATTCTTCAATCAAAAAGGGAAGTTGTTATGTGACATTGTGGGAAAGGCACTCCTGTGCAAGCCAGGCTCACATGACACAATCTCTCAACCCATGTTTGAGCTGATTGTAAGGATCATCTTAAAGAAAAGGACATGCTGGGGAAATGTCATGTACCAAAGGATTAAGCAATGCCTGCAGGCTCCTAACCTAGGAAGGATCATTTCTCTCTACCTGCTGAAGGCATATCCTGGAGAATTCTCCTTAATCAAAGGTATTAATATCCATTACCTGAAAAGGGTGGATATTAAGACTCTAGATAGATCCACAAGGGTTCTCCCCATGAGCCAACCCTCTGTATTGGCAGAGATGAAGGAGAAGAAGAAGAAAGCTCTGAAGAGTGTAGAAGGAGGTGTTGAATCCTCCAAGAAGAAAAGTGATCCTCAAGAATTCATGGAAGATGAAGAAGGAGAAGACGTCCCCAGGACTGGTGAAGATGGTGCTCTCCAAGGAAGAGTTGATTCTACTGAGCCAACTAAGATTGATACTGATCCGGATATTCCCCATGCTGAAGATTAACCATTGAACTCACCTATCCATGGTTCTCCTAGACAAAATTCTCCATATAGGGATGCCCCAAGTGAGGGGGAGCATAGCCCTCTCTATGGTGAAAATGGTGGGGGGTGCTAGTGAGGGGGAGCACAACCCAAGTGCTGAAGATCTGCATAGACCAAAACCTGGAATGGAGAAAGAAGTGGCCAGGAAAGGCCAGCTACTATGCTAGACACATCTGATCTGCTGAACTCAATTAAATCTTTCATTGAGGGTCAGATGTTGTCTATGAAAGAGATAGTTGCTGAAAAGGTCTATGATGTCTCTGTTCAGATAAGGGATGAGTTGTATGCAACAAGAGCTGCATTGACTCAGGAGATCCAGGCCAGTGATGACCCAGGTTAATGATGTCAAAACTGCATCAGATCATATCCTCCTGCAAATGACAAGATGGTTTGAAATGGCCAAAGGCACAGTTGCTGCTCAACACACTGTACTAAAGCAAATTGCTGATCATCAAGGGGTCTCCACCAAAGGCATCACATATGTAAAGAATCATCTTTTCAAAAACCAAAATGTCTGGGAGAATGCAGTTGCAAGGATGGCACAAGTGGCTAACACATCTAGCAGCCATGTTATGACCCACATTGATAAGGTCAAGGAAAGTATTTTGGATGATGTGGATAGCACTTTTCAAACTCTCTCCCAATCCATAATACATCAACACTCTGAAATAGAGAAGAAGATAATGGAAAATGGCAAAGAAGGGGAGGAGAAGGTTACCAATCTACATGCTAAGCTGAAAGGAGCTCACATAAAGCTGTATAACAACATGGAGTCTGCCCACAAGTTGATACTCTCCAATCAATCAGAAGCCAGCAAGCAAGTGGTGGAAGTGGTCAACAATGCTTCCAATGCTATTCAAGAAAATATCCTAACCATGGTCAAAAAGGTTACTGATACTCAGTGGGACTCAAGCTTAAGAGTACTGCAAGGAACAAGGATTGCTTTGAATCTTCCAATTTTGAACCCAAGCAGAACTGAAAACTTTGACTTCCAAAGTCAATCAAATCTGATTGAAGATGAGAGAGCAGCAAAGAGGAGAAGGGCAGAGGGCATTCAAACTGCTGAAGAATATATGGCCCAGAAAAGAATGGAAAGATTAGAGGATCCACTCCATGAAGATGATAATCTGGAGTTGGACACAATTGTTGTCAATACCTGGGTGAGCCATGGCAATCAAATGAAGGACATTGACCATGTCTATTCTGCTGCTGAATGGATTAAGCACCTTGAGAGGGAATCCTTAAGGGAAAGGATTCTCAAAGAAAACATGGTGAGAAGGGAAACTCCTGTAAGGATTCCCACAAGATATCTTCCCAAGTCACTTCTATACTTCAAAGTAAAGGAGAAGATCAAGGCTGCTGCTGAAGCTAGGAAGAGAAAGTCCAAAGATGGAGAATGCTCTTCCCAGGGTCCATCTAAGAAGAACCTGCCTTGAATTTTTTTTAATGTACAATCATCAGTTGAATTGTTTGAAATATCTGTACTGAACATTTAAATTGAAATGATATTTCATATTCTGATCATAATGTTGTGTATGTTACTATTGGTATATGTACTTTGTACCTTTATCTTTAGTATTCGGGAGCTGGAATGGGATGTTCAATTTGAACAGGTTCAACTATTAAAGAAAATTGCTCTCCAATTAGGGGGGAGCAAATTCCCTGCTCAGGTTGAGGGGGAGTTGGCAAATGCCTAGAATGTATAGGTTGACCTATACATTGATCCAAAGGGATCTATAGATGTTGCCTCCCTATCCCTAATGGGATAAATTGTTGAAGAAACCAGAAAGGGGGAGAAAGGGCCAATGCTAAGTAAGAACCTATGCTTAGGATGTTAGAAAAAGGGAGATAGGGCATATGCTACACATATCATTTTTGTGATATGGTTTTTGTTGTTAATGTACCTTAGCATTGGGGATGTTCTGCCTTCTTCAAATAGGGGGAGATTGTTGGGTATATTGCCCTCAATAGTACCTTGATTTGAAGAGGCACCACTCTCAATGCTAAAGACATATTGTATTTGATGAGCTATACTTGTGTAAGATATACAGGTGCAGGTGACTCAAAAGGAAGGGCCAAACATCCCCTTAGATGTGGAGAAATCATCTCCTAAAAGATGAAGTTTTGTCCCAGCTAAACCGCTGAGATGAGGGGTCAAAACCGCTGAGACGAGGAGCCGTCTCAGCGTATCCGCTGAGAAGAAGGTGCCCCCGCTGATAAGTTCATTACACGCTGAGAATCAGCGTGGTCGTTGAACGCTGAACGCCGTTCGTCGACCGCTGAGATGAAATCAAAGCAGGAGCCACTGAGAAGACACACAAGGCAAGTTCGTCGAACGCTGAACGTCGTTCGTCGACCGCTGAGATGAAATCAAAGCAGGAGCCGCTGAGAAGACACACAAGGCAAGTTCGTCGAACGCTGAACGTCGTTCGCCGACCGCTGAGAAGACACACAAGGCAAGTTTGTCGAACGCTGAGCTGGCAAGATCGTCGAACGCAGGGGACAGCTGGTTCATCGAACGCAGAGTGTTCCACGTTCGTCGAGCGCAGTCCTTCTCTACGAAAAAGAAGGGCGGCGGGACCCGCGGCTAGGACTAGTTGCAGAAAAGTTGTGTGGGGTCCACCAGCTTCTCCCATACTTCTCAACAGACCAGCTAAGAGCCGTTGAAGCTCAGAGATGTATAAAAGGAAGAGTTAGGGCACATTTTAAAGAACTCCCGATAACGTGCAAAAGAGATCAACTGTTACATTGACGGCTGAAGCTCTCGTCTTCTTCCTCCTGCTCACCGAACAAGAAGAAGAAAATAGAGAAAGAAAGTTAGCTCCTATGCAAGGAGGAGCAAGGTGATCTTCCATCACTCTGTCGAAGAGGAAGATCAAGTTAGTAGCTGGCATCGACATCTTCAGCTACAGGAAGCATAGACGGTGCAGAATCTACGGGAGAGTACCTCTACTGTAGAAATACTTCTAAATCATTTTTCTGTAGGGCAATTTTGCCTGAGTTGTAAGACCTTTTGGTCCGAGATTGTAGGAACTTGAGGGTTCTGAGTTGTAGGGCTGAAGGCCTGAGTGTAGGATCTGGAGCAGATCTGAGGTAGGGCTTAACAGCCTGAGGTAGGACCAGGAGGTGGTCTGAGAAGTAGGAGGAGGAGTCCTCTGAGTAGTAGGACCTGGGAGAGGTCTGAGTTGTAGGATCTGGAGCAGATCTGAGGTAGGGCTTAACAGCCTGAGTTGTAGGACATTATTGTCTGAGCTGTAGGAGGTGTTATCCTCTGAGTTTGTAGGGCAGCTGTGCCTGAGGTAGGAGCTGGTGATAGCTATGAGTTGTAGGGACTTGTGTCCTGAGGTAGGATCATTCTTGATCTGAGAAGTTCTGAGGAACTTGTGCTGTAAGCTCTTTGAGCCGAGATTGGAGAAGTTGGCCCTGTTTAACACACTGTTAGAAGGGTGGAGGGGGAAGTGGACTACCCATAGACACACTGTCTTTGGGGAACCACTATAAATTATCGTGTGCTTTTTGTGTTTGTTGATTTGCTTGAACTAATTCTGAAATCTGCTAAAACTAATCAAGCAAAATTCAAAAGACCTATTCACCCCCCCTCTAGGTGAATTAGACTACAAACCTAATAATCTTTCAAGATGTCTTAGGATGTCATGAACATATCAAGAGAAGCACAAATTTGGTGAAGTTAATATTTGCGCCGAATAGAAATCGACGCAACATCGAATGAATGTCGACGCTACTCTGACTAGAAGTCCAAATGGTTCACCCTTTTGTCGAAAAAACTCAAGTCGACGTTACGTCGAATAGATATCGACGTAGAGGCCGTGGACTTGTCGAAGCACTTAAGGAAGTCGACGCAACTTCTACTTCAACTCGGCGCAGAAGGAAATATCCGTCGAAGCCATTCAAAGTTGACGCAACGTCGACTTCGATCATCTCGACGCAGATAATGAAGCTCAGAATCATATCGTCAACTCGACGGTTACGTAGATTGGGTATCGACGCAACGTCGACTAGCAGAGTTCAGTCAGAGTAAGGATGAATTCGAAGCTGCTCCTACAAGAACTCGAAGGAGTATCGATAAGAGAGGTAGAGAACTCGACGCTACGCTGAATACAGTCTGAAAATAGGGAAACCTTTTCAGCTGTCATTTTGGACCTTCTCTCATGGCCCACCTCTCTCAAGACCGTTCTCCAGCGACTTCTTAATTGCCTCAAATGGAATAAAGAATTAACTGAGGTCAGAGAAAAGTTTTCTTGGAAACAAGCTTAAATATTGGTAGACGCGTCGGGAATCAAGGAAGGTTTTATGGTGAAGACAGATATACCCTTCAGGACTTACCTAAAAGGGAAATAAATTCAAATTCAAGAGGTGGACAATAAAAGGCAATAGAAGAAAGAGAAAAAAAGGCACTTATCACAATCGGCCATACTGTTCTATTGGGTCTCCTTCTTCTTCCTCTCTCACATAGGAACCCTAACAGAAAAAAATACAGAGAAGGAACATCTGGTGTTCTTCTTCTCTCTAAGAACAGTACAGAACAAGGCTGCTTATCATCACAATCTTATAGCAGCCAAAGTTTAATCAGAAAGAAGATAAAAGGATCTGACAATCATAGATTTTGCAAATCATCACCATCTTAAGCAGAAGTTCATCAAGAGCAGATCCTGTGAACAGATACAAGAAGTTGTTCTTAATACATCCATCATAAGAATTCTGAAAACAGAATTCCTACATCCTTCTTCTTTCTCTTTCTTATTCCCTTCTGTAAAAGAGTTTTATTAATCCCTCTTCAAAGGATTCAGTGGTTTAAGATCTCCTTATCAAAAGATCTGGTGGTTCAAGATCTCCTTATCAAAAGATCTGGTGGTTCATGATCTCTTTGTCAAAAGATCAGTGGTTCTAAGAGTCTCCTTACCAAAAGACTCAGGCCCTATGGTGCATCCCTACCAGGTGGTAGAAGAGGTGAGTACCCAGTGGGTGCATTGTATTTTGATTCAACCAAGGCCCATACGTCCATGTTTTGAGTCATTCGAAATATTTTCATGCGTGACCTCCAGTGACTATAATCACTCCCCATAAACAGTGGGGGTGTACTTACTCACTGCCCCTCAAGAAAGGCATGATTATATTTGGTCATCTTGATTCAAAATTTTAATCCATTTTCAAATTAACCTGCTCTGATACCACTTGTTGGTTCTAGTGGCCAACCTTAGAGGGGGTGAATAAGATTTTCAGTGAATAATGTGAGTTTTAAACGAATATGCAGCATGAATACGTTTTTTGGAGTTAGCGCTGGGCGGTAGGGTTACCGCTGGTGATATCTCACAGAAATTGTATTCTCATCCTACAGAAGATCGTTTCAAAGTACATACAAAAACTATTTAATGACACATCAAGAGTCATATGTAGTTGCAAAGTAAGCAAAATAAATTATATACATTATAATCTTAAATTAGAGTTTACAATTACAAAACTAGATCTTCATGACGCCGGAGATCGGAAGCGACAAATTGAAAAACTCCTGGGTGTTCTATACCTACCCTTCCCCTGAGGACCGGTTGGCCCTCTCCCTTCTCCCCGAAGGTCTTCGAGCCGGTTCTCTCCCTTCTCCTCGAAGGTCTTCAAGCCCACTAGATCTCCCCGATCTAGACGCCTTTCACAGTTGATTTTCCACGAAACTCTCCCCGGAATTCGACGTCCACACCAGACGATTTCTCACGGATTCCTCCCTGAAATTCGACTACCTCTCCGATCGATTTCTCCACGATACACTAAAGAAGAAAAAGAAAAGCCAAAAGATTAAAGTAGGCTCCCTCAAAGGTTGTCTATGGAGGGGGTGGGCGATCAGTGCTTTTGATTCACGTTCTTTGTGCACATGATCATCCCCTGATTCACGTTCATTGTACGCACTCTCCAAAGATCTTCTTCGTGCTTGAATGAGGAAAAAAGTTCTTCTCCTTGGTTGGCGACTCCTTGTGGTAGAAACGGCTGGAAAGCCTGCTCAATTCGTACTAGGGATCTGTGTCATGAGTCTCTCCAAATAGAAGAAAAAGAAATCTCTTTCATAAGACTTTAAATAGGTTACCGCCGACGGTATCGTTAGCGCGCGGTGGTAGGTTCATTTACGCGTATTCCTCCCAGCTGTCCTGCTTCATGTAAGGAAGGCGGTAGAGCTTTCCTTATGTTCATTAGTTAGAGCGGAGCATTAGCACTAACACGGCGCAGTAGTCGCGCTTGATTTAGAATCTTAAATAGCTGGTAGTCTGCAAATAAGGAAGATGACAGACCATTCTTTGTACACCAGGGTTACCGCGGGGTGGTAATGTAACACCCCGCCAGTACAAATAATATAACAGTAGGTCCGGCCGGGACCCCACGCTATACTAACCATACTAGCTAGGCATTAAAAGGAGATATACAGAAAAGAACTACACCAGAGTATACTAAACATAAGCGGAAGCATAAAGATTTAACATTTCTTTTAAAAATTGTCCACTATCCCAGGAATGAAACAAAAGAGTTACGGCCTTAAGGCCTTACATTTAACAAATGTATAGAAACTCAAAACATACATCGTCACGCAGGCCGGCAATACAGGAAAAGCAGAAAAGAGGCTGGCCGACGAGGGCCAACACAGCAAAAGGGCCACCGCCCGCTATTTCCCGCTTGGCTCACCTGCACCTGCAACAACGATCCACCAAAAAGTGGCAAACAGGTAACCGGTCAGCTAAAGCTGACCAAAATTATAACGACCCCACCCCTAAAGCCGGGGTGGTGGTACTCCTTCCCTGCAGGCATACAGTAGGCATAGATTGTCAAGGTGCATTCAAACATCACAAGTACAAGCAATCAACACCAACGGGGGCACGCACGACCACACATTTCGTGCTCTCAAGGCACTCTCACGGTGTACTCGCCGAGCTACACCTAACAACTCCTTAAACAAAGAGTTCGCATGAGCTTTGACCGTCAAGACTAACTTTACGGACCAATCCCAACATCATACGGTGCACCGAGGAGCTACCTCTTCACCGATTCGGTATGGGAGCGGGTTCGGTTCAGCTTTGCCCGTGCTCAAATCATCGGAATCAATCGTCGCGACGCGGGTACAGCTTCACCTCGGCCCGAATAACGAAAGGAGGTTTCACAACTCCACAACCAGTTCACTGGGAGCTACCGCCGGCGCTAGCGCTAGCGGCGGGCGGTAGTGGCAGATCTCCGAATCCACCCACAACTTCGGGTATTTCCTGGAGGTTACCTCCAGGACTCCCTGCAGTACTCTACTGTACACAGAACCCGAAAATAGCGCAAACAAAACACGGAGTCTTCTCCGGCATAATTAATCACTATAGCCATCACCAATCCCGACCAACCTGTCCAGATGGGTTTCACATACAATGCCTATATCCGTACTACGATTCCGGATGCTAATGCAAGTGACCAAAGGGGATCGAAACGATCAACCCGCTGGAAAACTCCCTTTTCTCCACCAATCGGTGGGGGATTTTCCATGCAAACATGCCATAAAAAGGAGGACTTCACTTGTCCAAGTAGAAGATCGTTACCCTTGTCGTTTTCTTATTCACCATGAGAATCCAAGATTCTAATCGGATGGAAAGGACCGCACCGGGCCGCTCTCCGTGGATCTGCAAACGGCTCGCGATTCGGAGCTTCGGAGCTCCGTCAATGGTGGAAGGCACCTTCTTCTTCCTTATTGGCTTTCCTCTTTCTCAAGCTTGAAGAGGGATAAGACTTTAGAATAATGAGAATATCTCCTCTGGTCAAGGCTTAAGAAATCCCGGATTAAAACCCAGCCATCGGATCTAAGAGCATAAGGATTTGACGGCCACGATTTCAAATCACGGATCTGTATCACGCGCTAGCGCCGGCGCTAGCGCTAGCGCCTGCGCTAGCACTAGCGCCTGCGCTAGCTTCCATCTCGACGCTAGCGTCTGTCGACGCTAGCGTCTGTCGACGCTTAAGGCTTCCGTCTCGACGCTAGCAACCGTCGAGATGGCTAGCGCCAGGCGGTAGCACTACCGCCTGCGCTAGCTCCCAGCAGCCCAAATCTGCTTCGAAGTTTTGGGGTGTTACAACTCCACCCCCCGTGACAGAATTTCGGCCCGAAATTCCGAAAACAGAAAGGTACAAAAAGATTATACCTGAAAGGAAAAGCTCGGGGTACTCCGAAAGCATGTTTTGCTCTCTTTCCCAAGAGAGTTCCTCTTTTCCGCAGTTGTTCCAACGGACCTTCACCATCCGAATGGACTTGTTCCGCAACTGCTTCACTGCAGTGTCTTCAATGCAAATGGGTTTGACTTTCGTCGCTAGCCCACCATCTACCGACACTTCGCTGACCGCAACAACATGAGTAGGCTCTTTCACAGCCTTCCGCAAAACAGAAATGTGAAATACGTCATGAAGCCCACTTAGCTCCGAAGATAGAGCAAGCCGGTAGGCAGCTTCACCAATGCGCTCCAAGATCTCAAACGGTCCTAAGTACCTCGGACTTAGCTTTTTCAAGCGTCGGATCCTCGATAATCCTTTGAACGGTTTGATCTTGAGATAAACCCAGTCGCCAACGGCGAACTCGACATTCCGGTGATTTGCATTGTAGTATTTTGCTTGCCTATCCTGGGCAATGAGCAACCGCTCCCGAATAGCTCGAATTGATATATTTGCCTCATCCACGTCCTTGCGTTTTAACAACTTAGTGTCGCCCGTTTCAGCCCAAGATAACGGTGTGCGACATTTCCTACCATAAAGAGCCTCGAAAGGTGCCATCTTTATACTTGCTTGGTAGCTATTGTTGTAAGCAAACTCAATCATATAGAGATGATCCTCCCATCTCTTTCCGAAGTCCAGGGCGCACATCCTCAGCATGTCCTCCATCGTCCTATTGGTCCTTTCGGTCTGTCCATCCGTTTGCGGGTGGAAGGCCGTGCTAAACTTTAGCTTGGTACCCAATAATTGATGAATCAGCCTCCAATCATTTGATGTGAGCCGCCCATCGCGATCACTGACGATGCTACGGGGAATCCCGTGCAACCGTACGATGTTATCGACGTACAACTTTGCCAGCTTGTCCACAGAATCATCCTTCCGGTTTGGAATAAAGTGTGATACTTTCGTCAATCGGTCCACGATCACCCAGATGGCGTCGTTTCCATGTTGCGATCTCGGCAACCCGTGCACGAAATCCATCGAAATATCATCGAACTTCCATTCCGGAATCGGCAATGACTTCAGAAACCCACCGGGACGTTGACATTCCACCTTCAACAACGCGCAAGTATGACACTTGGCCACGTAGAGGGCAATGTCTTTCTTCATACCCGGCCACCAGAAGAGTTTCTTCATATCCATGTACATTTTCGTGCTCCCAGGGTGGATCGAGTACTTGGTATGATGAGCCTCGTACAACAACTTCGCCCGTAATGTACCAACATTTGGGACGCACAATCTGCCATTCTTCCACATAAGGCCATCTTCGAAAGAGAAATCAGCGTTTGACCCATCAACGGTCTCCGCTTTATAGCGTTTCATGCTCTCATCCAGCTCCAATGCGTGTCGAACTCGGTCGGCAAGGTCGTATTGAACCTCCATCCAGTTCAAGCATGCTGAAGGAGACGCTCTTCTATCGACGCAAAAGATCTCCATAACTTCTAGCTCGCGGATTAGACGATCATCGTGCATCAAAATCCAGTTTGCTTGAGCAGGAGCCCGACGACTCAACGCGTCCGCAACTACAATTCCCTTACCATGAGTATATTTGATGTCGAAGGTGTAGTCCCCAAGGAACTCCATCCACCTCCTCTGACGCATATTCAACTCCCTTTGATCCAGCAGGTACTTGAGGCTCTTGTGGTCAGTAAGGATATCGATCTTAACGACATACAAGTAATGCCTCCAAAGCTTAAGGGCGAAAACCACGGCCGCTAGCTCCAAATCATGGACCGGGTAGTTCCTTTCATGAACCTTCAGTTGTCGGGAGCCGTAGGCAATTACCTTTCCGAACTGCACTAGGACGCAACCCAAACCACTCCCCGAGGCGTCACTATAAATTTCATAGCCTTCCGTACCACATAGCGAGCATAGAATGGGTGTCGTGGTCAGACGGCTTTTCAGTTCTTCAAAAGCTCGAGCGCACTCGGGCGACCAGTGTTGGGAATTGTTTTCACAATTACCTTGATTTGTGAGAAGTCACCCTTAAACTAAGATTGAATTACTTTTGTATTTGATATGCTTTTCCAAGTATGGTTTTGCAGATGACCATTGCTAAGTGTAAATCAATGTCAGGTCACAATGAGTCTGCAAACACAGTTTCATAGAATGTAATTCCTCATTCTATGAAACATGGTGATGACTCATATGTGATCTCTCTATTGAGATACACTTCATTTTCAAGACTATTGAAGACCTTGGAGTGCAGCTGCAGCAAGTGGTCAAGAAAAGAAAAGGAGAAAAAGAAAATAGTTTTTCTAAAGGGATGTCTCGAGAGATCGAGCTTGTCTCGAGAAGTCAAGGCTTGTCTCGAGATACAGCCTCTGCTCTTTCCGGAAACTCTATCTGGATGTCTCGAGAGATCAACTATGTCTCGAGAACTACTGGACCGAGAGATTTCCTTTGTCTCGAGAGATCCTGCTTTACTCGAGTCTGCAATCTTTTGATCTCTTTATCTCAGTTCTCGAGAGTTAGATTTCTGATGTCTCGAGATATTTGGTAGGTCTCGAGAGCTATTCCTTATGTCTCGAGAGATCCATCTTTTCCCGAGACATTGGTCTTATGATTACTTCTTCCTCTGTTCTCGAGAGATACTCTTCATGTCTCGAGAAGTCCCATTTGTCTCGAGACATCTGTCTAAATCTTGATATTCTCTGTTCTCTGTTCTTGACGACCCGTGTTCGCTCATTTCCGATCCTAACGGCTTTCTTGAGAGCATTTAAGGCTGGTTTATACCTTAATTGCCTTTCAATATATATATAGGATTAGTTTTGGGGTTTCAAAGACAAGTTCTCTAATCATTCAAGCCCTAATTCTCTTTCCCGATCTAGAAGAACGAGAAAAGCGCCGCCTCGCCGTCGCCTATGTTTGGAGATTGATCTTCTCAAAGGAGTTGTCGATTTCATTCAGGGAAGATTCGATTGATCCAAGGTCTGATTCTACAACCTCTATTGGATCGTTTCGGATTGCAAAGGTCAGATTTGAAGGATCTTAGTTCTTCCTCACCGTTCCCTAAAGTCATTCAAGAAGAAGGAAGAATACACCTCTATCTTTCAGATCTGGTATTGTTTTGTTCAAAACTTTTATCATCCTTGTAGGAGAGATTGTTCTCCGAGTTGTAGGAGTTGTTCTCCGAGTTGTAGGAGAGGTTGTTCTCCGAGGTGTAGGAGTTGTTATCTCCGAGTTGTAAGAGAAGTTTTTCTCTGAGTTTGTAGGAGTTTTAACTCCGAGACAGTAGGATCGTTCTTGATCCGAGTTTCAGAAAGTAGTCAAGTCTAGCTGTGGTGCTAGATTGGCGAGGCCGGCAGTGGAGTACCCAAGTACGGGGAACCACTATAAATTCCTGTGTTATCTGTGGCTGTAATTTCTTTTCTGTGCTGTGCTTTACGTTTAATAGTTTAATGCAGCGAAAGACGTAGAGATCACCTATTCACCCCCCTCTAGGTGATTTAGGTAGGCAACTAGATACTTCAACCAGTCGAACTTGTGATCTTTCCTAGTCAGTTTAGTGAGAGGGAGTACGACCCTCGAGAAGTTCTCCACAAAGTGCCTATAATAGCCGGCAAGTCCTAAGAAACTTCGGACTTCCGCTACGTTTTTCAACATAGGCCACGCTCGGATCGCTTCTATTTTCGACGGATCAACCGCAATTCCATCCCCACTAACAACATGACCCAGGAATGCTACTGACGATAGCCAAAAATCGCACTTGGAGAACTTGGCATAAAGTTGACTCCTCCTCAGGGTGCTCAAAACTGCGTGCAGATGCTCTGCATGCTCCTCCTCCGACTGAGAGTATACCAAAATGTCGTCGATGAAGACGATCACAAATTGATCCAAATACTCTCGGAACGTTCTATTCATTAAGTCCATAAATACCGACGGTGCATTAGAGAGACCGAACGGCATAACGGTGAACTCATAGTGCCCAAAGCGGGTACTGAACGCTGTCTTTGGAATGTCACATTCCCTTATACGCAACTGATAGTAGCCGGACCTTAAGTCTAGCTTAGAGTATACCGTCGACCCAACCAGTTGGTCGAATAAATCGTCGATTCTTGGAATCGGGTATCGGTTCTTCTCGGTCAACTTATTCAGCTCTCGATAATCGATACATGGACGCAAGCTCTCGTCCTTCTTTTTCACAAAGAGGACCGGTGCACTCCAAGGCGATGAACTTGGACGTACGTAGCCTTGCTCTAGCAGCTCTTGCAATTGGACCTTCAGCTCTGCCAATTCCTTTGGCGCTATCCGGTACGGTGAGCGGGCCACAGGTTTGGCACTTGGCACCAGCTCAATACAGAAATCAATCTCCCGCTGAGGCGGAGCCCCAGGGAGTTCGTTAGGAAACACGTCGGCGTACTCCGCTACAACTGGGACATCGCATAACCTAGGCTTTGTCTCTGAAGCCTCCAACAAAGTGAAGAACAACTCAGCGCCTTTTCTCACCGCCTTAACCACCTAGAGAGCAGACATCAGCGTCTTGCTCGCTCCTCGCATACCTGCGAACGTGGTTTCGTCTTCCGTGTTCTTTCCCAGAGTGATCTCCTTTGAATTGCAATCTATGCATGCTCGCTGCTCCGAGAGCCAGTCCATGCCGAAGATCACATCAAATTCAGCTAACGGTAATAACGACGCTTCCAAGTCAAAATCCTGATTTCCGATCCGCACCTTCACACGGCTCTTCCTATCCGCGCTCATGCGAGACCCGTTAGGTAGCACTACCTCCAATCTATCTTTTGCTAAGGTTGACGGCACTCCGATTCGCACCACGAAGCCCGTAGACAGAAAAGAGTGCGATGCTCCCGTATCAAATAGAGCTCTCGCCGGATAGTTGAAAATTAGGACGAAACCTAATTGCACACAAAATAACATAAGGTCGCACAACAGTATCAATCACACATAGCTATGTAAAAGCTAACATTTAATTCATACCTGTGACGACATCAGTTTGTCGTATGGCTTCTTGCTGGCCACGCGACACACGCTTGCTTTGTGTCCCACCTTTCCGCAAACGAAACATGTAATTGCACCACGTGCAGTCGTAGCTCCCGGCACACTTGAGCGAGTTAGTTCCGCAGACTTGAACTTCCTTTTGTTCCTCCTGAACTCCGACTTGGACTGAGAGGCTGGCGCATGAAACTCGGGTTTCTTTGCCATGCCCTGTGCTTGCACTCTCTTCATGTTCAACTCTAGAGATCTGGCGCTTTGCACCACCACATGGAAGCCAAACGTCATTGGGCTTGCAAGGAGCAGACTCAACTCATCCCGAAGACCTTCATAAAACTTGTTCGTCTTCATTTCCTCATCTTCCACCAAAAACCCCGCATAGAGGCCCAATCTAGTGAACTCGTGCAAGTACTCGTCCACCGAGCTATTGCCTTGAGTTAACTTCAAGAACTGGTTCTGCAACGCAATGCGTTGGGCAGAGGGAATAAATCTCTGAAGAAACGACTTTGAGAACTCCGCCAAGGTGACCATCATAGCTTCTTCCGTTGCTGTCGCCTTTAGAGTTTTTCTAACCGTTGACAGCCAGTCCTCCTCCTCCGTTGGGGATCCGGTCCCCGAAAAGGTTGGAGGATGGAAACTTAGAAAGTGCTGAAGTTATTGATCACGTGCTCGCACAACAACTACTCGCTCTACTCGACATTCCACCCTTGGCTCCACCGCAGGTTCCACTGCAGCCACTGGTACAGGGATCACCACCCTTGGTTCCACTGCAGGTTCCACTGCAGGTTCCACTGCGGCAGCTGCCACCGGGGCCACAGCCGGAGTAGGCATAGTAGGCTGTGCAAGCCTTTGCGGTTGAGCATTGATCATCACGAAGACAGCTTCTACGATTAACCTGATCATCTCAGCAGGAGGAGTGGTCGCTGGCACCTCAGCCGACGCACTACTTTCAGCGGTGTTACGGGGTCGAGACTGCCCCGCAGCACTCCTAGTCACCTATAATCGTGCAAAACACAATTTAGTGACCGAAAACATAGCAAACAACAATCATGGAACGCTCAGGTTCCGCAAACAATTATGTTTTTACATTTCTAAGTGGACATTCTTATTAGTTTTTGTCGTTTTAGGTGAATGCACATCCCGTGCACACCACCCCTTAAAAGGAATTCGTCCCGAATTCGCTAAACTACGGATCGACGCCCTAAGTCCGATACCAAATTGTAACACCCCGCCAGTACAAATAATATAACAGTAGGTCCGACCGGGACCCCACGCTATACTAACCATACTAGCTAGACATTAAAAGGAGATATACAGAAAAGAACTACACCAGAGTATACTAAACATAAGCGGAAGCATAAAGATTTAACATTTCTTTTAAAAATTGTCCACTATCCCAGGAATGAAACAAAAGAGTTACGACCTTAAGGCCTTACATTTAACAAATGTATAGAAACTCAAAACATACATCGGCACGCAGGCCGGCAATACAGGAAAAGCAGAAAAGAGGCTGGCCGACGAGGGCCAACACAGCAAAAGGGCCACCGCCCGCTATTTCCCGCTTGGCTCACCTGCAACTGCAACAACGATCCACCAAAAAGTGGCAAACAGGTAACCGGTCAGCTAAAGCTGACCAAAATTATAACGACCCCACCCCTAAAGCCGGGGTGGTGGTACTCCTTCCCTGCAGGCATACAGTAGGCATAGATTGTCAAGGTGCATTCAAACACCATAAGTACAAGCAATCAACACCAACAGGGACACGCACGGCCACACATTTCGTGCTCTCAAGGCACTCTCACGGTGTACTCGCCGAGCTACACCTAACAACTCCTTAAACAAAGAGTTCGCATGAGCTTTGACCATCAAGACTAACTTGCCTTACGGACCAATCCCAACATCATACGGTGCACTGAGGAGCTACCTCTTCACCGATTCGGTATGGGAGCGGGTTCGGTTCAGCTTTGCCCGTGCTCAAATCGTCGGAATCAATCGTCGCGACGCGGGT
Source organism: Dactylorhiza incarnata (assembly GCA_033032865.1). NCBI lineage: Eukaryota > Viridiplantae > Streptophyta > Magnoliopsida > Asparagales > Orchidaceae > Dactylorhiza > Dactylorhiza incarnata. The sequence continues at coordinate 3,172,308 of JAWHQI010000095.1, read as the reverse complement.
ACAACTTCATCTCGGCCCGAATAACGAAAGGAGGTTTCACAACTCCACAACCAGTTCGCTGGGAGCTACCGTCGGCGCTAGCGCTAGCGCCAGGCGGTAGTGGCAGATCTCCGAATCCACCCACAACTTCGGGTATTTCCTGGAGGTTACCTCCAGGACTCCCTGTAGTACTCTACTGTACACAGAACCCGAAAATAGCGCAAACAAAATACGGAGTCTTCTCCGGCATAATTAATCACTATAGCCATCACAAATCCCGACCAACCTGTCCGGATGGGTTTCACACACAATGCCTATATCCGTACTACGATTCCGGATGCTAATGCAAGTGACCAAAGGGGATCGAAACGATCACCCGCTGGAAAACTCCCGTTTCTCCACCAATCGGTGGGGGATTTTCCATGCAAACATGCCATAAAAAGGAGAACTTCACTTGTCCAAGTAGAAGATCGTTACCCTTGTCGTTTTCTTGTTCACCATGAGAATCCAAGATTCTAATCGGATGGAAAGGACCGCACCGGGCTGCTCTCCGTGGATCTGCAAACGGCTCGCGATTCGGAGCTTCGGAGCTCCGTCAATGGTGGAAGGCACCTTCTTCTTCCTTCTTGGCTTTCCTCTATCTCAAGCTTGAAGAGGGATAAGACTTTAGAATAATGAGAATATCTCCTCTGGTCAAGGCTTAAGAAATCCCGGATTAAAACCCAGCCATCGGATCTAAGATCATAAGGATTTGACGGCCACGATTTCAAATCACGGATCTGTATCGCGCGCTAGCGCTAGCTTCCGTCTCGACGCTAGCGTCTGTCGACGCTTAAGGCTTCCGTCTCGACGCTAGCAGCCGTCGAGATGGCTAGCGCCAGGCGGTAGCACTACCGCCTGCGCTAGCTCCCAGCAGCCCAAATCTGCTTCGAAGTTTTGGGGTGTTACAGGTAATAGCTTCCACGGAGTGGTAGTAACATTTCCTCCTCTTTTTCCCGCCACTTCCTCTTGTTAAGCACTTGGATCACTAACGTGGACTTCAGGATACCACGACGCGTTAGTGATAGCGCGTGGAGGTAGTCGTCTAGCCCATATGCTGCACTTCTAGCTGATACTCAAGGCATCTAGACGACACAGACTGTCTAGATGATATTGCTAGTGCGCCGCATTAGGGCTAGTGCCATTGGTAGGTTGTCCTGGCGATATGCTCTTTCCATCTGATAATTCAGTTGTCTCGATGATATCTTCTGTCACGACGATGTTTGACATCTGTCCGATATACATTAAGGCTAACACTCAGTGGTAATGTCTAGTCGATATAATTTGTCTCGTCGATATTTCCTTGAATCGAAGCACGTCCAGTCGACATGTAGTCGAAGCTAGCGCCCAGAGTATCACTAGATCTCTCAGTAGCTCACAGAGACTTGAAGTTCTTGTCTGTCTTCACACCTGTAAACCTACACACTATACCAAAGCATGTATGATCCAATACAACTTGGGATTTGTATAATCAAACCTGAGATATGCAGAATGAATGTTCCAACAGATTCTCCATCCAATTTATTTTTAATGATCCATTTAACTCCTACTACGAGATGATTAGGCGGGCACTCAACTAGCTTCCAAACTTTGTTTCGTTCAAGTTGATTAAGTTTGACATTCATAGTCATAAACCAAGTATCGTCATTTAAATCGGTTGAAATATTTTTAGGTTCTATTTCAGAGATAAAACATTAGTTTCAAAAAGATTTATTTAAAGAAGGGTATGTATTTACCCATTTTGAAGGTTTTCTAATTACAAGTTCGCACGAATGATCCTTTGTGAATTTTAGCACACTTGACGGCATGTATTCCTCTTCTCCTTCTTCTTCTTTCTCCACTTCAACATTAAGTGGCTCATCATCCACACGCTCCCTGTCATCTGTGGGTTCCTCTTCTTTTCCTGTATTAGAACTAGAATCTACAAAAGTAACATATTCATAAAATTTAACATTAATTGATTTGTCAACTATCTCTGTCCTTTTATTATAAATTCTATATGCCCGACTAGTTGAAGAATATCCTAAAAATATACCTTCGTCACATTTCTCGTCAAATTTTCCTAAGTTATCTTTAGTATTTAAAAGAAAATATTTGCAAAAAAGACGTAAAAATAAGACAAATTATGCTTCTTTTAAAAGTATAATTCATAGAATTAATTTTAAAATAGGGCGAAACATGACACAATTTATAACATAGCATGCAGTACTAATGACTTCAACCCAAAAATATTTAGGCAACCCATATTCAGAAAGCATAGTGCATGCTAATTCATGTAGTGTTCTTTTTTTTTCTCTCTACCACACCATTTTGTTGTGGTGTAGGCGGAGCAGAAATTTTGAGCTTAATGCTTAAACTTTCACAAAAAGAAGAAAAATTTCATTTTCAAATTCACCTCCATGATCTGAGCGTATGCAATTTATTTTAAAATCAAGTTCATTTTGGATCCGTTTGCATAATTTAGAGAATTCAGAAAATGCATCAGATTCGAAAGTAAGAAAAATAGTCCAACAATATCTTGACTAATCATTAATTAATACAAAAGTATATTTTCTTTCTCCCAGACTAGATGTACTAACTGAACCAAAAAGATCCATATGAATTAATTGTAGTGGTCGAGTTGTAGAAATTTCAGTTTTACTTTTAAAGGATGATCTAGTAAAGTTTCACTTTTGGAATGAGCTACAAAGTGATGATAAATTACCATTCAGTTTAGGAGGCCATCTAATTAATTTATCTTTGGATAATTTTAAGATTAACATGATGCCAGATTGACTAAGCCACCTATGCCAAAGTTCTAATTATTCATTATTAGCAACTAAACAATTCATAGATGATAAAGAGAGATCATTAAAGGCAATATTATAAACTTTATGTGATCTAGGTGCAATGAGTAAAATTTCATTTGTTTTAGCATTTATGGTTTTACAAAGATTTGTAGATGATTAAAATGAAACATGTAGTCTTTTATCACAAAGTTGGCTAATAGAAATCAAATTATGTTTCAAACCATCTACAAATAAAACATTTGAAATTGAAAATAAATTGTTACTTCACTGTGTCGATGCCCATGATCCTTCCTTTGCTATTGTATCCAAATGTGACCAGTCCTCCTTTCTTTTTCTCTAGGCTATGAAACTTTTCTTTGTCTCCGATCAAGTACTTGGAACATCTAGAGTTCAAGTACCACATGTCTTGTTTGTCCTTAGCCTGCCAACACACCTAGAAGAAAGTGGGAAGTACAGATCTGGATACCCAAGAAGTCCCCCTAAAGTGTAGGTGGAAGCCTTAGGTACCAATATTTGCTTTATAACATGACATCTCTTCTTCATACAAGAGATCGATGCGTGTCCAAATATGTTGCATTGACACACAATAAAAAACGGTGGAAACTACTTTCTGTGTTCTTGGTGAACTCTTGCTGCAAGAGGGTGAATCAACAAAAATATTGTTTAGTTTTTTATTTATTTTAAATTTATTCCTAGAAATTGTGCTACCGCCGACGGTAGTAGTTACTGTATGTGGTGATGCCAATAGTTATAACCAAGCCCGAATTTTGCACTTCCATGACTTTTGTTGGCCAAATCATATCCAGAGATTTTTGACCAACTCTAAATTCCTGTATAGCTACATTCAAATCATTGATGAGGGCTTTCGCCCGTATTTTCAGTTACAAGCATAACAGAAAGATTTGAGAGCAACTCTTCCAATTCTTTGATTCTCACTAACTAGTGTTTGCACTCTGGATAAGTCATCTTCTCTTTCCCAAACAATTAATTCTTTTGATATTTTTTTTATTTTTTTTAATATATTTATATAATAATTGCACCTAAGGCAAAATAGAACTACTTAACCATTATTTGAGCGATTTTTTTTAATAAAAGGTTGCATAATTAAATGCATGAAATTAAGAGTGAAATACAATTTAGAATACTTATGGAGGACTTACAAACTTTGGAAGGTACAAATATATCTCTGAGCTCTCTTTAATCTCCTTCTTTTTCTCTGTAAAACTACTTTTCTTTAATACTTAATATCTCTTACTGGCATAACTTTCTCATCTCTCAAAAATTACAAAACTAAGATAGAAAACTTGGGTAGAAAATGAAAGTGTTAGGAGGAAGAATGATGGATGATCTTGAGGAAGAACTGTGTTAATGTATTTATAGATGGAGAAGAAGAAAAAAAGACAGAGGGAGAGGGAGAAATGATAGTGTGCACATGAAGATTGTAGAGTCTTAGCATGTACGTTCTTTCATGTATCGAGCCTCAGTGCCCTAGTATTGTTGCAATGATGTATTTTGATGAGAGAATGTAACACTTATAAGTCTAAGAGAATGTAACGCTTATACTCAAACATTTTTCTGTACATTTCTATTGTTATGTAAACTTTTACGCTACCACGGTTTATTTGTGCACTCTGAGATTTGTTGGTCCTTCCGTTTATCATTTCAAAGCGGCATATTAGTATAAGTTGTATGACATGGGCCCGGTCGGACCAATAATATATGACCGTTATAGCTAGAGTGTTACAATATGAATTGATAAAATGTGGGGGTTGCTTAACGTCAAATTCCTCCACCTTTCTCATTTAGGAAGACACTTTGTATACCTGAAATTACTTGAATTTATTACGAGTGACATAGATTAAGAACATCCTTATAACTATCAGTCTTGCAACTAGCGTAAAATTTTGATCATAGTATATTTCTTCTTATTACTTATAACCTTGAGACATTAGTCTAGCCGTAATTCTGACAATTACTCTATTTGCATAACACTCATTTAGTTCGAAGAATAGGATAGTTTGCTTGTAAATTGATCAGTGTCGAGACTTGGCTCCTTTGAATTGTGTAAATTCCTTATGCATTGCCATTATCTATTGAGGGTCCTCATTGACTTCCTAATATTTCTTAGACCCAATTTGAGAAATGAAACAGAGACACACAACTCATTTAAAGTTCTTGATCGGATTCTTATTCCTTATATCAAGTCACCAATGACTTGAGTGATTGGATGAACCTTCATATTGACATGGCTTGAGTGATCCGATTCGTATTCCTTATATTCACATAAAATTCTTCTATAACCTCAACTTCAGGTGTACTGATTATTCCTTGTTGGATTTCAACATCCAATTTTTCTATTTCTTCAACTTTAACTTCAGCATCTTCTTCGTCTCGATTATTTTTTTGTCTTGTATGTATTGGAGTAGTATTTGTAACCACTTAAGCATAGTTAAGTTCATCTTCTATACACATGCAGCTAGATCTTTTACCTGCTCATTTGGAATAGCTAAGGAATTTTTGCTTTTAAAGAAGACATTAGTTTCATCAAATCCGCCACTCATAGATTCGTACATACATAATGTCTTCTTACAAGCATCTATAACCCTTGCTTGGTGAGGAATATCCAAGAAATTTAACTTCATCATCTTTGCTATCAAACTTAGCAAGATGAGGTTTTCTATTGCTCAAGATTTATTAATTGCTGTCAAAAATTTTAAAATATGAAATATTGTGTAATCTTCCTTTCAAGTTTTCATAGGGATTCTTTTAGGTATTTTATGGATTAAACACCTCTTCAAAATACATAGATAAATTAGCTTTATCAAGTGAAATCATATAAGTTTTAATAAGTGTTTTATTTTTTTCTCAAACTCTTCATTTTATTGTGAATTCTAAGAGTACAAAAGCAAAAAAACATAAATTAATTACAAGGGTTCAAAGCATGAGCAAACATGTCTAAATATCATATGTTACAAAGTGATGTTAGATTACTGTGGTGTCTTCAGCAAAAATATCATACATTGGATACATACATATAAAAATGCATCATACATAAATTATAATTCACATTACATTTTACGAGGTTATTCCACAAGATTTAGTCTAAGGCTCCGTTGGGGGGGGGGGGGGGGGGGGGACTTATTTTCACCGGTGAAGCGGTTACGACCGCATGAACCGGACCTTAAATTAAGGTCCGATTCATGCGGTCGTAACCGCTTCACCGGTGAAAATAAGTCCCCCCAAATGGAGCCTAAGTCAGAATAGAACATAATAGTATTACTATAGAGAAGAAAATAACTTATGGAGCTCCCTATCAACAGTTTGGTTGAACCTGGAGTTTTTTGTCAGAACCTCGACCGGCTCGTCAAGATGAGTCCAGCAAGCTCTTCCTCACATAATTCCGAGTTCGTTTGGTTGCTCAAACAGACACAATAACGCTCGATGAGCACGCTCGCAAAGGCTTCGCGCAAGCCGATCGCGCCGGCGACTCGCCGCCACCTCCCATCGTCGTCAACCGCCGCCGCCACCTCCATCCTCGCCGCCAAAACCTATCCGGGCCGCCAAAATTGCCCGGACCGCCCCCCGGGGGGGGGGGGGGGGGGGGGGCATGGTCATCATTTTTCAAAAATTAATGATTCAAGTGACCAGAATCACACATTCTTATTCGTGAGTTCAAATTCCAAGATAGCGCAATTATCGGCGCCGCCGCACTCTGCTCGCTCTCCAGCTCAGAGTGAAATTCACTCTGCTCTTTATAGCACCCCATCCAGAGACTGCTCCAGAAGTCGCTCCTGCAAACGCCAAGAAAGACTTTGTTTTCTCTCTTTCAAGAACTCGTAAACGGAGTGTTGGCATGTCACCCACGTGAAAATTCTAACACTTGTAACCACCTGCTACTAGTGAATTTGGTCGACACCGATCTGACCTTGCGATTTTTTTCTTTTCCGGATTTTTCTACGTAAAACATCTTGTCATTTCTGTTGGTTTTCCTTTTGACAATTTGCGCATTTGACTTACTCTCGAGCTAGGACGGTCCGATTCATCCGGTCTGAGAGAGCGCTAAGCGACCCTCAATAATAACAATCAGTAAATGGGCAAAAGATAGTCAAACAATGTCAGTAAATAGACATATAATGAAACATTAAAATAACAACAATAAATCAAAAAATCCACCATATATTATAACAAAAAAAAAACTTCAGTAATGCTGAGTCAGCATGACAGGGCAACATTATTAATGGTAAGCTGACCGCTGATGAAATAAAATACTGAACAGACCAACATCTTCATAAAATACTGAACAGACCTACATCAGTAGAGGAGCAGAGGAGCAAAGGGAAGAACCATAGACCAAGAATATCAGAAAAGAAACAATGAATAATTTTTTTTGATAAATCATATTTGAACAACAGAAGTGAAGCTAAGACAGCGACTCAGTAAAACAGAGCACACAAGTAAGTGGCATAACTAAAAGATGAAACATAACAACAACGGTAAAGCCTAGGAATCATCGGTACGGGTACAAGTACCGGATACGATATGTATACGGTACGGCGGTACGGCGGTACGGGATACGTTGTATTAAATATAATAAATATATATGTATAATCTCACAAATGTAATTAAAAATTCTCAAAATAATAAAACATCAAACATAATGACATTAATCACCAATTGAAGTATAAATTCATAGTTAATGCAATATAATATTTTATAGTTTAAACAAAAAAGATGCTTAAATCTGAAATACCTTTTGTTACTATAATAAACAAGCATCACTAGTTGCATTTTTTGGGTCACAAATTTTCTTTTTAAAAAGACACGCAGAAGTCTTTCGTTTACTTCAGAAAAACACTCTTATTACAATATGCAGAACAATCTACCAAGTCCAAGTGTATCTACAGACTAGAATAACAGGTGTGTCCGTGGTATCAAATATGTACCAGTATCGGATACGTATCCGATACAGGTACATGACCCTCAAGGAAGTATCGATGCTTCATAATAGGGCAAAGCTAACAGAACACAACAATAATAAATAAATAAAAAGAGAACACGATAGCACTGAACAAAAACAACATTAGTAAAGCTAATTGAACAACATCAATAAAGCATAAAGCTTAGAACAGTAAATCTTAAATTCTATATAAACAAAACAAAAGCTATGGCGGAATAAAACAGAAGCTAGGGAAGAGAATGAGTACACCGCACCTCCAAGCTAGAGCAAAAAAAAAGGAGACACTGAGAAAAATAATAGATATTTTATCAAAATTACTCAGCCTGTAGCAACCGAGAGTTGTACTACCTAGAAGACTACGCTTTCTAACTCCGGTGAGTTTGGACAGAAGCGCCACCATCATACAATGTATGTTTGGCATAACAATGGTTATGACCGCCAACAAGAAAAGAATACTAGTTTTTGTTAGAAATTTTAATTATAAAACATTATACTTTAAATGTTTCGATTGGAGCTTAATGGTGTTTGGTGTTTGAGCTCCTCATTATGATGGGAAAAGCTCAATCAAACTTGGAGGGAATCCAAATATTTGGAGGGAAGCCTTTCATGATGAAAGGGTGTTCTTTAGTCCCACCTTGCCATTCTCTTTCTTCTCTTAAGTGTATATAAAAAAATTCACACCTTCTTATTTGTTCAAAAGAACATAAGGAGAAACTATGAACCAAACACGCGCGCGCGCGCACGCACCGCACCGGACCGGATCCGGATCCGGATTTGGGGAATAATTGAATTGAATTGTATGTTCTGTTCAAAATAGTTTCAAAGCTTTTATTCGGAGTTGCGTCGATAAGAATTCAAATCAACTTTCTTGCGTCGATAAGTTGTCGACGCATGCGTCGACAAGCCCGCTGAAGTTGGAGTGGCGTCGAATAGAATTCGACGCACCCGACTTGCGTCGAGTGGAATCGCGTCGAGTAGAACTCGAAGCAAGCTCCTTGCGTCGACTTGCGTCGACATGATCTCGACGCAACGTCGAATTGGATTCAACGCTTTTACCGTTTTACGCTCTCTCTCTTCGCAGTTTTACGCGTTTTCTTAACCGCTCCTTTACGCGTGTTTTACACCATTATTTACGTTGAGAATATTCAACGTTTCTCTTCCCGATTATCAGCCTTCCAATTATAACCGTTCGTATTCATTGTGTCTTTTATTTTATTGCCGTTTTTACGAGATCTTATTATACGGGAGATCTTGCAGTCCGAGTTATATATATATACTCGTTCTTTCTGCAGCTCTCAGGGTGATATATACGCTCTTCTGCTCTCTCTCTGTTTTGTAACGATCTTCTACGTGTCTTCTTTTCTTTACATTTGCTTCATCAAGTGGAAGTTCGGGTGCTCTGTGCTTCTTCGGTGTCCGCGCACATCGGAGTTTCGGGATCTAGCCGGGTGTTGTACCTTGGAGGAGTGAGCATCGGTTGAAAGCCCTGCCGGAGGGTGGTGCAATTTCTTTAGGGCAGTGATCACACGCCTTACCCAGGCTCGATTCTAAACAATCCTTTAACTAATCTCTTTTGATTCTCATCCCTTCTGTTTTAAAGTTTTAATAATCTAGTTTTCTAGATTTGTTCTCATATTTTTATTTTCTGCAATTTTCAAATACGAAAATTATACATTATTTTGGAATATACTAGAAAATATTCCTACAGTTTTGAACATAAAAGTGGATGAGGTTCTTTTGGTGAGGTCAGGCGTTCACGAACGACGGTTCATAACCACCGCGTTCAAGACCGCCACCACCGCTCCAAACCGAGCCTCAGTCTATATTCAGTTAGATCGCCAAGCTTAATAGTACGTCACAACGGAGCGTGATGTCACGGACTTGTCCCCTTGACAATGTCGCGTGCGGCCTTAGCTCCTCGTGCGCCCTTCGCAACTAGCTAAGTCAGCCTTCTCCAACGATCGTGGTGGCAAGATGGATAAGAGAACACTTAGAAAGGGAGAGCAAGAGAGAGAGAGAGTAATAGATCAAAGAGCTTTGAATGGCAAGAGAGCTTGGTGGGGGAAAGAATGCTTTTCTGAATCTCTCTGAATGTCTGAATACCTCTACAAATGAATCTTTATCCCCTTTTATAGCTTCCAAGGGGTTTTCCCTCCAACCAAGGGAAGACTCTAGAAACCCTCTATTCTAGATCCTTCTATACATCTCTACACTCTTTCATGGCTATATACAAGCCTAATCCACAACCCTCAAGAGTATTCTAGAGAATTCTAGACTACTCCCAATATATACAAGACTCCAAACCAATCTAGATACTCCTAGAGTTATCTAGATGGTTCTACACTTCACTAATACATTCTAGATTATTCTAACTTCTTCTAGAATAGTCTAGTAGTATCCATACCAATCTATAATATTCTAGATCATTTCGCATGACTCTAGAATAGCCTGGAAGACTCCACATCCTTCTGGAAGCTTCCGTCATCTTCAAGACCTCTCTCCAGTGTTCTGGAGACTTCCGTATTCGTTTACGCCAAAGTGTATCACGAATGTGCTCCAGCCTAGCACATCTTGTTGCCATCTTTTGCATGAGAGGCATACCCCCATGCCTCCTAGTGCGATCCTTGTCTTGGTGCCTTGCATATCTCTTGGAGTAATCCCTCCACTCCACTCTATGCTTGAACACAATGCTTCTACAACAAGTATCGGTCTTCTTTGTCATGTTGACACGCCACCACCATTGCCATTCTTTGCCACCATCCTGGATGACAAGATTAAGCCTTTGCACTAAGACTTTCCACCTTATGTCATGGCTATCACAGACGCGCCATGACCTCATCTCCTCTTTGCACATATGACGCCCCGGTCGTGCATATCCCTTGTGAACTATCGGCCATGTTCCATCGCATCTTCGTATCCTCCATGCCCTCCATGGTCTTCCACACAGACGTTGTGACCAAGCCACGATCCCGTAGTGCCCACGTAGGGATCTTGCTCCATGATGCACGATCCGCTTTACGCTCTCCTTGCGTATGCCTGTATTGAGTATTAAGCCATTGTTGTAACAAGGGCTCCCACACCCAAGTCTTCGCCACCTTTGAAGCCTTGTTTCTTCGTAATATGGCTTATCATGCCATATGCATGCGAGTTGATGGTCACGGACGCGCCACAAACTGTAAGCCCGTGACATTCTCCCACACCTGATATTGCGACGCCCTCGTCGCAACGCAACATCGAGTCGCAAGATACATGGTACCTTTGTCTTTATCCACTTGTGCATGTTGGTTTGTTTTTCCTCACCTTTGCTTCCTCCCAAGTCGTCATCTTGGTGGTTTGCAATATTTGTATCCACCAAGTCTTGTATGTAGCCATCAATTGGATCTTGCCTCCAATAATCCAGTGATGTTTGATGATCTTCATTTTTGCCTGTTAGTCTCACCAACCACATGTTTAGTGAGTCTTTGGAAACCCATCTAAGTTGTTCTCCTCTTGGGATCCCAACTTCACTTGATACGGACTCCGCATCCTCTTTTGGCTTAATCGTAAGCCAATCTTCAATAAGAGCTTTGCCCCTTTGGCAAACCGCGTCCACCGCTTGCTCCATGTTGAGTGTTGATCCTGGTGCCTTTGTGCGAGCCTTGCCTCCACGGCTCTTGGATGTCTCCGCCTCTGTTTTCTCACCATCGGACTCATCAATTGGTTCCTTTGGATTAGCCTCGCCCCCTTGGCGCTCGGACCCCTTGTCCTTGATTAGCTGCACCTGGGCTCCCATGAGTTGTCCCTCCTTGTGAGATTCGCCTCCTTGGCGCTCGAGGTCTTCATCCAAGCGTTGCTCCACATGATATAGGCCCAAGTTTTCCACCACGGAAGTGTTGCCCCCTTGGCAACCAAACTCTTCATCTTGCATATGCTCGATGTCAAGTTCTTCAAAAGAAGTCATCACCTGACTTTCCAATTCTTCCTCATCAGCAACATGAGCCAATTTCTCTTGGCTCTCGGACTCGACATACTCGGTCATCACATCATCCTTGGTGTCGTAGTCCGTGTACTCTTCAGCTTCCAAAGATGCTTGTCTTCTTGGACAGCTTGGCGTCGTATGATCCCCGATGCACCATATGCACCTTGGTTTAGGAGCATTCACCACTGGGCAATCCGCTAGACCATGGTTCCCCTTGCATGCGAAGCAGCGTTTTGGCACCATCGATCTTGATCCAACATCATCCTCATCTCGAAGGGTTGATAGCCTACACCGTGTAGTTTTGTGTTGTCCCATAAGTTCCATTTTATGATTATACTTTGCGTACCTTGGATCATATTTCCGCCGGAACTCCATCTTGAATTCATCCCAATCCTTATCCTGATTAGGATTAAGACTCATCCACCAGTTGTACGCATCCCAAGTGAGGTAAACCGACGCAATTCCAGCGCGTATGTTTCCTTTTATCTCCTTCGCTTGGAAGTACCGCTCCATATCCGCAAGAAAGAGATCCACCTCCTCACTCATCCCGAGTCCAATGAACTCCTTTGGCTTGGGAACTTCATCTTCAAAATCATCATAAGGTGTCTCCTTGTCATAGTGTGATTCTAATTCTCCAAGCTCATCATCCATTTCTTCCAACTCGGTTGGGAATCCCTCTTCCCAACTCAACCGTTCATTGCTAGAACGCGCATCCAGCATCTCCATGGGAAGTCCATCCTCATGTTCCACCAGATCTTTTGCCGAGGGTTTGGTCCATACGACCTCACCCACCATGCCTGAGGCCCCTGCCCCTGCAATCATGCGATTCCACCAATCCACCGCCACGTGCTTCTCAACTTCCTTCATTCTCTTTTTCTCCTTGGCCGCCTTGCCACGCTCATCAACAATGCGAGAGTTGTTGATCCCTTTCAAAGCTATCTACTCTTGATCTTCACGAACCACGCACTTGAGTCAACCTGAGTCAACCCCGGTCAACCTCCCTCTGATACCAACTGTCACGGACTTGTCCCCTTGACAATGTCGCGTGCGGCCTTAGCTCCTCGTGCGCCCTTCGCAACTAGCTAAGTCAGCCTTCTCCAACGATCGTGGTGGCAAGATGGATAAGAGAACACTTAGAAAGGGAGAGCAAGAGAGAGAGAGAAAGTAATAGATCAAAGAGCTTTGAATGGCAAGAGAGCTTGGTGGGGGAAAGAATGCTTTTCTGAATCTTTCTGAATGTCTGAATACCTCTACAAATGAATCCTCATCCCCTTTTATAGCTTCCAAGGGGTTTTCCCTCCAACCAAGGGAAGACTCTAGAAACCCTCTATTCTAGATCCTTCTATACATCTCTACACTCTTTCATGGCTATATACAAGCCTAATCCACAACCCTCAAGAGTATTCTAGAGAATTCTAGACTACTCCCAATATATACAAGACTCCAAACCATTCTAGATACTCCTAGAGTTATCTAGATGGTTCTACACTTCACTAATACATTCTAGATTATTCTAACTTCTTCTAGAATAGTCTAGTAGTATCCATACCAATCTATAATATTCTAGATCATTCCGCATGACTCTAGAATAGCCTGGAAGACTCCACATCCTTCTGGAAGCTTCCGTCATCTTCAAGACCTCTCTCCAGTGTTCTGGAGACTTCCGTATTCGTTTACGCCAAAGTGTATCACGAATGTGCTCCAGCCTAGCACATCTTGTTGCCATCTTTTGCATGAGAGGCATACCCCCATGCCTCCTAGTGCGATCCTTGTCTTGGTGCCTTGCATATCTCTTGGAGTAATCCCTCCACTCCACTCTATGCTTGAACACAATGCTTCTATAACAAGTATCGGTCTTCTTTGTCATGTTGACACGCCACCACCATTGCCATTCTTTGCCACCATCCTGGATGACAAGATTAAGCCTTTGCACTAAGACTTTCCACCTTATGTCATGGCTATCACAGACGCGCCATGGCCTCATCTCCTCTTTGCACATATGACGCCCCGGTCGTGCATATCCCTTGTGAACTATCGGCCATGTTCCATCGCATCTTCGTATCCTCCATGCCCTCCATGGTCTTCCACACAGACGTTGTGACCAAGCCACGATCCCGTAGTGCCCACATAGGGATCTTGCTCCATGATGCACGATCCGCTTTACGCTCTCCTTGCGTATGCCTGTATTGAGTATTAAGCCATTGTTGTAACAAGGGCTCCCACACCCAAGTCTTCGCCACCTTTGAAGCCTTGTTTCTTCGTAATATGGCTTATCATGCCATATGCATGCGAGTTGATGGTCACGGACGCGCCACAAACTGTAAGCCCGTGACAGTGAGCCCAATTCAAGAGAACTCCCTACACTAGAACATGCTACCCATCCAAATTATATGTATGTTGAATGAAATATCTGCATATGGTGTGCAGTTATGGGTCCTGAAACCACAGCCTAAAAATCCATTAAATATTGTAGAGAAATACGAAACCTTGTATATATTTCCTCTAACTGTAAATACAGAGTATGAATACATATATATAGGAGGGAGAAAGAGAAAATAAATCCTATACAAGATGTGAGACTAAACAATAAGAGGCTACATGGGCTCCAATATGGGCCTTTACGTGGGCTTTTCTAACACTCCCCCGCAAGCTGGAGCGTATAAGTCATAAGCACCCAGCTTGGATAGGAATTGATAAAATAGGGTACTTGGTAGGGCCTTGGTGAGAATATCAGCAACTTGGTCAGTACCCGGAACATGCTTTAATTCTATCTTCTTCATTTGAACTTTCTCCTGAATGAAGTGACAGTCCACTTCAATGTGTTTCGTTCTTTCGTGGAAGACTGGGTTCTTAGCTATGTGTATAGCAGCTTGACTGTCACATAGTAAGATAGCAGGCGAGAAAAGTTTTGCTCCTAGATCAGCAAGGAGACTTTCAAGCCATGTGAGTTCAGAAACAACTGATGCCATCGAACGGTATTCTGCCTCAGCTGAAGATCGAGCAACCACAGCTTGTTTCTTACTACGCCAGGTAACCAGGTGACCTCCAAAGTAAGTACAAAAACCACTGGTAGACCGGCGATCATCCAGAGACCCCGCATAATTTGCATCTGAGTATGCAACCAATGTTGGAGTAGAAGACGAGGTTTTATATACCAGCCCTTGACCAGGGGCTATTTTTAGATATTTCATGATACGCTCGACAACTTGTAGATGAGATATCCGAGGAGAATGCATAAACCAGCTGACCACCCCAACTGCAATGGATATGTCTGGTTTCGTGATTGTCAAGTAAATAAGCTTTCCAACAAGCCGTCGATAGTATTCTGGATTTGGAAGAACAAGATCATCATCCGAGGCATGTGCACACAGCTTGTGATTGACATCCATAGGAGTGTTAACTGGTTTGCATCCAGAGTAGCCAGCATCCTGAAGAAGATCGAGACAATACTTCCGTTGAGAGAGGACAAGTCCATCAGGACGTCTCGCGATCTCAAGACCAAGGAAGTATCGAAGGTTCCCCAGATCTTTGGTTTGAAAGACGGAACTGAGATGTTGTTTGATCGCTTGTATTCCCTTTGAATCATCGCCTGTGATTAGGATGTCGTCGACATATACTAACAGAAGAACCGTGCATGTAGTCCGATGTCGAGTGAACAGAGAGAAGTCTGCCGAGCTCCGAGTAAAGCCAACTTCCCGGACAGCCTTACTGAACTTATCAAACCATGCCCGGGGGGATTGTTTGAGACCATTTATGGATTTCTTAAGATGACATACTCGGGACTCCCCCGTGGTCTCAAACCTGGGAGGTTGCTGCATGTATACTGTTTCTTGTAGGTCGCCATTTAAAAAGGCATTTTTGATATCCAACTGATGGAGTGACCATTGACGATGCACAACCATGGAGAGAAGGACACGAACTGTGTTGAGCTTGGCCACCGGAGAAAACGTTTCCTCATAGTCGAAACCTTGCTGTTGAGTGAAGTCACGAGCCACCAGACGGGCTTTAAGACGGTCAATTGTCCCATCCGGAGCATGCTTGATTACAAAGACCCATTTGCAACCAACAGTAGTGTGGCCTAAGGCTGAGCATAATAATCGAAACTCGATAATCGCTCGAATTTTCAATCGAATCGAAATCGAAATACAATGATTCGAATCAGTTTGACTCGAATCAAAATGATTCGAAATAATTTTCGAGTCGATTTCGAGCTGATCATGATTGCTAGGCTATTCGGCGTTTCCGCTGTCAGTTGTGTCCTGGGAAAGTGGGAATCATTAAAATATTAAATAATTGCAGCAGCCTGACAGCCCCACATTTTCATTCTTTTCTTGATAATAGGAATCATAATTATGACTACACCTACACGGTTACATTGTCCAGGTTTATCCTAGTTTGTTTTATGAAGTTTTTTTTATGGGACTATTATAGTTTCTAAAATTGTTAATGCTATAAATTTGCTTGAGGTTCTATGTGCAGGTTAAGCGATCATGTCCAAGTTATATATATATATATATTGTTGTTCGTTTATTTATGATGGTAAATGCATTTGATATTTAGGAAGATATATATGCACGCATATGTTTTTATAATAGAAATATACGCGTTCTCGATTGCTTGGGAAAATGATAAGCAGCTCTATTACTTGATTATAAATCAATAAATATGCATGCAGCTTCGATTTAACACAACATGCTCAGCTATCTTAAATAATATAAATATTAAGTGATCAACTACTAAACGACATGCTCAGGTATCTTACATTTATTGTGATTTAAAAATGTCTTTAATGATGATCTCCATAGTTGATTAAAAAAATTATTTAACACTAATGTATTAATGTGTAATAAATTAGTTTTTATAAAAAAAATAATTAATTTCGAGGCGACTCGAAATTGATTCGAACCGGCTCGGAATCGAATCGATTTCGAGTCGAGCCGGCTCGACTCGAAATCGATTTCGAGTTCGAGCCGATTTCAAGCCGACTTCGAGTCGAAAATTTCGATTTCGAGCCGAGTTGAAATCGACCGGAATCGACTCGATATCAGGCCTAGTGTGGCCTGGAGGTAGAGGAACAAGATCCCATGTCTGATTAGCCCAGAGAGCTGTCATTTCGTCGTCCATGGCTGCCCGCCAGCCCGGATGTTGGAGAGCCTCCTGCACAGAGTTAGGGATAGAAATAGAGGACAGAGAAGTAGCAAAGGTGTGTAGCGGCGGGGACAAGCGATGTAAAGATACATAGTTCGCCATGGGATGAGCGGTGGAGGCTGGTGCCGGATCAGCAGGTTGCATAGTGTCAGAGGTCGAGGCCGACTGCATTGGGGGCGACGGAGCGAGGAAGGCGACGAGTGTAGACACGGAGAAGGGGAGGCTTGTTGGGAGCGGGAGCCGAGGCAGGAAGGAGGGATGGTGGAGAGGTGACTGAGATTATAGGTCTAGGTAAAGATTGTGGTGGAAGAGGGGGATTTTGGTAGGAGAAGAAATGTTGATCTTCCCGGAAGGTAACATCAACCGAGACTGTCACCTTGCGGGTAGTAGGAGAGTAGCAGACATATCCTTTCTGAGTACGGGAGTCACCGACGAACACGTGTTTGGCTGCTCGTGGTGCCAACTTGTCTGTGGACGGACCAAGTAAGTGAACGTAGCAGGTACATCCAAAGATTCGAGGGGTGAGAGAGAATGGTGGAGTAGTTGGGAAGAGGAGACTGAACGGAGTAGCATTATTAAGGATGGAGGAAGGTAGACGGTTGATGAGGTAGCATGCTGTTGACAGCGCAAAGTTCCAATAGGCCTTGGGCACCCGCATTTGAATCATGATGGAGCGAGCAACATCAAGAAGATGTCTATTTTTGCGTTCAACAACACCGTTTTGTTGGGGTGTATAAGCACAAGACGTTTGATGAATAATCCCAAATTCTGAGCAGAGATTGGTAAATTCATGGCTAGTGTATTCGCGAGCGTTATCCATTCGAAGGGTTTTGATTGGTTCGGAAAACTGAGTGCGAATCTCAAGGACGAACGTGCGGAACACACGGGGAAGCTCAGAGCGATCACAAAGTAAGTATAGCCAGGTCGTTCGAGAATAATCATCAATAAACGTTATAAAGTAGCGATAACTAGAAACACTTTGAATTTTATACGACCCCCAAATATCAGAATGTACTAAAACAAAAGGAGCAGAGCTCCGAGTACAATGAGGAGAAAATGATGAGCGGTGTTGTTTACCCAGAATACATGAATCACAACTAAAAGAAGGAAGATAAATCTCTGGAAGAGCCTTCCGGAGGACTGGAAGAGGAGCATGTCCGAGACGTCGGTGCCAATCAACTGAGGAGACGGAAGAGAGGATGGTAGGGGGGCTTCAAAAATGTAGAGCCCATTTTGCAGTCGTCCTTTAACAATGATACTCTGCGTCCGTCGATCCTGCATAAGAAAGGAAGAGGAGGTGAATGTCACAGAGCAATTCAAATCTGTGGTGAGGCGACTGACAAAAAGTAAATTAAACGGGGAGCCCGGGACATGAAGAGCCGAGCGGAGGGAGAGAGAGGAATTGAGAGGAATATCAGCGAAGCCGGAGACAGGGGCGGTGTCGCCATTGGCCACTGTGATATATTTAGGATGCGGAGAGTTCAAGTATTGAGGTGGCTTCAGTGAGGTGATGTGATGAGTAGCACTTGAGTCCACTATCCAACGTGGACTAGTGGAGAGACAAGCGATACCTTCATTGGAGATGGAGGCGGCGGAGGCAACGGAGGCGGGCGGGCGGCTGAGCATGCCATGAAGTTGTTGGAGCTGGAGGCGGACATCTTCGAGGTCAGCACGAGTGGCAGATGGACTTTCGACAGCACGATTTGCAGCAGGACGAGGAAGACCATGTTTGCGGTAGCAGGTCGCCTCGAAGTGTCCATCCTTACCACAGAAGGAACACTTAGGACGTGTTCGGCCACCACGACCCCGTCCTTGAGAACCTGAACGTCCCCCACGAGCAGGAGGAGGGAGAGGGAGTAATGGTGCAGAAGCTTTCTGAAGTAGAGCTGGTGAGTGAGGTCCCGTAGTATCAGGAGGAGGTGATACCTTTAGGAGCATGAAGCACACATCAGAGAGAGACGGAGTAGCAGCGGATGAGAGGATCTGGGCTCGAATGCTCTGAAGATGAGGAGGGACACGAGCCATCATCATGGCAATACAAACTGCTTCCTTCTGAGAACGTTGGAGCAGCGAGATCTATAGTAGCAGGCTGATGTCGGATCCAGGTTTCGGCCAGCGTCTTAACCTGAGCAACAAAGGAGGTCAAGTCGGCTGCACCACCAGTGTCAAGAGTCTGAAGATCCGTGATAATGTCATAGAGGTGCTGGAGACTGTCCTTCCCGGAGTAGAGAGAATGGAGCTCGTCACACATTGCCTTGGCCGTCTCGTGATACATGGCCATTCGATAGGGTTCGCCATCAAGAGAGTTGAGGAGCCAAGTCTGAACACGGCCATCGCCTCGTAGCCATTCATCCGTAGGTGCAGAAGGAGGATCCTTTTGGAGATGATGCAAAAGTCCCTTAGATTGGAAGACCCGTTTGACAGAATGCACCCATTCGACAAAGTTCTTCTTCCCGGCAAGGGAGATGGTGGTGATCCGCAACTCATCACGCACCTCCGGAGCAGGAGACATGCGACCTGCAGGAGAGGATGCGGGCAGCTCTGAGGATTCCGTCGAAGATCCCATGGAATCACAACGGAGAGGGGACTCGGGTCAAGACCGCGAGCAGGATCGCAACAGAGGATGTTGATCGCTGGGACTGTCAACAGAGGAAAGGATGCTGATCGCTGCAGAGGATGCTGATCGCTGGGAGGAAGCCGCTTGATCGCTGGGAGGAGGTCGCTTGATTTCAGGAAGCTCGACAGACCGCTGGAGGAAGACTACTGGAGCGGCAGGTCGCTGTAGAGGAGGCCGCTGGAGCTCGGCAGAGGAGATCGCTGCAGAGAAGAGGTAGGAGATCGCAAAAGAGCTCGTAGGAGCAGACCGTCGAGTAGAGCAACTGGGAGGAGGCCGCACGAGCTCGGCAGACCACTTGAAGGGAGAGATCGATGAGGAGATCGCAGAGGAGCTCGCAGGAGGAGCAGACCGTCGAGAGGGGCCGCTGGGAGGAGGCCGCACGAGATCGGCAGGGAGATCGCTAAGCGAGATCGGCACGAGATCGCTGAGCGGGATCGGCAGGGAGAAGACCGCTTGGAGTAGGCCGCACGAGCTCGGTAGATCGCTGAGCGAGACCGGCAGTGAGAAGACGCTGAGCGAGCAGCGCAGAGAGAAAAAAAAAGGAGGGGGGGGGGGGCACTTGACAGAGAAGGAGGCTATAAGAAGCCGATTAGCATTCGCAGGGGGGGGGGGAAGAAAAAAAATGGCAGATGTCGCAGGGGTGGTGTGCGGTCACAGAAAAACGAGACCGCCAAGACAAGAAGCTCGCAGGGGGAGCTCGCAGGAAGGGGCTGGCGGTCACAAAAATTTGAGACCGCAGGTCCGGACCAAATGCTCTGATACCATGTAGAGAAATACGAAACCTTGTATATATTTCCTCTAACTGTAAATACAGAGTATATATACATATATATAGGAGGGAGAAAGAGAAAATAAATCCTATACAAGATGGAGACTAAACAATAAGAGGCTACATGGGCTCCAATATGGGCCTTTACATGTGCTTTTCTAACAAATATTATATAATATCTATCTGAAACAATAAAAGCGAAACTCAAATCAATTCACATTAATTATAATAGAAACCCCTGATAATTACCTTAAGTAATAAAATTGAAATATAATAAAACAATCACTCAGAATGGATATAATTTGTGATGATACCAAGCTACTAAAGCTAAATCAATCACTACCCACATATGCTTCTGAGTTTACTCCTGCCATGGCAAGACTCTCCTAAAAAATGTCAGAACTAGTTGAGTTTGCATGAAACTACGGCTCCGTTTGGGGGGACTTATTTTCACCGGTCAAGCGGTTATGACCGGTGAAAATAAGTTCCCCCAAACGGAGCCTACATGTCTATCAATACTTTAGGTAGACGCAAGAAAAGAAAGATGACATTCTATAGTAATCATAAGGCATTCTGAATAAACATGACATTTGTATATCTTTTTTGAACATTGACATAAAAATGAATAATAAAAATCTCTAGTGTGAATCATCATATGTTATTATCATCAGTACATTCAATTAAAGCCTCTTGACCTCAATCATTAGACCAAGACCATCATAACCCATAAAGAGATTAAGGTTTCTCATACTCTTTGAGGTTAAGAAACTAGCTCTCGCATGACCAGCAGTCATGCCAGTAACTCATTCCATGAGGAAATAGCGTATACAAATTGGTAGTATTTCCATCAAACCTACCACAAGGGTTCTTCACATGGCCATATACAAGCATTCATCCTTATGAATCATATCTTTTGTATAAATAAAGGCATCTAAATACTCATGCAAATCATTAAAAGATCATAAGACATTGGGATCATGTAATTTTTGCAAACACACTTTATATACACACTTTAGTCACTCTATATACAGATGTTAAAAACTGATTTTAAGCAAAAAGCAAATCATCGTGACAAAAAAAGAAAGGTGATAATTTGTAACTCCAAGTAGTTATGAGGAGTTAAATGTATTTAAATTATTACATGAAGACTAGATAAAAGCATTTAGTATACCTTCATGAATGATTGTAACATGAAGAGCAAAGTTGGTCGAAGCTCTTGAATAGCTAAAATCAAACACAAAAGGAATCAAAGAAACCACTATGGATTATGCAGTGAAAACTGATAAGCATGCATGAAGAAACTACATGCTTTATTTTTAGGAGCGCACAAGTAAAACATGAGATGTAACTTCAATGCACAAATACTGCTTAAAGAAAATAAGCAGCAAATAAGATCAAAATAGAAAGAGCATGAAGGTAATTTAATATAAAGTAAGGGGATTCAATCCTTCAGTAGACTTAGCTTCTGCAAGGCTGAAAAAATTTCGCTGGAGCTACAGCCATTCTCGGTTTCAACAATATTAGGGCTATCGAATGCAACAACATCCTCGAGGGCATAGTTCCTGGTCGAGATTAGGGGTTTCGGAGCATCGCAAACTCCCTTCAGTATTACAGTTTTGTGGATTCCTCCAAGCAGTCCATCATAATCAGTGTCACCACTTTCACCAATAAAGACAACCAAGTTTGACAAGTCTGTGCCCCATCTCACGTGCAGGTACCTGGAGAAATCTCAGTTTAAGCTTTGGAGGTTCGTGGATATAATTTAATGGAAGGTGAAAGATAATACAAAAAGGAAATAAAATAAATTGAAAAAAAAGTGTCAACAGCACATAATAAATTCTGTTGTAAGAGGTACGAAGATAACCAAAACACGAAGGGTTTAGCGCTTCTGAGTTAAAATTCGCGAGGACAGCTTTTTGGGGGAAGCGATAAAACTGCCTTCTCCATAGGTACACAAACTCTGATGTGTTAGCATGTAGAAGATTTGTGCAGAGAAGAATTGTCTTCGTGAAGTTGGGATTAGTGTTAAAAATTTATATGGATAAAAGCTCAACAGATGTAGTCATAGCCCAATAGTGCATATATAACTTCACTTTATGAGTATATACAATTCTCCTAGTAGCTTTTGTTCAGATAGGTTATTGGTGTAATACTTCGACCCGCTTAAGTTTAAAAATGTGATTATTGTTTCATAAAATATAACGTTGTTTCACGTATGTTGTCGCGCACAAAAGGTTTAAAATATTTCCTAAACTTTAATAAAAATAAATGCGAAATTAAAATGAAATGCACAAGACTCCCTGATGATGAAAAAAACATGAGGTAGCTGAAAACGCGTGCGGTTTTTTTTATTCAGGTTATTACTATCATAATATTAGTAGTAGTAGTTAGTATAAGTGTTGGAAATATGCGTATATTTCATATATGTTTCATTTTAGCCTACAATTACTATTGTAACCCCAGTCTTACCCTCCTATATATTTAGTGGATTTATTGAATAGAATATGATTTCACTTTTGCCAACATGGTATCAGAGGCAGGTTTCTCTCCGGTTTTGTGGTCGGTTCCCTCTTAGCACCGGATATGTAGATCTAACTCTATGAATTGTTCAGTAACTTTCTTTCCCACCTCTTGTACTTTTAGGACCTGAAGACGAGAACGGTGATTGGCTCTGGTAGACTGTGCAATGGGCTATATGTGATCGACCCTTCCAGCTCCACATCCTCAAGTTCTACTTCGTCTCCGCAGGCTCTCCGCATGGATTCGCCCTTTCTAACATTGTCGCCTTGGACATCCCCCTATCTCTACTATGAAACTTTTGCTTCCTACTATTTCTAGTATTTTGTTTAATGGTTTTAATTGTGATGTATGTGAACTTAGCAAACATCACCGGACTTCCCTTCCTGTAATGTCTCCTCGGAACTCTGTTCCGTTTGCTCTTATTCATACTGATGTTTGGGGACATTGTCCCACTCCCTCTATATCTGGTTGCGTGTGGTTTGTTTCCTTTATTGACTGTTATTCTTGTTGTACTTGGGTGTATTTGATGAACAGTAAAAACGAAGTGTTTCCTCACTTTCAGCGTTTCCATAACATGATTGCTACCCAATTTAGTGCTACAATTAAAATTTTCCGCAGTGACAATGGTCGGGAGTATATTGACTCCCGCTTTGAGAGGTACCTGAGTGACCTTGGCATCATCCATCAAACCTCTTGTGTCTACACCCCCGCTCATAATGGAGTCGTTGAACGCAAGAATCGTCATCTCCATGAGGTGGCTCAGTGTCTTCTTCTTCGCATGAACCTCCCTAAATATTATTGGGGTGATGCAGTTTTGACTGCGGACTACCTCATCAATAGACTCCATACCCGAGTTCTTGGTTATCAGACTCCTTTGTCCACCCTAAGTGTTCGTCCCACTCACTCCTTGCCTCGTATCTTGGGTGTGTGTGTTTCGTCCATATACACCCTAAATCCAAACATGAACCCCGAGCTCTGCGACGTGACTTCATCGGTTATTCTCCAACTCTGAAGGGCTACAAGTGTTTCTATCCTGTTACTAAGCGAACGTTCGTAATTATGGATGTCACCTTCCGGGAATCTGAAGCTTACTATGGGACCTCACTTCAGGGGGAGTTGATTACTAGTGAAGTGAGTCTCCCTTCTCTTCCTTTGCCTATTGTTCCTTCCTTTCCTTCTTCCACTCCATTGCATTGCGATCCGGTGGTGCCTTCCATCCTTGGGGATCCAGTTGTTCCACCACGTCCTCCATTGCAGGTCTACACTCGGAGAAGGAGGGGTACGAATACACAGGCCTTGCCCACACTACCTGGGTCAACATCTGATCTGTCTTCCGATACGGACAGAGGTAATGTTTTTCAACCCAGCATCCTCTTTCTAACTTTGTGACCTCTGACTCTTTGACTTCTACAGATAGAACATTTATCACCTCCTTGTCTTCAATTCATATTCCTCGCTCTTGGCAGGAAGCTCTTGAGCACAATGAGTGGAAGGCTGCCATGTTGGAGGAAATTGTGTCCCTTGATAAAAATCATACGTGGGGTCTTGTGCACCTACCTCAAGGGAAAACCGTTGTGGGATGTAAGTGGGTCTTCTCTGTGAAGCAAAACCCCCAAGGTCTCGTTGAACGACGCAAAGCTCGATTGGTTGCTAGAGGCTATACTCAGACCGCGGGTATTGATTATCAGGAGACTTTTGCTCCTGTTGCAAAAATGAACTAAATCAGGATATTGCTCTTATGTGCGGTATATAAAGGGTGGAATCTCAGTCAGTTGGACGTGAAGAATGTCTTCCTTCATGGGGACTTAGAGGAGGAAGTCTACATGTCACTACCACCTGGTTTTCTTCCCTAAGAGTCCGCAGGAAAGGTTTGTAGGTTGAAGAAAGCTCTGTACGCCTTAAAACAATCCCCACGTGCCTGGTTTAGAAGGTTTCACCGGGCAATGACGACCTTTGGATACAAACAGAGTAATGTTAACCATACCCTGTTTGTAAAACACCGACAAGGCAAGTTGACGGCCCTTATCGTCTACATGGATGATATAGTTATAACTGGTGATGACACAAAGGAGATTAACCATCGGAAATCCTGATTGGCAAGAGAGTTTGAAGTGAAGGACCTTGGATCCCTCAAGTACTTTCTTGGCATTGAAGTGGCCAGATATCGGCATGACATCTTTATATTTCAACGTAGGTATATCCTAGACTTATTAGAAACATCTGGGATGATTGGATGTATACCTGCTGACACCCCTATTGAGGCCAATCATAAGCTTGGGAGAGATGGTGGAGAGGTGGTTGATGACATACTTGGTATCCAACGTCTGGTGGGGAAGCTTATATCTCTCTCTCATACCCGTCTGAATATCTCATACGCTGTAGGGGTTCTCAGCCAATACATGCACTCACCGAGATCACATCACCTTGATGTTGCCTACAGGGCCTTGTGATACCTCAAATACTCTCCTGGCAAGGGTGTTCTATTCTCCCCAACAAAGCATTAACCATAGAAATCTACAAGGATGCGGACTGGGCTGTTTCTATTGATGATCGGAGATCTACATCTGTATATTGTTCCCTAGTTGGGGGCAATCTGATGACCTGGAGGAGTAAGAAGCACATGTTATGGCCAGATCCAGTGCAGAAGCTGAGTTCAGAGCAATGGCACATGGGATATGTGAAGGATTATGGATCCAGTCGATTATGCGGGATCTTAGTAGTGTGTGCAGGAAACCAATCATGATTTATTATGATAACAAAGCTGCTATCAGCATTGCCCACAACCCAGTCCAACATGATCGTACAAAGAATGTAGAAGTGACATTTTATCAAGGAAAACAAAGTGAGGGGGATTGTGAGTACTCCTTTCGTCACTTCCAACCAACAGCTGACAGATGCTCTCACAAAGGGATTAAGTCGGTGTTCCTTTGACAAAATATTGGGCAAGTTAGGCATGACGGATATTACATGCCCAACTTGAGGGGGAGTGTTGGAAATATGCGTATATTCCATATATGTTTCATTTTAGCCTATAATTACTGTTGTAACCCAAGTCTTACCCTCCTATTTATAAAGGAGTGGGTTTATTGAATAGAATATGATTTCACTTTCGTCAACAATAAGTTATGTTATTATTATATGAATGCTTCGGCTGTATTAAATGATATTTGTTGAATAATAGAAAAAAAATACTTGATTTCTTTATTCATCTCTCAAGGGGGCATTATATAGGACTTGCATGGACTCTTAAAGTTAAAACTGCATTGTGGGACTAAACCCAAATACACCTAGAGTCTCTAATAGACCGACATTGAACTCGATATTTCCAACACTCCCCTTCAAGATGGCGGGGAAACCTTCAGCTTGAAAACACCAAGTAAAGGCAATGGAGGCAGACGATGTGAGATAAAACATCAGACGAGGCACTGGGGAAAAAGTCCAAACCGGGGAATCAAACCGGAGACATAGTCACACACGACGTAGACCCACACACGACGCAGGTCCCACACATGACGTGCACTCGCAGGAAACAGGTCAACCAACATCATCAACACACACATGTGGAAGGTAACAAAAGATGTGGGGCTAATCATCAAACGTGCAACCGAGGATAATCCGTCAGGAACAATCTGTCGAGGATAATCCGCACAAAGGGCGGTCCCACACAACACAGTCCCGCAAGACACGGTGTCACACGACATAACCCGTTGAGATTAAGACAACCAACAACGATCGTACCACAACATATGTACCAATGGAAAGAAACGACATGGGCCTAGAGTCAGTGTGGGACTAAAGCGAGAGTCGGGAAATATCATCTGAGTCGTCTTCGTCCCAAACACTCCCTCTCACGTGGAACACATGGGCATGAAGGCATAAAACACACAGTAAACCTAAACAGCAGGAAGACTGAATAATACGACGTAAAAGACTGATAAAGACAAAAAACAATAAAAAAACTTCAGCATCGGCAAGAGATCAGCACCCGGGAAGGGGTAGCAATGGCTGGAATTAGTCGAAGCATGAGGGGCAGCGGCTGGAGTCGACTGGAATCGACCAAATAATGAAGGGGCAGCGGCTGGATGCGGCTAAAATTGTCCGAAGAAAGAAGGGTCGTGGCATGAATCGGTAGAGGGAAGCTTGAGCCCTGATCTGGAGGTCGGAGCACGCCAAAGGATGAAAACACGCCGTGGATAGAGGCAGCCAACAGGATTTCTGCCTTGGAAGAAGCGACGGTATCAACTAGCGATGGGCCTGTCGGGATGAAAAAATGGGCACGAGATCTGCGAGGGAAATGTTGACGGAAGAAGCAGCAGGATGCGAAGAACGTCGATGTCGTCGGTATCAGAAGCAGACGCAGGGAGAAGCCCTAACCATCGACATTCCACACAACGTAGATGTCGACTAGAAGCAGCACAGGAGAGCAACAACACAGATTTGAGTCGATGTCGACAGGAAGAAGAGACTCGATGGGTACTCCAGACGGAATCGGCGATGGAGCAGGAGCCCACATGCTAAGTCGTGGATGTTGATGTCGAGGCTGATGCAGGTGGAAGAACGACGGGCTCGACGGGAAGAGTGAGTGGAGCCCTCCGTCGCTGTTGTTGTCGGGAGCTGAGCAGGGGGGATCAACAAGGCCAGCGGGAGCAGCGATTCCCCACAAAATCCCTAAGGCTTACGTGAGCTGGCAGAATGGAGAAAACAGAAAGTCCTCTAATACCATGTTGAATAATAGAAAATAAAATACTTGATGTATTTATTCATCCTGTAGGAAAAGCTGAAGCTTGTATGTATTACTTGTGTTGTAAAATACAAGGAGGGAATACATATTTATAGTAGAGAAGAGAGGAGAGAAAATCCTATACACAATGTGGGACTAAAGGAGAGAGAGAGAAATAAATACACTAATAAATACAAAAAAGGGGCCTAACTATGGGCCTTTGATATGGGCTTTTCTAACACTCCCCCGCAAGCTGGAGCGTACAAATCGTAGGCGCCAAGCTTGGATAAGCACTGATGATAGAGAGTACTGGACAGTGCCTTTGTGAGGACATCCGCAACCTGTTCAGTACCCGAAACATGCTTCAATTCAACCTTCTTCATCTGGACTTTCTCTCGAATGAAGTGACAGTCTACCTCAATATGTTTTGTTCTCTCGTGAAAGACGGGATTCTTGGCTATGTGTTTTGCAGCTTGGCTGTCACAGAGAAGGAGAGCAGGTGAGGGAAGCTTCATACCAAGATCCGTGAGAAGGCTTTCAAGCCACGTTAGTTCTGATACTACTGATGTCATTGCCCGATATTCTGCTTCAGCTGAAGATCGTGCAACTACTGCTTGTTTCTTGCTCCGCCAGGTGATCAAGTGTCCTCCAAAGTAAGTGCAAAAACAACTTGTTGATAGCCGATCATCTATGGACCCAGCATAGTCAGCATCTGAATATGCGACTAGATTTGGAGTTGAAGATGAGGTTTTGTACACAAGGCCTTGACCAGGAGCTGCCTTAAGATATCGGAGGATTCGTTCAACAGCCTGCAAGTGAGAACTCCGAGGGGCATGCATGTATCGGCTGACAATACCTACAGCAAATGATATATCTGGTCTTGTCACTGTGAGGTAGATCAATTTTCCGACCAGACGGCGATAATACTCCGGATTTTGCAGCTTTAGATCAGTGTCAGATGCCTGAGCAGAAATCTTGTGATTTACATCCATTGGAGTGTTGACTGGCTTGCATCCAGAGTAACCTGCATCGTGGAGAAGGTCGAGGCAGTATTTCCGCTGAGAGAGGACGAGACCATCAGATCGTCTGGCGACTTCTAAACCCAGGAAGTAGTTGAGATTTCCTAGATCTTTTGTCTGAAAGGCAGTGCTGAGATGTTGTTTGACCTTCTGTATCCCTTTGACATCATCTCCAGAAATGACGATGTCATCCACATAAACTAGCAGAATGACTGTTCCATTTGGCTGATGGCGAATGAACAGAGAGGAATCTGCCGAGCTCTGTTTGAAACCAAGTACCCGAAGTTCCTTACTGAACTTGTTGAACCAGTTCCGCGGGGATTGTTTGAGACCATACAGAGATTGCAACAATAGGCAGACCAGTGACTCCCCCGTGGTCTCAAACCCGAGAGGTTGTTCCATGTACACCGTCTCCTGTAGATCGCCATTGAGGAACGCATTTTTGATGTCCAATTGATAGAGGGGCCACCGTCGATGTACAACAATAGAGATGAGCACACGAACGGTATTCAGTTTCGCCACCGGAGAAAAGGTTTCCTCATAGTCAATGCCATGTTGTTGAGTATATCCACGAGCGACCAAACGAGCTTTCAGCCGATCAATAGTGCCATTTGGAGCATGTTTGGTGACGAAGACCCATTTACATCCAACTGTTTTCTGACCCGGAGGGCGGGGTACCAGAGTCCAGGTTTTGTTTGCCCAGAGAGCTGTCATTTCCTCTTCCATGGCAGCGCGCCAGCCAGGGTGTTGGAGAGCCTCCTGCACTGAGTGAGGAATAGCCACAGTAGACAAAGAAGTAGCAAGAGTTTTAAGTGGAGGGGAGAGACGATGCAGGGATACGTAGCTCGCCATTGGATGAGCGGTGGACTCTGCTACCGGATCAGCAGGACTTGGAGCACCAGAGGACGAGGACGACCGCGCAGGGGCAACGGGGCGGGAAGTGCGTCGGGAATAGACCTGGATAAGAGGCGGTCGGTAAGGAGGCGGAGTAGGGAGTGGTTGTGGCAGAGGTGGTGGAGGAGGCGTATTAACCGGGACGATGGGTCGCATGACGGGTTATGGGAGAGAAGGTGATGGAGAAGATGGTGCTAGAGCTGGAAAAAATGGCAGGTCTTCTCGGAAGGTTACGTCAGCGGACACCGAAATTCTCCGAGTGAGAGGAGAATAACAGACGTAGCCTTTCTGTGTATGGGAGTAGCCAACGAACATTTGCTTAGTCGCTCTGGGATCTAGTTTGTCCGTAGATGATCCCATGGAGTGGACGTAACACGTACAACCGAAGATTCGAGGTGTGAGAGGGAAGGCCGGAGTAGAGGGAAAGAGTAGACTGAACGGACTGGCATTGTTGAGTACGGAGGAGGGAAGGCGGTTTATAATGAAGCATGCGGTAGATATCGCAAAGTTCCAATAGACCTTAGGAACGTTCATGTGAATCATGATCGAGCGGGCCATATCAAGGAGATGTCGGTTCTTCCGTTCGGCCACACCGTTTTGTTGAGGGGTGTAAGCACATGAGGTTTGATGAATAATCCCGAATTCAGAGCATAAGCTCGAAAACTCATTGCCAGTGTATTCGCGAGCATTATCGGTGCGCAGCGTTTTGACGGTGGTGGAGAAGTGAGTGCGGGTTTCAAGGATAAATGCCTTAAACACACGAGGTAACTCAGAGCGCTCGCGAAGTAAGTATAGCCATGTTGTGCGGGAGTAATCATCAATAAAAGTAATAAAGTAACGAAATCCAGAGATACTACAAATTTTATAGGGAGCCCAAATATTGGAATGAATAAGATCAAAAGGAGCGGAGCTCCGAGTACAGGTTGCAGGAAAGGATGAACGCGGCTGTTTGCCGAAAATACATGATTCACATTGAAATGTAGAAAAAGATACATCAGGGAGTGCCTTCTTGAGGATAGGGAGAGGAGCATGGCCAAGACGCTGATGCCAGTCAGTAGAAGAGACAGAGGCGAGGATGGTGGGAGAGTCGTCGAGAAGGTAGAGCCCTTTGCGCAGCTGCCCTTTACCAATGGTAGTCCCCGTCCGTCGATCCTGTATCAGAAAAGAAGAACGTGAAAAGTGACGGAGCAATCCAAATCAGTAGTGAGACGGCTAACAGAGAGTAAGTTAAACGGGGAGCCCGGAACATGGAGTGCCGAGCGAAGAGAAATGGATGGGCTGAGAGATAGGGCAGCTGAGCCGGACACAGAGACAGTCGCTCCATTGGCCACAGTGATACACTTCGGATGAGGAGCACCCGAATACGTTGGCGGCTGAAGAGAGGTGATATGATGAGTGGCACCCGAATCCACTATCCAGCGAGGACTAGTGGAGAGACAAACGATACCTGGGCTGGAGACGGAGGCGACCGAGGCAGGTGGAGTCATCATCCCTTGGAATTGCTGGAACTGTAGGCGGAGAGCCTCAAGATCGGCACGAAGAGCCGAGGAGCTATCGTCAATGACTGCAGCAGTTGGTCGTGGAGGAGGAGGAGGGTTGTCAGCCTTCCGAAAGCAGGTGGACTCATAATGGCCATCACGACCACAGAACGAGCACTTCGGCCGTCCTCGTCCACCACGGCCCCTTCCACGGTAGGCCGACCGACCCCCTCGGCTAGAAGGAGGAAATGAAGGAGCAGGGACATTTTGGAGAAGAGCCGGTGAGGGAGGAGCAAGAGCCTCCGGAGGTTGTGATACTTTGAGTAGCATGGAGCAGACAACTGATAAGGAGGGGGTGGGAGTCGAGGCCAAGACCTGTGCACGAATACTCAGAAGATGTGGAGGAACACGGGCCATTAGCAGAGCAATGCAGACGGCCTCCCTTTGCGCGCGCTGAGTGGCAAGATCAGAGGTGGGCGGCTGGTGTTGAAGCCATGCTTCGGATAGAGACTTGACCCGAGCGACAACAGAGGTAATGTTTGGTCCACTGGTGTCCAGAGCCTGAAGATCAGAGATAATGTCGAAGAGACTTTGAAGGCTGTCCTTGCCGGAGTATAAGGAGTGGAGCTCGTCCCACATCCCTTTGGCCGTGGGCAGGTACATGACCATTTCATATGGTTCGCCCTCCAAAGAGTTAAGGATCCAGGTCTGGACCCGACCATCAGTCTTGAGCCACTCAGGAGGAGTAGGAGCCGGGGGATCATCGGTAAGATGAGGGAGAAGACCCTTGGCCTGGAGGACCCGGCGGATTGAGTGACCCCAAGGAATGAAGTTTTTCTTCCCGGAGAGGGAGAGAGTAGTAATTCGCAGCTCATCACGGAACTCACTAGGAGGGTGTTGTTGGACGATCTCAGTAGGCAAAGCCGAGGAGTTCTCAGATGAGCCCATTATAGCAGAGAGAGCGGCGGACTGAAGATAAGCAAAGGGGGGGGGGACTGCTGCTGGAGATCGCTTGAGGGAGATCGCTGCTGAGGGAGTTCGGCTAGCGGGAGAGGTCGGCAAGGGCTGACCGCTGGAGGAGCAGACGCCGAACGGGGCTGATCGCTGAGCAGACCGGTGCGAGCAGGAGACAGTCCGCAGAAAAAGGTCGCAGGAGACACGCTGCTGGGAAGGCCGCTGGGAATGCCGCTGGGAAGGAGAGACCGCAGGAGCAGGCCGCCGCTGGGAGAGCTCGCTTGGCGTTGAGATGCCGCACGGGCTGGAGCAGGCTACGATACAATGGAGGAAGCGTAAGCAAGAGGGTGCTGCGATTAGAGGAACCCGCTGCAAGAGGGCGCTCGGCGGTCTGCGAGGAGAGCTCACTGGGGCAGAGGAGACCGCTGCTGAGGTGGGTGATTACTCTTGTGAGATCGGCGAAGGAGCTCGCTTCGGAGGAGAGATCGCTGCGGTCACAGTGATCGAGACTGCTGCTGTCGGAGGAAGGAGCTTGCTTCGATTTGGAGGAGGAGCTCGCTGGAGGTCGCAGCTGCGAGCAGATCGAAGGAGGCGCAGACCGCGCGAGACGGGGAGGAGGCCACAGCGACGTAAGGAGGAGAGGAAGCGGGGCCCACAAACAGCGGGAAGTCTATAAGAAGGCCCCGAGGAGGAGGCTGGACGGGAAGCTTTTCACGGGGAGCTCCAAGAGAGGCTGCGGTCAGAGAAGAGGGGTGCGGTCAGGATTTTGGTTACCGCAAAAGCAGGGAGGCCGCAGGTCCGTAACCTTGCTCTGATACCATGTAGGAAAAGCTGAAGCTTGTATGTATTACTTGTGTTGTAAAATACAAGGAGAGAATACATATTTATAGGAGAGAAGAGAGGAGAGAAAATCCTATACACAATGTGGGACTAAAGGAGAGAGAGAGAAATAAATACACTAATAAATACAAAAAAAGGGGCCTAACTATGGGCCTTTGATATGGCTTTTCTAACACATCCCTCAAGGGGGCATTATACAGGACTTACATGGACTCCTAAAGTTAAAACTGCAATGTAGGACTAACCCCAAATACACCTAAAGTCTTTAATAGACCGACATTGACTTGATATTTCTAACAATATTAAATGATTCAGGATAATAAATGCTATAAATATATATGTGGGTATGAATGTGAGCCTAATGTTTCATATTATGTCACTTCATTCCTAATGTTGTTTCATTTCATATAAATATATATGTGGGCCAACTGTTGTGATATTTAAAATCTAATGTTGTTTATGGCCGGCCAATAAGATCAATTTAATAAGACCATCAGGTTTAGGCAAGGTAGAACTATCTGGATTTGGGGAAAAGTCGTGCATGCCCCTCGGTTGACTCCATGTGTACGAGTGGTTTATGAGGAGGGTTCGATCGACATTTAGTATCGAATCTGCGTTGAAAACAGGGCTCGGCAATACCTCTTCGACTCTATCTTCTTTCCCTTGCGTGAGCCGGGTGGAAGAGAGGGGTTTAGGGCTTCTCAATCACTCACCTTCTTCATCTTCTTTTACTCACCTCTTCCTTCTTTTCACTCCTTGCCGAGTCTTGTGTGGTTGTGGCTTAAGGATTGAAAGGTTTGCTGGAAGAAAACAGGCTTTGGTTGTTCCTTCTGACGGCGTTTGGAGTTCTTTGGGGTATAATAGCATGACATTAATATTTCTTCCCATCTCTTCCCATCTCCTCCCCCACCCAACCTTCAAAAAAAAGAGAAGATGAATGGTCGGTTAAAATATACTTTGATTTAAGTGAAAGGTGGTTGCATCCCTTAATATTTGGGGTGAAAACCAAAACAACATAGAAAAAGAAATAATCAAGTAGATCGAGCATCAGTGGTCTCTTCCACGATCGGTGGGCTAGTGTTTGTCGCCTTCCTACGGGTGTAGACCCGCCACGATGTCTCTTCGGCGTGCACGTCCATAACATATTGGATATAGAAAATGAACACTGATTAAGAAATGAAACTAAACATTAAGAACCATTAAAAGTGCTCCCTAACCATAATAGATCCTTTAAAGATTATTGAATTATCCTCCTAGGATAGTAATATTCCTTCTGTAGATGTAACTCATGTTAATTAAGAAATAGAATTTATGTATCACAGAGAGGAATAAAAGACCAGTGGAGAATCTTAACATTCAAGATGGCATCGAACAAAGGACAAGATATTGATCCTAGGAGGGATAAAGTGAATGGGAAAACTTTGGTGAGTTCATATTTCTTTAGTTTCTTTCTTGCTATTTTTATTTATTTATGTTATGTTAATTCTATACTCATATTAAAGATGCACGGGCGACACAGGTCAAACGTAGGTGACTTATATGCAATGAAATGTACAAATTCTGAAGGGAGCATACAAAAATATTCAAATGATAACTCAAATGAAAATGTAAATGAAAATTCAAATGACAAAGGAAAATTCAAATGAAATGCAAAATGAAAAAGAAGAATCGCAATGATGCATAAGAGGAAGACATTGTTAAGGGTTAACCTTTTTGCAGGGGGTTGTGAATCGACCTGCTAAAGGAAATAATTGATTTATGTCTCCATAAAGATTCTGCACTTGTTGTTAGCTCTGAATCAAAATGTGTACACATGAAATGATTACTGCTGATTTTTACTGATAACTATTGCTATTGAAAAACTAATATGCCCTTAGCTATATCACACGTCACGAATGAAAGAAAAACAGAAGATAAGAAAAGAATGACATCAAGAAAATAGTTAAAATAGAAGAAAATTAAAAGAAGACATGTGTTAAGTAAATACAAATGTAATGAAAGAAAAACAGAAGATAAGAAAAGAATGACATCAAGAAAATAGTTAAAAAAGAAGACATGTGTTAAGTAAATACAAATGTTTTGAATGAAGAACGAAATCATTTCAATTATTAGTTTGTTCCTTTCATACTTCAACATATCTTTTTTATACATGTCTTTTTATTACTTAGCTCTTCAGCTCTTCATTTCAAGCTATGTACATAGTTTTTTTTATTACATGCTAGAATATTATTATTAATGTGTTAACGTTGCTTTCTCTTGCAATGGATTTAAATAGGTAAGATCTAACTTAGTCATATTTATGACCAACTCTTTATATTATAACATTTTTAGGGTCAGGAAAAGACGACGAGGAGACTATCAGTAAACTATCAGAGGAAGGGTGAAGGAAGATGATAGAAGATAAATATCATCTTTGGGTTCAAGTGATTACTAGGATGTTAGATAAACTGGACGAGTACAATCAAGACAAAAGGACACTTAGATTAGGACTAGAGTCTAAGGAGAGTCTAGTATTAGATTTATAGTGGCTACATTATAGTGTCTTTCTTTTGTACTTTGTATTTACAGTCATGTATAGTCATGTATGAGTAATATTGTTTATGATGATGTATCATATATCTGTTGATCTATGATATGATAGTTTATGCCTCTTTACACGCTACAATGCTCAGCCTTTTGTGATTAACAATAGTTAAATATTTATTTATGTTCAATCAAATAAAAAAACAACCCGTATACACTTATATTAAATCAAAAGGAAGAAAATAAATAGTTTATTGTGGCATGAACTCCAGAAGTCATTCAACACTCCCAGAACTCCAGAAGTTATTCAGCATTCAGATACACAGTTTTTTTCATTCAGCATTCAGATACACAGTTTTTTTCATTCAGCATTCGGGTATACAGTATAATTCCACACATTGAGGAATAGTGGGCCTAGTGGCATGAACAATCAGTCAATCACACATTCAGAATCAAATAGAAATAACATTCAGATTTCAGAATCAATATATATAATGTCAAATTGACAATCACAAGATTCACAACCATTTCACTCAATACCAAAATGTTATCATCATACACTGATACACAGTAGCAATGTAGCATTAATAATTTTTTAGATCAAATAGAATCATCATCTAGTAAATCGTCATTGGCATTGCATGAGCTTAGTTGGTTTGAGATACTCGTCATTTGCTCATAATTATCAACAAGATCTTCATCATCATTTGCAACGCTAAAATGATCTAGATCTTCATCCCCTTCAGCTACTAGTTCAAGATTAGCTTGAGCACCACTTCGTAAATTTCGAGCCCCAGTCCCAATAGCTCTCTCTACAGCTTCCCATGTGAGATCATCATCATCATAAACTAAAGCTTCCTCCAGTTTGTTCATCATCCACTCACTACTCCAATCTAGCTCATCAAGCACTAAAGGGTTGTAATTTCTTCCTTTTTCACGTCTTTCTTGGAATCGTGTTTGTAGACGACGATTATATTGGATGTATACAAGATCATTAAGCCTTTGATGCTCCAATCTATTTCTTTTCTTTGTGTGAATCTGAATCAAGATAGTTGCAAACTTGTTATTTGTTAGTGGATAAAACAAGTTCAATCTTAAATTAAATTTTTGTATACTTACAAACTCAAAAGTACTCCAGTTGCGCTCACAACTAGAAGAAGAACAACATAAGCCAAATATGCGCAATGCTACCTTTGTAAGGTCAACATTTGGTCCTCCATGTGTACCCCACCAATCCACTATTTATTTAAGACAAAAATAAATTAGTATAACATATAAGTAGTTTAAGAACAAATAAAAACGTAATCAATACTCACTTGGATTTAAGGTGGTTCGTTGCCTAATAACCATAGGCTTTCCAAAACTATTTCGAGATGCTTTATAGTTAGTGCCTTGCTCTGCAATCTTGTCTTGCAATTGTTGATCAGACACTAGTCTTGCAATAACATTATTGAAAGCATCTTGAAATTTCCAAGTATCATCGGGATGTTTTTCCTCATATTCAAAATATTTGTTTGGATTTAGAAACAAAGCCGCTCTATACAAATGTTGCTCCATTTGATTTGTCCACCTATTTTGAACAATATCAATAAGTTTTTTATCTTTTGTTTGGCTTCTTCCATTGCCACATATACTTCAGGCATAACTGGCCTTTCATCACCATCTACTAATCGCAACACGGCTATTAGTGGCTTTCCTCCTTTTAGGCAATCTCTTACTCCATTCCAAAAAACAGTTGAAAGTATTGCTTCAACAACTTGTTTTCCGGCTTCGGTTTTTGCCAGATTAGCAGCATTCCATGAAGGCGACACAAATAATAATTTCAACTTCTCCTCATGCTTACGCACACTTTGTAGAGTAAGGAATGATGTTGCAAATCTAGTCATTGAATGTCGGACTAGATCACCACCAATAGTAGTCCTTACTGCATCAAGTAAACGAGTGTGCCTGTAGATGAAATTTGTAATCATTCTTTCCTTTCTTATCACCATTTTGTTTTGTTGTAGCCTGTCTATATCTTCTAGCATGAGATCAATGCAATGAGCTGCACAAGAAGTCCAAAATAATGTGGGCTTTCTCTCCATTAAAATTTTACCAGCTGCCTTATAATTGGAGGCATTGTCAGTCACTACCTGCATACAACATAACTTTTTATATATGTAAAGTTCTATACTTCTATAGTCTATAGTTGTAGACTATTAAACATGAAATATGAAAATTAAAATAACCAAAAAAAGTTACCTGAACAACGCAATCTGCTCCTATCTCGGTTATTTTACTATCAAGCAACTCTGGTAGCATTGTGGCATCTTGAATATGACCGGATGCATCTACGGAACCCATAAAATAAGTTCCTTCTGGACAGTTAACTAGGAAATTGATCAAATGTCTCCCTCTCCTGTCCGTCCAACCATCTGACATAAGAGTGCAACCATATCTCCTCCAATACGCTTGATACTTTGTTTTCATCTCCTTAACTTTCTTTTTTGTATTTTTTAACAAAGGGACTCGTAAATCATGATAACTAGGGCCTTTATAACCAGGCCCATACTGTCCAACTGTTTCAAGCATTACTTCAAAACTTCGTGCCTTTGCAGCATTGAAAGGAATTCCACATTCATAGAACCAATCTGCAACATAGCCATCAACTATCTTTTTCTCTTCAGGAGATCTAAAACATCTCTCAATAGTAGTTTGTGCAGGATTTTTAGCACGTCTTTCATCAACTACATCTTCGGGAGCACGTTTTACATGAGCATCCATAGGGCCCCGTTTTTGTGGAAGGTGGAGTACTTTCTCTTTTTGGCACTTGTCCCAGAACTTGGGACAAATGAACTTTTAGCTGTAGATAATGCCGGAGATACATTTTGTGAACCTGCTCGCTCTATTTCTTGTTCACTTACATTATCATCATCAGCTGTCAAATCCACCTTGTCCTTTTTTTTATCATTTAAAGTTGCATACATCTCAGTTACTATTTCTGAAGTAGTCTTAAAACACTTTGCCACATCTCCATATCCACCACATAAGTGTTGTTTCAATCTTTTGATCCCACCTTTATATACTTTATCACACAAATTACATTTAACGGTATTTTTATCCTTTATGTCAGGCCAATGTCCATACTTCCATCCAGGATCCTTTGAATTTGCTTTTCTTTTATGATCAGTTTTTGGGTCAAGCTCATTGCTATCAACGGATGAAGCAAGACTGTTGATGTTTTGGTCTTCCATCTTTCACAAACAACTGAAACAAGAGCTATAAAATTCAGAGTTAAGTAGGGTCAAATGGTAAATGTCCATAAACAATTACAATTACAATTTACACACAGTTACACAAATAGTTCATACATCAATTTCCATAAACAATTACAATTACAATTTTCATACAGTTCTATTTCTAGTTTTCTACATAAGTATAAAGCAACACACTAACACATACACAATTACACAGTTACATTTGTTTAGCAATAAAACAATATATGTTTCTACTTTCTAACTTTTAATCGTTTTTCATGTCGCAAATGTAGTGATTATATAATCACAAATCTTATTTCGCATATTATCTATTTTCTCATGCGAAAATTCATCCACTTCATCATAGATCTGCAATAAAAACAAAAATATTTGTTAAAATAAATTCAACACAATTATTATCATTTATCATGTATGAAACTATATGCAGTTAACTTACCCCTGATGGCATTGTCGTATTCCTAAGAGCATCAACTATGTCAATCATGTAGCACATGATATAGTACCCACATTGAATATTATCCGGTTGTTTAGGACACTAAGGCTTCATTTGGTTTAGCGGTTGCGGTTGCAAAGGGAGTTGTTGGAAAGGGAAGTTTGTAAAAGGAGATGTTGGAAACTGATTGTTGGAAATGGAAATCTGTTTGGGTAGTCTGCGTTTTCAGAACTTTTCAGAACGGAAATTCATTTGGCAAATCAACGGTGGCGTTTTGTAAATTTTTCGGGCCTAAAAATCTGAGATCTGAACGACTCCAAATCAAAAAGTCATCAACATGAAAGTTGTTTTTCTTGACGAGATCTACAACTTTCATGTTGATCACTTTTAAATTTGGAGTCATCTTCACCCATTTACTATTTATTAAACTTATATATATATATTAGTTATATATATATTATATATTCTGTTATATATTTATATATATTATGTTTTTTATATATATTAAACTAATATATATATATAATATAAAGTTTTTTTGTAATTTCTTTTACTATTCAAACTATAGTATAGGGGTTTTTTTGTGCAAATATGAAATTGTTTATATAAATTTTCAGCCTCTCCGCCTCCCTCCGCCTCCAATCGCCGCCCGGATACCCCGGCGGGTTCGCCGGAGACCGACGACCCCGCCGGTGGGTATTGGGCAGGCCGGCGGTGGCTTTGTCGGCGGCGGCCTCAACCGAAAAGCAGAACTGGAGAAGGGGGCGGCATGCTCACGGTTCCACCGAAGAACTGGTGAAGGGGGCGGCATGCTCACGGTTCCGCCGCTGCAGAACTGGGCTGGAATTCCTCCTCCCTAAACGCGCCCAACTGGAGGTGCGGGGCCGGGTTTCGTCCCGCGTCGTTTTGAGCATGGAGAAACGCTGGGCGTTTCGAACATTTGGCGGAAAAACAAATGCAGTCGGGCCCCTCTTCGCGTTTTGACAAAACGAACCGCGCGATAAACGCCGAACCAAACGAGCCCTAAATAAATAAACAAATAGTAAACATTAGAATTTAGAATTGTAAATATGAAAATAATTATATAACATATACTCATATAGTCATATAGGTTATAGCTTACCGGCTTCCACCGTAAAACCTTTGGTTTTTGAAATTTGACTTTCCGGTCATTTGCCAAATCCTTCAATGCACTTCATAAAATATTTAAAAAAATTAGTTTACAGCAGAATCTAAATTTCAAATAGGGAAAATACTAATTAATAAACTTACAGTGCAATGACATTTTTTAGATCGTCACGAATGTCCTTATTTAAAGGATCAAGCTAATAAATTGTATTGTTATCGTATTCAATAATTGTCAACATCCAATGTACTCAGCGTAACAATTAACAAATAAAATCATTAATAAGTAATAACTTGAATAACAATAAAAAATAGCAATAATTTTTGATATTTACTCTCTATGATATGGCAAAAATAATAAAGAATCCGGTTGAAGTTGAGCAAGCCTATTTTTTAGCTCTTGTACTCGTGATTTAATACGCTCCTTGGCAAACTTATCATTAAAAGCAAAAATAGATGTCGGATTATGAAAATATACATTTCTTGTGTATCTAAACTTCTTTAGTTGTGAATCTATGTACCTGTAAAAAAACATGTAAATTCATAATCAATATATATATTAACTAAAAATCTTAGGTTTGCAATATTTGATAATCATTACTCACCCAATACATGATAATATGATGTTAACTCCAATTTGTTCCATATTAAGAAAATCAAACAACTCGGAAGCTTCAAAGTATGTACATGTTGATTCTTTAGTTTCAAATACATTTGGATCTAATAACAGAGTTATTATTTTGCCCTGTTTTTTCATCGTAGAAATGAAATTGGGTAACATGACAATGACATCATTGGCATTCTATGAAATTAAAAATAATTAGTATTTAGTATTTCGGATAAAAAAATTAATTACATAAAAATCAAAAATATTAATTATAAATTTATAATACCGAAGACGGTAAACACCCATGTGACGTTTCAGGTTGATGTGATGTTTCAGGCCCTTGTGAGGCTAATACAAGTGTCTGCTGACAAACCAAAAATAATAAGTTAACTATAAAAAAAGTATAAAGATAACATGATATTTCATAAAAGTATAAATAATTAAACATAAATACATAATAATACCTGAGACATGTTTTGAGATGTTTCGGTTCTAGCACCAAACATGTGCATAAGTTCATCGATTTGATTTTTCATGCTAGCCATCTCTGCTTGATGCGCTTGTTGTTGTTGGTAGAGTTGGGTCTGAAAGGCCTGCTCATGTTGTTATTGTTGTTGTTGTTCTTGCCTCCATAACTCTTGTTGTTGGCTCAATCTTTCTTGAACAATAGATTCCACATCTTCAATATGAGTTATTGTTCTCTCCTTCCGCTTATCATTCTTGAAAAAACTTGTAATGGTGGAAAACTTGCCACCAGCTCTTACTCCGCCCTGATGTTCCTTGCCTAAAACAGATGCAAGGATGTCATCTCTTACATGTGACTTTGTTGCACTTGCAGCAGACTCTTGGCTCGAGACCTCATCCTAAGTGAAATCAATAAATATTAATGCAAACGATGAAATGAAAATTTACAAATGATGAAATGATAATTGAAACATACAATTTTAGCTGCCAAATCAGCTGCATCCTGACTAATGTATTCACCAGTCTTTCTTTTGTGACCGGCTTTCCATAGCTCCGCACGTGAAATTGGTGCATTTGCACCTTGTTCAATCTTCACAATAAAATGCAAATAAATTATCATTTAAAGTATTGAAAAAACACATTTTTAAAACAAAATATACAAGAGAGAAGTAGAGAACTAAATAATAAATACTAATACCATCCCTTTTTCTAATCCAGAATAACCCATTCTGGAAGTAGTATGAAACGACTTCTGTGCTTTTGCTCTCTCTGTGTTAAGTTTACTTTTCTCCTACACAAATAAATATTTGTTAATACTTAGAGTATAATGCTTACAAAGTTAGTAGATGCAATACAACATTGAGTTTTTTAAGAACACATAACCATAGATTCCGGAGTGCTGCGATTGTCAACAAAAATTTTCCAATCTTCAGGAGGTATAAAATTATACTTGACTGGAACATTGTAACGATGCTCCAAATCAACATCCTTTACGTAATGGACATAAAGTTTAGATTTCCACGATCGCCAACTTTCACCCATGCTTTTCATCAATTCATGACGAACATCATCAACATTATCAAAATAATTCTGAAAATAATAGACAATATTATTAATTAATAACTTAAAAAACACAGATATTTAATCGCTAATAACAAAATTACGTACATTTACTTCTTCTCATATTCGATCTTTAATTTCTTTATCAACTTCCTTCCATCTAGCACATGTGATTGGAACATACATCCTCACAAGAGAACCAATTAGACTCATCAATTTATTACACTCAGGCCCGGGAATAATGTGGTCATCATCATTAACAGAAATAAAAATCTTCTTCCCCTCTGCTCTAAGCTTATTCAATCTCATTATTTTAGTGAAGCCTCTTGTTGACTTTGATGAGGATCCTTATCAGTCATTTTTCTGTAATAAGAAAGCCCTAAAAAAAACCTAAACCATCCAAAAAACCTAAACAAAATTCATACAAAACCGCAATGATATTGAGGTAATACTAATCTACCACACATTAAGTCAATCACACATATAAATACAGAACTATAGAAGCAGTAGGAACTAGGAAGTAGGAAAATATGAATTATGAAATGATCATTCAACTTAGAAATTATATCATTCAACTTAGAAATTATACCATTCAACTTAGAAATTAGAAAAGCAAGAAAAAAAACGTAAAAACGAACCTAAGGAAGATGTCGACTTGTCGAGGAGAAATCGCCTTTAGGGTTTTCGCACAGAGCAGCAAACGATCCAGCGACGATAAAAAGTAAAAAGACGGGGTAAATTCTTTCGTTTATATCCCTATTCGACAGCGGTTTATATATAAACCGTTGTCTATTGTACACGTAATGTTACAATAGACAACGGTATATATAAACCGCTGTCTATGAGAGTATAGACAGCAGTTTATATATAAACCGCTGCCTATACCCCTAGTTTAAAAAAAAAAACGGTCTTCACCTTGTTTTCAATCGACCGACTGGACGCCTAGGCGTCGCCTAGGCGACGCCATGATAAGAATGTCTGCGCCGCCTGCTTCCTGAGCCGATCTGTGTCAAGCTTCAGGTTTTGTGTTTATGTTACATTTCTTTTACTGTCGGATATTTCTGTTATGTAATAATTACGATCAGCCATTTTCTCTTGTTTCATGGACAACTGCTAGGCTAAATATTATATGTACTAGAATTTGACATGATTTGCATGCTCATTCATCTGCGATGATCACTGCATAAAAATCTCTTCTAAAACTTATATCATAAGTTATTTTTTTTTGCAAAATGCATGTGCACCTATTTCAAACTATTATATTTTACAGCTTCCGCAATAAATCAACCTGTTTTACGTACAAGTAACTATTTTAAAACTATTTGTAGTACTTCTGCTTCCGCCTTAGCAGGCATGGATTACTTTTCGCCCATGCCTATGGCATAACGGCCCGCCCCAAAGCGCACTCTGGCTTCTGTCGAGACGGGTCGTGACAAACACAAGGCTCATCTTCATTCTTGATGAAACCAAACTCTTTGATTTTCTCATCAAAATGAAGATTTCAACTTCGAGAGGCTTGATTCAATCCATAAATGGATCTCTGCAGCTTGCATATCTTTGTGGCTTCATGTGAAAATACAAAACCCTCAGATTGTGTCATGTACACATTCTCAAGGAGATTTCAATTAAGGAAACCCGTTTTGACATTCATTTGTCAGATCTCATAATTTTAGTACGCATCAATAGCAAACATGATTCTGATGGACTCAACCATAGCAACCGGGGAAAAGGTCTCGTCATAGTTAATACCATGAATTTGATTTCAACCTTTAGTCACTAATCGCTCTTTGAATGTCTGTGCATTCCCTTCCATGTCAGTTTTCTTCTTAAAAACTTATTTGCAACCTATGAGTTTTACCCCTTCAGGTAGTCCATCAAGGTCCAAACCTGGTTTATGCACATAGAGTTCATTTCAGATTTCATGGCATCAATTCACTTCCTGGAGTCCGTTCCATTCATAGCTTCCTGATATGTGGTGGGCCCATCATTATATGCGAGCAACACATCCCCACATTGAGTCATGAGAAATTCATATCTCTTAGGATCAAATCGTGGTCTATCAGATCTACGTAAGTCTTGTGTTTCTTGAGCAGACTATCTAGCTACAACAATTTATAGTCTTTGCTCAGGTTGATTCATAGTTTGTGGTTCTTAAACCTCATCA
Organism: Dactylorhiza incarnata; assembly: GCA_033032865.1. NCBI lineage: Eukaryota > Viridiplantae > Streptophyta > Magnoliopsida > Asparagales > Orchidaceae > Dactylorhiza > Dactylorhiza incarnata. The sequence continues at coordinate 3,127,994 of JAWHQI010000095.1, read as the reverse complement.
AGTTTTATCTTGGTAGTTTTTCTATATATGAACTCCGCAAGAAAAATATCATTTCTTGCGACAAACACTTTGCCCTCGGAGTAATTATAAAAATAGTATTATTTAGTTTCCTTAGGATACCTCACAAGATAATACTTATCAAACTTGGGCTCAAGTTTGTCAAACATTTGAAGTCGTACGTAGGCATCACAACCTCAATTTTTTAAGAAAGACATGCTAGGATGCTTCTCAGTCAATATCTCATCTTGTTTATTCTGAACTGTTTTAGTAGAAATACGATTTAGTATAAAAACAACTGTCTCTAGAGCGTATCCCTAAAAGAAAACAGACAGAAATGCATGACTCATCATAGATCTAACTATGTCCAACAGGGTACGATTTCACCTCTTAGCAACGCCATTATGTTATGGTGTCTTAGGTGGAGTAAGTTGTGATACAATATCACACTGTCTAATATATGTATTCTCCACATCGATCAGATTGGAGTGCTTTAATTATCTTCCCTAATTTGTTTTGTCCTTTATTCTTGAACTCCTTGAACTTTTCAAAGGATTCCTACTTGTGTCTCATAAGATACTCCAATTCATATCTACTGAAATCATTAGTAAATATAATGAAATAGGGAAACCCACATCTACCCATCAAGCTCGTGGGTCCGCATACATCATAATGTATTATACACAAAAAATCATTTGTCCTCTCAGTATGACCAATGAAAAGGGTTTGTCATCTTGCCTAATAAACAAGATTCATATCTCTCATATGATTCATGTTAGAAATATTTTGATATTTTATTGTTTTCTCTTGTATCACCCTCTCCTATATATAGAGGGTTATATTATTATTCAAATGATAAGAGATGTTTTCACGGTTTGACATGGTATCAAAGCTCACCCGTCGTTCGCCCTAGCAGCTCCCCATCGTTCTCGTTTCGCCTCCGCTCGAACCCGCAACCCCGCAGCCCCGTCGTCAGCCTCCCACCTTTCTTATCTCCCTCCACAACAAACCTTTCTCCTACAGGCACTGATTGTACAGTATCCTGCTGATCGGCGCACTAGCCGATTGTCTTGGTCGGATGGCTCCTCTTCCGGCAACCGTCTGATGTGCCCCGTTTATTCCAGAAAAGTTTTGATTTTTCCTCCTCTACCATACTAGGGGAATCAAGCATTCTTTGACTTCAGCACTCAAGGACCTATTGCTCTAGGATCCCGGACTGACCTATTGTTCTAGGATCCCAGACGGTCCTACTGGTGGTGTACGGCATAATTCCCGGTAACGGCCCTTTTTCAGCGATCTTCCGGTGGCTGTTTTTTGACCTAATCTGAAATTCTTCGGCATTTCTTTGTTCTCTTATTTCATTATGTATGATGTGGTTGATTCTCGTGACGTCTCACAACCCGCTGGATCTACCCGAGTTGGGCACGATCATATAACGTCCCAGATTACCACGATCATATGACGTCCCAGATACAACAAATTACTTATCCTGGTCTCGATCTATTTCCTTGGCCCTTAAGAGTCGTTGTTTGTTTGGCCATGTTTGCGGGACTATTAAGGAGCCAGAGAAGACTGTGTCCATGTGGGCACAATAGGAATCAGAGAACTCTTTGGTTAGGTCATGGTTGATTAATTTCATGCAAGAGGCTATTGCACGGAATTACCTACTCTTGGATATCGCTGCGGATATTGGAGTCAAGTCGAATCTACATATTCCAGAAAGGAAACACTGCTCATGAAGATCGGAATATGGTGTTTGAGTTTCTACATGATTTACACCGAGACTTTGAACAAATTATTGTTCACATCCTTGGCCGCACTCCAGACCGTTGTCAGAGACCTATAGTATTGTCCAACAGGAATATGACCGCCGTCAGCCTTGGAGTTCAGAGGTTCTCACTAGTGGTTCTGCTCTTGATACTTCTCATTCTGGAGGCACCAATCCTCAGGACTTTAAGCCCAGGACCACGGACAAAGACCACCTGATGTGTGACTACTGTGGTCGGAGTTGGCATACTCGCGACACTTGCTTCAAATTACATGAGCTCCCTCCATCAAGAGGTGGAATGGTCCCTCGTGGGGGCCGTGGTGGACGTGGTTGTGGTCGCTCCCATTCCATCTCTCCTCGCTCTGCTCACTTAACTGAGTTCATTGATGATAGTACCTCTAGTGGCCAGATCTCTGGGCCCCTGTCTCTACCTGGGGCTTTTTCTACTGATGAGATGATGACCCTCCGTCGCATTATGCAGGGGTTATCCTCGGGGCCCACTTCTGGTTCATCCTCATCATTTACTCATTCAGGTACTCCAAATGCTCACTCTGCAGTCGTACCGCCTGCCACTCATTGGATCATGGATTCTGGAGCCACAAACCATATGACTAGGTCATCGTCAGGTTTTGTTTCATATTCGTCATTGTCTGGCAGAGAAAAGGTAAGCATTGTTGATGGAACCCTTTCCTCTATTGCAGGAAAAGGCTCTATCAATTGATCTTCTCTTACCTTGTCTTTTGCCCTTCACGTCCCTTCTTTTACTCGCAACCTCTTATCAGTTAGTCATATTACAAACTCCATGAACTGCACTGTCACTTTCTTTCTTATTGTGTCTTTCAGGACCTGCAGACGAAGAAGGTGATTGGCTCTGGTAGGATGCGTGATGGATTGTACGTGTTTGATGTTGTTGTTCCTCAGGCCTTTCATGCTCATCAACTTCCTCTGTTGGCTACCTGGCATCGTCGCTTGGGTCATCCCTCTATTACTATTATGCAGTCGTTATTTCCCAGTTTTCCATCATCTGTGTTGAAAACTTTTATGCGTGATGTTTGTGAAATTGCTAAAAATAAGCGTGTCTCTTTCAATCACATGTCTAAGCCTTATGTTGTACATTTTCATACTATTCATAGTGATGTATGGAGCCCTTGCCCTGTTGTTTCGATCTCTGGTTATCATTGGTTTGTTACTTTCGTTGATTGTTTTTCTCGCACTACGTGAATTTATTTGATGCATAGTAGAAGTGAAGTGTTCCCTCTTTTTCAAAATTTTCATAAAATGATTTCTACTCAATTTGGTGCAACCATTAAAACTCTTCGTAGTGATAATGGTCGTGAATATATGGATACCAAATTTGAAAACTATTTGAGTGATAATGGCATCGTTCATCAAACCACTTGTGTACATTCTCCTGCACAAAATGGTGTTGCTGAACGAAAAATTCGTCATCTTCTTGAAGTGACGTGATGTTTGTTATTTACGATGTCTCTTCCAAAATACTATTGGGGTGATGCCCTTCTTACTGCAGCTTACCTCATCAATCGTATGTCGTCCCGTCATTCGGGCAATCACACTCCTCTTCATACCTTAGGTATCCCTCCTACTACTCTTTTACACTGTGTCTTTGGATGTTTATGTTTTGTTCACATTCATAACATTACTCGAACAAAACTTGATCCTCGTGCCCTTCGTTGTGTGTTAATTGGTTATTCCCCTATACAGAAAGGGTACAAATGTTATCATCCTCCTAGCATGAAAATCTTTGTCTCCATGGATGTCATTTTTCATGAAATTACCTCCTATTATGAGTCCTCACTTCAGGGGGAGTCTTCACACTTGGAAGTGAGTGTTCCTACTCTTCCTCTTCCTCCTTTATACATTACCACTCAGGAGGAGAGTGCAGATATTCCCAAAGATATCCCCAAAGAAAAGGAGCTGCAAGTGTACACTCGGAGAAGCAAAGGATCAAACACTGAATCGCATCCCATAATACCAGAGCCACCACCAGATTCTTCTACAACACCCCTGGAGTTACCTATTGCCCTCCGAAAAAGTATACGCTCATCCACTCAACATTCGTTATCTAACTGTGCCATATGCCTCTTTAACCTCTTCCCATAAAGCCTTCGTCGCTTCTCTTTCCTCTGTGTTTGTTCCCGGTACATGGCAGGAGGCACTTGGTCCCCCAAAATGGACAAAGGCGATGATGGAGAAAATGCAGGCTCTAGAAAAGAACCATTCCTGGGACCTGGTCGATCTCCCTCCTAGCAAGAAGATAGTTGATTGTCGATGGCTTTTTACAGTAAAGCAGAACTCATGGTATTGACTACCAAGAGACATTTGCTCCTGTGGCAAAAATGAATATAATACGGGTCCTAATATCCTGTGTCGCATGTAAAGTGTGGGACCTTCAACAGCTAGATGTAAAGAATGCTTTCCTTCATGGTGAGTTGGAAGAGGAAGTCTATATGTCAATGCCTCCAGGTCTTGCCTCTATTGACTCTGAAGAGAAAGTGTGTAAATTGAAGAAAGCTCTATATGGGTTAAAACAATCTCCGAGAGCTTGGTTTGGGAGACATTACAAAGTCATGATCTCATTAGGCTATACCCAAAGTCATGTTGATCACACTCTATTTATTAGACGAAAAGAGATGAAGGTGTCCCTCCTGATTGTATATGTTGATGATATGGTTATTACAGGTGATGACATTGATGAGATTTGTGCCCTAAAACTCAAACTTGCAAGTGAATTTGAAGTGAAAGACTTGGGTAAGTCGAGATATTTTTTAGGGATTGAGGTACCAAGATCAAAATATGGTATTCATATTCCACAGCGAAAGTATGTCCTTGATTTATTAAAACAGACAGGAATGAGTGGTTGCAAGCCTGCAGATACTCCTATTGAAGTGAACCACAAACTTGGACGTGATGACGGGGAGTAGCTAGTGGAAGATATTTCTAGTTTTCAGAAGTTGGTAGGTAAACTGATTTACCTATCTCATACCCATCATGACATTTCTTATGCAGTAGGAGTGGTAAGTCAATACATACATTCCTCTATGGTCAGACTTCGCCTTGATGTTGTCCATAGAATATTGAGGTATTTGAAGACCTCGCCTTGTAAGGGAATTCTATTCTCTCCTAGTGATTACTTGAAAATTGAAGTATATACTGATGCAAATTGGGCTGGATCAGTTGGCGATAGAAGATCTACTACATGATATTGTTCTTTTGTTGGGGCTAATATGGTCACTTGGAGAAGCAAGAAACAACATATAGTGGCTGAGTTTAGAGCTATGGCTCATAGTATATGTAAGGGGATGTGGCTTAGTTCCCTCTTGAATGATCTTGGTTTATTGGAAACTGGCCCCTTCAACTTGTATTGTGAGAACAAGACTGCAATCAACATTGCTCAGAACCCTGTCCAACATGACCGCACCAAGCACGTTGAAGTTGACTGACACTTCATTAAAGAAAATATTATTAAAGGGATTGTATGTACCCCTTACGTTCACTCGGAGGGACAACTTGCAAATTTTCTCACCAAGACATTGAGCGAAAAAATTGTGTCCATTATTAGCAAGTTGGCCATGGAGAACATTACATGCCCAACTTGAGTGGGAGTGTTAGAAATATTTTGATATTTTGTTTTTTTCTCTAGTATCACCATCTACTATATATAGAGGGCTATCTTATTATTCAAGTGATAAGAGATGTTTTCACGGTTTGACAATTCATAATCAAATGAGTACAATAGTCCATCCTTATGGAGTTTGGAAATACGTTTCTCATTTATATGACCCAAACGACAATGTCAAATATACATATTGAATCATTTGTTTTTAGACTTTTAGTATCATTAATGTTATAAATGGGTTGGTTTAAGTTCAAAAAAATAAAAATTATTAAACATTTGTGCAATTTCAAAACAAATATCATTCAAATATATAGAACAACTATTGTTTTTAATAATGAATGAAAACTCTTTCAAGTCTAAACAAGAAATAAATATAATGTTTGTAGTAATCGCAGATACATAATAGCAGTTATTAACTCTATTACAAGCTCAGTATGCAAAGATAGATGATAAGTTCCTACAACAACTGCAACAACCCTTGCTTCATTGTCAACTCGTAGGTCTACCTCACATTTAGCCAACATTCTGCTCCTTCTCAGTTCCTTCACATTAACACAAATGTGAGAATTACATCTGATATCCAATATCCAAGATGAAGAAGTAGAAAGTGTTGGGTATTGTAGCCACAATTACCTTGATTTGAAGAAGTGTTCCTTTGAACTAAGTTGAATTGAGTTGTATTTGATGTTGTTCTCTAGTTATGTGTTTGCAGGTTCTAAATTGCTAAGTGCACACCAAAGTCAGGTTGCAATGGATCACCAAACACAGTTCTAGACAATGTAATCCCTCATTGTGTAGAACAAAGTGTTGGTCCATGTGTAATCTCTCTATTGGGGTGTACTTCATATACTCATAACTGAAGGTTTTCAAGTTTGAGGAGTGGAGTAGGTTTTCAGGAGAAAAGAAATTTTTGCTAAGTCAATTCGTCGAGATGTCTCGTGAAGTTCCGATGAATCTCGACGAATCCAGACAGAAGCCAAATTTCTAGTTTAAAGAAGAAATTTCTGCGGCTAAGTCTATTCGTCGAATGTTCTCATGAACTCCCGACGAATATCGACGAACGCAGACAGAAGTAAAAAAGACAGACTTGTGAAGGAAAATGTGTGGCTAAGTCAATTCGTCGAATGTTCTCGAGAACTCCCGACAAATTCCGACGAATGAAAACAGAAGACAGTTTTCAAGCTTTGGTCAGTATTTTTCAATGGCTAAGTCAATTCGTCGAATGTTCACGTAAAGTCTCGACGAATGGCGGACAGACGGATTTCAAATTTATGTTTCGTTTTTGAAATTTAGGGTTGGCCGCCATGTACAGTACACGTGGTGATCCCTCCTTGTTTGTCGCCTGAGCCGTTGGAGGTCTCCCTATAAATAATCTTTTATTTTTAGGGCAAACGAAGAAGAAGAACAAAAGAAATCACCCGATTGTTAAGAAAAGAAGCCATCCGTTTCTTTCTCTCTTGCTGAATAAGTTTCTGAGATCTAACTTCTGCGCCGCTCAAGATTCGTTCTTCAGTGTTGCTAGAGATTTCTCAGATAAGAAGGTCTTTGATCTAGTTGCTGCTCTCTATATTGAAGATCTTTTCAAATTAATCAAAGGGCCTACTCAGATCAGGTTTGCCGATTCTTTACTTTTCCTAATCCTTGAAAATCCAAGCTTTCACTCTAAAGGAAGAAGAAGATTCAGTCTCTCCAGATCTGAAGTTAATCTCTATTGAGATTCAAGAGAAGTTTCGTTTCAAACTTTATTTAATTCCTGTAGGAGTTTTTACTCCGAGTTATTTTGTAGGAGTTGTTTACTCCGAGTTGTAGGAGTTGTTTACTCCGAGTTGTAGGAGTTATTTACTCCGAGTTTGTAGGAGCCGTTGTCTCCGAGTGTAGGATTTGTTGATAAATCCGAGTTTTGGTGAAGTTGCCGACGCTAGCCCGAAGTGCTAGATAGGCGGAGCGGGAAAGAGGAGTACCCACCTTTGGGGAACCTCTACAAATCTTGTGTCTCCGTACTATGATTTTATTGTTGTGTGTGTGCTAAATTTTTATTCCGCAATCGCAGTAGAGATCACCTAGTCACCCCCCCCCCCCCCCCCCCCTTCTAGGTGATTTAGGTAGACAACGTTTTCTTTCAGAAAGATCGACTTCTATAACAAAGATACATGAAGTGAAAGTCTCACTTCCTTTTTAAATCTTCAAGGTATAGAGGGCGGTTCCTTTTCCAGTGCTATGCTTTTCCAGAATTGTGACAATTCCCTTCCTTAGTCATTCCTTTCTTTTTCAGAGCAGAAGATTTGGGATTAAATTAGACTTTGATTCAATATTAGTCTTCTACAATCTCTTAGTTTTGCACCATCAATATATGGCTAGTAGACTTGGTCTTCTTCATATTATTTTCGGCAGTTCTTAACATGCCTAGAAGCACAGGTAGCGTTTTGTCAATTTCATTCATATTGTAACTCAAGACAAACTGCTCATAACTGCCCGACAACAAGTGCAGGATCAAATCAGTGGCCAACTCTTGCCCATCGGAAAACCCAATCTTTGCAGATTCTCAATATACCCAATCATCTTGAGTGGCTGAGTTCCTATTAGGCCACGAACTCTCATCTTACACCGAATCAACGCCCTTGAAACATCGTACCTCTCTTGTTGAGCTTGCTCTTGAAACATTTTCTTGATGTGCTCGATTATTTCAAAAACACATATGCTCTCATGTTGATTATGAAGCTCAGAGTTCATGGTGGTCAGCATGATGCACTCGACATCCAAGGAGTCATCCTGAAAGTTCTTATAAGAATCTTTATCAGCACGAAAGACAGTAGCGAGTGGCTCTTCGGGGGGATCTTCCTCTAAGACAGAGTTTACGATTATGTTTGACGACAATTCTCAAGTTCCTATACCAGTCTAGGAAGTTCATCCCATTGAGTTTGTCCTTCTGAAGAACTGATCGCAGGGATAAGATGTGATGTGTATTACTTGCTATGGAAATCCTACAAAAAATATGCAAAGTCATTTTTAGTATTATATTTCAACATATATTTTATTTTCATAAAGTTTTTTATTAAAATACTCTCACTATTTTCTTAAAATTAATAACCATCAATATCAATTCGGAGAGTTTATGCGAGTTGCTCTCTAGTGAGACAAGATTCACATTTCACCCCGTCATAAGTCAACTTTGGCTGATCACCCATAATGTGGCTATTTAGATAGACAACATGTGTCAATTGCATCATTATGTAACTCTTGAATTGTTAATGAATAACCATTATTCGCATTCATCTTATGGTGCATGTAACTTTATGTCTGTAAGTACTTAACCATTGAGGTCGCCTAGTTAAGTAGGACCCGGTGTCGACAGTTGTATATCACAATTATCCAATCGCACCTCACTGAGATAGATTAGTGCACCTTTATATGGCAAACCCACACTTCATCGATCAAGGCAATAATGATTGTCATCCATTAGAAGGCATCCAAACACATAATATCAATTTAAGGGATTTTCATGAAAGATGATTGACATTTAATCGTGTACATGTTTAAGCCATTTAAACATAATAGATGATTAACATTTAATCATGCATTTATTTAAACATTTAAAAATAATATATATAATTAACATTTAATTGTGCGCATATTTAAAATATTTAAATAAGAACATGAAATATTACACCATTCACATTGCAGATGCATCTCAGATAAACATACAATCCACATCAAAATACAAAACGCTCATGGCGGGCTTCCAAGAGGCTATATCCTCAAGACGCGCGCCTGAGGCGTCGGTCGCACCAGGCGCACCGGTCAGCGCCTCTGCAAGGCAGAGGCGGGCGATGTGCCCCAAGCGCGCGCCTTACCAGCTCCTAGGCACGCCTGGGCCTTTCAAGGTGTTTTCTTCAACCTTTTTTTTCGGAGGTGGGCAAAAACATGATCTCAGACGCACCAAAGGCACACCTAGGTGCATTTGGGCATCCAATTCGTTGATTTTCAGTGAATTGGGTGTCCTCACTGAAAATCAACGAATTTGGATGCCCAATTCGCAGATTTTCAGGGAATTTGGCACTCAGTTCACTGAAACTAAACGAATTTGATGCAAATTCGCTGATTTTCAGTGAAGTGGGCACCGAATTCATTGATTTTCAGTGAATTGGGCACTCAATTCATTTTTGCGCTTCACGTGCCTCAGGCGCGCGCCTGCGCCTAGACTCTAGGACCCCTTTGCGCCTCATTGCGCCTTGCAGTTATAGAACCATTCTCATAGAAAAATCAACATTTGATGTTCCAAGAATAAATCTGAGATTTTAGAACCATTCTGAACTTTTAGATTTACGCACAAATTTCAATTAGCGCTCAGCGATCGGTGATCGACGCTCAGTGATCAACTATTATCGCTCACAGCTCAGCGATCGAATAATTCATTTTTCTTTAGACAGTAGACAAGTTCGCCTATCTGCGATCAACAATTAGGGATTAGCAGTTGTCGATCAGCGATCGTTGATCGACTTTATAAAACTGCGATAGGCGAATCAAATATTTGTAGACCAGCGATCGACACTAGGATATCAGTTATCAGCGCTCTATGATCGGTGATCGATACACTGTGATCAACGATCGACGATCAGTGCTTCAGTTTCCAAAACTGAACAGAAATAGATGGTTACTACAAAAGGGAGGAAAACGATTTCTGAATGAGAGGTTTCGCATCCAGCTTTGATACCACTGTTGGATTTCTAAGGCATCAAATGCGCAGCAAAAATATAGGAACCCCTCGACAAGATCCATACGAAAACCAACAAATCAAGAAATGAGTTTATACCTATGACAAAATCAGATTTCGTGAAGATTAACTGGCATTTTAGAACCAAAATGCGGAATAAGATCCACGTCTCTACAAGTATCCACACGAATGCCAGAAACACACCGCAGTCCACCCAGCAGACTCGGGGCTGGAAGATGATCGCCCTTCTCTGCAATGAAATGATATTTCTGTTCTCTGCAGAGATTCTCTTTTTCCACTTCTCTCTATGGTTTCTCACCACGGGAAGAGAGACACAATTGCGGCCACTAGTTTTCCAAGACACTACTGGAAAACCTAAAGGCATGCTTCTGCAAGCACGCCCAAAAAGTACACTCACTTGAGTAGTTTTCAAAACTACACGCGTTCATGTGTTAACCAACATGATCAATTAGCCATTTTTCGCATATTCTTAGTGTGCGACTCCATAGGTTCATGTCATGTTGGCAGTAAGACTAATCTCTTAATTACTTATAGATCACAAGATTCTAACAGGAATTTGGGTGATCATTGATCGATTAATAAAAGTGGCTCATTTTATTTTATTCCTATAAAAAAGGATAGCCCAACTAAAAAACTATATTATCTCTATTTGGAAGTGATTATTAGATTACAGAGTATTCTAAAAATAATAGTGTCGGATAGAGATGTGAGGCTTACATCTGATGCATGGAAATTAATGCATAAGAGATAGATAACCAAGCTGTTATATAACACGACATTTCACTATCAAACTGATTGGCAGTCTCAAAGAACCGTTCAAATGCTACAGGATTTGCTTCGAATAGTGGTTCTTGATTTAAAAGGCTCGTGGGGAAAATATTTTTTCTTGTCGAATTTGCATATAATAATAACTATCAAGCAAGTATACAAATGACTCCTTTTGAAGTTTTGAATGGCAGGAGATGTCGAACACGGCTAACCTGGGTTGAGGACGGTGAAGGAAGTTCAAATAAAATTTGTAGATAAGATGCATGAGAAGACACATAGTGCATGAGAGATTGAAAATTGCTCATTACAGCCAATAAAAATATTATAATGTTAGGCACAAAATAGTGGAGTTCAATGTGGGAGATATGGTCTGTCTAAAAATCAAACAAGTTAAAGGCGTGTCTCAATTACGAAGATTTGGGAAGCTTAGTGATCGATATGTTCAGCCCTTTCCAATCATACAAAGGAATGGAGAAGTGGCATACATGTTGGCTTTATCTGAGGATCTCAAAAATCTTCATGATGTTTTTCATATCTCTTCATTGCGAAACTATGTCCGCAATCTTGAAAAGATGTACGCTTCTGAAGAAATAAACATAGAAGCAAATTTGTCAAAGTCCAACCTGGCCTTATCGAGTTGTTGGTCGTCAGAGCAAAAAACTTCAAAAACGTGAAGTTCATCAAGATTTGGTGGAAAGGGCATAGTGTCCATGAAGCTACATGGGAAAAATAACTTATGAGAGAACTATTCCCACAATTGTTTGATGATGTATTTGATTAAATTTTCGTGGACAAAATTTTTTGTAAGGATGGGAGAATTGTAATACTTCGTCCTGTTTAAGTTTAAAAATGTGTTCAGTGTTTCATAAAAGGTAAGCCTTGCCACGTATTCCATCGCGCACAAGTTTTAAATATTTCGTAAACTTTAATATAAATGAATATATAAATGTGAAATTAAAATGAAATGTACAAGACTCCCTGATGATGGAAAAAAGTATGAGGTAGCTGAAAACGATTTTTGTGCGCGGTTTTCTTTGATTTGGGTTATGACTATAATTATAATATAATTAGTAGTAGTAGTAGTAGTATAAATTATGTTATTATTATATGAATATCATGCTGTATTAAATGATATTAAATGATTCAGGTTATTAAATGCTATAAATATATATGTGGGTTTTGCTGTGGCCTAATGTTTCATTTCATTCCTAATGTTGTTTCATTTCATATAAATATATATATGTGGGCCGGCTGTTGTGATATTTAAGGCCTAATGTTATTTACGGCCAGCTGATGAGATCAATTTACTATGACCATCAGGTTTAGGCAAGGTCGGTGGGAACTATCTGGATTTGGGGGAAAAGACGCCCATGCAGCTCGATGGACTCCATGTGTATGAGTGCCTTGTCGTCTATTTGAGACGGTGTAATTTATGAGGAGGGTTAGATCAACATTTCGTTTCGAATCTGCGTTGAAAAGCAGTGCTCGGTGTTGGAAATAAGAGAAATATTAAGTGCCTCTTATTCATCCCACAAAGAGGGTATTTAAATAACTTACAAGGACTCATAAACTAGAATAGGCAATGTGGGACAAAACTCATAGACACATTCCTAAAGGACTCTAATACATAGACCGACACTTAATGCGTAAACTCCAACACTTCCCCTCAAGTTGGAGGGGAAAAGTCCATCTTGGACACATCAAATAAAGGCAACAGACGTAGGCGATGTGGGACAAAACATCAGACGAGCCACCGGGGAATCATGTCGGGGACATAGCCACACACGACGCTGACTCACACACGATGCATGACCCACACACGACGTGGACTCGCTAGAAACCGGTCAACCAACATCATCTACACAACATGTGAAAAAGGAACGAAAAATGAGGAGAAAATCATCAACCGAGCAACCAGGGATAATCCGTCGGGGATAATATGTCGGGGATACATCCGCACAAGAGCGGTTCCACACGTCACAGTCCCACACGACACCACCCGGTGAGATTTCGAGCACCAACATCAATCGCTTACCCAACACACGACCAATCGAAAGAAAACATGGGGAGACACATATGACATAAGCCTGGAGGCCGTGTGGAACGAAGGCGAAAAGTCGGGAAAGATCATTTGAGTCTCCTTTGTCACAAACACTCCCCCTCACGTGGAAAATACGTGCATATAGGCATGAAACACACAAACAAAATGAACAACCAAGCAAAACACAAAGAAAACTACTAAAAAGCAATAAACTCCATCATCGACGAGAGATGAACACCCCGGAAGAGGTAGCAACAGCGGGTAACATCAGAGACAGGAGGGTAGTGGTCGGAAGCGGCTGGAATCATCCGACAAATGAAGGGGCAAGAGAGCAGTGCCTGGAGTTGAAAGCTCCATATAGGGAGAGGAGTGGAGGCTCCAGAACAGCAGCAATGAACAACCCATAGAGACGTGGAAGATTCGGATCAGCAGCAGGCATCGACAGAAGAAGCTCTGTCGTTGACAGGAACTGCGTCCGGAAGCAGCGTCGAGAACGGAAGAAGCCGCCGATATCGAGGACGACCGCACCAGCTACACACAGCGACAGGAGCAGTGAGATCTGCAGGAGAAATAGCGACGGAAGCTGGAGCAGACGAGCTCGATGGGATCCGGCGTCGATGACGAAAACGGGAGGCCAAACAGGCGCAGGCGTCGTGGAGACCAAGTGCCACTCCCGTCGATGGAATCAAACGTCAATTCCGTCAACGGGAGCGGGAGCAGAGTTGCTCGATGGGATCCTTAGCAGCGCGGTCGACGAGATCGAAAGGGAGAGGAGAAATCAGGAGTAATCGAGAGAGGAAGCCACCGTGAAATGTACGTTGCTCAAAATTAGGGCAACCAAATTTCAGGTAGGAGTCAATTTCGGTTCTGAAACCATGTTGGAAATAAGAGAGAAATATTAAGTGTCTTTTATTCATCCCTCAAAGGGGGTATTTAAACAACTTACAAGGACTCATAAACTAGATTGGGTTGGATGTCGTGATGACAGGATATCCACTACTGGCTACTGTATCTTTGTTGGAGTAAATTTAGTGGCATGGAGAAGTAAGAAGCAGAATGTTGTTGTCAGATCTAGTGCTGAGGCTGAGTATTATGCAATGTCTCAAGGCCTCTGTGAAGGTCTTTAGGTGCACATCATGCTACGTGATCTAGTGCTTCAGGAGAATGCTCCTATCTCCTTATACTGTGACAATAAGGCAGTGATCAGTATAGTTCATAACCCCGTTCAACATGACAGGACTAAACATGTGGAGGTGGATCGACACTTTATCAAAGACCACTTGGATAAAGGAAATGTGGTCACTCCCTTCGTTCAGTTAAAAGATCAACTTGCCGATGTGTTCACCGAGGGGTTGGGATGTGATGTTTTTGCTGATGATATTCAGAAGCTCGGGATGACTGGTATCTTCCGTCCGACTTGAGGGGGAGAGTTGTAATTTGTAGTTGTAATTTGTCAATTATTTTATGCAGTCCAAGTCGTCGTATTTCTATTTACCATGTATCACCCGCAATATGGTTAGTTTTGTCTTTTTGTTTGCCCTTACTCATATATGTAAGAGTAATAGGCATTTTTTCGATCAATGAATCATTATTCACTTCTTTCCACTAAGAATAACTATAATGATTTACATGATAGCATGGGGTCTCCCTTGAGGAGCTCATTGGGGTCGAGTATAAACAAGCTTTGGATCCTCAAATCAAGGAGAGTAAAGAGGATGACATAAATGATATTCATCCCCACCATAATCAAATTGTATTGGATGGTCACTAGGACTCGTCATGGGTAATCTATAGACTCTACTATTATGTATACAGACTAAGCATGAACCTTGGGCTCTAATACAAATTTGAGGCATAGCGAATCTATAGGGTTCTGATGCAAACGACTCTAATTCTATGAGTGTAGAAAATTTTGTAAGAAATGCAAATGACCCCATGACGAACCATAGAACGAATGCGATGGCAATGAATCCATAGGCAATTGTACTAACATGTAATTAATTAAACAGTTGGAAATAAAAAATGTGTGCACATAACCACCATTGATTAGAGATTTATATGGAGTTGAAGCTATTGGATGTGGGGTGGGGAAGGGCTAGGTTAGGAACCGAGAAGATAGAGGTGGTTGTTGGTGGGGGAAGAGTTTTGTGGAGGTTGAGGGGAAAGGAAAGGCTTACGGTGGAGTAGGGAAGGGGGTGGTGAGCTTGTAGTATGCTAGGGAAGGGGGTGGTGAGCTTGTAGTATGCTAGGGAAGGGAGGATGTTCCTACAGAGGATCGGGGAAGGGTCGACGGCGGTTGTAGAGGTAACGAGAAGAATCAATGGAGGCTGTCGAGGGAGGGGTCTTGAGTAGTGGCAGGGCTTCCCGAGGCTGGAAGAGGAAGTTGCAAGCTCAGTCAATTTGGTGGAGGCAAAGGGAGGAGACTAGCTGATGATGGAGGAGTCGCCAACAGTGACTAGAAGGGAAGGAGAGGATGTAGAAATTTAGGCTTTGACACCTAGGGGCAGGAGGAAAAGCGACCACCAGCTTTGGCACCGGGAGTGTCTCTTTGCGTGATTGAAGGGCTCGATCCTATCAAAACCATCGATACCCTCATTCTAATAGCGAGTGAGAAAAATACGGAGATGGCGCTTGACGAGTAGTGGAAGAATTAGTTTAAATACATCCGACAGAGTAGGTCCCTCAATCGATCATTTGACCAAATTCTCAAAATATAACTAAAAAAATAGATAAGTATTCTTAAGAAAATGAAAAATCACACTGAACGCGAAGGCAGACTCCAATCTCATTCGATAATCCTAAATATGTCAACCAAGAATATCGACCATAAATAGGTCCTGATGTGCGATTGATCTCCATCGCATCATATATTGCAAAATGATGTTTGAATTTGATACTTGAATTGGTTGGGTATTTAACTAACTAGTAATATCATATGCTGCAGAAAAGTAGGCACAACCAATATATCAACTGGTAAATTAACAAACTAAAAATGTATCTCAGTACAAATCTTTATTTGTCTTATCAACCTGACAGCTTAAGCTATGTCCCTATGATGATGTTGATTGAGCAGGAGATGTCATTATTCCTCAAGAGATTTTTTTTTATTTCTTAGAAATAAAAAAACATGATGTGATCTCCCAATCTAGTATCAAGGCCAAGTATAAGAGCAATGGCTGCTACAGTTGTCGATATAGCTTGGCTTTGTTGCCATCTTATTGATATATTCATGACTTTCTGTGCTCTACTTTGTTATGCAGTGATAGCACTAGTAGTATTCGGATTACATCTAACCCCATTTATCATGAACGCACAAAATGCATAGAGATAAATTATGCGAGTAGTTTTTTTATGATTACGCTGCTGCATATTTCATCACAGTTGCAGATAGTTCATTTCTTTATCAAGGCCCGCCCGCGCCTTCTAAACACACTCTTTCCTTTTGGAAAAATCTCATTGGTTAATCCTAATGCGTTTGGAGAGGCGTCTTAGCCTTCTCTTTGATTTATTCTCTTTTATTCTTGTTTCTTCTGTCAAACTCGTGATTGTTCCGTCATTAAGTCTGAGTGTGAGTTTTGAATACTATTATATAAGTCTTTTCCTTCTAGTTAGCTTTTCATTTATAACCCTCTTGTGGGATGAACAAGACAACTTCACTTTTCTACCTTTCTCCTCGTTTAATGAAATTTTAATAACTTGAATTGTATCATAACATTCTTTTATGAACATTGTCTATTCTGATCAATTCCATGCATGTGTTAGATGATACACCTATTGCATGCTCTGGACTGAAGTCTATAACATTGGAAATACGCAGGAATTGAGTTTTCAAGTTGATAAACCAAAACATATTTCAATGGAAAATATGAATTGCTTAATATGCATGAGTTTTGCAAGCAGTCTACAAATCATTGTAGTTTATGCAAGACTCGGACAAACATATTCACAGTGCATACTTAGATAATACCTTAGTGCTTGAGAACGGGAAGCCAAGACAGGAATCACATGCAGCTTTGTGCAATCATAGCTATATATAACATGACATCTGAGTGCCTGAATCCTCATCAACTTGCGGAGCTCCTTAACAGGAGGAACCTGAAAGAAGAACAATGCAGTTAGAAGCCCAAAGCTGTGGATGTGGTGATTGTTGACAGGATAATCCAAGAAAAAAATACCAGTTCGGTGTTCTTCACTTTAAATGCATGACAATAGGTAGAAGATCTTTCTTCATCTTCAATAACTGCATGTTCTTCGTTTGCACCATTAATGCTAATGATAGAACCAGCCCAGCGAACTAAAGTTCTTCTTAAACCTTCTCCACCCCATCTATACTCAATTTGTGAATGATAATCCGAATCAAGCTCAAAAGGTAAATCCGAGGAATTAAGATATTCCTCGGAATTTGAAAATGGGTAATAGAGATCGCTGCCACTGTTGCAAATGAAAGCATCAAAATCAGTGGCAGCTATTCCACCAGCCACAAGAAGCGAATAGATCTCCGAAATTGTTAATACTGTTGATATCACAAATCCAATATGTCCAGCCATCCGGTCCTTATCTACAGCCCTGAATATCTTATGTACAATTTCAACAAGATCTAACTCAGTATCAAAATCAACAGCAATGACAAAAATATGTTTCCTCCTCCTTAATGCAGGTAGCTTAGTAGTGTTACTGCTCTGGTCAGGCTTCTCACCAGCTCCTGCCTTCTGAGTTACATTTCCGACTCCCTTGGACAATTTTAGGACTGCCTTCTCCAACTTATTTCTTCTATCAGCAATGCTCTCTTCAGAATCCAAAGAGTCCAGGTTGCCACTTTCTTCAGATTTGTTTCCTTCTATTGAAAGCTTTAGGTTCAATGATATATCCTGAATATCCCGCAAAGAATTACCTGGAGAATCTGAATCTGAATTTTCAATCACATCTTCACTCTTTTTCCATTGAGGATGCCTCGTCCTGCAACTAGCTATCCGAGACAAGTAAGTCTTGCAATGCTCTGGCCATGAAAAAAGATGGATGTTGTTCAAACCATTTTGCCGACACCGAGCCCAAAGTTGCTTATCAGATACAAGCTTATAAAGAGCATCAGTAATA
Organism: Dactylorhiza incarnata; assembly: GCA_033032865.1. Classification (NCBI taxonomy): domain Eukaryota; kingdom Viridiplantae; phylum Streptophyta; class Magnoliopsida; order Asparagales; family Orchidaceae; genus Dactylorhiza; species Dactylorhiza incarnata. The sequence continues at coordinate 3,109,957 of JAWHQI010000095.1, read as the reverse complement.
CTGTCTTGATCGTGCGGATCAATTAGGAGCCCATTATCAAGCACCTGAAGAAATATTTGTTAAATAATTGAAAAAGCAGCAGTGATGTTTAATTCTGATTGACGATGAAGTGAGACTTGATAGGTACTCAAACATCAATTGATAGCCGTGTTGGAATGATAAGGACACAAACCCGGATAATATCCACTGGACCTCCATTTTTGGTGGCTACAATAGGCAGACCATGTGCTGCAGCCTGTTTATATAAAAACAGAAATTAATAATAGTTCTGGAGTAACACAAATCTAGGTTAAGAAATATTTATCCATAGGGGATAATATAAGGGGAAAAGGTTGGATCAAGTGATCCTGGTGTAAATTAATGAAGGACAACTAATATATTGCCACGTGTACAGCTTTTTGAGTTGTCTTGAATTAAAGAAGTTTTGGCATTCCATGAGGCACCCTCAATGCAAAATACTACGTCAGAACATCATTTGTACAAGAAGACCGAGTACTCGGAATATTAGAGAAATGAATGAAGATTAAGACGGTCTGAATCTTATTATGGGTCCAGATCCTGCCCATGTTTATGATAATATAGCAAGATACAGGCACCAACCTCTATCAATGTGAGTCCAAATGGTTCAATGAAGGCAGGATTCACGAAAACACCCTGGAGAAAATATAAAATGCAAGTTAAATGATACTCATGCTATATAAGTGTATTTTGTTTGAACAGCCTAGCTCTAGCTCTAAACTCTGTGCTATATATAAGATAAAGCAACTACTTTAAAAGACTGCCAAAAAAATATTCTGTAAAATTGATGATATAATAACTTTCATAACTAGAGTTAGTTATTAAAGTAAATAGGTAAAAAAAATTTAAGTGCAAATAGGTAAATTTTTAAAGATCAAATAGAAGACTATTGTAAATTGACTTGAATGTTTAGTAAACACAAAATCATAGCATAATGTGAAATAAATTAGAACACAGACATAAATGATTTTAATACAGAGATCCAGTTGAGTGGAAAAGCAAAATATATTCTATTATTATCAAATATTATTACAATGCTTCTAGATATATATGCACAAAGGAGGGAACCTCTGTTGAATGGTTACGAGCAAAGTTGTTTTCATTCAATAAGAGGCTCCTCTATATAGAGGAGGAATAAAAGGTACATACATGCTAATAGCACACCAGAAACAAAAAGGGATAAAAACTCGCTAATAATGCTAACACTCCCCCTCAAGTTGGGCGAGTGATATTAAACATGTCCAACTTGTTCACAATCTGGTCAAAGGAATTCACACACAACCCTTTGGTGAGAATGTCGGCAAGTTGCCCGTTGGAGGGCACAAAAGGAGTACAAATGATTCCCCTTTCAATATTCTCCTTGATAAAGTGTCGATCCACCTCAATGTGTTTTGTCCGGTCATGTTGAACCGGGTTGTGGGCGATACTAATGGCAGACTTATTATCACAATATAGACGGATGGGTCCTTCTTCAACAAGTCCAAGGTCGCTCAATAAGGCCCGAAGCCATAAGCCTTCACAGACCCCATGAGCCATAGCTCTAAACTCAGCCTCGGCACTAGACCGTGCCACAACCTGTTGCTTCTTGCTCCTTCAAGTGACAAGGTTACCTCCAACAAAAGAGCAGTATCCAGAAGTGGATCGCCTATCATCCACTGACCCGGCCCAATCAGCATCAGTATAAACTTCAATCTTGAGATCAGTACTCGGGGAAAACAGGATTCCCCTTCCTGGTGAGGACTTGAGGTACCGAAGAATTCTGCGTGCTGCATCCATGTACCGTGTCTTTGGAGCATGCATGTACTGACTCACAACACTCACTGCATAGGAAATATCCGGACGAGTATGAGAAAGATATATGAGCCTCCCCACTAACCTTTGGAACCCTGAAATATCCTCAATCGCCACTCCATCATCACGCCCCAATCGATGATTTGCCTCAATCGGAGTATCAGCCGGTCTGCATCCGCTCATCCCCATCTTCTCAAGAAGATCTAACGTGTATTTCTGCTGAGAGAGAAGGATCCCCTGCTTTGATCTAGCAACTTCAATTCCCAAGAAGTACTTGAGTTTTCCTAGATCCTTGACCTCAAACTCTTTGGCAAGCTTCAGCTTCAGATTCTGAATTTCTTCATGATCATCACCAGTTATGACAATGTCATCAACATACACAATAAGAACGGTGATTTTCCCAAGCCTGCATTTGATGAACAGCGTATGGTCAGCATTGCTCTGAGAGTATCCAAACGACACCATCGCCTTGTGGAACCGGCCAAACCATGCTCTTGGGGATTGCTTCAGTCCGTATAGAGCCTTCAACAATCTACAAACTTTCCCTGAAGAACCAGCCGGAGTGAGACCTGGAGGAATAGACATATAGACCTCCTCCTCCAAGTCACCATGGAGAAAGGCATTCTTCACATCAAGCTGCAGAAGATCCCAATTTTTGCAAACAGCAATGGAAACCAATACCCTGATGGTATTCATTTTAGCAACAGGGGCAAATGTCTCCTGATAATCAATGCCCTGGGTTTGGGTATAACCCCTTGCAACCAACCGTGTCTTGCATCTCTCAACAATCCCTTGTGGATTCTGTTTCACAGAGAACACCCACTTGCACCCAACAAATTTTTTTCCATAGGGAAGAGAGACTAGATCCCATGTATGGTTCTTCTCCAGAGCCTTCATTTCCTCAACCATCGCCTCACGCCAAACAGGAACCTCAAGAGCCTGTTGCCATGACACAGGTATAGAAGAAGTAGCAAGAGAGGAGACAAAGGCCTTATAGGAGGTAGATAGAGAATCATAAGATACATAATTAGAGAGAGGATGACGGATACAAATTCAAGATGGAGGAGAATGGGCCTTAACAATGGGCTATTCATACTACATAAAAGCTCTATAATTCAACTCCCTCCCCCCCCCCCCCCCCCCCCCCCGCCCTTAAGAGGGGAGTAAATGTCGATCATTCCCATCTTGGAGATGTTATCAGTGATGGTGTCACAACTCAAGCCTTTGGTAAAAAGGGTTGCCAACTGATCTTGGGATTGAACAAAGGGACTGTAGATATTGTCTTTCTCCAGGTGATATTTGATAAAGTGTCTATTGATCTCAACATCTTTGTTCGGTCTGCTGAACAGGATTATGAGCGATGTTGATAGCAACTTTATTATCGCAGTATAGACGTATAGGCTTCCCATTTTGCAGGCCCAAATCATGCATCGGAGATTTGAGCCAGAGCAAATAACCCCTGTGACATTGCTCTGTATTCCGCTTCAGCACTGGACCTTGCGACAACATTTTGTTTCTTACTTCGCCAGGTCACAAGGTTTCCTCCAACAAAGGAGCAATATTCGGTGGTAGACTAGCGATCGTCATGGCTTCCATCCCAGTCAGCGTCTATATAGATTTCGACGTTCAAATTACCGTTCCGAGAGAATAGGAGTCCTCGACAAGGAGATTTCTTTAGGTACCGTAGCACTCTCATAGATGCTTCGTGATGTCTTACTTTAGGAGAATGTATGTATCTACTAAGGATTCCAACAGCATGTGAAATATCGGGACGAGTGTGAGTGAGGTAGATTAACCTTCCCACCATTCTTTGATAGCTAGAGGAGTTCACTTTCTCACCATCTTTATCTTCATCAATCTTACAATTTGCTTCGATGGGGGTATCAGCCAGAGCACAACCAAGCATCCATGTCTCTTCTAGTAGGTCTACGACATATTTTCTTTGAGAAATGAAGATTCCACGGACAGATCGTGCAACTTCAATTCCTAAGAAATATTTTAATTTTCCTAGATCTTTGACTTCGAATTCCTCGCGCAGACGATTTTTCAACCTTGTGATCTCTTCCAAGTCATTCCCCGTGATGATTATATCATCAACATAAACTATGAGAACCACCAACATTTCAACATTTCTCTTAACAAAAAGGGTATGATCAGAGTGACCTTATTTGTATCCCAATATGGTCATGGCCTTTTGAAATTTCCCAAACCAAGCCCTGGGAGATTGTTTCAACCCGTAGAGAGACTTCTAGAGTTGACAAACTTTTCCTTCAGCACCGTGCTTTAAGAAACCCGGAGGAAACTTCATGTATACCTCTTCTTCAAGGTCACCATGTAAAAAAACATTTTTAACATTCATTTGCTGAAGATCCCAACCAAGACAAGCAACACATGATAAAATAATGCGGATGGAGTCCATTTTGGCCACTGGCGCAAATATCTCATGATAATCCGCACAAGGGGTTTGAGTATATCCAAGCAACCAGGAGTGACTTGTATCTCCTGATGACACCTTGAGTTTGCTTGACAGAAAATACCCACTTAATGCCAACAGGCTTCGTTCCTGACGGGAGATGTGATAGAGACCAGGTCTGGTTCTTCTCTAATGCAGACATCTCTTCTTCCATTGCCTTTCTCCATTCTGGTATATTGATAGCTTCCTGCCAAGTGTTAGGAATACAGATGGAGGCCAGAGAGGAGATGAAGGCTTTATGTGTCTCTGTCAGATTTTGATATAAGATATAATTTGCAATTGGTAAGTAAAAGAGGTGGACTTACATTTCCAATGTATAAGAGGTTGACAGAGACCTTCATCAGGTTCTGGCTCATAATGTACCGGCTGCAGTGGAATAACAAGGGTTTGTGGCACCTTAACACCAGTCTTACGTCTCTAATAGACCAGAGGAAGAGGAGAAATAAGTCGTGGAATAACTGGGACCAGAGGAAGAGGGAAGGATATGGTAGGTGGGTCCACACTAGGAATAGTGGGATCTTCAGTAGCAGTGGGAATATTCGAAACGATTGAAAGAGGAATCACGCCAGCATCGATGCCCTGCTCCCCCTGACGTGAGCCAAAGAACTTTTCATGTTCAAAGAACGTTACGTCCATGGTAAAGAAGAAACGTCGAGAGGCAGGATGGTAGCAACGATAGCCCTTCGTAGTATAGGAGTATCCAACAAAAACACACTTAAGGGAACGAGCATCTATTCTATCACGAGAGTGTTGATGAATATGTACAAAACATACACATCCAAACACACGAGGAGGGAGATGAGAAGGGTGGACTACACATTTGGTGGATAATCCGGAAAGAGGGGAGATATATTGTAAGGTACTGGATGGAAGATGATTAATGAGGTGTGTCGCAGTAAGGGTTGCTTCACCCCAATAAGATTTAGGAAGGCCCATAGTAATGAGGAGGCAGCGAGTGACTTCTAGAAGGTGTTTATTTTTCCATTCTGCGACACCATTTTGGGTGTTTATTATTCCTTTTGGTGTGAATGCAAGTGGTTTGATGTAGGATCCCATGGTTAGCAAGATATGTACCAAAGACACCACGATCATCATACTCTCCCCCCCCCCCCATTGTCACTGCGAAGGGCCCGAATTTTACAGCCAAACTGCGTGTCAACCATCTTATGGAAGAGTTGAAAACAATTAAAAACATCACTCTTCCTTCGGAGTAAGTACACCCATGTAGTACGGGAGAAAGAGTCAATAAACGTGACAAACCATCGGTGGTCAGATAAAGAAGTAACGGGAGAAGGGCCTCAAACATCAGTGTGAATTATATCAAAAGGAATAGTACTTGGAGAAGATACATTCTGCGGACTATGTCGAACATGTTTAGAAAAACTACACGCATCAAAAACAAACTTGTCTAAATACTTGGAAAACATAGGAAACATGCGAAGAAGATAACTGGGTGAAGGATGCCCGAGACGTTGATGCCACCGACAAACATCTGAGGCCGTGGGAGTAGAGACACTGAAGAGAGCCTACGGGAGGATGGTCCAAGATGTACAGACCCCCTGAATTCCTACCACTGCCAATGCACCGCCTCGTTGTCAGATCCTAAAACACAACCATCAGGGAGAAAAGTTATGGAGCAGTTTACAGAAGTAGTTAAGCGACTAATGGAGAGTGAGTTCTGAGTAAGGTGGGAACATGCAGAACAGACGTGAGAGGCATGGCAGGGGAACAAAAGACAGTTTATTTGTCAATAATAGAAGAGAAAGAGTCATTAGCTGTGATGACTTTATCACGTCCCGAGAGAGGAGTGTATGAGGTAAAACCTGATGACGCGCCCGTCATATGATCGGTAGCACCAGAGTCGATGATCCATTTAGAGGAAACTACAGAAGCGGACTACGCGCCGGGAGCCCCGGAAGTGGCAAACATCTGGTAGAAGAGGTGCTGGGAGACCAAAGGAGGCGACGCAGAGCAACCAGATCTTCGGCCGAAAAAAACATCAGGAGAAAGCTTCTTAGGAGCATCAACAGTATGGGCAGCAGGACGAGAAGTATGCGGGCGTGAACCACTACGCCCGCCACCACCAGTATTCTTGTTGATAGGAGCAAGATGAGGATGAAGGCGGTAACAGGATGCTCGGACATGTCCAGGCTTCCTACAGTGAGCACAAATCTTAGGCGAGGGGCCAATCAATGGCTGGCCCTGGTTAATGCGCGTAAGAGAGGATCGATCCAGAACCTTATCAAACTGGAGAGAACGGCGACGATCTTCATCGCCCAACACCATGTTGAATGCTTCTCGGAGAGATGGAAGGGGTGACGATTCAGGGCATGAGTGCGAACCACGTCAAAATCCAAGTGGAGACCCATAAGAATGAGGTGGAGACGGTAGCGATCCTCCTTCAGTTTCAATGCCCGAGCTTCCGCGGTGCACGTGGGAATGAAATCATCGAAGTAGTCAAGCTCCTAATAGAGACGTTCGAATTCAAAAAAGTGACAAGTAGGCGACAAGTAAGCTCGTACACCTGAGTGTAGCTACCAATTTGGGAATAAGTTTCGCGTGCCCGAGTCCAAATCTCAAAGGAAGAATCCATGAGCATGTAACTGTGATAGACCAACGGAGACAGAGAATGGAGAAGCCACGAAACCACCAGAGAGTTATCGACATCCCACTTCCTCCAGGTGGGGTCAGTGACGGCAGGTTGTTGCACTGTCCCATCAATGTAACCAAATAGTTGATGACTGCGGATGGCATGTTGAGCGGCCAGGGACCACACAAGATAATTGGAACCGTCCAAAGGAACAATAGTAATCCTGAAGGATCAAGAGGAGCCATGGATGCGAGAGTAGTCCGTAGACGGGAGAGGCACGAGCGAGGTCTGAACGCTCGACTGATTGCTCAAAGGCGTAGTCTCTTCCATAAAAACTTAAAGAGAGGAGCTCACGAAAAAGCTTAAAGAGAGCTGCCAACAAAGGAGAAGCTCCCGGAAGCAATTCACGGAAGGAGCACGCACGGAAAGGAGAGCTTGCATGAGAGCACGCAAGAGAGATCGCACGAAGAAGAACCCGCACATGTAGCAGTTCAGCAAAGCGAAACGCGCAGATGCAGTAGCTCGGCAGGGCGAAACGCGCATAGGCAACAGTTCGGCAAAAGAGCGCGCACGAGAGCGCGCTTGCAAAGATCGGCAGAACTCGCAAGAAGATCCCGCGAGATCGGGAGAGAGCGCGCGAAAGCAGAAGAGTGCGCACAAGACCGTCAGAGGTCGCACGAGTTCGCACGAAGAAGAACCTGCGAGAGCGCACGCAGGAGCAGAGCTCGGCAGGGCTGAATACGCACAGGGCAGAGCTCGGCAGGGCAGAATGAGCACAGGAAGAGCTTGGCAGGGCACGAGGCCAATTGCACACAAGACCAGAGCTCGGCAGAGCGGAACACGCACAGGCAGAGCTCGACAGGGCAGAATGTGCACAGGGCTCGGCAGGCGGGCTCGCAGAGAGCAGGAGGCGCACATGGCAGAACTCGTCACACAGGGCTCGGCAGGCGCACAGTGCAGAGCTCGCACAGGGCACGAAAAAAAAACGGCATGAAGGGGGAACTAATTACCTGGCTCTGATACCAAGTTGAGTGGAAAAGCAAAATATATTCTATTATTATCAAATATTATTACAATGCTTCTCTATATATGCACAAAGGAGGGAACCTCAAAAACAAGTTTAGAGGTGTGGGACTAAATTCAAGATGGAGGAGAATGGGCCTTATATGTGGGCCTTAACAATGGGCTATTCATACTATATAAAAGCTCTATAATTCAACTGATAGAAGGAATAATATTAATGAAGATAAGGAAATAAAATAAATATTAGGTGGCCTGGGCTTCACCAATGAAAAGTAGTAGATGAACCACTAAGATGGGAAGATATAATTACTGTGGAAGTTTAACGAGGATCACAAATCAACCATAAGAAGATGGGATAAGACCATAATGATAATCAAATTAGATTTAGATTAATTAATAAGTGGGAAGATCCAAAGAAAAAAGAATTGTGCAAGTTGAATGAGAAATTGGATGAAAAATCAATCATATGTAATTTGATTAATGTTTATGATGGGAATCGATCGTGCGTCATTTGAGAGATTTATTGGATCGACATTTTCAGGATCATCAAATGGACAATCGGAGGCCGTGATTATGACCAACTCAATTTTCATATTTTATAAAAATTACTTTTATTTTTTGGGAATACTATTTTGAGTTTTAGGTTAAATGAATCGATCGGGAGTTTCGATCAGTCGGATTCAATTAACCAAAAATATGACTATATATACCTTGTATTAAGGAGGTTAGGGCCTCGAATGATTAGAAAAACCCACTCTCCTATTCGCCACTATTAGAAAAGCGCATGGTGCCGACACCGCCAGTGAGATCTTATCCCCCTTGTGGCGCGAACTCCACGGGCCATTAGCGGCAACACTTCCAACACCCACCATGATCCCACCATCCACCTAACAGACCTCTAGTGTCATCCACAAGCCAACCAGCAGCCCTTCATGTGCATGTCGAGTCCCACGTTTACCCACTCCGGGACACCAACTGTCGAGTCACCTGCCCCCACCCTACCTCCTTGTAACCCCAATCCTTGCACCTAAAGTCCCCCCCCCCCACACACACACACGCATGCGGCCCTGCATCTCCACCTAAGTACATGAGCCCTAAAATCTCATCCCATCATGCCCCAACAAACCGCATGACTGAACCAACGCACCGCTCGTATGGCTATCCCAAACCCACCTACAACAGCCTCCACCTCCAATGCCTATTTCTTAGTAAGTTTTATTTTCTAGTATTCATTTCTATACATGTGTGGATGCATCTCTATATTCTTAGTAATATTTTGCTTAATTAATGTTGGCCAGATTTTCATTCATTAGACATGTATTTCCTATTCACCCTGTAATTTTATTCATGTGCACTCTCAATTAACTTACAATTGTCAACTATTTATTTAACTTGAATGCTTGTAATTAATTGTGATCAAATGTTCGAGTTTTAAATGTTGTTGCTTAATTAATTACTCACACGACAGATTTATTTGTATGGTGAATCATGCACATCGTATTAGGGTTTAGGGTTTATATTGTGACATTATACTCATCGAATTTAGTGCAAGCATCCATTCGCATCTTTAGTTTAGCCATCTAGTAGTTGCATTTGCATTTTCACGTGTTTGCTCGCGTTCCTTTTTTATTAGGACATCATGTTTGTTTTTTATAGACTCGCCTTACGTCAATTGGTATCAATGCCTCAAGTTCGGGTTTTATTTTTGATACGCAATAGTAGAGTATATAGGTTCCCTTTATGGCAAGTCATCATCGCTACCCCTCGCTTCTTTTGACAAACCAGAGTCAATTTATACTCAACCTCATAGAGTTCCTTCAGAGAGATCTTCATAGTATTACAATTATCATCCTCGTCCATAGCCCCCGCTCATAGAGATCACGCTGACCCATCAACACGATTCGACAATATTAAGCATGATTACTACAATGATCATCAATTCGAGAAGGACCTTGATTATAGATTCTGAAGAGATTCCCCAGTTTTTGATGGCAAACTGACGCAGGACAAAAAAGACATGGTGTGAAATAATAGGCGGTGCCGACGCTCTAATGCAAACTTACGTGAATGCGTGGAATGAATGCTATCAAGCACAATACATATGAGACATGCATGTTTTTTTTTATCCGGAATTAAATGTTAGCAATTATAATTATATAATTTTAGCAGTTTTACACGATGTCGCCAACATGTTCAAATACACAAACAATATCAAGTTTTCTTCACACGAAGATTTCACCACAACTTGCACGAGTAAATTTTATAGGCTTTAAAAGAAAACACAGCAATAGCACTAACAATCACAAAGTCCCAGCAACATGAAATGTCTTCCAATATTTAATACAAGAAAAAAATAACACAATATATTTACTCACATAGCAAGAGGAATCCGATAGAGGGCTGATGAAGTCGAGTTGGTGCGGCACCTGAAATTGATATGACTGATGGGAGTTCACTGACTGAATTGAAAGAGGAGGGAAATGACTTGGTTGCTTCCTGAAAGTGAAGATGAGCGGCTGTAGATGTAAATATGGGTTAGCGGCTTCATACAACAGTGGATGGGATAAGGAGATGAACGTGAGAGGAGGTTTTTGGTGGATCCACGTTAGTAGATATCTGATTTAGGGTTCAATCGAGAACGAAGGAAGGATGTAACTCACGGAGGGAGTAGAAGGGGGATGGATTGAGCGGGAGGGGGAAACTTGCACCTGCGGCTCTACTGGTGTGGCAGACGAGAAGTGAACAGTGAAAATGGCGAGGAAGATGAACGGGGCAGGCTTCTGGGAGTTGGGCTTGCGATGGGGAAAAGATGTCGAGCGGTTGTTGTGTTGTTGGGAGTGGATCGACGAACAGGGAAGGACTTACGCTGGAATAGGGTGTGCGGCAGGGATGAAAAACAGTGGTACCGCGAGTGATTTCCTGGAGGCGGACTGAATGGAGGCAGGAGGCCTTCGACCCTCTTCCGTCGAAGAGGAAGGGGATGAACAGGATGGGGAAAACAGCGTGAGGTTGGCGGTTTCCTGTGAGGGAAATGAAGAACAGTGGCAGTTTCCTTCTTAGATCGTGGGTTTGAGGATGTTTCACGGGAGCAGGAAACAGAGAATAGTAAAATGAAATTAACTAAAGAAATAATTGAATTCAAGAGTAGAAGACTGGGACGTCGCACCCCGGGTTTCGCGACATCGCACTACGAATTGACTGCGGTTTCTGGAATCTCTCACAAAATACACAATCATCTGAAAATGAGAACATATGCCCTTATTTATAACGAGAGGGGGCGGTTGGGCACCCGACGTGAACGACTATGATCGTCCGTTACGCCCGGTGTCCTAAAACAATAAATACAACTCCAAAAAATAAAATAAAAACACATATAAAATGAAAGATGGCGCTCTGGACGCGCTCGCGGTCTCGGACCGCCGATCCGATCAATGCATCTCCGCCAAATCAGCAAAAACGGGTCCCGCCGAGTGGTGGCCCGATCTCCGATCACAAACATGCGGTCGATCCCCATCACAAACTGAGTATCGAATCTTTTTAGTTATTGGCTAGTAGATATGGAATACTACTTGAATAGATACGAGTAATTAGATGACAATCGTATTAAATTCGTTAAGAAAAAATTTCTTGATAAGGCTAGAGCATATTGGCTCAGGGTAGAAAGGAACATGTTTTTCCTTTTACTTCATCTGATTTTTGGTGTGGCGCATTTGTCCATGTTCTTTCTACGGTTCCTTACAAACATGTTGCAAGGGCAACGAAGTATGTTTTCTTGAGTTACTCTCTTATCCAAAAGGGATATTGTTGCATTAATCCGTAGAGTAGATGTCAGTATGTCTGTTGATGGAACATTCTTCGAGTCTATACCATATTCTTCAATAGGAGTATGTCCCTTGTCATGTATGGCATGCCTCCTATTCAATATATTCCCTGATGGGGACAACACTTCAAGCATGAGATATCGCACAGTGAGGTCCGAACGAGTTTATTCATGCAGGAGGCATTGATTATATGTCATTTAGATGATCTGAGATAGTGGTCTCGTTCAGAGTGATGTTTCCATGTTTTATATGTATTTTGTTGGTTGTCATGAATGGACGATTTTAGCCATTCAACATGGTTAAACTAAGTGTATTTAATTATAAATAAGAGTGAGGGGTTGTTTGTAGGCTTTCATCGCAGATTTTGGAGAATTTCTTCCCAAAATACGGCAGTCTTCTCGCGATGCAGACTCTGTGATCCCTAAGTGAAGAGTCCCAAGTATTATCGCTTGTTTTCCATTACATTTAGCCATCCCATCCTAAGTTTTATGGAAGTCGACCCCCTAGTTTCATCCCCTGCATAAACCGCCAACTTCTAGTATCCACCCGCCCATTTTCATTCATCTCCACAGCCAATCGACTCGCATGCTACAGTCATGAATCATCTTCACCTCCATATCCATTGGTCACGCCTCACTCCTCATTCCCTGCCCTAAACTGCAACCCTCCAGAGCACTCCCCTACAACTGCCACTTTCTAGATACAGCCCAGCCCAAAATATTCACATCACCGACCCTTCCTTTTGCCCCCAACTCCTACAGCTAACCAAACCAGTCCCGGTCCAATGCCTGGTTGAGTCTGCACCCCAGTATAGTTGATCCTCGTTTTGCATCCATCTCCTTTCCCCTACCCACACCACCTAGCAAGCCCCGCCAGTCCACATACAACTATATATCATCTCCGACAACCACCATACAACACTTGTCACCTCGCTTGATAGCCACTACTGCTCAGACAATCACTAAATCTCCACTCCTCCCACACCCCCTTTACTCGTGAGTTTTATTGTTTGGTTTCTTTGTTTTCAACATTATTGTACATATCAAATATTTATATGCTTATGGATGCATGTCTATGTGGTGGGACCCTTCCCCGGACCCTCGCTGCGCGGGGATGCTTTGTGCACCTGGCTGCCCTTTTTATGGATGCATGTCTTTGTTAGTGTATTTGTTCTTATGACTGATGGTGTTTTGCAAGGCTCGTTAGCTTGCACAACTAAATAAAGGCCCTCCAATCAAAGGAGGGTCAAGCTTTCTCGCTTTTAATAACCATTTGGATATCGTTTATGTTATGTGCTTATTTTTATGTGATAATTATTACTAGCGTTTATGTTATGTGCTTATTTTTATGTGATAATTATTACTAGCAAACATTGTCAGAGATAGGATTCATTTTCTCCGACATTACACCTTAGAGTTTGTACTGTTTAGCATTCACTTATGCATCCCCACTCTGCGTCAAATTTAATATCAGAACTCAAGGTTTAGGTCACATTTATACTTCGTAGTGGTAGGGTATATAAATTGTCTGTCTAATACCAACGTCACCGACGACCGGTCGACTAGTTTGAATATGGGCATTTCTCCGGCGGATTTCTAAAGACTTATCATGTATCATTTTAATCGATTAGATGGTCAGTTCAATGAACATAGGCATGAGGTAACTACAATGACCACGAGAGTAGAAATCCTTGAAAATCTGAGAGGTTTAGATCAGACCATCCCTCGTCTTAGAGAAGCCCCTAAACACCATGTTGATTGTCCTACAAACTCCCACCGCCAGTGTCATGTCAGAGATCTTCCCACTCAGTACCCCATGCTCCCATGAGAAGGGATCTCAAGCATGTTCATCATTCGGGGTCATTCCTAATAGACCCATCCTCCCTCAAGAGGAGTTTCTCCATCCACGGAATATGGACATTTCTCCAGTGGATTTCCAAAGAGTTATCATGTATCATTTTGATCAATTAGATGGTCAGTTCAATGAACAAAAGAACGAGGTAACTACAATAAACACGAGAATAGAAATCCTTGAAAATCTGAGAGGTTTAGATTAGATCATCCCTCGTCTTAGAGAAGCCCCTAGACACCATGTTGATTGTCCTAAAAACTCCCACCCTCAGTGTCATGCCAAAGATCTTCCCCCTCAGTACCCCATCCTCCCATGAGAAGGAATCTCGAGCATGTTCATTATTCGGGGTGATTCCTAATAGACTCCTCCGCCCTCAAGAGGAGTTTCTCCATCCCCAGCATCACATTCGTAGAGATCATGCGCCCCTGCAAGCATGATTCAACTACAGTCTAGATGATTATTACGATGATTACTAGGATCCTAGCAGATGTCCTCCTGGTAAGGATGACTTTACCGGCCACATTCGAGTACATGCACCTTTCTTCAATGGTCAACTGGACCCAAAGGCATTTAATCATTGGCTATTGGGCATGGACTACAATTTTGATTGGTATGAGATGACAGATGAGGGACGTCTCCGGTTTGCAAAGATGAAGCTTCAGGGGCAAGCTAAAATCTATTGTACTAGTTTAAGAGTTGATGCTAGAGAGAGAGGAATATAACCCCACAATGGGTGGATATGAAACAGAAACTGAAAGAGAAATATCTCCTCGTGCAGAAATTGAAAGAGAGAGAAATTGATGTGCTCATGTGCATTGTACGCCAAGGGTCATAAGATCACCCTCTTGTCAAACCAACCCAAGAATAAGTCCAAGAATAGGGTTGCGCCTTCTATCAACATGAGCTTCTTAAGACCCCTTCATATCTCGAGGAGGAGCGAGTTTCTGAGAGAGAGCATCAATTATGGCATTGCCTTTGTAGTGTCCGCCACCCAAGTATCTGAGAGCACCACAAACATTTATGGGCCCCACTTCGATGTTCGTTGCATTCAGGTTGATTCTTCTGATATCATGCCCAACGAGTTCCCTGGCGAGTTACCACCTATGAGACCTATCCAATGTACGATTGATCTTGTGCCATGGGCATTTTTACCCAACCTTCCCTACTATCGTATGAACTCAATCGAGCATGATGAGATGAAATGACAAGCGGATGATCTTCTCAGGAAGAATTTTATTCAGGATAGTCTTAGTCTCAACGTCGTTTTGTCCCTTCTTACCCCCCCCCCCCCCCCCTCCGCTAAGATAAACGATAGTTACCGTATGTGTTTAGATAGTAGTGTCATACATAAGATCACGATGAAGTATCATTTTCTCATCCCCGCATGGATGAATGACGCAAAGTCAGCTGTGAAAGTGGAATCTAAACATATGCAATACGAAGTATGAATTAAATTGCAAGTGATTAATTTAATAATTATGGGCTTACACAACGAACACAAGAATTAAAACAATATTGATTTAAAAATTGGATCTGCGATGGCCCATAATTAGAGGGCAAATAATTTCAAGTGTAATGCGATTAAACCCTACAAATCAATACGAAATTAAGGAGCAAACATGTATACTATAGCATCCTTAAAAATATAGTCCATGAATCAATGAAAAGAAAATAAGAACTCATAGTAACAACTTACACACATCTATAAAGACGTGGGGATTGCATTGGTGATGTCACGGTAACAGTGGCATACGGGGTAGATGATGATGGGGAAGTTTGGGGCAAGTGGAAGGGCTTTTGTTGTCTGGAAAACCCCTAACGACAAGGAATGGGGTTGGGGGGAAGGGGAGGCGCAGTTGATGAGCTGGTTGCAAGTGAGGAGTGGTCGGATAAGGGGTATCGAAGGGGGTGGTGGATGTAGGGATAGCAACATGCAAGGGGTTGGCTCGGGGGGAGATGAAGAGGCAGCAACTGAACTGGGCTATGAGCGAGGGAGATGGATGGGGGAAGGAGGTGTGGGTGGCGGCAGGACATGGCAGCGGGCGAGGGAGATTGATCGGGTAGGAGGTCTAGGAGGCGGTTGGCCATGGCTGCGGGCGAGAGAGATGGATCAGCTAGGAGGTGCGGGAAACAGCTAGCCTTAGTTGCGAACGGGAGATGGATTGGGCACAATGTGCGGGTGGAGGCTGGGATTGGTTGTGGGCGAGGATCAGGAATAGAGGCTGGACGGTGCGACAGCAAGGAGATAATGGAGAACCCTAAGAGTCATCACTTAAGGGGCTCACGGGGTGGCACCATGAGAGGACCGACGCTTTCAGAAAAGCTAAACTCATAATGTGAGTTCATATAGGTTGTGAGAAGTACTAAAATATCAATATAAAGAAATAGATACAGGAAACTATGGAGAAAAAACCATCTGAATACATTCATGGACTCAGATCATTCAGACATAAAATAAATCAACGCCTCCTACGAAAATAAAAGTGAGTGGGCCATCAAGGTCATCGATCTCCTAGCGCATGGTGATCTCCATCATCTACCCCAGCTTGAAAGCATTAATATCGGGTGAATGAAGATGATCATACTACCGACATAGCTCAAGGGCGAGTTTATCAGCTCTGTAGATGAAATTCATGTATCATCAAAAGTCTGTCGTCCTGCCTCTCCAATGAATGATATACACCGATCGTAGCAGTAAAGTCGTGAGCAACAATGTCGGTTATGCCCTCTGTCGTCTCTATTGTTTCTGACTGTAATGTATTAGTGGTGCCTCTGATGGTGTCAAGTGATCCTCAGGAGGTGACTACATGGGATGCACATAGGGTGGTGTGGGCACAAGCTCAGTAAGCTATGGCTCAGGAATGGAGATAAGAAATGGGTTCACATACGCACGCTCCTTGAAGTGTGGAATCAAGTCTTCCATATTCGACCCAATCCTTCGCATGATCGTTTAGGGGCTCATTCTCATAGCACTTACTTTTTTGTAGTTCCCTGAGGAAACCTCTCAGCTCGTATGTGAACCAAAACTTGTTCTTCTTCCTTAAAATTCTGCTCCTTATTGTGTTGATCGGCGTACTTTATAATTATCATTACTCAACAATTTTTTTCGGACATACTCAAGAAGCTCATGCAAATGCTGGATAAAGGAATTTATGGACTCACTAGGTCGAGTCCCAATCAAGTTGGGATCGGGTCAATAGGTTTCCTAGGCTCATAACCTAATACGATGTCGAATGGACTCAGACCCTTGGTCCAATTGACCGAACTATTGTAGGTAAACTCGGTCATAGATAGTACGAAATCACATGTGGATGGAGTCTCACCAACCATACACAAAAAAGGGTACCTAATCTATGGTTGACAACTTGGGTTTGTTCGTCCGTCTATGGGTGATAGATAGTAGAAACTTAAATGTCGTGCTACTCTTCTTCCACAATGTCGCCCAAAGTAAATCATAAATTTAATGTTGCGATCAGAGACGATAATCATATGGAATCAATGATACTTGAATAACTCCCTAAAGAATAGGGTTGCAACATGAGATGCATCAACAGTCCTGCTGCATGGGATAAAGTGGGTCATTTTTGAAAAATGGTCCACGATGATGAATATAGAACCATGCTTCTTCAAGGCGTGAGGAAGCTCGAGTACAAACTCCATGTGAATGTCGACCCTGGGTGATGGGGTTTGCGATACACATAGGCATACACGACAATCGGAGTTCTCTTTTGTGCGGATCGACGATTCGTGAATTTTAATTATTTTTTGTGCATTTTTCTGAATTTTATTTTGATCTATTTTTAGGACCGGCAGAAAAGGAGAATCATGATTGTCCATGATGACCCTTAGTCTATGAGTAGGGATAGATGGTTCATTTAGAGGCATTGAAAGTTAGAGCAAAAACGAAGTCTTCTTTAGATCACTCGATGTCGAAGCTGGAATCCTAGCGTGAAGCTTGGAATTATCCCCTTTCCTCCACTCCCCAACTAGCCGGCCACTCCCCCCTTCTCCAGCTCCTTTGTCAGCCTCACCAATCTCTCCCAACCACCACTAGTCGGCCATCTTCCTGAACCCCCTCCCTCAACCAAAAACCAGCCACACTCCTCTCCCTCGACCATCTAAGGGCACCCCACCCTCTCCCAAACTCCACAACCACCACCACTTATTTCCATTCAATTTCATTTTTCCGTCTGTCGCCGGAAATTGCTTCCGGCGAACTCCCTTAAGCCACCACCACCTTCCTCAACCCCTCCCCCCCACTTTAAATCCTTTCTTTGTATTTTTCCAGCGATCGTCAGAAAACACCTTTGACCACCACCACCACCTCCAGCGAACCCCTTCGACCACCACCAGCCAGTCAGTCACCCTCTCACCACCAATATAACTCCCAAACCACATCCCCATTAACTCCACCCTCCAAAAATGTAGGCCACTACTCCTAAATTTTCTCCACATCTCTCATCATCCACCTCCCCCACCAACCCCACTACCTCTCACCTGGATCCACTTTCTCAGTCCCCAACCGAGCCCCATTTCTCCCAAACAACTGTCGGCCACTTTCCTCACTTACCCAACTCCCAGAGTACTGACCGCCCCATATATACTGTCGGAATTGATCCACGAAGGGCTTGATTCAATTCCCGTTTCAGAAAGTTCATTCCAGCTGCCCTCCCTTGTCTCCAGAAGGCCCTGTCAACTCCAAGAATGCTTTCTCAGACCCCCTCTATCATTTCGCAACCCCCCCCCCCCCCCCCCGTTATCATTTTCCAACCCCCTGAACACGCCTTAACCGCATTCTTCCTCGTTGTTTCTCAGTTGGAGCCCCTTCCCCACCTCTATTGGAATCCCGAACTTCTTTCCAGTTTCCCACCAAGAGCAACTGCAACACACTTATTGCTTCCCATGGATCCATTTACCCTTGTCGGTCTCCACCAATACTTCAAACAGCCCCCACTACCAGTAGTCGTAGCCAACTAATTCCAGCCATCGAGAGGCACAATTCCACCCTTGGTTTGAGCTTTCCAGCAGCCTTCAGCACCATTGGGAGCCCAAAATTTTGTGCCTACTTCGATTCCAGACTCGGGAAAGTCCACCAAGCCTCCTCTTCTATAGTTTTGTGAGTCCTAAGTTGGTTATTAATAAAACTTTGTTGAATTAGTGACTATTTCTTGCTTGCGTCATATCTTATTGTAAATGTTGTTTCCACATCGTTTGTGACTCGTGTTGATCTGCACTTACTTGCTTATTTGTTATTTGTGCACTCACATTAATACAACTACGCGTGCTCTCTAATTTTTGAAGTTTTCTTCTATTGTGTTTCTCTTGCGTTTGTTTTTTATAAATCATAATTATTGCAAATTAAATTCCTCGGAATTGAGTCTGCATTTAGTAATCATCCATTTTCTCCGTCATAGGATCGACCTGCGTCAGAGGGTCTGTGCGGGACGAGTGGAGGTGTGTATAACCAAGTAGACTAACGGATTCCTTTGGCGATCTGGTAGACTCTACGGCCTCCCTCAGGATAGGACTGAAGAAGTGATACTATATTAAGGCTAATATTTTGTCTAACCAAAATGACCAACGGCTACTGTTTTGTCTTCAAGCTCTACAAGTGTGCAACTCCCAGATCAACTAATCGCGGAGGGAGGCTATGGGTATGCACAAGCGAAAGCAGTAGAAATGATACAATAACAACAACAACACTCAAGCATTTAACCCACAAAGCAGTAGAAATGATAACCGTCAAAAATCATGAAACCCTCAATGGTGTCAGAAGGATCTCTCGTCATCGAACTATATATCTCGCAAAATCTGACCCATAATTCCCATTCCTAAACACACCCCACCCCCTCTAAATCCCATTCTTAAATCCAGTTTTCCTTGCATTCTGTACGCCGATTCCTGTAGTCGATCCTCCAATCCCCACCCTCCGAACTGCATACATACGTCTCCTACCACCGGATCTACCATGCCTACGCTAGTCCCCTTTACTTGGTGAGTGTTATTTGGTTGTATGGAATTTTAATTCTCATTATTAATATATGGCGTTGTGATTTCATGTTTTTTTGGATCTATAGTTTTGTGGTTATTTGCTCGGGATTATTCTCGTGATTTTCAGGATCTATTCTCTGTACGTTGTCGTTTTAGCTCTCCATGCGGAGGAAAGCCTAAGCTTGTTTTGCCTAAAGATATAATTTGTACCACTTAACCTATCTGCATGTGATTTAACTATTTATTGTTTGGTTTGATTTCTCTGTCGGGACTTGCATTCGTGTTACCAATGTTTTAAATATAGGATGTCGGCGACATATCGGATTGAGTTTTTAAATGTCGAAAGTCAGAGACATGTCGGGGATATTTTAAAATATCATATTTCCATGTCTTATAAATAAAATTTTTATTTTTATGTATACTAACTATAATTATATCTTATAAAAATAGAAAAATAATATAACAAATAGATAAAAAATGAGTCATTTATATTACGAAATAAAATCGAATAGTATCTAAGATAAATTTTATTAACAAATACAAAATGATACATTTTAAATATATTTAATAGTATACAATAATTTTATTTTAATAACAATAATTTTATTTTAATAACAATAAGTTTATTGCAAATAAAGAAGATTTAAATATTTTCATATTTTTTGTAATAAATGTATTAAATATTTTCATATTTTTTGTAATATGAAATAAAAAATTTGTGAAACAATTATACAAAATTGGTTGTAAGAATAAAACGTTAAAAAATAAAAACAATAATTCCAATCGATTTAAACATACATAATATAATATTCATAAGCGATTTAATATATGATGTTAGTCTGCTAATATAACATAAAATAAAATTGCGGGTGATATATTTAAAAGTCGTGTCGGCCGATATACCGGAAAAAATTGGACAAGTCGGCCTATATTTAACAAAAAGACATTTATAACAATGCGTGTTACATATAGTATTTAAAAACAATAGTATTGTCTCCCCACACATCTCACTAGGATTACATTCAGTCAAACCCTCACACAACCTAACTTACATCAGTTGGTACTCTTATTCATCGGATTATATGTATGCTTTCACATCATTATAAGGTTGGTCGTTGCTCCATTTGCATATGTAGTGTGCTCGACTGTATTGTATGTAGGGTTAAGGCATCACACCTTTGGTCACCTATATATTCGTCCTGCGTCACCCTGCATGATTCTTGAAATAGGCAACGATACTGAATGCACCAACAAGGAGATTCACCTTGATGAGGATGATGATGTGATCTTACACTTTGAATCATTTTCTCTTCCTCTTCTTTCTTTTACTTCTGATATGATATGTATTTGCATTGGGAACAGGTCACTCGTATACGCTCGAAAGATTGACCTCACCTCGCGGGAGCCCCCCAATGTCGTGTTTACCTTTATAATAATATTGTATTAATTAAGTGTTATTTTGTCCTTTAGTGTGTTGTCATGTATTTGGGGATCCATCTATATAAGGACCCCCTTAGGTTGTGAGTGAGCATCTTGAAGTGCTAGGCATTTGGGCTCTCATAGTGAGAGAGGAGTGTTTTGGAGGACCCAGCCTCTTGGTGTTCGTCGGGAGCTCATCTCCCGAGTTTGCATCTTTAATACATGCAATGCAAGTTATTGTTCGTATACTTGTTCTCGATATGGCGTAGCTAGCCTGTATCATGATACTTTTTCTTCATGTGAACCCCTGCATGACTGAATTTCATGAACCACTTTTGGATAATGCTACTGAGTCTATTTTACTTGAAGTGTGTAATAAGGCAATCCAGATTATCATTCTCAACCATTATGAAGGAACGTTGGTGTCCTTCAAGTTCTTTTTCCCTTCCCACGAACTTACAAGAAAAAGCAAAAATTGGGAGAGGAATGAAACTATTTGTGCGTTGGAGTAACTCCCCAACACGATAATTTAAAGGATGTCTGAACATTTTTACTATGGTAGTCCCATCAGTAACGATGGTAAGACTGCATGAATAAGTTAAGCTAGTTGCATTAAATCAAATAAAGTTTTTATCTTTTATTTGCACTTGTGTCATGTTTTTCTTTTAATGTTCTTCGTTTATTTCAATAACCACTTTTTACAGCTCCTCAAGTTTACCCTTCATCATGTTTAATGTCCACAATTTGATCTCCTGCAAAAACAGCCTGGTTTGAGTCAAACTCCACTAGGCGCACTATCGTGAGCTTTATAACACACGATTGTGCACCCGATTATTTATTATGGGTTGCTTTCCAAAATCCGCCGGATTCGCCCTTCTTCCCCAATCTCGCGCAGGAACAATACTCAAGAACTCTTGGCCGACGATTACATCCCTCTTCCTCCAGTTTTATGCCATTTCTTGTGAATCCTTCCATTTCGGAGTGCCCTCGTCGTGTGTCGCCTCCCCATTCCAATCCCGTGCGCGCAGGCACGATCATGCATTGTGTTCGTGCGTCGTCGGTTGCTTCCTTATCCATTCCCTTTCCTCCTGGATTACGGTTTGCATCATTCTTCTTCTTCCTTCTATTTTACTCCACAATGTCCTCCATTTTCGGTAAGAAGAAGAAAGTCGTGTTTAAGTGGAGAAGAAAACAAGGTGAAGAATCTGAATTGAGTGATGAACGAAAGAGAGAGATAATGTTCTCTTTTGAACACTCGAAGCATACAGACGCTATCATTGCCTCGGAAACAAGCAATTAATGGATTACAAAGTCATAGATTGGAATGTCTTAAGGAAGATTACTTTGGAGGATACGTGATTTGATTTCTCATAGCGGATGGGAGGCACTGTTGGAGAGCAGTGAACTGGGTTATTCTGAGCTAAGATTGGAATTTTGACTATCCTCAGCTTATGAACATAGACTTTCCGATGATGGGGAACGTTTATAGCTTGACAATGGGGGAGTTCATTGCATACCTTGGGTTGTATACTGACACTTTCGTGAGATCGCAAACATTTGTTGAGCTTGCTACAGAATTCTCATTAACCTTGCCTCTTGTCTCCTATTGGAGGAGAATCACAAATGGCACAACTAAATACAATAGCAAGGAAGGACAAAGCTACTTCCATCCTCCCCAGTGAGCTTCGGTATAGCATCGCAACTCCTCAGTCACACTGTCTCAGGCCAATCTATGAGTAACAATGCGGTGGGGAGGTAAGACCTCCTCTACATTTATAGCATGGTAAAGTGGGTTCCCTTGAACATGGTACTCATGGTGGCACAATTCTTAATGCACCAAGCTAAGGATGCTCATGTTGCTCGAGTATGGGGCACTCATTTTATTACCCAGCTGACGAAGGGGGTGGGCTTTGGGGATTCTTTTCAATCTATGCAACCAGTGTCCAATGGAACTCCCATTTCATTGGCCACTCTTTCGTTCATTCACTTAATATGGAGGAACCCAGCAGGTCATGCTCCGGAGTATGTTCTGGTTGACCCCCAATCAGGTTCGGTTTGTGCACAACGCGATATATGGGCAGAGATTCGAGAGGAAGCCAGACACCGAGAACAAGCAGCACATGAAGCAGCAAAGCAGGAGAAAGAACAGGAAATCGAGGAGGCAGCGAGCCAAGAATGGCAACAGGTGTCGGAGGAGCGAGGACAGCTCTCCTTTGTTAGACGTAGTTTTGAGGAGGATTGCCCTGAGTTTTATCAACAAATGATGGATCAGTGGGCAACCATTGACTAGATGGCCAAGCAAATATACCATTTGGGCGCTCATTAGGGTACGAACCCATCCCAACCCCCGGGCAACATGATGTGAGCCCACCTTCAAATCCATTTTGAGGACCTCACCCTTTTATTTTCTGAGATTATGGACATCTATTTGTGGTTTATGGTGCTGGGAATCTGTGAATGTTTATTTTCTATCGTGATGAACTGCTTTATTTAATTTACTGCATTTTGGACAATTTATCTATAATTTTAGTACATGTATTTAGTATAGTTCAAAGATGTTAAACAAAGTGCTTCTTGGGAGGCACCCCAAGCAATTTTGATTTTTGCTCATACTATTTCTATTCTTTGTTCATCTAGTATGTGTTTGTGTTTTGTACTTGTAATTCATTACAGATTTTTAAAGCTTAATTTATGGCTGGAGTGTGGAGAATCCTCTTTCAGGACAAAATCCGGATGCACATTTTAATCGGGTAACCTCGATTCCATTCTCCCGTACTTTATTTATCATTTTCAGCAATGGGATAATGCTCGATTTAAGTTTGTGTGTGTGGGTGGGTGGGG
The DNA here is from genome assembly GCA_033032865.1 of Dactylorhiza incarnata. Lineage (NCBI taxonomy): Eukaryota > Viridiplantae > Streptophyta > Magnoliopsida > Asparagales > Orchidaceae > Dactylorhiza > Dactylorhiza incarnata. The sequence continues at coordinate 3,086,139 of JAWHQI010000095.1, read as the reverse complement.
GTGGGGGGGGGGGGGGGGGGGGGGGGGGGGTAGAATCTAATGGTTATTCTAAGTTTGTTTTTAATTCTATTGCATCCTATTAGTAATCATCAAGCATATTTTTGTACACAATTTTTTTAAATGGCTAGTTTGTAATTGTCCTTCAACTATTCGTTAACTCATTTCTTGTGATCAGATGTTTAACCATTTAGAACATGTCATGATCTAGGAGGAGTTTCTTTATTCTTGTCATTGCTCACTTCGAAAATTTTGTTAAGCCCTTGTAATCATTAAGGTATAAGTTTAGCTTTTACGACTTCAAAATGTATTCTTTATTTTGTTTATCTTTAGTCTTTACATGATATTTTAGAATTGTGCAGTACTATGTTTATTATTTTTAGAGAAAGATTCTAGCTTCATTATGGGTAGGCCGTTTAACATAGTGGTTAGAGCTTGACCCTAGCGACTCTTGAATCATGTGCAATGATTATTATTATGCCTGAGATATGATTTAGGTCTTTTATTGGATAGATTGAGTCTTTGCACCATTCCATTCAGATTTACCTTTGTTTATACAATTTGAGCCTTACACCTTTTCTTTGAACACCCGCCACTTTTAGCTTCACCAATGTCATAAAGTCATCACATTATCACACTTAAAATGTTGAGTTTCATTTGTCATATAATGTTTGTAGTGAATAATGGAAAACCCCAATAATCTCCCAATGGGGAGACTCAATATATATAAAACTAGTAAAGAATAAAATAATTACAACAATACACGTATTACATAAATAACAACTCCAATACTCCCCCTCAAGCTGGAGCAAAGATGTCGATCATGCCCAGCTTGGAAGTAGTCAGATCTAAACGAGTAGGACCGATAGCTTTAGTCAAGGTGTCGGCAAGTTGATCGGCAGAGGAGACATAAGCTGGAATAACAGACCCAATCCGAACATGATCCCGCAAGAAATGTACATACATCTCAATGTGCTTGGTGCGCTCATGTAGCACTGAGTCCTGAGTGAGAAGAATAGCTGACTTGTTATCACAGTAGAGAGTTGAACCTGAGGCATGGGATAGGCCAAGTTCTGTCAACAGCGATCGGAGCCAAACCAACTCTGTTACACCATGAGCCATGGCCCGATATTCGGATTCAGCAGAGGAGCGGGATACGATAGGTTGTTTCTTACTCCGCCATGATACGAGATGATCATCATGGAAAACACAGAAACCTGACGTAGACCGGCGATCAGTCAAAGAGCCAGCAAAGTCCGCATCAGTGAAGCAGGAGAGACTGGGAGTACTACCAGCCCGATAGAACAATCCAAGGCCAGGAGCACGCTTAAGATAGCGAAGGACACGTCTAGCGGCCTCAAGATGCGACGTCCTGGGGGAGTGCATAAACTGACTCAAAACACTCACAGAGAAGCTGATGTCGGGCCTAGTATTGGTCAAGTAGATCAAGCGTCCAACCAAACGCTGGTACTGAGACGGATCAGAGAGAGAATCACCAGATTCATCATGAAGGCGATGGTTGCTATCCATAGGAGTGCTCGCGGGACGACATCCAAGTAGACCTGTATCCCGAAGAAGGTCTAAGGTATACTTTCGCTGCGATATGGAGATACCCTTCCGTGAGCGAGCAACTTCAATCCCAAGAAAGTAGCGGAGGGGTCCAAGATCTTTCACCTCAAAGGCTGAGCGGAGAGTAGCTTTCACCTCAGAGATCCCAGGAGGGTCATCCCCTGTAAGAATAATGTCATCAACGTAGACCAAGACAATGGTGCGACGTCCATCCGAGGTGGCCCGGACGAAGCAGGTGTGATCGGCACTACACTGGGTGAAGCCAGACTGGAGAAGAACCGAGCTGAACCGTTCAAACCAGGCACGAGGAGACTGCTTTAAGCCGTACAGAGATTTGTGGAGGCGGCAGACTCTCCCCGAATACTCCCCCTTAAGGGGAAACCCCGGAGGAGGAGCCATATAGACTTCCTCCCGTAAATCTCCATGCAGAAAAGCATTTTTGACGTCAACTGGTAAAGCGGTCACGCCCGCGAGGCCGCAAGAGAGAGCAAAAGGCGAACACTGGTCAGCTTAGCCACGGGAGCAAAAGTGGCACCAAACTCGTCCGGAGCCTGAGTGAAACCTTTGGCGACCAAACGAGCCTTGTAGCGATCAATGGACCCGTCAGCAGAGTACTTGACGGTATAGACCCATTTACACCCAACGGTGCGTTTCCCGGGAGGAAGGGGAACCAGAGACCATGTACCAGTGCGACGAAGAGCAGACATCTCGTCCTCCATGGCCCGAACCCATCGGGGGTCAAGAAGGGCCTCAGCAGTCGAGGCAGGTATCCGAACAGAATCAACAGTAGACACAAATGCCTGGTAAGAGGGTGAGAAATGCTGATAGGAAACAACGTTAGCCAGCGGGTACTCCGTGATAGGAGGGCGAACACAAGCACGCTTGCCCTTCCGCAGGGCAATAGGTAAATCAACAGAAGTAGGAGAAGAGAGAGGTTCAAGGGAGGTACCTGCAACCGGGAGGAGCTGCTGATCCGAGACTAGAGGATAAGTGGGTGCAACCGATGGAGCCGGCGGTGGACGACGAGAGTAAGTCCGGAGGACTGGTGGAGCAGTCGTGGGCACATCGGCAGGAGAAGGGGGGATGACAGGAAGAGGTTGAACAATGGTAGGAAGCGAGGTGGGGGTCAAAGGAAAGAATGGGACCTCCTCATGAAAGGTCACATCCATAGAGTAAATCACACGGCGGAACTGAGGATCATAGCACCGGTAGCCCTTAGTGGTAGTGGAGTAGCCGAGGAAGAGGCAACGAACGGCTCGGTCATCGAGTTTCGTCCGGGAAGGACGTCGATCCTGGACAAAACACACACAACCAAAGACGCGTAGAGGGATGGGAAAGGTGGGGGCGGAGGGATGAAGAAGAGTATAAGGAGGACGTCCACCAAGGGGACGAGAGGGGGTCCGATTGATAAGGAAAGCAACGGTGAGTAGCGTGGCACTCCAATAGGGCTTGGGAACATTCATGCCCTGAAGAAGGCAACGAACAGAGTCCAAGAGGTGGCGATTTTTACGTTCAGCGACCTCATTCTGTTCGGGGGTACCTGGACAGGAGAACTGATGGACAGTACCCTCAGTGTGGAGGAGAAGATCAAAGGGGCGAGAGGTGTACTCACCCCCATTGTCAGAGCGGAGGATGCGAACAGACTTCCCATACTGGGTCTTTATCATACTAGAGAAATGAGTGTAAACAGAGAGAACCTCAGATTTATGTTTTAGTAAATAAACCCAAACACAACGAGAATAATCATCAATGAATGTGACAAAATATGAAAAACCATCAAAAGAAACTACAGGGGCGGGGCCCCATACATCAGAGTGATCCAACTCGAAACATGAGGTAGTACGACTAATAGAAGGAGCATACGTGCTGCGTGTGTGTTTGGACAGTTCACAGACATCACAGCGAAAAGGAAAAACAACAGACACATCTGGACAAACAGACAACATCCGACGGGGGCTAGCATGGCCAAGACGGGCATGCCAAAGCGAGCTCGAAGACAAGGCTGTGGGAGCAGCAGTAGAAGTAGCAACGACAGTAGGCGTAGCGATGGAAGGTGGAAGCTCCAGGTAGTACATCCCACTTTGCTCATAGCCCGTACCAATAGTCTTCCCGGATGTCAGGTCCTGAAAAACACAACGATCAGAGAAAAAAGTGACTGAGCAGTTCAAAGTACGAGTAATACTACTAACAGATAAGAGATTAAGAGCCAACTGAGGAACAAGAAGAACAGAGTCAAGAGAGAGAGAGAGGAGGAGAGGGGGATGGTGCCCCGGCTGAGGACGGGGGTAACCGAGTCATCAGCCAGGCGAACGTCCCGGTGGGAGCAGGGAACAATCCGAAGCAGGCGAGAAGACATACCGATCATATGATCGGTTGCACCAGAGTCAATCACCCAGGGTGACGAAGCCTGGTCAACCATAGTCGCAGAGCAAGCAAACGGAAGTACCTGAGGAAGAAGCGGAAGGAGCGGAAGTAGAGGCAGGAGTGGAAGGCTGAGACTGCTGGAACTGCTGAAACTGCTGAAACTGCGCCAACATATGACTGAAGTCAGAGGAGGTGGCATCCAGGGGGCGGTCGACAGAGGTGGAGGACTCGGCAGTCGCAACGGTGTGCCTGGGAAGACCACCAGAGGTAGTGCGCTCAGTGCCCCGTAAGTGAGGGTATAACTGGTAACAGCGACTGCGGTCATGATATAGACGCCCACAATGAGAGCAAGGGCCGGGAGGACCTTAAGAACCACGGCCACTGGAGGAGCCACGGCCGGCAGACGGAGTAGGAGAGCTGCGACCACCACGTCCCCGAGTGCTGGACGGACGAGATGAAGCGGCAAGGGCCATCTGCTCAGTAGGAAGGGAGGAGGTAGCACGAGCACCGGAAAGAGAGGATTGCCGCTGCATACGTTTTTCATGCTCGGCAATAATGGAGTAGGCCTCAAGAAGATCGGGTAGGGGAGACATCCCCACAATCTGAGCACGGGTAGACTCATAGTCAGGGCGAAGCCCCATCAAGAACTGGTATGTCTCCCGGCGCTGGCGTTGTTTCCGAATAAGAGCAACATCATTAGGGGACTCCAGGGCACTGAGAGGCTCAAGATCGTTAAGTTCAAGGAAACGATCTTGCAGATAAGTGAAATACTCCTGAACAGAGCGCTCCCCCTGAGTGGCAGAAGCGATATCCTGAAAGAGACCAAAGATCTGGGCATCAACACGAGTATGCCCAAAGGTACGCTGGAGTGAAGACCAAAGCTCGGAGATGTCCTCAAAGCGCATGAACTGACTAAAGATACGAGGCTCCATCGAGCACTGGATCCATCCAAGAACCATATATTTTTCCGTCGACCACTTAATCAACTCCTTCTTGTCATCCGTATCGGTCGGTGTAGGCATAGGAGGGCCACCAGTAAGCCAAGAGAGTTTGTTCCGGCCAGCAAGAGCCACTTTCATAGAGGTGGCCCATGAAGGGTAATTTTTCTCATTGAGAAGGAGGGTAGTAATCCGTCCTGGAGAGGAGCCAGAGACGTCCTTGGAATCCATGGAACAAAAGAACCAAGAGGCAGCGGAACCGTGATCCCTCCCGCAAAGGAGAACGGGGATCAAAGAGGAGAGCGACAGAGGCAAGGAACGACAGTGTCGAACAAGAGATGGCAGGCGGCGTCGATCGATCGAGGAGCAGCAGACGTCGATCGATGGGCGGCAGGCGACGATCGATCGATCGATCGGAAGGCGACGAACGATCGAGCAGAGAGCCGGCGTCAATCGATCGATGAGCGACGTCGATGGATCAGCGTCGTCGAACGAGGGACCGGAAGACGTCGAACGAGCGGCAGGCGTCGATCGATTGAGCCAGCGGCGTCGAACGAGCGAACGAAAGGCGTCGATCGAGCAGAGGCAACAGGCGGCGAGAACGACGAGAGAAAGCAGTCGTGTATCGGAACCCTAGCGTTGCTTTGATACCATGTAGTGAATAATGGAAAACCCCAATAATCTCCCAATGGGGAGACTCAATATATATATAACTAGTAAAGAATAAAATAATTACAACAATACACGTATTACATAAATAACAACTCCAATAATGTTATGATTGGAGTTGTATTTGTGAAGAGAAGTTGAGAGAACATCTATGAAATGAGTAGATAAAATTCATCATCTCTAGTATGTGGTGCAGAAGAGAAGCTGCTACGGAAAAAATGTGTGTACATTATGAAGAAATGAAAAAGAAAATAATGAATGATTGGTGAAGCTCTCATGATTTGAAGTGATTCCATATGTTAAAAAGTAAGCTTAGGAGGATTCCACTTCATGTTATGTATGTTGGTGAATCTTTATTTGAAGACTCAACACCTCCTATTTAAGTGTGATTACTCTTTTTGTTAATCTTGAAATATCACACCTTAAACATAAGCCTTGCATTTCGTCACATGATAAGTCTTCTTGATCCTAAGCGCAATAATTTATATTTTTGTAGTGGAGAGAGTGTGAAAAGGAAAGTCTATGGGCACTATCGACGAGGGATTTCATCGCAGGCATCCTTGAAGTAACTAGACATGGAATCCTATCTATTTACTCTATAGCATTCTCAATGCGCTGCTCTTTAAATTGACTTATCTTTGTCAATTTAAACTTGTAGAAATTTACAGCTTTTATTCATGAAAAGAATTACAAAACTCACTACCATTTCGATTCAATCGTCTTATATAAATCTTTCATTGTTCATTGATTGAAGAATCGGTCTATTACTCCTACATGAAGTTGTATCTCATATTTCAAATTCCTGATCCCCTGGGTGATAGTTTGGCTTGCTTGAGACAAGTAAACATTTAAGTTTAGGGATAATTGATATGTATATTTAATATAGCTATTTTGGAATGTCTTTTGCTCCATTTTATTCCCTGCTTTATGATGTTATCAATGGATATTAAATATATTTGTCAATTTTTGATGCACTCATGTTATCAATGGATATTAAAATATTTGTCAATTTCTGATACAGGAGTGCATCGGGAGAGAAAGACATAAATTACAGTTCATTTGGGAGTGTTTGAGACAAGTTCTAAATTCTGCACAAGGGGTGCATGGCCGTGCACCCCAAGTGTATCCTTTTCATTTGTCTATTTGTTTTTCTATCAACACACACGACCATGTGTTATTTTGTGCACACCCGTGCGTCTTTGCAAGTCGACCGTGTCAATTAGTTAAGCGTCAAATTAATTGTGCATCGATTAGTCAACCATCGACTGGCCAGGTGCACGACCGTGCTCCATTTGTGCATGACCGTGCGCGATCAAATTCATTTTTCTGCTCAAAACTGAGTATTATCTTACGCTCGTGCATTTCTTCGCACACGTTCGTGTGCCCACGCACGGGCGGGTTGCTAATAACAATTTTGATGGTCAGGGAGGTCCGCATTAAGGGGCGCGACCGTGTGCCTATCCTGACATCACGTCGTCTTACCTTTTCGACAGAGCATATTTTCCGCCAAAGCTTCCATAGACCGTGCACGATCAGAGGCACAACTGTGTGTCTGCCCGTGTGTGCCAACTTCTGATGATTATAAATGTCGATTTTAGGTCTTTTGCAAAGGACTTTTTTCCATTCTTTGGGACGCTCCTTCCAGTTCGAGAGGGACTTCCTCCAGCCACCCCAGAGCTTCATGTTATGGTTTCAAAGAGTCTATGAGAGCAAGAAGAAACAAAGAAGAAGACGTGGAGGCGAGAGAACTTGGAGAGAAGAGGGGTAATTTAGGAGGCAGGTAACAACTCATTGACCACGGACGATAGTCGAGGATTGCAAGAGAAGCTGAATTAACGACCCTCGATTCTTCTCTCATACCCGAGGAATAGTCTTCTCCATTTGTATCTTCATCCTCCCTTCGCCCAAACCTTGGATGCTCAAGGATTGGCCTTATCTTTTATGGTTTAAGCTACTTCCGAATTTTCTTGCATTGTATAACTCATATATCTTCATGTAATTAATGTTATTGATGATTTATTCGTTTTACTTTACTTGATGGCTTGGTTAGTTTGATTTTCTCTCTTGTGATCTGATTCTCGTTGCGTTCTCGATCTCGTTCATAGAAATCTCTCAAGTAAAGTTTTGATTCGCTTAACTAGCATTTGACGTTGGAATATTGGGTATCTTCACTATGTGTTCCATGCAGATACGACAAAGCTCACTCACACAATGTATTACTTTGACCGATACGCTACAGTTACACTTCCTTCGGGATTTGCACCGCTCGATCCCGTGTGGTCAATGACACAAGTACTGCGACCATACATAGTAAAGTTCCTCATTGTCTAATATGACGTCATTCTGATATATAGTAGGACCCACGATGAGCACCATCTTCACATTCGGCTATTATTTGACATCCTCTGCAAGGAGCACGTGTATGTGAATTAGAAGAAGTGTCTTTCTTTCGACATCTATGCATTTCCTTAGAGTATATTATCTCCGCAAATGGCATTTTTGTTGACCTTGACAAGGTAAATTTCATCTGTGAATGGCCCGTTCTGACGAATATCCATGAGGCACACAACTTCCATGTACTTACCAACTATTATCAAAGCTTTTTCAAGGGTTTTAGTAGCATTATGGCCCTCTTTATGAGGTGCCTTTGTAATGGCGATTTCACTTGGATGAAGGCAATTTCACTTGGTCAAAGACGACCACTTGGGCATTTCAAGAGATTAAGGACAGCAATATTTAGCCTTTGTCCTAAGGTTACTTAATTTTAATAAGGTCTTTGAGGTTGCGTACGACACGTCAAGAGTAGGCATAGGTGGAGTATTTAACCAGAAGGGTCATCCAGTTGCTTACTTTACTAAGAAACTGAATGAAGCCTGGTGACCTCATTTCCGATAGTGTAATTTACATATAATAGTTCGATTAATAGGTCTACTAGGTTGAGTACATTTCATAGTAGTATCAGGGTACAAGTCTAGGAAGCTTATCGACCTTATTTAGGTCTATATAGAGTGACATCCTAAGTAGTTGAGTCATTTGTCCATCATCTGCATGAGTTATATGAAGTTATATGAGTCGATCTGATGCAAAATGCAACTAATGATGAATCATACAAAGCTTATGCAGATAGTCATAAGCGAAAAAGTTTTTTGAGAGGGCGAGTAGGTGATGGTTTGCATCCGTGCAAAAAGACTCTAAGGAGTCTGCCATAAAATTAAATGTCAAGTAAATGGGTCCTTAAACAATCATGAGAACAATCGGAGCAAACGCCTACAAGCTAGATATCCCTAAGAATATGGGTATTCACCTTGTATTTTATGTTGAGGACTTGATTCCTTACTTAAAACCTCACGAGTACGCGGACCCATACCTTCAGGCCTCCCCTGAGCCTCACCAACCTCAGCCTCGGGCCTACACCCAGTTTACCCCTCGGGCACCTATGGTTTCATCAGCACCGCCAAAGGCCCCTCCAAGGCCATCAGCACATCAACCGACTTCCAATAGTGCATATCGGACATCAGAAAGCATCACTGGGATCGTGGCTCATGAGTGCATAACCATGCCTAATAAACTAGCATATGGGCACTTAGTTCACTAAAGAGGACGCCCTTTCATCATCCACACTTGGAATGCGTCGGTAGAGTTGGATCAATTCACCCCGCAGTTGGCGATGCTATGATCATCTCCATTCACTGGAGATTAATGTTTTTGAGTTGAGGGGAGTTGATGGGTACCACACTTCGAGCATGGGTCATCACACACTAGGACTTGCATGAGTTTATTCACCTAATAGGCATTGATCGGGTCATCGTGTGAACCATCTGAGTCTGGGTCGCATCCAGAGCAATGATTCCATGTTTTTTAGTATTTTGTTTTTTATTGTATTTTATTTTGAGAGATCAAGTAACCATCGTGAACGGGGGATCTTAACCATCCAAGGTGTTTGCCCTATTTATGTTTAGTTATAAATAAGAGTGAGAGGGCTGGTTTTAGGTTTTCGTCATAGATTTTGGAGAACTTCATGGAATCCGGCGGTCTTCTCGTGATGTTACTTCCTAGGTATTATCCCATGTGTTTTCCTTTACATTTAGCCATCTCCATTGTAGGTTTACAGATGTCGACAACCTAGTTTCATCGCCTGCATCAACCACCCAACTTCTAGCAACCACCCCGCCCATTACCCTTCATCTATACTACTCGTCAATCCACCATGCTACCTCCATGAGTCAACTCCACCTTCATACCCATCGGCTGCGCATCACTCCTCATCCCTAGTCCTAAACCACAACCCCCCACAACACTCCCCGAGAACTGCCACCCTCCAGATTTGTCAGCCCAGACACAAATATCCCGATCACCGACACCTCCGTCTTCCCCTAGCTCCTACAGCAGGACAAACAAGGCCTGGTTGAGTCTCCATCCAGCACCCCAACATAGTTGGTCTTCCACCCCCCTCCTTGTATACATCCTCGTTTCCCTACCTCCACACCACCTAAAAAACCCTCCAGTCCACATACAACCCAATATCACCTCCTACATTCACCATAAAACACTTGTCACCTCGTCCGATAGTCACCGTCGCTTCGACAATCACTGGATCTCCACTTCATCACTCACGCCCCCCTTTACTCATGAGTTTTATTTTTGGTTTATTTGTATGAATCGGATATTTATATGTTTATGGATGCATGTCTTGATTTATTGTGGTTTGCAGGGCTTGTTTGCTTGCGCATAAAAACTGATGGCCCTTCAATCAAAAGAAATCCCAGCTTGCTCATTTTAAAAACTCATCTGCTTAATTTTTATGAGTTAATTATTACTTGCAAACATTATCGAATCACACTTTGCATACATGCATCATCCTAGGATTAGATAGGATTCATTTTCCCCGACACCGCAACGTAGAGTTTGCATTGTCTAGCTCACTTTTAATTCCTACTCTGTGCCATTCCCTCCTTACCTCCGATTTAAGTAGAAGGGATTACATACAAGCAAAATTTATTAAACTAATAAGTATTGCTGGATCACTATAATGTTCATTCAAACAGAAAATGCATACAGGATTTAGAGCTTATTCTAGATTTTCAATACCCATGTCTTCTATAGTCTTTTTTATTTGGTCATTGCCCTGACTTTTTATTAATTTAGCTACCATAAAACCTCATATAATTGTATCATATGTACAATTGTAAATAGCCCAAAACATGATACTCCTTGAATTTCTATCTTTACATACATTATGACTATACCAACCATTTCCGAAATCATATAAAACACTAAGTTTCCTTTTCAACTCTAAAGCTCAATCAAAAAATATGAAAACAACCAAATAAATTGATTATCCTTTTGCATCAAGTCAAATTTCCATTTGAACATCACAGCCAACAAAGAAAAAAATACTAAGGTTTTGTTTGGGGAGGCTTCTCCAACTGGTGCCTTCGTCCACCAGCGCCACCGCCCCCACCAAATGCCACCATGGGAGTTGGGTGCGATCAAAATGCGAAAAAAGGAGTTCATTGGATGCAGAACTCGCACAGCAAAGGAAGCTCTGCCAAATGATCAGTGTTGATAGCATTTGAATGCCACCGCACTGGTGTCGCTGCCCCCAAGGAGTCCAAAAATAAACAGCGTACCTTTGTCTTCGCTGCTAGACCATAAATGTCCGCAACTTCTGATTGCTTGTGATGCTTTGGGTAGGCTACTTGCCCATATAAATCATATTTGTCAATCAATTTGAGCACAGCAGTAAGCACCGCTGCACTTGTACCTGACATCTCATCAATAGCATCACGATTGCCCATTATCAATGTCTGAGACAACAGAATGTGGTAGCACAGTGAGAGATAAAACAAAAACTTTAAAGGCTCTGAAATTAATTAACAAAATTATGTTGAAAACAACCAGAATGAAGCTAAAATGTTCAAAAAGAATCTTCGAAGGGGGTTAGAAGCATTATATATATATATGTATATAAAGTATCCATGTTATTAGATGGGTGGCACACAAAATACCAGATTTGCAAGCTCTCTCAATGGACGATATTCTCCAAACGCTTTCACAAGTGTCAAAATATTCTTTTTGGGGTCAGGTCGAGCAAGAGCAAGAATCATAGGTTTGCGAGGATTGGTGAAAAACCTCATGATCTGAAAAATACATAAGATACTAAGTCAGATCAAAACATTGCCCTGAATCCATTAACACTCATAGCCATGATAAAATGATGATTTTTTTCTTAGAAAACTACAGCAGACTAATACATTTACATGGTTCCACCCAGATATCAAGTTTAGTGCAAACCTCCGCCCAAATCAGAGGATCATGTGAAGCTGCATTCTCTTCATTTCCATCTACATCGCCATCAATATCTCCATCATGTACAACTATATTATTGAATTCCATTCCAGGAGGAATCACCTGCAAATTTTGACATGGTAAAGGATTCGACTAGATATTATAGCAGAGAACAATAATAACTTGCAAGAAGGTAATTATATCAAATACCTCAATATTTATGTCAAATGCAAACATTGATAGTGTTTACTAGAACAATTGTGTTAAGACTGAAATTCATAAATTAGATAAAAGGTTGATGACTACTTAAGATATAATAGAAAAGTGTATACATTATACAACAATACTAACACTCTCCCTCATCTTGTGCATGCTATACAATTCATACCCAACTTGCTAATAAATCTACAAAAACTACTTACACTTAAGCCTTTAGTAAGAATAGACCGCACGGTCAAGATGCGGGAGGAGGTCAGACCGCACGGTCAAGATGCGGACACCAGTGGACAGAGAGGGGGCAACGACCGCAGCGGTTAAGAGGAAACCGCGCGAGAGAGAGCGGAAAGCAGAGAGATATCGCGGGAGGAGGTCGCTGGAGCGCGAGCAGAGAGGCCGCTGGAGGAGGTCGCTGGAGCGCGAGCAGAGAGGCCGCTAGAGGAGGTCGTTGGAAGCGCGAGCAGAGGAAACCGCGAGGAGGAAGCCGCTGGAGTTGCAGGTCGCTGTTGAGGAGGCCGTTGAAGCTTGGCAGAGGAGATCACTGCAGAGTAGAGCTCGCACGAGATCGCTGCAGAGGAGGCCGCAGGAGATTGCTGGGAGGAAACCGCAGCGAGCAGGAAGATCGCAGAGAAGCGCGAGCAGGGAACTGAGCGAGAAGGCCAGAGGAGGCGGAGACCGCGGGTAGCTGCTGCTGGGAGAGGAGGCAGCTAGCACAGGTGCGGTTAGCTGCTGAGATCGCTGGTAAGAAGCCGCAGGCGGGAGCTCGCACGAGATCGTTGGGAGGATCAGATGGAGCTCGCAGGCAGGCCGCAGAGGAGACAGCTCGAGATGGAGCTCGCTGCAGAGAAGCGGGACCCACTTGACAGAGGAGGGCTATAAGAGAGCCGGAGATTAAAGGAGGCTGGAAGGAGAGATCTCAGGGGGTGGGCTCGCAGAGAAGTTGCGGTCACAGAAAAACAGACCGCAAGGGGTGTGCGGTCAGAAAATTTTGGGGACCACAAATTCGAACCGATGGCTTTGATACCATGTAGAAAAGGCTGAAGCTTGATGTATATTCATATACTAAATACAAGGAAAGAATACATATTTATAGGAGAGAGAGAGAGGAGAGAAAAACCTATACACAATGTGGGACTAAAAGAGAAGGAGGAATACATTATTTGGGCAAAAATAAATGGGCCTCTCAGATGGGTCTTTCTAACAAAAAGGAACCCAAATTTAACATTAAAAATCTTCCATAAAAAACCATGAAAACACGTGTCCCTATTAGGAGTAAAAAGTTTAGAGATTGTCTCGATTCTCCTAATACGACTAAATCTATATAGATCGGAAATCAGAAGAAGAGGCTCAACGTGCTCGCCTATAATCGAAGGATAGTGTAGCGAAGTAAAAGTGTGATCGCCAAATATAAAATCAATTAAGTGGCGTTTCCAAGATTTCTAAGAAGAATGACTCTTCAGAGTCGAACACTTCTTTCTGGAGCGGGGGTCCAAACAGAAGTGTAGCACTGAAATAAAGTGGTATAGTGGAATCTAAGGGAGGAGAGGAAGATGATGATAAGGTCCTCCCAGGTGCCTTAGGAACAAGACTATTCTTCTAAGGAAGAAGAACAATCTTGTGCCCATGGTGATCGAAGGAATGGGAGTTCCTCACACCACCATGCATGGCACGCCTGTCAAACTACCATGATCATCCTAATAGGATGAGGCAAACATCGATGGGGGCAACATCACAATAAACAGTATCATTATACACATTCCCTATAGAAAACTCTACAAGAAAACGATGAGTAATGGGCATAGTCAAGTGACTATTAACCCCAGATAAGTGGTAGAGATGCTCTAAGGAATGAGTCTCGAGTCCTAGCGTCTCTACCATACGTTGAGAAATGAAGTTTTTCATGCTACAACTATCAATGATGATGGAACAAAAGTGTCCCTGAATGTATGCAGAGGAAAATTTCAGTCATCAGTAAATCATGGTAAGTGGTCTCGTTAGGGAAAACCAAACTATAGCGAAGGACACAAACTAAGTGTCCAGCTTGCTCTCCTTCGACCTCGATAACACTATCAGACTCGGGATCAGGCTCAGGCTTGGAGTCACTAAGGAATACTCCATATTCAGGCTCATACCCATCAGTGGAATCAGTAATGACGACGAAGTAGCGTCACGGGCACTCAGATGATTTGTGTCAAGGCTCCATACACTAGAAGCATCGGAATACTCCAGTGTTAGGCTTGGATCCCATGGGCTCCTTACCCCGGGAGGGGGCAGTGGGAGGAGTCGGGGTCCCAGGAGTGACATGAGGATGAGGGGGATCTGAAATCCTAGAGGTGGGTGCAGTGGTTGTGGTGCTCTAGGTAGTTCTATCAATAGACCTATGCCCAGATGTCCTCTTCATAAGTGCGGCCTCTACTCTACGGCCTCTACTAGACACTTCACCCAAATCTCTAAAGTCGTGCAAATCAAGCTCGTCCATAATAGCATAACGGAGCCCGTTCAGATAACAGGACATATCATGTCGTCCTCCTCATGAAGATCTAGCCTAGACTGCAGCACTAAGAACTCGTGGGTGTACTCGTCCACAGAAAGCTTGTCCTGACGAAGGTTGTGGAACCTTCGATAAAGAGTTTGCAGATAGTCCGGGGGGACATAACGCTTCAGTAATTGCGTCTTAAATTCTACCCACGTGGCTATAGGGCTAGGCCTGAGGTGAATCGTGTGCGCTCTAGCTGAACCCACCAAATGCTGGTCCTTTAAGCCTAAGGACGACATATTCAACATGTCGATTCATAGGCATTTGTTTCCATGTCATGAATCTCTCCACGCACTCACACCAATCTAGGCATTTATCGGGCTCTAAGTGACTCTCAAAATCACCCACATATAATTTAACTCCATCATCCCAACGGGGTTGACGGCGAAGTCCAGGTTCAGGTTGTGCAGGATCTGCAGGTCTAGGATTGTGATCCTCGTGCCTAGGGTTTTGGCGAGGTTCTTGATATAGGCCTAGGTGATGAGCGGCTTCTAAATTATTGGTGGCGGTCCTTAACTCATTCACGACTTGATTAGAATCTCTCATATTGGCAGTGAGTACATATGTCGTCTTGACCAACTCACTCATGCGTTTAGCTAAGTCTTCCACATTAATTTCTATTCGATTTGCGTGATTCTCCATTTAAAAAAAATAGAAAGGGTTTACAGTATTTGATTTTTTTGTTGTTGATTTTCTAAAACTCAAACAAAAGTGTTTGTTTTTTTTAAACAAAATATTTCAAATAAGTAAAAAAAACCTTTTAAAAAAAACTTACTTTCCTCCCTTTTCTAAGCAAATTTTTTTTCAAATGAATTTTTCTCTTTAAAACAACTTAACTAAAATAAAATAAAATCAGGATCGTCCAATTCACGATAAAAGTTAATCAAACCTAGATTTGATACCAAACTGATGAATTCTAAAATCGAGGAATAGTTTTAAGAACTTAAAACTTGAAAATCAATTTATAATTATGAAGCGCTAGCGGAATGTTTACGGGCATTAACAAACGCAAGTTAACCTAGGGTTCGCTTCACACATGGGGTGCTAACATTCGAGTGTTGAGAAATACAATTTAACATTCCACAGGCGACAACTTGAAATAACAAAAATTAGAGGATTTGAAGTAAACGACAATTATATAGTCAAAAATTAAAGCACACTCTGAATTTTGAAAGATCAAACATATCAAGCATTAATTAAACTAGCAAGTTAGGAGCGGGAAATTTTAGGAATACCTCTGGCTCTCTTGCATGAGGAATTCACCGGTTCCAGTGGGAGTCGGGCTGGGAAGAGTGATTGGAGGGGCCTATCCGTGGGAAACACAGATCCGACTCAGGAAGATGGCGGGCGTATGTGGACAGGCGCAGCCGAGAAGCTGGGAGGCGCGAGGTGGGGTCGTCGGGAACTGGGAGGTCCTCTGGCGGTGGAAGCGTGGACCTGCGGTTCGACAACGGGCGGATGGAAGGAAGATTCCCGTCGTTGGGGCAGTCGGGCCTTCGGTTGGACGGGAAAAGAGAGTACGATGGGGCCCAAACTCGTCGAGAGTGGTGGCACTGGGGGCCAAGCTAGGTGCGAGAGGTGGGGAAGGGTTGAACTGGGGCAAACTGCGGAGGTTACGGCTGGATTAGTCAAAAACAGAGACGATTTCTCTGCTTCCACAGTTTTCCCCAGCTAACTTTGATAGAGGGACCCAGTTGTTGTTATATAGGAAATATTACAAGGGTTATTAAATAAAGCCATAATGGAGGGTGCAAAAGGTTCGAAAAGGGCGAGAAACGGCAGTTTTCAATTATACCGGCTGTTTTTTTTTAAAAGAGGAATGGGAGGGGTTGCCAAGGGTTTTAATATTTAATAAATGGATATTAAATAAAAGGGGTTTTAAAGGGGTTAAAATGAGAAACAGCTGGGAGTTCAAAATCGGAAATTCAGTGCATAAAGAGAATTGAATGAAGAGTACTCCCATTTGATATTCTATATTAATTATAATTTTCAAATTGTTTAATTTCTGAAAACAATATATTATTTCAAAAATTAAATTGCTTTAATGCTTAATTAAATATAACTTTCCAATGGTTGCCTTAATTACCATCTACATAAATTGACGGATCTTTTTATTCAGGGTCTTATTGGTCGGTCACACCAATAAGCTGAAAGACGTGCGCGAAACAAAACATACAAACAAGCGCGAAGACGTGCGCTACGCAAATAAAGAAAAAGACAAATAAAATAAAGAGGCAACTCAGGTTGCATCATCTAGCCACTGATCCTTCTGTGAGAAGACCTCCACCAGCCGTCTACCGCCCTCTCCGACCTCCGACAGCCCCACCTCCACAACCCTCTACCACTTCCACAACACTCTCCCGTCGCTTTCCTAGCCTCCAGCCACCAATCCTTGTGCATTCAGCCACCTCCACAGCCCTCTCCCACCATTCCATCACCCCTTCCCCGTCCCCCGCCACTGGACAAGCCTCCAATCACCCCTCATCCACCTCTACAGTCTTTCGCCTGATCCCACTACCCCTCCATAATTTGGCCAAACCCCACAGCCCCTCTCCTACTAAACTGCCCCAAAACATCACGTACCAATCCTGGACAGCAACCTACAATAGTCTTCCCCCTTTCCAGACAGCCCCCACTGCATCTACAACCACCAAATCTCCATTATGATGTTGGCAGATCCTCTACTATGTAAGCTCAATATTTATTTTTAATTCTATCCACGGTTCTACAGATACACCAATATATTTTCGATAATATTGTACTTAATAATGTTGGCAAGAATTTATTTGATTAGACGTGTATGACATATTCACCATGTTATTTACATATGCACTCTCAATTAACTAGCAATTATACATTGTCTATTTTATTTAAATGCATGTGATTACTTGTGATCCAATACGAGAGTTGTATGTTTTGCTATTTAATTAATTGTGCGTCGGAGAAAATGCATGATTGAATTATTTGTACTTGCATTGCATTAGAGTTAGAGTTTATGTTGTGAAATTCTATTTATTGGATTGTGTGAATGCGTTCATCCAAATATTTAGTCTGTCAGCCCATGGTTTCATTTGCACTATCACGTACTTGTTGGCATTCATTTAGGCATTCATTTAGGAGATAAAAAAACATCTTAATTTTTAATAAAAGCCTCAGGTGCAATACTTAACTTCAAAAAAGTTTAGAGATAAAAACTAGAGTCGAAAGATCAGTTCTCGACTTGTCTTAGCCTTATTCTATTCCAATATATAATTTTTTATTCATGACATATTGAATGACGCAAGGTTGATGTTCAATAGGCTTCTAAATGTTGGCAATGTGCTGATATTAAGTCTCAGCACGTATTTCTTAGTAGTACAATTGATATGCAAGTGTGATCATTATATTCAGAGATGTTTCAAATTCCTGTGAGTTTTAACTCAGATGTAATTTTAGTTAGAATAGGAAATATGATATTGCATCTTATTCATCCTCAAAGGGGCATATATATATCATTACAATTAGGCACCCAAAACACCAATAGATGGTGTGGGACTAAACACAAATACGACTTGAATAATATTTCAACTCTCCCCCTCAAGTCGGATGGTAGATATCCGTCATTCCCAGTTTTCTGATGTCATCCGTGAAAATGTCACTTCCCAAGCTTTTAGTGAACACATCGGACAGTTGATCTCTTGAACTGATGAATGGAGTAACCACGTTTTTTTTGTCCAAGTGATCCTTGATGAAGTGACGGTCCACCTCAACATGCTTGGTCCTGTCATGTTGAACCGGATTGTGGGCTATACTGATAGCAGCTTTGTTGTCGCAGAACAAGGAGAAAGGAGAAGTTCTGGGAAGACCCAAGTCTTGAAGGACAGTACATAGCCATAGTCCCTCACACATTCCAAGTGACATTGCACGATACTCAGCTTCGGCACTAGATCTGGCCACAACGTGCTGCTTCTTGCTTCTCCATGTCACGAGGTTTCCTCCAACGAACGAACAATAACCAGTAGTGGATTTCCGATCGTCACGGCAGCCAGCCCAATCAGCATCCGTGTAAACTTCTATTTTCAAGTGGTCATTTTTTGAGAACAGAAGTCCCCGTCCTGGGGCCTTCTTAAGATATCGTAGGACGCGATACACTGCCTGCTGATGTCTGACCCGAGGAGCGTGCATATACCTACTCAAAATACCCACAGCATATGTGATATCCGGACGAGTATGAGATAGATAAATCAGTTTCCCAACTAATCTCTGATAGCGGGTGGCCTCAACACTGTCACTGTCACCATTGTCACAGATCTCATGATTCTCCTCCATAGGGGTGTTCGCAGGAACACACCCAAGCATCCCGGTCTCTTGTAGCAAGTCCAGGACATACTTCCGCTGAGATATGAAGATGCCCTGATCAGATCTAGTAACCTCTATTCCCAGAAAGTATCGTAACCTTCCCAAGTCTTTCACCTCAAATTCCTTGGCCAAGAGGGACTTGAGATTGGCAATCTCACTCGCATTATTACCTGTGATGACAATATCGTCCACATAGACAATGAGAACCACGATACTCTGATCACGTCTCTGAATGAACATGGTGTGGTCTGACTGCGCCTGTTTATACCCAAACTTGAGCATAGCCTTGAGAAATCTGCCAAACCACGCTCTGGGTGACTGCTTTAATCCATATAAGGATTTCAGTAACTTGCAAACAAGGGGCTTTCATGCATCTCTCACAAATCCAGGAGGAAATGTCATATACACCTCTTCTTCAAGATCTCCATGGAGAAAAGCGTTCTTGACATCTAACTGGTGGAGGTCCCATCCCAAGATAGCGGCGACAGACAGAAGGACCCGAATAGAGTCCATCTTTGCCACTGGAGCAAAAGTCTCCTGGTAATCAACTCCCTGAGTCTGAGTGTACCCCCGGGCGACCAGCCGAGCCTTATACCGTTCAACTTTCCCGTCTTCATTTTGCTTGACCGAAAAAACCCATTTAGAGCCAACAACTTTCTTACCGTGGGGAAGAGGAGTGACATCCCAAGTGTGATTCTTGTCCAAGGCAGCCATCTCTTCTTTCATAGCCTGAGCCCAAACCGGAATGCCCAAAGCTTCCTGCCAAGTCTTAGGAATAACGACAGATGAAAGAGAAGCGATAAAAGACTGGTGGCCAGGAGTAAGATGATGATATGTCACATGGTTAGAAATGGGATGTTTAGTAGAAGCAAACTTATCTCGTAACTGAGCCAGCGGAACATGCAAATCCGCATCATCAGAATTTGAGGCCGAAGCGGGCACGGGTGGAAGCAGGGCCGTAGGAGCCTGTATACGGGAGGAGCGCCGGTGATACACATGAGGGAAAGGAGATAGGGGGACATCCGGAGAAGGAATAGGAATAGGGGGTCCCTTCTCAGGACAGAGAGGGGGCTGAGGTAGAGGAAGCGATGATGGAAGCTGTGGTAGAGAGGGAGCCGGGTGAACAGGAAGGGGAAGATCTACAAAGCTCTCCCCCTGACGAACAGAGTGAGTCGAGGA
This sequence comes from Dactylorhiza incarnata, assembly GCA_033032865.1. Taxonomy (NCBI): domain Eukaryota; kingdom Viridiplantae; phylum Streptophyta; class Magnoliopsida; order Asparagales; family Orchidaceae; genus Dactylorhiza; species Dactylorhiza incarnata. The sequence continues at coordinate 3,066,045 of JAWHQI010000095.1, read as the reverse complement.
CAGAAAATAGGATTCCCCTTCGCGAAAAGTGACATCCATAGTGCAGTAGAGACGACCGGAAGGCGGGTGGAAGCATCGGTACCCCTTCGTAGTGGAGGAGTATCCGACGAACACACAACGAAGGGCACGTGGATCCAGTTTGTCACGGTGGGGTACATGAACGTGGACGAAGCACACACAACCAAAGACACGGGGGGACAAATGCGAAGTATAGACCGTAGCCATGGTGGACAGGCGAGCGAGGGGGGTAGCATAGTCCAAGATACGTGAAGGAAGCCGATTGATAAGGTGAGTAGCAGTAAGAATCGCATCTGCCCAAAAGAATTTGGGGAGATGCATAGTACCCAGGAGGCAACGGGCCATATCCAGGAGGTGCCGGTTTTTTCGTTCGGCAACACCGTTTTGGGTAGAGGTGTGAACACACGTCGTTTGGTGAATAATACCGTGATCCTTGAGATATGTGCCAAACGCGCCGCGATCATCATATTCACCCCCATTATCACTACGCAAAACACGGACGACCCCTTGAAATTGGGTCTGAATCATTTTATGGAAGAGTTGAAAACAGGAAAAAACTTCACTTTTTTTCTTCAATAAATAAACCCAACATGTGCGGGAAAAACCATCAATAAAAGTGACAAACCATCGAAAACCAAAAAAAGAGGATACTGGGGACGGACCCCAAACGTCAGAATGAATAACATCAAAAGGAGTAGTACAAGGAGAAGATAAATGCGATGAACTATGGCGCACATGCTTAGACTCATCACAAACATTACAAACAAAGGTATGTAAAACAGGAGAGAAAGCAGGAAAAAGTTTCTGAAGGTAAAGAGGTGAGGGATGTCCAAGCCAGAGGTGCCAGCGACGAACATCCTCAGTAGTAACGGCAGAACTCGAGAGGGCCTGGGAGGAGGTCACATCCAAGTAATACAGGCCACCGCGTTCCCTACCACTGCCAATGCTCCGCTTCGTACCCAGTTCCTGAAAAACACAGGAGTCAGAAAAAAGGTTACAGAACAATTGAGAGAGCGGGTAATATTACTAATGGAGAGTAAATTGCGAGGAAATGAAGGAACATGAAGAACAGATGGTAAAGAAATAGTAGGAGAACAAAAGATCTGGCCTTTGCCAGCAATAGGGGTCAGCAGGACATTTGCAGACATAACTTTGTCCTTACCAGACAAAGGTGTGTAAGAGTGAAAACCTGAGGAAGAGCCGGTCATGTGATGGGTGGCACCGGAATCAAGCACCCACTCGGACGAGGAAGCAGTAGCAGTAGGAGCACTCGGCATGGCAATAGAGACAATAGAAGCAGAGGCCGCCTGGGACGGATCGGACTGAGAGTGAAGCATGCGGCGGAAGGCATACAACTCCTGAGAAGTAAGCTGTCCGGGAGCAGTAGAGAAACCCTCATCATACACATCCGTAGAGAAGGCAGCATCCTGAGGACGAGTCCCGCTCTGACGATGGCCTCCACGACCGTGACTACGGCCACGACCACGACCACGACCAGAAGGAGCAAGATGAGGATGCAGCTTGAAACATGCATCCCGAGTATGTCCCCGACGACCACAGTAATCACACGTGGGAATCGTGCTGGTATTGGCGGGACCTCCACGACTAACACCACCAACACTAGTAAAGGCAGACCGATCCACTGCAGGAGCAGGCGTGCTGAGGGATCGGCGGCGATCGTCATCACCAAGGACCATGCTGAACGCTTCCCGCAGGGACGGAAGGGATGAACGATGCAAGATGTGCGTCCGGACAGTGTCAGATTCCATGTTAAGCCCCATCAGAAAGACATGCAGGCGGTAACGGTTCTCCTTCTCCTGAAGCTTCACGGCGTCGGCCGTGCAGGAAGCAGTGAAATGCTCAAAGAAGTCCAGCTCCTGGTAAAGGCGTTCAAACTCCGAGAAGTAAGCAGACACAGTCAGAGATCCCTGTCGAAGCTCCAGAATGCGACGGGTAAGTTCATAGATCTGAGTGGAACTCCCAATCTGCGAGTACGTGTCTTTTGCCCGGGTCCAGATATCATATGCCGAGTCCAGAAGCATGTAACTCCGATATACCTTTGGGGACATGGAATGAAGAAGCCATGAAACCACAAGGGAATTTTCAGAGTCCCAGCGTTTCCACGTAGGGTCAGTCTTGGCGGGCTCCCTACTAGATCCATCAATGTAACCAAACAACTGATGGCTGTGGATCACATGTTGAGCAGCACGAGACCATTCCAGATAGTTCGTTCCGTCCAAGGGAACGGTGGTGATCTTCAAAGAGCCCGAGTGGCCATGGGTCCGCTGCGGGTCAGCCATCGGTGGCATAACATCACTCACAGGTGGCGAAGAGCCCGTAGAATCCCCCATTAGAGCTTTCAAACACGAAAAAAAACGAATCAAACTGAGCACGGTAGGTGCTGCACAAGCATCCGGCGGCAGCAAAGAGGACACAGAAGAAGGATTAGGGCAAGCCTCGGGCAGCCGCTGGAATCAGCCCTAATGTCCAGAAAGGAAGGAGCCGGCCCTAGCATCCATGACAGGTGCCTAGGGCGGCATTATAGGAGGGAAGAGGGTCGGTGGACTCTCAAACGGTCGGAGGTAGGGGTGGCCGGAGCAGCAAAAGGGTTAGGAAGGGGGGTCGAGTGTTGCCGAGGAAGATCGAGGGTTATCGGCCGTCAGTCAATCCGTCGATCGTGAGAGGGAAGACACAGACGGAAGACGGGAAGCGAAGGCTTCACATATGGGATGAGGCCTCGAAGGAGGGCAGTCGATCGAAGAAGATGCAGAGAGGAGATCCTTCGATCGGAGATGCGGAGCGGAGATCGGCGGGCGAGCGAGACACAGACGGAAGAGTCGGCTATGGCATTTTCAGCTCTGATACCAAGTTAGAATAGGAAATATGATATTGCATCTTATTCATCCTCAAAGGGGCATATATATATCATTACAATTAGGCACCCAAAACACCAATAGATGGTGTGGGACTAAACACAAATACGACTTGAATAATATTTCAACTATTTTAGCAGATGGAGATTCTCAAAATCTAACATTAAGGATATATGAAGTTAATAATTCCTAATCTAATTTTTAGTTCCTGTGGTTGGCTCTAAATATTGTCAAAAATACATAATTAAGAATTGTGGCTTCCAATGTCAAAGGGTGGATTGACCATCAAACTTTTATGTTAAATTAGGCGCCTCTAATATGTGACAATTCTTATAAGGACAAGCTGGGATGTTCCTAGTGCTATAATATATTCATCACTCAATCCAGATGAAATTAATGAAATGGTGAAGACGTCCTATTGCAGAACTGAAGCTTAAATGTTGATGGTTGCATCTTGTTGTGAAAATAAAAAAGCCTTAGCCTCCAATGTGGAGACTAGCAAATATATATATACCTCAAAGATGAATAATTACAATTATGCCCAAACAATACCAAACACGATATTTACAGAACATATAAAATACAAAGATAATAATAACTCCAATACTCCCCCTCAAGCTGGAGCAAAGATGTAAATCATGCCCAGCTTGGAAATGGTCAAATCTAAACGAGTAGGGCCAACAACTTTGGTGAAGGCATCAGCAAGCTGGTCGGCCGAGGGGACATAAGCTGGAAGAATAGTCCCAATACGAACGTGATCACGTAGAAAGTGAACATCCATCTCGATGTGCTTGGTGCGCTCATGTAGCACCGAGTCCTGGGTAAGAAGGAGAGTTGATCTATTGTCACAATAGAGGGTCGAGCCAGTAGCAAGGGATAGGCCGAGTTCAGTCAACAGCGATCGGAGCCAAACCAACTCAGTGTCGTTGTGGGCCAGGGCGCGGTACAGGTACTCTGATTCAGCCGACGAGCGAGATACGATGGGTTGTTTCTTACTCCGCCATGAGACAAGATGATCACCATGAAATACACAGAGACCAGACGTGGAGCGTCGATCGGTCAAAGAGCCAGCAAAATCAGCATCAGTAAAGCAGGAGAGACTGGAGGCGCTATCAGCCTGATAGAACAGCCCAAGACCAGGAGCGCGCTTAAGATAGCGAAGGACACGCCGAGCAGCCTCTAGATGAGATGTCCTGGGAGAATGCATAAACTGGCTCAAGAGGCCCACAGAGAAGCTGATGTCAGGCCTAGTATTGGTCAAGTAGATCAAGCGGCCAACCAGACGTTGGTACTGAGAGGGGTCCGGTAGAGGATCACCAGATTCAGCATGGAGGCGATGGTTGGTATTCATAGGAGTACTCGCAGGGCGACACCCAAGTAGACTCGTATCCCGAAGAAGATCTAAGGTTTCCTTGCGCTGCGATATGGAGATTCCCTGCCGTGAGCGAGCAATTTCGATCCCAAGGAAATAACGGAGGGGCCCAAGGTCTTTCACTTCGAAGGTTGAGCGAAGTGAAGCTTTCACCTTAGAGATGCCAGAAGGGTCATCCCCGGTGAGAATAATATCGTCTACGTAGACCAGGACAATGGCACGACGGCCCTCTGGAGTAGCACGAATGAAGCAAGTGTGATCGGCACGGCACTGAGTGAAGCCGGACTGAAGGACAACTGAGCTGAACCGGTCAAACCAAGCACGCGGAGACTGCTTTAGGCCGTACAGAGATTTGTGCAGTCGACATACTTTCCCCGAATACTCCCCCTTAAGGGCAAACCCTGGAGGAGGAGCCATGTAGACCTCCTGTAAATCTCCGTGCAGGAAAGCATTTTTGACATCGAGCTGGTAGAGCGGCCACGTCTGAGAGGCCGCAAGCGAGAATAGAAGGCGGACACTAGTCAACTTAGCCACAGGAGTAAACGTGGCACCAAACTCATCTGGAGCCTGAGTAAAGCTCTTGGCCACCAAACGAGCCTTATAGCGGTCAATGGTACCATCAGCAGAGTACTTTACAGTATAGACCCATTTGCACCCAACTGTGCGTTTCCCAGGAGGAAGAGAAGCCAGGGACCATGTCCCAGTACGATGGAGAGCAGACATCTCCTCTTCCATAGCATGAATCCACTGCGGGTCAAGGAGAGCCTCAGCGGTCAAAGCAGGTAGACGAACAGAATCAGCAGCAGACACAAAAGCCTGGTAAGAGGGTGAGAAATGCTGGTAGGAAACAACACTAGCCAACGAGGGCTCAGTAACAAAAGAACGAACACAAGTACGCTTTCCCTTGCGCAGGGCAATAGGTAAGTCAACAGAAGGAGTAGAGGAGAGAGGCTCAAGAGAGGTACCTGCGACCGGGAGAAGCTGCTGATCCGGGACTGGAGGAGAAGTGGGTGTACGCTGGCGGCGAGAGTAAGTCAGTAGGACAGGTGGAGCGGCAGGTGTGACAGTGGCTGGTAATGGAGGAACAATCGGGAGAGGTTGCACAGCAGTAGGAAGGTCAGGTGAAGGCAAGTGAGCAGGAAAGAAGGGAACCTCTTCATGAAATGTCACATCCATAGAGTAAATAACACGGCGCAACTGAGGGTCATAGCAGCGGTAACCCTTAGTGGTAGTAGAGTAGCCAAGGAAGAGACAACGGATGGCCTTGTCGTCGAGTTTAGTCCGAGAAGGGCGACGGTCCTGGACAAAACACACACAACCAAAACCCGGAGAGGAATGGGAAAGGCGGAGACGGATGGATGGATGAGGCTGTAGGGGGTAACACCACCAAGAGGACGAGAGGGAGTCCTATTAATAAGGAAAGTTGTTGTAAGAAGAGCGGCACTCCAATAGGACTTGGGGGCATTCATTCCCCGAAGGAGACAACGAACAGAGTCTAAAAGGTGGTGGTTTTTTCATTCGGACACCCCATTCTGCTCGGGGGTACCAGGAAAAGAAAATTGGTGTAGAGTGCCCTCATTCCAGAGAAAGAGATCAAAAGAACGAGAAGTGTATTCACCTCCATTGTCAGAGCGGAGGATGTGAACAGATGTGCCATGTTGGGTCTGTATCATACGAGAAAAATGAGAGTAGACAGATATGACCTCAGATTTATGTTTTAGAAGATAAACTCATAAGCAACGAGAATAGTCATCAATAAAAGTCACGAAATAAGAGAAACCATCAAATGATACAACAGGGGCAGAACCCCACACATCAGAATTTACCAACTTAAAACAAGAAGTAGCACGACTAACAGATGGAACATACGTGTTGCGTGTGTGTTTCGACAGCTCACATACATCACAGCGAAAAGGAAAAACAAAAGATACATCAGGACAGACAGACATCATCCGCTGAGGGCTAGCATGGCCGAGACGTGCGTGCCAAAGCGAACTGGACAACAAAACATGAGAAGCAGCAGAAGAGGTAGGCGGGCAGGTGTCAGTGGTGGTAGTAGCAGCAGTGGGAGAAGGTAACTTCAGGTAGTACATCCCGCTCCTCTCATATCCCGTACCAATAGTCCTCCTGGATCTCAGGGCTTGAAAAACACAACGATCAGAAAAAAAAGGTTACTGAGCAGTTTAAAGAGCGAGTAATACTACTAACAGAGATTAAGTTGAGAGCCAACTGAGGTACAAGGAGAACAGAGTCAAGGGAGAAGGAAGAAGAGAGGGGGACGGTGCCTCGGCTGAGGACAGGGGTAACCGAGCCATCGGCAAGGCGCACATCCCGGTGAGAACAGGGGACAACCTAAAGCATACGGGAAGACGTACCAGTCATATGATCGGTTGCACCAGAATCAATCACCCAGGGTGACGAATCCTGGTTAACCGTGGTCACGGGGCACGCAAACGGAGCACCTGAGGAAGAAGCAACAGTGGAAGCAGAGACAGTAGTGAGAGGCAGAGATTGCTGGAACTGCTGAAACTGGGCCGACATGCGACTGAAGTCGGAGGAGTTGGCACCCAAAGTATCCTCGACAGGCCCGGAAGACAGCAGAGGCAACAGTGTGCCTTGGGACACTACCAGGAGTGGTACGCTCAGAGCCCCGCAGGTGGGGGTATAGCTGGTAGCAGTGACTGCGGTCATGATACAGACGCCCACAGTGAGAGCAAGGGTCAGGAGGACCCGTAGAGCCACGGCCGCCAGAAGGGCCACGACCACCAGATCGACCACCTCTGTTCCGAGAGATGGAGGTGAGAGGGCGGTAAGAAGTGGCAAGGGCCATCTGCTCGGGAGGAAGAGAGAAGGAAAGACGAGAGTGTCTCTGCATACGTTTCTCATGCTCTGCTACAATGGAATAGGCCTCAAGAAGGTCTGGCAAAGGTGACATCCCCACAATCTGAGCACGGGTAGACTCATATTCGGGGTGAAGCCCCATCAAGAACTGGTATGTCTCTCGTCGTTGTCGCTGTCTCCGAATAAGAGTAATATCGTTGGGGGACTCCAGGGCGCTGAGAGGCTCAAGATCGTTAAGTTCAAGAAAACGATCCTGAAGGTAAGTGAAGTACTCCTGAACGGAACGCTCCCCCTGAGTGGCGGAAGCGATATCCTGAAAGATGCCGAAAATCTGAGCATCAACACGTGTGTGCCCAAAGGTGCGCTGGAGAGCAGACCAAAGCTCAGAGATGTCCTCAAAGCGCATGAACTGACTGAAGAGGCGAGGCTCCATGGAGCACTGAATCCATCCAAGAACCATGTACTTGTCCGCCGACCACTTGACTAACTCCTCTTTCTTGTCATCCGTGTCTGTTGGTTTAGGAATAGGAGGGCCGCCGGTCAGCCATGAAAGCTTATTCCGGCCGGCAAGAGCTACTTTCATCGATGTTGCCCATGAAGAGTAATTTTTCCCATTGAGAAGGACGCCGGTAATCCGTCCCGAAGAAGATCCATAGATGTCCTTGGAATCCATGGACAGAAGAAGCAACAAGAAACGAAAAACAGCAACCAGGAACGAGCGGAGAAGATGCTCCGCGATCGAAAGATAACTTGAAGCAGAAACAGGAAACAGAAACTGGAAGCGGAGAGGATGCTCTGAAAAACTGTGGAAACACCGATCGGGATTGAGCGTCGATTGGGAAAACTGCGGAAACTTGCAGTCTGGCGGGAGCGGCGACGGAGCGGCGACCTGCGGAAACCTGCGGACGGGATGGAGCGCCGATCTGCAGAAACGCTGACAGAGCGCCGATCGGAGAGAACGACGAGACGCGACAGCGGAAACCTGCGGAAGGGAGGAAGACGATACCGCCGATCGGAAAGAAGTTACGATCGGGAAAGGCAGCAGGGAAAACACGAAACCCTATTTTCCTCTGACACCATGTTGTGAAAATAAAAAAGCCTTAGCCTCCAATGTGGAGACCAGCAAATATACAAATACAATAATGCCCAAACAACACCAAACACGATATTTATAGAACATATAAAATACAAAGATAATAATAACTCCAATACATCTTGCGTGAAAGGGTGTGTTCAAAAGAGGTTGTTGAGTCTAATGAAATAGTGTTGGAAAGTAAAGAGGGAAAAACTTAATACTATTATTCATCCACTTAGGGGCAGTATATAGGAGTTACAACAATATCAAATACATGACGCACGATGTGGGACTAAACCATACAACGTCTAACGACTATAATAGACCGACATAATATAAACTAATAATTCTAACACTCCCCCTCAAGCTGGAGAGGAACTCCATCTTGAAAATATCAAATAACGGCAAAGGAGGTGGGCGATGTGGGAAAAAACATCAGACGAGCCACCGGGGAAAATACCAAACCGGGGAATCAAACTGGGGACATAGCCACGCACGACATAGGACCCACACACGGCGTGGACTCGCTGGAAAACGGTCAATCAACATCACCTACACACACAACATGCAGAAGGGAACTAACGATGTGGAGTAAATCATCAAACGGGCAACCGGGGATAATCCGTCGAGGATAATCCGCACAAAGGGCGGTCCCACACGACACAGTCCCGCGCAAAATGGTCCCACGCGACACAACCAGCTGGGATTAGAACACCAACATCAGTCGTGTCCCAACACACGACCAATCGAAAGAAACATGGGGAGGCGCATACGATATAAGCCTAGAGGTCGTGTGGAACGAAGGCAAAAGTCAGGAAAGATCATCCGAGTCGCCTTCATCCCAACACTCCCCCTCACGTGGATAACACGTGCATATAGGCAGAACAAGACCATAAACAAATACAAATCGACAAGACAATAAAGAGACACATAAAGAAGACAAAAAATACCACAAAGCATCATCATTGGCGAGCTAAATCAGCACCACCAGAAGGGGAGGCAGCAGCAGGAATTGTAAATAACTCGAGGGGCAGCTGTTGGATCTGGAGCAGCGGAATGGCAATGGCCGGATCACATCAATAAGAGGCAGCGACTGGAGTTGAAGAATCAGTTGAAAAAGAGGGTTGTTGTTGGTAAACATCCGTCTTGCAGGAATATCACTGGAGAAGGACTTGCCGGCAAAAAACATCATCATCAGCAGCAGCAGAGGGAAACGTCAAAGTCGTGGATAGAGAGAAGCGTAGTAGAGCACAGAAGAAGCTTTTATCTTCGATGATCCAGAGCAGGGGGGACAAAAATGGCTTTAGGCGGGCTCGAATGTCAGAAACGACGATGGATGAAGATGTTGTCGACGAAGGACTCGACGGGTTCAGCACATCACATGAAGTTGACGACGGGTCGACACAGAAGATCATCGAGGAGTAGCGATGATGAGCAACAATCAATAGATGGGAAGAGCAGCAGCATGCAGAAGGCGGTGGCATCAGAGGCACAGCAGTAGCATACGTCATCACAACGACGAGAAGAAGAAGAAACTGGATGATGCCTAGCGTGTGAGGGAGAACTCCACTCCCGTCATCGGAATCACATGATGATTCCCATGAGGGGAGCGGGCTGGAAGAAGCACTCGACAAGCCCAAGCAGCGCGGAAGGGAAGAAAGACGAGATCGGGTCGGGCTCACACCGAGAGGCGGAAGCGGAAGACGAGTAGTGGGCCGGTTGAATTAGGTTTTCACAAGACGGGAAAAATTAACTTCGCTTTGATACCATGTTGGAAAGTAAAGAGGGCAAAACTTGATACTATTATTCATCCACTTAGTGGCATTATGTAAGAGTTACAACAATATCTAATACATGACTCACGATATGGGACTAAACCCAACAACGCCTAACGACTCTAATAGACCGACATAATAATATCAAACTAATAATTCCAACAAATAGCTATATGAATATTATTTTTGCATTGTATGGGTACCAATTTTTTCAATGCTTTGGAGACTGGTTTGGAACTTAGCTTACATCATTGGGTTTGTATTTTATGGATTGGCATGGATGTTAAATCTCTAAGGGTCCGTTCGGACAGACATAATTGGCTTTGTAGAATTGATTTTTTGAGTTAATAAAAAGCAATTCCGGTGCTCGGATGGTTAGTTTTGAGAAGATATTGGTTTTGAGGTGAATTCCATCAGTTTTTAATTTAGCCTAAAATACGACAAGCTGAAATCTTACCCCCCACAACTGGTTTTCTCAGGTTTTACTCGCGGCAACCCCCCACCCGATCCCCTATGGCCTACACGCACTCATAACCGATGTTAATTCCTGCATATATTGGTTTTCGTTGGAAAAACAATTCTGGAAAGTCAATACCTTGCATCAGAAAGGACCCTAACTTAATTGATTAATGGTAATTGTGAATTAATTGAACATCTTCTATAAGCTGAGGCGTATTTAAAAATTATCCAAACTATTCCAAATATAAAATAATTCATATTGGGAGGGAAAGAAAAGCTGTGGCTTGTTGGTTAGCAAATTATGATTGCTCATCAATTAATTGAAGGTGCCTGTGAAGAAGCTTGTATCGAGCTGCCTAAAAGCATCAATAGCATGAACATAAGGGGGTTGCCGACCTTTAGACGATGTGATTACAAGGAAGTTAAAAAGGGCAAACATCACCGCATAACCCCTTGTTTTTAACCTTTCACAATTTTAAGCACACCATAGAACTACGTGGGTTTGATCGTAATCTAGAAGTAGGTAGGTTACCGACCATGTGATGTATTAGAAGTATATATGGTAGTTCTAATCTAATAAATTGTGCAACTCACGTTATATATTAAAAGGAATTTTTAAAAATGCAAACATCAAGAGCAGGTCATTTTGAGAAATCACAATTCTAATATGCTAAAAAGCAGTTGGAGGACGATTAACCAACTATTTGGATGATATATACTTACAACCATACGCGGCATGAAACGACCATAGCAACTGACACCCCTTTTAATTCTAGCCCGTAGTTTCCTCTCAAGTATAACATCAAATCCATTATATAAGCACCACTGCTCCTCAATTTCCTGTCTGGTACTTGTAATAATAATTTCAGAGGCATCAAGGGCCAGTTCTTCAGCCTCAATCCTACGGTTAATCTTATAAGTAGCATTAATTTCATCACGGGTCATGCGTCCTTGTTTCAAGAGTTGTTCAAGCTTATCTTTGCCTAAAGAATGACCTGTGAAAACCATTGGTACATTCAGTGCCCCAGACAAGAGGGCAGCTGAATCACCTGCATCAGCATAGTGCCCATGGATTGCAGCAGGCCATATAGGTTGCCCCCAACCAATTTGCTCTCCTAAGACTTTAGACATCTGCATGATGTGGTTTAGTGCACCATCCACAAACTCTTGAATATATGGCCAGAGAAGCTCTTTGGGAATATATTTATCTCTTGGACCAAAGGGTATTCGTACTATATAAGCACCGCTGCTCTCTCCCATTTCATGAAAATTTTCAGAATGCCTAGAAGTCAACATCTCTGTCGGTTCTCCATAGCTCCAATCAACATCCGGTGCTGATATTTGTCTGGTAAGCAAATCAACCCGATAAACTCCTGGCATTGCACCTAATGCTCTGGCAAGCTCTACAACGTATTTGACCTGTTGAAAAAGAAAAACATCTCATCAGTCAACAACAACAACCTACTTTGACCAGTTAAAAAAGGAAAAGAACCCCATGAATTGAGTAAAATAGCAGAAAATTTTCTATAAGAAAACAAATATGATGTTCTTCCAATAAATTACACATTCCCCACTATTTCCAAGCTAAAAGGATGATGGGCCATTGCCGACTGTTATATATGGATTTCCATGCCAATATTACCTGACCACCGGTATCAGAATCTCGACCAAGCTCCATATTTTCACCACGAATCAGACCATGAATGCTGCATGTAAAAAATGTTTGATTAAATTTCCATTAACTACAATGAAGACTGCCCACAGAGATAATGGTCAACAAGGTGTGTCAACTTCGTTTCATGACAAAATGTCATTTGTTCATCTTATTGGAGTGAGAATCGGAACATGAAGTGGATAAGGGATAAGGATCCATTATATAACAAATATAATCATGTAGATACCTTCCCAGTGATTTAAGCTCACAAAACAATGAAGAAGAAAGAAATGGAAAAAAATCCAGAAACCTCTTGTAACTACTCAAGTAACTTCAAGATAATAATGGCACATGACTATCCAACAGAAATAGACTTGAACAAACCCGATGTGCTGAGCACTATAGTATTTATATATGCGTTTACTGTATGAGTTAGGGCAGTCCCCTCCTCAGCCCGATCTCCTCTCCTCCCTTGCGCCGTCAAGCCTCCCCTCCAGCCCGATCGAGATCTAGGGTCGGCGACCTCGTCCTTTTCCGGCGTTCCTTTACTCCTCCAGCAACCTCCCTTCTCTGGCGAATCTAGGCCGATAACCTTCATCTCCGGCAAGAGCTCCAAGCAGCCATGTCTTCCATGGCCCCGGCTCCAAACAACAAGAGCAACTCCACCTCCTTTCCTCGAGCAGCTCCACTTCAAGCTTTCATCTCCAAAGCAGCACTTCCATGGTTGAACTCCACCACAGCTCCAGATCTCCTCCATCGACGGCATGAGCTCTTCCTCCATGGAAACAGAGCAGCCTTCTTTATCTTCATTGCCAAGCTTCAACCTCTTTTAGCTTCGACGGCAGCGACCAAACTCCTCCTCCCTCTAGCCGACAACCTCCAAACTTTCTGAAGATGGCGAGATTGATCAAGTTAGATATACGTGACATGCCTCATTGGAAGATGCACCTGCTTCCCTCCTTGATCCTAATGGTCATGGGGTAAAGGTTGTTACAAAGTTTTTGTTAAATGTCTGCACTCACCAATACTTAAGAATGAAGTGGTTTCTTCTGGAGATTTGGGTGTTGTTGCGCAGAAAGCTTTCATGAGGATGGATGATATGATGAGAAGGATTCAAGGCTGACGTCACCTCCGGCTATGGATGGGAGCGACGAGCAAATGCTGCATACACAGCTATTGGGTAGCATACATGGACACAAGGTGCGTTCTTCCTCGACTCCTCCCCCGCATAGATCTTAGGTTTTCAATTGTAGAAACCTTCTCGCAAAGGCCCCGTTTTTCCAACGACCCGCGGGCACACGAGCATAGTCGTGCTCGGCGTGGCCGCGGATCATTTTGAGTGGGTCCTTGCGACCCCTCTCCGCGAGTCTCAGGATGCGACGCAACGATAAATAAATATTGTTGCGCGCGCAGTCGAAACAAGGACGATCGCGCGACGACAAATAATATTGATGCGTGCGCGGTCGAAACAACAACGATCACGCGGCGGTAAATAATATCGATGCGCGCGATCAAAATAACAACGCTCGCACATCGAGAATTAATATTAAATGGTGCGGTGATATCGACGGTCGCGATAAACTCGTGTGATCGCGCGACAGAAATCAACGAAGAATCGTGCGACGAAAATCAATAATGGATTCCGCAATGAAGATCAACAATACTTGTGGCAGAGATCGACGGTGGATCATGCGACGAACTCAACGGAGAACCGTGCAATGGAAATAAATGGTGAAGCTTTCAGAGGGGACTGACGTCGAAGATGAAATCAAGTCTGCTGTCACGTGATTCAGATTTAGGGTAGAAACGTCGAACCAAGGAAGCATCGTCAATTGCAATATTATTTAGCCAACGACATGATACCTTCTAAGGGTATTATCATAACTGCTGATATTTGATGCCTATGAGCGGATAGTCCAAATCCTGGTTTATAATTGAGGATATTAACCCTTGGAAGGTATAAACAAGTCTGATGACAATAACATATAATGAACTTAGACTTGAAGAATTAGTAGTTTTAAGCTTATTATGATGAAACCAGGACCGAGCATGAAATGATGATCGCAGTCTCGATGCTATGAATCTATAAGATGATTTCAGTGGGAGTAGACGAGAGTACGTCACAAACCCTAAATGTAGGATGTGATTAATGACCTAGACTAGATCTCGTGGGTTGATCCAGTCTTGATGTGTATAACCTTATATTGGAAATGAATCAGATTTTTGAATCCTCAATAAGTATGTTTGAATTCAATAGTGACAATCCTGACCTGATGAGGGTAAGATGAACTATGTGATTGAATGAGAATATAAATTGAGGAGCGAAAAATGTTGTATTACATTATAGGTTATTAATCTAAAGTATAAAAGTTGATGAATTGTAATTGTTGGTGACCTTGGATATGATAGGGTGTTCATTTCCCCTAAGTGATAAGTGGTTTGAAACTCTCATCAAGGAGATCTGTAACGTCCACATGTAATGCAGAGAGTGCTAGGGTGGGACGATACACTAGTTGGGTGCCTTTTTCCTCATGTGATGATTAGTAGGGTGCTCTTTTCCCTAAGTGATTGTTTGTATGTTTGCATGTGTGATGTGGCGGGTCGCTGGATCTACCGGCAGCACACTCCGGAGGGTTATTACAGTGACTCTAGGATAGCGTCATGGTCGAACAACGGTGTGCACCCTAGCCTAGTTTGTTATTTGTGTAGGTGTTAGCCACATGGAGTTCGACCTGAGCTATGTCTCGGTTCGTTTGTTTATTCCACCGTACGTAAGGCCTAGGGATGATTGTGCTTAAATACCCTAGAAGTGGTCAGGACGTGTCACTGCCGCCGTTTGGCCACGATGGAGGTGCCTGTGGGATTAGCTACCCCACGAATAAATGTCCCAGTCGTTAGTTTGCACTTGATTTCGATTGAGTGTTTGCGTCTCGACACTTCTTGAATTGTTTAAGACTATGTCGACGTAGATTTCATGTGCATTTATGATGTGATGTTAATCCCAGTTGGGTTTATTCTTTTACTACTACTGTTCTTAGATGACAGCGCGCTTCATACTGTTTTAACTTAACCATCGTTGGGTGCGTGAGTGTGGACACCGCTAGGTTCGAAACAGTAGAACTTATACCTCCATTTTCTTACTATACATTGCTCCTTATATGCTCATATATGTCAGGGTGCTAGTTTTCTCGCTGTTATTAATTGTTTATACTTGTTCATACATATAATAGTCTACTAGTTGTATTAATCTTGATACCATATTTATACTCGTCTTCTATACTTACATATTATACCGCCTGTCACTTCATGCAGCATGGTATTTCCCTCCCTTTAGCGTTAGGGCTTTGGAGGGAGCGGGAAGAACCACTTAGTCTAGTTTGACTGACGCGTTCGCGCTTATCATTTTAGGTGGAGGCTCCGCCGAAGACGATGCAACCGAAACCGTGGGTGTTTCTAGAGCTATGACGTGGACTTGATGTGGACTTGGCATGGACTCGACGTGGACTTGGCGTGAAGATAGAAGGCATGATGATGATCGTTGCTACCCTTAGCAACATTATCAGTCATATAGTTAGCTCATTAGATTTACCTTTTTACATCACTTTATATATTATATTTCATCCGACTTGGCATGTTACTTGTGAGCCTCCGGATTTTCTATAAACTGTTGTACTTGGACTGTGGGGCCATCGTGCCGTTGTTGTGGCTATTTCTGTCTTGTATTTATATACCCATATATTTTTGTGCTCTACTACATGGCTGCTAGTCTTCCGCTAGTACTTCTTCCGCTACTGCTCATAGTACCCTGGTTGGGGTGTGATGGTTGTTCGCTTAGAAGAGAATGATGGGAGAGCGTTGAGACGTTCATACCTCTACTCTTCTGTTCTTCCCTTCTTTGTTGTGGATTGGCGGTGATGTGCGATAAGATCCCCTGGTCGTGCCTGGTTTCCGAAGGGGGGTCTTACAATTTGTCTAGTAACTACCATGAAATTATAAATCAGGATTCATGTAGAGAACAAGAAATAACAAATTAATTAAATATGTTAGAAGTAATTAGTGATTTATTATTTGATATTTAAAAGTTATTTGCTTGTAATAACTTCGACTATATATAGAGGGTCTCATTTATTCTGAAATAATACACGAAAGTGAACTTCCAACATGGTATCAGAGCACGAGCCCTAGCCGCTCGGCCTTCCACTCGCTCGGTCCGCCGCTTCCACCGCCTCCCTTCCATCTCTGATCTCTACAGCTGATCATTCCCTTCCCCCTTCTTTCTCGCTTACCGCACGCCGCTTTGAGCGCACGGGCCGATCGGCAGACCCGGATGCCTCCTCCTTCGGCAAACGTCTGATTTGCCGGATTTTGTTCATAAAAGTTTCGTTTTCCCCCCCTCTATCACATACTAGGAGGATCGATTGAGGGCTTCATTGGATCTTTCTATATCATTGATCAAGTGTTCTTCCCCTCATTATGCTTCTTCACATAAAAAGGGTTCTACCTCCTTCAGGAATTGTTTGACTGCCACCCTCAAGGATCTAATGCTCTAGGATCATGGGCGGTCCTATTGGTGGTGTCCAACAATTTTTCCTGCAACTGCGGATTTCCGGCGATCTTTCGGTGATTGTTTTTGACCTAATCCGAAATTCTTCGACGTCTTTTTGTTCTCCGATCTCATAATGTTTGATGTGGTTGATTCTCGTGACAGCTCACAACCCGCTGGATCTACCCGGGTTGGGCACGATCATGCGCCTTCTCATACCACAATTCGTCTCGAAACTACAAATTATTTATCTTGGTCTCGATCTATTGCCTTGGCCCTTAAGAGTCGTCGGTTGTTTGGCTATGTTAACGGTGTTATTAAGGAGCTAGCGAAGACTATGTACAGTTGGGGGATAATGAAAATCTGAGAACTCTTTGGTTATGTCATGATTGATTAATTCCATGCAAGAGGCTATTGAACGGAACTGTCTATTCTTGACTCCACATATTCCCAGAAAAGGAACACCGCTCAGATATTTCAGCTACGAAGGAAGATCTTTCTCCTTTGACAGGGTGACCACTCACCGTCCTCCTATTATTTGGAGTTCACTCAGCTATATCAAGAGTATGACCATTTTGTCTCCCTCGACTTTGTCTGCTCATTTAATGCGATCATTGTTCGTGCTCATGAAGATCGGAACGGGGTGTTTGAGTTTCTACATGGTTTACATATGGACTTTGATCAGATCATTGTTCAGATCTTTGGCCGCACTCCGGTCCCTTCGTTGTCAGAGACTTATAGCATTGTCCCGTAGGAATATGACCGCCGCCAGTCTTGGAGTTCTGAGGTCATCACTAGAGGTTCTTCACAAACTGTTTCTTATTCTGGAGGCACCCATACTTGGGACTTTAAGCTCAGGCCTACGAACAAAGACCACTTGATGTGTGACTAATGTGGCCGGAGTCAGCATACTCACGACACTTGCTTCAAATTGCATGGGCTCCCTCCACCGAGAGGTGGAATGGTACCTCGTGGAGGACGTGGTCGTGGCCGATCTAGTTTTATCTCTCCTCACTCTGCTCACCTAAGTGAGTTCATTCATAACGGTACTTCTGGTGGCCAAATCTCTAAGCATCCTTCTCTATCTGGATCCTTTTCTACTGATGAGATGATGACCCTCGGCCGCATGATGCAAGGGTTATCCTGTGAGCCCAATCCTGGACCATCCTAATCATTTGCTCATTCATGTACTCCAAGTGCTCATTCTACTACCATACCGCCTACCGCTCAGGGTTATCCTCTGAGCCCAATCTTGGTCCATCCTCGTCATTTGCCCATTCAGGTACTCCAAGTGCTCATTCTACTACAGTACCGCCTACCACTCAGTGGATCATTGACTCTAAGGCCAATAACCATATGACTAAAACATCGTCAAATTTTGTTTCATATTCACCATCGCCTGGCAAAGACAAGGTAAGGATTGTTAATGGAACTCTTTCCTGTATTGCGGGAAAGGGATCCATCAATTGCTCTGCTCTTACTTTGGCTTATGCTCTGCACGTCCCTTTTATTACTCGCAACCTCTTATCTGTTAGCCATATTACAAGCTCTATGAACAACTGTCACTTTCTTTCCTTCTTACTGTGTCTTTCAGGTAGGGGTGTAAACGAGTCGAGCTCGAGTCGAGCTTGGCAAAAATCCCAAACTCGAGCTCGAGCTAAATATTTCGAGCTCGAGCTAAATATTTCGAGCTCGAGCTCATCGAGCTCATCCTGCTTGGCTCGAGCTCGAGCTCGAGACCAGTATGTTGAGCTCGAGCTCGAGCTTTCGAGCTCACGAGCTCGAGTCGAGCTCGAGCTGCTCGCGAGCTTTTTGCTCATGAGCCTATTTTTTATTTTTATATATTTAAAAAAAATACCCAAAAAAAAACTCGCGAGCCGACTCGCGAGCTCATGAACAAGAGTAATCGAGCTCGAGCTCAACTGGCTCGAGCTCAAGTCAAGCTTTTTTCGAGCCGGCTCATCGAGCTCACGAGCCGGCTCGACTCAACTTGCACCCCTACTTTCAAGACCTACAGACGAAGAAGGTGATTGGCTCTAGTAAGATGTGAGATGGATTCTACGTGTTTGATACTGCTGTTCTACGGGATCTTCATGCTCATCAGCATCCTCTGTTGTCTACCTGGCATCGTCGCTTGGGACATCCTTCTGCTACTACTATGCAGTCATTATTTGCTAAATTTTCATCTTCTGTATTTCAAACTTTTATGTGTGATGTTTGTGAACTCGCTAAACATAAATGTGTCTCTTTTAATCATGTCTAAGGCTCTGTTTGTTTCAATTGTTGTTGATCGAAAAGGAGACGTCATAAATGGAGTTTGAAAAAGAGTTGTTTGTGGAAAATGAAGTTTGTAGTAAAAAACTATTTGTATAAAATTCCGTTTGCGAAGCTATTCAAAAAGCATTGAATAAAACTGTTTGGTAAAAACAAATTTTTGTAAGCCAGCCTATGCCAGTCCCAAGCCCGAATGAAAAATGGTGAGGGTTGTGTTAGGTAGACGGTCAGCGTAAAATTTAGTCACCCTAATAAATATGGGTCATTTGAAAAATTATGCAAAAGCTAGGTTGTTCCCCCTAAGGAACGCGTCGTAAGGTCCGAATGCGGCGTCTTGGCAAGGATTGACGCACCTCCAAGAGGACTTGGGTGTAGTGTTAAATAGAAAAAAGTCATCACATATTAGACGTCCTAGGAAAGTATATCGTAGGATTTGTGACTTAGGTTCGAAAGTTGGAATATAGGTACACTAACGGGAAAAGCGATGGAAGTAGTGGATACGATGATTAGGAGAAGGATAAATATTTTATGTCTACAAGAGACTAGATGGGTGGGTGAGAAAGATAAATTTTTACACAATTCAGGTTTTAAATTATGGTACACAAGAAAAAATAAAACAAGCAATTGAGTAGGTATTATTGTGGATACTACTTTGAGGGATATAGTTGTTGGGGTAAGTAGAAAAGGTGATAGAATCTTAGCTCTTAAATTGGTCATAGGAAATAAAACTATTAATGTGATCAGTGCTTATGCGTCACAAGTAAGATTAAGTGAAGCTATTAAGGTGAAATTTTGGGAAGACTTAAATGATTTAGTAAGGGAAATCTTATAAAGAGAGAAGATTTTCATAGGAGGAGACTTAAATGAACATATAGGGAAAGAAAATACAAATTATACAGTCGTTCATGGAGGATTTAGGTATGGAGAAAGAAATGAAGAAGAAATAACCATTTTAAATTGAGTCATAGCACATGAGCTAATTGTGACAAATACGTTTTTTATGAAGAGTGAAGAACATTTAATTAGGTTTAAAAGCGGACCAAATAAATCACAAATTGATTATTTTCTGACTCGCAAATAGATAAAATGATTTGTAAGGATTACAAAGTCATACCAGGAGAAAGATTGACAACACAACATAGGTTAGTGGTGTTGGATGTGCAAATTAAATATAATAAATTTAAGACAAGGACAAAAGTGTTGCTAAAAATTTGGTAGTGGAACTTGAAGATGGAAAAATAGGTTGTTTTCAAAACAGCAGTTATGGAACTTGTTGATGACCCTTATGTTGCTCATAGTGTCTCATGGGAAATTATGTCTTCACATTTAAGGATAAGTGGAAAGAACATACTTGGAGAATCAAAAGGTCGTGCGCCCCCAAATAAAGAATTTTGGTGGTGAAAAGAGGAAGTGAGAGCAAAGAGGGTCAGCTATAAAACACTACGCCTGTAGGAATGATAAAAATTTGGCAAGGTATAAAGTCGCCAAGAAAGCTAAAAATGCAGTAAGTAAAGCAAGAAGTCAAGCTTATGAAGAATTTTATAAGCGACTAGATACCAAAGATGGAGAGTGTGATATATATAAAATTTCTCGAACTAAAGAGAGGAAGACAAGATATTTAAGCCAAGTTAAATGGATAAAGGATGAAACAGATACAGTTTTGACGGATGATGTGGCTATTAAAGAGCGATGGAAAAGATATTTTTATCAACTCTATAATGAAACAAAAGACACTGAACTGAACATGGAAGAGTTAAGTAAATCGGAGGAGTATAGGAACATAACATTTTATTGTAAAATTTAAGTATCTGAGGTAAATAATGCTCTAAAGAAGATGAAAAATGAAAATGTGGTTGAGTCAGATGATATACCCATCGAAATATGAAAATGTTTAGAGAAAGAAGGAATTTTGTGGCTTACACGTTTCTTCAATAAGATACTTAAGTCAAAGAGCATGTCAGACCAATGGAGAGAAAGTATCTTGGTACTTTTGTATAAGAACAAAGGAGATATACAAAATTATGTTAATTAAAGAGGAATTAAATTAATAAGTCATACCATGAAACTATGGGAACAAGTAATAGAAAGAAGAGTAAGACGAGAGACTAGCATCTCGGAGAATCAATTTGGATTCATGTCAAGGCGGTCGACCATTGAAGCTATACATCACTTGAGGAGACTCATTGACAACTATCGAGAAAGAAAACAAGATTTTCATATGTTGTTTATCAATCTTGAGAAGGCTTATGATTGGGTTCCAAGAGAGATCTTATGGAGTCTTAGAAAAGAAAGGTGTAAATGCATCATATAATGACATAATCAAAGATATATATACAAATTCAGTGACGAGGGTGAGGACATCTGGAGGATTAACACTGGAATTCCTTATCATTATTGGCTTACATCAAGGTTCAGCTTTAAGCCCTAATCTCTTTACCCTTATCTTAGATGAGCTCACCGGACATATCCAACAAGCAATACCTTGGTGTTTATTGTTTGCGGATGATATCGTTTTGGTCGATGAGACGCGCGAGGGTGTAAACACGAAAGTTGAATCCTGGCGAGACACTTTAGAAAAGAAGGGTTTCAGGTTGAGCAGGGCAAAGACGGAGTACATGGAGCTTAAATTTAGCAATGCAAGAAGGACAGATGACTTCGTTATCAAGTTGGGTGATCAAGATATTTCTCGCAGTGAGTACTTTAAATATCTTGGATCGATAGTTCAAAAATATGGAGGTGTTGATAAAGATGTGATACATAGAATCCAAGCAGATTGGTTGAAGTGGAGAGGCATGTCAGGGATCTTATATGATCGTAAAGTACCATTAAAACTTAAAGACGAGTTTTACCGTACTGCAATTAGACCATCAATGCTCTATGGTTCTAAGTGTTGGGCAGTGAATTGTGTACATGAGCAAAAATGGGAGTTGCGGAGATGAGAATGTTTAGGTGGATGTGTGAACACACGAGACTGGATAAAATTAGGAATGAATGTATCAGGGATAAGACAGGAGTGGCACAAATTGCAGAGAAGATGCGAGAAGCTCGACTAAGATGGTTTGGACACGTACAAAGGTGACCATTAGAGGCACCTGTTAGGCGTTGTGAGAGTTTAGTCACTAGGCAGGTTAAACGGGGGAGGGGTAGAGCAATAAAGACTTGGAATGAAACTATAAGGAAAGACATGATGTACTTAGGCATTAGTGAGATTATGACTAAAGATAGGGCACAATGGCGACAAAGGATCCATATAGCCGACCCCACTAAAGTGTGATAAAAGCTTGAGTGTTGATGTTATTGATAAAATCATCAACAGTTGCATGACATGTAAAATAAAATAACAAAAAATTTACATTATTATAAGATACTACAAGCCTTCTCGTTATTTCCCGGTTCCAGGTCCACTACTTGCGAAATGTGCAGTGTGTATCACCTAAAAGAGTGAACACGTAAATTTTTTAGATTCATCATTGGAGCAGAAGATGCATCGATGGTTTTCATTTATCCTCTCATCCCACAACTCGTCCGATGCATCGATAGTTTTCCTCAAAGAATTCCAACCTAGACCAGTCTCCCCGCGCTCCAACTCATGACATAGTTTCCATTCTTTTTCAAATGAACCCACTTATTTTTCATTTGCACCTTATCGTAGGTTTTTCCTGTTCGCTCTTGAAAAAAATCTGAACAATTTTGAAGACATTCAAAAAACATGCAAGAGTATTCTTATTCCTACTCTCTACCAGCATTCCCTACCAGCATTCAGATAACATGCATTCCTCAAACAAACTGGCCTGGAATATATATTCATTCCAGCATTCAGCATTCGGAGAACATGCACTCCGCTTCATAAATAATCTATAAATATATATCATTCACGCTAATCTATTCCTATTCTCACTGCCATTGCAAACAAATGCAAAAAAATCTGAATATCAAACCTGGAAAATTCAATCCTCTAATTTTTTAGCAGAAACCTGAAATGATCTCTTCTCATTTTACCAAAAAACTGGAAAAAACTAAAATCAATCCTCTGTTTTTTCAGTCTAGGCGGGAAACGAAGATCTTTGCTCACCTTGCAGGGATCTGTCGATGAGACGCCGGATCTGTCGACGATGGAGATTCACGTACACAAATCTGTATGGTGAGGACGATGAGTCTGAAGAAATCTTCTGCCAGTAGAAAACCAGGACGGCGGAGATGATGGACTGCCTGGAAAAATCGCCTTCTCAGGCGGCGAACAACGACAGATACAAGAGGCCAGCAGCGTGAGGAGGCACTCAAGAAGCGGGAGGCAAGCAGCGAGACGTGTGGTTCTGGACACCCAAAAACAAGGTATTCCCTGCGGTTCATTTTTGACCTAAGGGCTGCTTTAATTAAAAACGGAGCTTTCCAAAAACGCGCTGCCAAACGCAAGGAAAACAAGAAACACCGTTTTGGGCCTGCCGCACCGGAGGCCATCAACTCAAACAAACGGACCCTAAGCCTCTACTGTACCTTTTCATATCATAATGATGTATGGGGCCCTTGTCAGATTGTTTCATCTCCGATTATCATTGGTTTGTAATATTCATTGATTGTTATTCTCACACTACTTGGGTTTATTTGATGTGCGGTAAGAGTGAATTGTACTCACTTTTTCAAAAAATTCAAAAAATTATTTCTACTCAATTTGGTGCAATCAATAAAACTCTTCGCAGTGATAATGATTGTGAATATATGGATTCCAAATTTGAAAGTTATTTGAGTGATCTTGGCATCGTTCATCAAACCACATGTGTCCATTCTCCCGCACAAAATGGCGTTGCTGAGCGTAAAAATCGTCATCTCCATGAAGTGACAAGATGCTTATTATTTACCAAGTCACTTCCAAAATACTATTGGGGTGATGCCCTTCTTACTACGGTTTATCTCATTAATCGTATGTCTTCTCTTCTTATGGGCAATCGCACTCCTCTACATACCTTGGGTATCCCTCCTACTCTTTCCCCTCGCGTTTTTGGATGTTTATGTTTTGTTCACATTCATAACATTACTCAAACAAAACTTGATCCTCGCGCCCTAAGATCTGTGTTCATTGGTTACTCTCTTACACAAAAATGGTACAAATGTTATCATCCTCCTAGCAAGAAATTTTTTGTCTCCATGGATGTAATTTTTCATGCTATATCCTATTATGAGTCCTCACTTCAAGGGGAGTCTTCGCACATGGAAGTGAATACTCCTACTCTTCCTTTACATATTCCTCTTCTATACAACACCACTCATGGGGGGAGTGTGGATATTCTCAGAGATATTCTCAAAGAAAAGGAATTGCAAGTGTACACTGGAGAAGCAAAGGATCAAACACTTAGTCTCATTCCATAATACCAGATTCATTACCAGGTTCATCTTCAGCACCTCTTGAGTTACTTATTGCTCTATAAAAAGGTATTCGATCATCCACTCAACATCCTTTATCTTCAGCACCTCTTGAGTTACTTATTGCTCTATAAAAAGGTATTCGCTCATCCACTCAACATCCCTGATCTAACTATGTTATAAGCCTCTTTAACCTCTTCACATAAATCCTTTTGTCGCGTCTCTATCCTATGTGTTTGTTCCCGGTACATGGCAGGAGGCACTTGGTCACCCAAAATGGACAAAAACAATGATGGAGGAAATGCAAGCTCTAGAAAAGAACCATATATGGGACCTGGTCGATCTCCTCCTGACAAGAAGATAGTGGGTTGTCGATGGATTTTTATGGTAAAGCAGAACTCTGAAGATATTGTGGAGAGGTTCAACGCACGGTTGGTGGCAAGAGGCTACACTCAAACTCATGGTATTGACTGCCAAGAGACATTTGCTCCAGTGGCAAAAATGAAATCAATCTAGGTCTTGTTATATCTTCTGTCGCCTATAAAGGGTGGGATCTTCAACAGGTGGATGTAAATAATGCTTTCATTCACGATGAGTTGGAAGAGGAAGTCTATATGTTAATGCCCCTAGTCTTGTCCCTATCGGCTCAGAAAGGAAGGTTTGTAAATTGAAGAAAGCTCTTTATGGGTTAATATAATCTCCCAGAGCTTGGTTTAGGAGACTTCAAAAAGTCAGGACCTCATTAGGCTATACCCAAATCCATACTAATCACACTTTATTTATCAGACGGAAAGAGATGAAGGTGACTCTCCTGATTGCGTATATTGATGATATGGTTATTGCGGGTGATGACATGGATGAGATTCATGCTTAGAAACTAAAACTTGCTAGTGAATTTGAAGTGACAGATTTGGGCAAGTTGAGATATTTTCTTGAGATTGAGGTAGTAAGATCTAAATATGGGATTCATATTTCACAGTGAAAGTATGTCCTAGATTTATTAGAACAGACAGGAATGAGTAGTTGCAAGCCTGTTGATACCCCTATTGAAGTCAACCACAAACTTGGACGAGATGATGGGGAGTCCGTGAAAGATATTTCGAGTTATCAGAAGCTTGTAGGAAAACTGATCTACCTATCTCATACTCATCCTGACATTTCATATGTAGTGGGAGTGGTAAATCAATACAAGCATTCTCCTAAGGTCAGACATTTCGATGTCGTGCACAGAATTCTGAGATATTTAAAGACCTCACCTAGTAGGGGCATTCTATTCTCACCCAGTGATAACTTAAAAAATAAAGTATATACTGATGCAGACTGGGTTGGATCAATTGATGATATGAGATCTACTACAGGATAGTGTTCATTTGTTGGGGATAATCTGGTCACTTGGAGAAGCAAGAAACAACATGTAATGGCCCGCTCTAGTGTTAAAGCTGAGTTTAGAGATATAGCTCATGGTATATGAGAGGGATGTGGCTTCGTTCTCTCTTGAATGGTCATGGTTTACTGGAAACTGACCCCTTCAACCTGTATTGTGACAACAATGTTGTAATCAACATTGCTCATAACTCTGTCCAACATGACCGCACCAAGCACGTTGAAGTTGACCGACACTTCATTCAAGAAAATATTATGAAAGGGATTGTATGTACCCCATTCGTACACCCGGAGGAACAGCTTGCAGATTTTCTCACTAAGGCATTGAGTGAAAAAATATTTGTGACTCTTATTAGCAAGTTGGGTATGAAGAACATTACATGCCCAACTTGAGGGAGAGCGTTAGAAGTAATTAGTGATTTATTATTTGATGTTTAAAAGTTATTTGCTTGTAATACCGTGCTAGTCCATAAATTAATTAATGAAATTTAGTTCACATCAATTTAGCTTTTATTTACTAGTAACATGGATGCTGAGACTACTCTCTAATAAGCCTAGATAACTGGTGCAAGCCCATGAATTATTTAATGAAATCTAGTTCACATCAATTTAGCTTTTACTTATTAGTAACATGGATGCTGACACTACTCTCTAATAATCCTTGATAACGCTACCAACCAACAAGGGAAATTTAGTAGAAATTAATTGATGATTTATACCTGATTAACACAATGTATAACTTTTTATCTTTAAGCTGACTAGCCCAAGAGTCGAGAGCATCAATTGAACTAATCCTAGGTATTCTGCCTCTTGTGCTGTCTCCATGAGAAGACAGATCACCAACATGGTCTGCTTTCTCTCCTTCAGATAAATCTTCTGACATATCTGCAGTAGCATCTCGGCGGCCTCTTTCACGTTCTAATCGGCGCTTTGACAATCGCTGGGCTTCCTCTCCCTCAATCTGAAGGAATAGAGATGAAGAATGTAATTGCAATAAACAATGTAGAAACCAAGGAGCATTCTTGAAATTAAAACCGCAGAATTAGCTTTGTTTTCAAAAAAAAAGTGGCTGAATGCAAAACAAATAATTTAATGTAAATTGCAAAGTGACAATGATATACTGAAGAACAAGGCAGCAAGTAACAAATCAAAAGATAATAAACTGACCAGAATCTACTAAGCCCAACAGCAAAACCAGTAATAACAAATCTCATGTTGGTTGTGAAAATAAAGTCTAAGCACCATATATGTTAAATATATGAATAATTATAGGGTATTTCATGATGGACAGAGTATAATTTACTTTGAAAGGATGTGAAAACAAGGATGAACTGCTAAAAAGGACAGTATAATTTGCATCCGCGCCCCAGCGGAGGTCAAGAGGGCAGTGGAGACTACCATGAAAGGGGGTGCTGTCGAGGTAATTGCAACTCCCTCCGCCGGTGGTAACGAAACAGAAGATGGAGCTTCAATCTGATGCAAGAAAAAAAGACAAGTGATGCAATTTTACAGGGTGGATTTTTTTGTGGGTGTTATTTGGGGTGTGCGCTTCAGTTTGTGTATCTAGTGTACTTGTTTGTCGTCGATGTTTATGTTGTATTGTTTGGTGACCCAATTTTCCCTTGCTCGGGCAAGTTCTTCGATGGGCCTATCCAGTCGATGAGCATGGATGGGATCGAAAAACTCGTTAAGGTAAGTCATATCTTCCCAGGTGCTAACGGCTGGAGGCAGGTCTTTCCACTGGAGCAGACCCTGTTGAACCACTTCACCACGCCAAAGGAGTTGGCGCAAGCTGCTGAAGGCCAGAGGTTCATGTAGCGGTTGTTTGTTTTGGCTTTAAGATGGGAGTGTAGTGATCTGTTGATTCTGATCTCCGGAGTAGGGTTTTAGTAGTGAAATATGGAAGACTGGATGTATTTGTGATTCTAGAAGAAGGTCCAAGCGAAAAGTCGTTGGGCCGATGATCTCTATGATGCAAAATGGTCAGTAGAACTTCATACTTATTTTTTTTGTCACTAGTAGAGATATTGAAGGTTGACGGTAAGGATGGATCTTAAGTAACACCCAGTCATCCTTGTGTAGTTGTGGATTTGTGCGATGTCTATCTGCACTATTCTTCATTCTGTGTTGTGATTTCTGAAGGTTTTCCTTTATTCGATGAATGAGGTCATCTCTTGTTTGTAGAATTAGTCACGCTACTTCATTCTTAGTCGTCCTTGGGCAATAAGAAATATGACTGCTTCATTCTTGGTCATCCCTATTCCCTAGGCAATAAGAAAGTAAACCAGGGGGCGATCGACCGTATATGATCTCAAAAAGGGTCATGTCGGTCACTAAATTAAAACTAGTATTAAAGTGGTATTCTGCAAGATTTAAATATGTAGACCACTGTGTAGGATTTCACACGCTCAGTTTGCCCATATGTTTGTGGGTGATAAGCCGAATTGTATCGCAGTGTAGTACCTTGTAGTTTATAAATTTGTCCAAAAATTACTCAAACGATTGTGTCACAGTCATAGGTGATAGAATCAGGACTTCTATGTAGTTTTTTTATGTGATTCCAAAATGCCTGCCAAAATTGGTGTAGTTGCATGGGGGTTTACTGAAGCGAAATGTGCGGCTTTAGATAGTCGATCAACAACCTCCAATATAGTGGTGTAGGAATTTGAGGCAAGTAAGTGAATGATAAAGTCCATAGTTAGGTCGGCCCAGATTTTCGAGGGAGTGTAGATGGCTATAACAAGTCAAATGATGAATGATTTATTGGTTTTGCCCGTTGGCAAAGGTCACATTTACTGATAAAATCGGCGATTTTTCATTTGAAACCAATGAAATTGTGACTGAATGCGATATTGAGTTTCTTTAATTACTGAATGTTTGTCGGTGTATGTGCAGTGTGCTTCGTGTATTATTTTAGCTATTATTGTGGAATTTGCAGGGATATATAATCTATGTTTTAAAAAAGGTCACTTTTTTCTTCCAAGCTGGATTAGAAGACAGATCGATAACTAATTTATGAAACATGTTTTTACTAAACCAATTAATAATGGGGAAACCACAGTAGATAAAACCTGAAGGCTGGTGAAATTTGGGTCGGAACTCATTTGAGTGGTTCTTGAAAGGGTGTCTGCTATAACATTATTTTAACCTAGTGTATCTAATGGTATAATTATATCCTAATAATTTTGATAAAAATATTTGTTGCTCAGGAGTATGGATGTGGTGCGACAGAAGATTATGTAAGCTTTTACGATCTGTGACGATGATAAACGAGTGGCCTAACAAGTCTTGGAGGCATTTAGCTACGGCGGCAATCACTGCGTACATTTCTCGTACGTAAGTGGACTTATGTTGTAGTAATGGTTGTTAGAAAAGCCCATGTAAAGGCCCACATATTGGAGCCTCTTTTCTTGTTTCTCTCTCTCTTCTCTTTAGTCCCACATCATGTATAAGGATTTCCTCTCTCTTTTTCCCTCCTATATATATGTATTCATACATTGGTATTTGATACATAGAAATGAATATACAAGCTTTGGCTCTTTCTTACGTGGTATCAGAGCCATCGGTCCAAAAATTGCGGTCTCCCATTTTTTTGACCGCCCCCCACCCCCCCCCCCCCCCCCCCCCTTGACGAGCTCTCGCGGTCTCATTTTCTGAGACCGCTCCCCCCTGCTGCCAGCTCTGCTTCTTCCAGCTTCCTCTCCTCTTTGGCTCTCTTATAGCCTTCTCCTCCCCGATACGTGGGACCCGTCTCTCCCGAGCTCTCTTTGATCCAGCGATCTCCCGAAGCTCCTCCTCGCAGCGACCTCCACACAGCGGTCTCCCGAGCTCCTCCTCGCAGCGATCTCCTCACAGCGGTCTCTTGGGCTTCTCCTCGCAGCACTTCTCAAGCTCCTCTTGCGGTCTTCAACCGCAGAACTCCCGAGCTCCTCCTGCGGTCTCATTGACCGATCTCCCTCTCCTGCTCCTCCCGCGGTCTCCTCCTGCGGTCTCTAGCTGCGGTTTCCAACTGCGGTCTCCGCCTGATCGCATCTCACTGACCGGTCTCCATCGACCGATCCCTCTCTGATCTCGCGATCTCCCAATCGGTCTCCTGCCCAGCGGTCTCCTGTTCGCAGGATCACTGTCGAGCTCGCCTCCATTGGACTACCGAGCTCTCTTTGCCAAGCTCCTTGAGGTCGTGCGACCTCCTCCCTGCAGACTGCCCTCCAGCGATCTCCTGCAACGATCTCCATCAGCAGCGACCTCCTCCCTGCCGCAGCCTCTAGCAACGATCTCCCTCAAGCGGTCTCCAGCAGCGAGCTCCTCTTTAGCAGAGATCCTCTCAGTCTTGCCGACCTCTCTAAAATGGGTTCCTCCAGTGATCAGACCGTGCATCCAGATGGACAGACAGCTACCTCTCCTGCAGCCAGCTTGCTTCCCACTCCTGAACTGCGCGACGAACTAAGAATCACCACCATCTCCCTGATTGGGAAGAAAAACTTCGTCGAGTGGGTGCACTCTGTCAGACGTGCCAAGGGACTTTTCTCTCATCTCACTAGGGACCCCCCCTTCTGTTCCTACTGATGACTGGTTGCGTAACGATGGACGGGTTCAAACATGGCTTCTCAACTCACTGGATGGCGAACCTTACCGCATGGCCATGTATCACGAGACGGCCAAGGCAATGTGGGAGGAACTCCATTCCTTATACTCCGGCAAGGATAGCCTTCAGCACTTGTATGACATCATTACCGAGCTTCAAAACCTTGACACTGGCAGGGCGGCTGACTTAACCTCCTTTGTTGCTCGGTCCAAGACTCTCGCAGAAGCTTGGATACAACATCAACCCTCTACTACGGATCTAGCAGCTCAGCGGGCTCAAAAAGAGGCGGTGTTTATTGACATGATGATGGCGCGTGTCCCGCTTCACCTTCAGAGTATTCGGGCACAGATCCTCTCATCGGCCACCAGTGTTGTAGATGTCGGACGACATCTCCGACATGTCGGACGACATAAAGATTTTGGGGATAAAACGCAACGACATCGATATTTTAAACAAAAATGTCGTTTTTGAAAATATCGCCCGATATATCGGTTTAACCCGATATATCTGGCGATATTTCGTGACCGATATATCGTTTCGTGCATCTCTTTAAGTCTAGCGTCGACGACTTTCTCATCTCGCTCTCATTTGGTGATCTTTATACCGTTTATTGCAGTCGACATCTCTTTGTTATGTAATTTATAAACATACATTATATGTATATATGTTTATTTTGTAGTTTATAAACATAAATTATGTATACAATTATACATATTTATAAAAATTATGTATATATATGAATAAATTTATTTAAATATTAAAATCCGACATTATAAAATGTCCCCGATAAATCCCCGCAATCCGACATCCGACATTTCAAACTCAAACCGACATGAATCCGACATACGACATCTACAACCTTGTCGGCCACAACCCCGTCATTATCAGATGTGTGCTCCATGTTGCTCAAAGTCTCACCACCTCCGGATACTATTGGACCTCCCTCACCGGTCCTTCTCCAGCACTCGTCTGCACCATTATGAGCTCTCCCGCCCACTACTCGTGGAGGACGGACAGGCTCCCGGGGCGGGGGTCGCGGAGGCCGACCACGTCCTAAGTGTACGTTCTGCGGAAAGGATGGCCATCTTGAGGCGACCTGCTACCGCAAGCATGGTCGTCCTCCTCACCCAACTGTTCATATTGTCGCTGACAATCCCTCTGCCACTCGTGCTGATCTTGATGCAGTTCGCCTCCAGCTCCAGCAACTTCAAGGAATGCTTAGCCACCCACCTGCCTCCGTTGCCTCCATCTCCAATGAAGGTATCGCTTGTCTCACCACTAGTCCGCGCTGGATAGTGAATTCAGGTGCTACCCACCATATTACCTCGCTACCACCACATCACTATTTGGATGCTCCTCATCCTAAGTACATCACAGTAGCCAATGGTGACACTGTTCCCGTCTCCGGCTCTGCCGATATCCCTCTCAATTCTTCTCTCTCTCTACGATCGTCTCTTCATGTTCTGGGTTCCCCGTTTAATTTACTCTCTGTTAGTCGTCTTACTACCGATTTAAATTG
Source organism: Dactylorhiza incarnata (assembly GCA_033032865.1). Taxonomy (NCBI): domain Eukaryota; kingdom Viridiplantae; phylum Streptophyta; class Magnoliopsida; order Asparagales; family Orchidaceae; genus Dactylorhiza; species Dactylorhiza incarnata. The sequence goes on along the minus strand of JAWHQI010000095.1, from coordinate 3,034,316 downwards.
CTCAGTAACATTCACCTCTTCCTCTTTTATGATGTAGGATCTACGGACGCAGAATATCATTGGTAAGGGACGACTGCAAAACGGGCTCTACCTCCTTGATGTTTCTCCTATCATCCTCTCATCAGTCTCCTCCGTTGATTGGCATCGGCGTCTTGGGCATGCCCCTCTTCCAGTCCTTCAGAAGACTCTCCCTGATATCTCTCTTTCTGCTTTTAAGTGTGAATCATGTATTCTAGGCAAACAACATCGTTCCTCCTTTCCACCTCATTGTACTCGGGGCTCTGCTCTTTTTGTTTTAGTACATTCCGATGTTTGGGGCCCGTACAAAATCACTAGTATTTCTGGATAACGATATTTTATCACCATTATTGATGATTATTCTCGCACTACTTGGTTATATTTACTTCGTGATCACTCCGAGCTTCCTCGTGTGTTTCAGGCTTTCGTCCTTGATATTCGCACGCAATTTTTCAAAAATATAAAAACACTCCGGACAGATAATGCTCGTGAATATACGAGTCACGAATTTGCTAATCTTTGCTCTAAATTTGGGATAATTCACCAGACATCATGTGCATGTACTCCACAACAAAACGGGGTTGCTGAACGGAAAAATAGATATCTCCTCGATGTTGCTCGATCTCTCATGATCCAGATGCAGGTACCCAAAACCTATTGGAACTTCGCTTTGTCCACAGCATGTTATCTCATTAACCGTCTCCCTTCCTCCGTCCTCCAAAATGCTACTCCGTTTAGCCTCCTTTTCCCTTCCACTCCGGCATTCTCTCTCACACCACGGATATTTGGTTGTACCTGCTACGTTCACCTACTTGGCCCGTCCAAGGACAAGTTGGATCCCCGAGCAGCCAAACACATATTCGTTGGCTATTCTCGTACACAGAAAGGCTATGTTTGTTATTCTCCTACCACCCGAAAAGTGACTGTTTCTGCAAATGTTACCTTCCAGGAAGACCAACCTTTCTTCTCCGAAACAACCACACCTCTTCCACCACCATCCTTCCCACGACCTGTCATTCCAGTTACCATCCCTCTACCACTACTCCTTCCTGAACCTGCTCCCGCTCTCCCGAAACCACCTCTTATCCGTATCTACACTCGTCGCCCTCCTTGCTCCGTTGCCCCAATGCAGCCGGCTTCGACCTCTGACACTCTGCGCTCTGCTGATCCGGCATCGGCCTCCACCGCTCATCCCTTGGCGAATTATGTATCTTTACATCGCCTCTCCCCACAACTTCAAACATTCGCTACTTCATTATCCTCTATTTCTATACCTAACTCTGTGCAGGAGGCTCTCCAACATCCAGGCTGGCGGGCAGCCATGGACGACGAAATGACAGCTCTCTGGGCTAAGCAGAAAATGGGATTTGGTCCCTCTCCCTCCAGGCCATACTACTGTTGGTTGCAAATGGGTCTTTGTCATCAAACATGCTCCTAACGGGACAATTGACCGTCTTAAAGCTCGTCTGGTGGCTCGAGGCTTTACTCAACAACAAGGTCTCGATTATGAGGAAACGTTCTCTCCGGTGGCCAAGCTCAACACAGTTTGTGTCCTTCTCTCCGTGGTTGTGCATCGTCAATGGCCTCTCCATCAGCTGGATATCAAGAATGCGTTTCTAAATGGTGACCTACAAGAAACAGTATACATGCAACAACCTCTCAGGTTTGAGACCACGGGGGAGTCCCGCGTATGTCACCTTAAGAAATCCATTTATGGTCTCAAACAATCCCCCCGGGCATGGTTTGATAAGTTCAGTAAGGCCATTCGGGAGGTTGGCTTTACTCGGAGCTCAGCAGACTTCTCTCTGTTCACTCGACATCGAACTACGGGCACGGTTCTTTTGTTGGTATATGTCGATGACATCCTAATCACAGGAAATGATTCTAAGGGAATACAAGCGGTAAAACAACATCTTAGTTCCGTTTTTCAAACAAAAGATCTGGGGAACCTTCGATACTTCCTTGGCCTGGAGATCGCAAGACGTCCTGATGGGCTTGTCCTCTCTCAACGAAAGTACTGTCTCGACCTTCTTCAAGATGTTGGTTATTCTGGATGCAAGTTGATTAACACCCCAATGGATGTCAATCACAAGTTGTGTGCACATGCTGTTGATGAAGATCTTCCTCTTCCAAATCCAGAATACTATCGACGACTCGTTGGAAAACTTATTTACTTAACAGTCACGAGACCAGACATATCTTTTGATGTTGGAGTGGTCAGCCGGTTTATGCATTCTCCTCGGACATCTCATCTACAGGCTGTCGAGCGCATCCTAAGATATCTGAAAACAGCGCCTGGTCAAGGGCTGGTATACAAAACCTCGTCCTCTACTCCAACATTGATTGTGTATTCTGATGCAGATTATGCTGGGTCCTTGGATGATCGACGGTCTACTAGTGGATTTTGTACCTACTTTGGAGGTCACCTTGTTACCTGGCGTAGTAAGAAACAAGTTGTGGTTGCTCGATCTTCAGCTGAGGCAGAATACCGTTCGATGGCATCAGTTGTTTCTGAACTCACATGGCTTGAAAGTCTCCTTGTTGATCTGGGAGTAAAACTTTCCTCACCAGCTATCCTACTATGTGATAGTCAAGTTGCTATACACATAGCTAAGAACCTGGTCTTCCACGAAAGAACAAAACACATTGAAGTGGACTGTCACTTCATTCGGGAGAAAGTTCAAATGAAGAAGATAGAATTAAAGCACGTTCCGGGTACTGACCAAGTTGCTGATATTCTCACCAAGGCCCTATCAAGTACCTTATTCTATCAATTCTTGTCCAAGCTGGGTGCCTATGACTTGTACGCTCCAGCTTGCGGGAGAGTGTTAGAAAAGCCCATGTAAAGGCCCATATTGGAGCCTCTTTTCTTGTTTCTCTCTCTCTTTTCTTTAGTCTCACATCATGTATAAGGATTTCCTCTCTCTTTCTCCCTCCTATATATATGTATTCATACATTATATTTGATACATAGAAAGGAATATACAAGCTTTGACTCTTTCTTACAATGGTGAATATTTTTTACTGTAAAATGCAATTTGTTTGTCGCTTTGAGTGAGAACTGCTCATATTCTTGTTTTTTGAGGGGTCTATTTCTATGGTGAATGATTTATTAAAATTAGGTAGCAATAGAATAGGGGAGGAAATGCGATAATCTTTTAAACGTATGGAATGCTAGCTTTGTTGCGGGGGATCAAATAAAAGAATTTGTTTTTAATAAGTCCATGAAGTGTGAGGCAATCAGCAAACAAATTTTAATAAATTTACTGTAATAGCCCACGACACCAAGAAAAGCTCGCACCTCTTTTTAAGTCGAAGGTAGTTTAAAATTGCATATGGACAAAATATTAATTTTGTTTGGGAACACTGTCCCATTAGCTATACAATGCCCTAAGAAATCTATAATGATCCTCTTTAGCAATGATATAGATTAAAATATCATCAAAGAAAATGATAACAAATTTGGGGAGAAATAATTGAAAAATAGAGCATGAGAGATTGAAAAGTAGGTGTGTTCGATAAGCCAAAGAGCATTACGAGGAATTTGTAGTGTCCCTATTGAGTGCAAAATGTGATTTTCTGGATGTCTAGTTCTTTCATTTGAATCTGGTGATCGCAAGAACGGAGATCTAGTTTTGTAAAGAAGCGAACGCGATAAAGTTCGTCTAATAACTCGTTAACAATAGTTATGGGAAAGCAATCTTTAATTGTGATTTTGTTTAGTGCTCAGTAGCCGATGCAAAAGCGCCAACTTCAATTTTTTTTCTTTATTAAAATCGCGGGTGCCCTAAACCATGAAGAGTTGGGACGAATTAGGTCGGGGTGCAATATTTCTTGTATTAAACATACAATCTCATTTTTTTGATAGTGAGGATACCGAAATGTTTTAACGTGAGTAGGAGAAGAATTTGTGTGGTGGAATTGTATGATCAATTTAACGTGGTGGTGGAAGAGATATGGGCTCATTGAATAAAGTAGCAAAATTGTGTAACAATTGTTGAAATGCGGACGGGAGTTCATGAATAATCGAGGATGAAAATCCTGGTGATGTGGGTAATGGAGATATTGTTATGGGCGCGACGACGCCATTTTATCTTGTGTCTTCAAATTTATGTTTTGTTATTTTTGTTGTGTTATTTCTAGCAAGATTGTGCCCATTGTAGTAAGCTCAAATGGGGGGCATGTGCGAACTTAAATAGTACCGGGCTAGACTTTGGAGGCAGGAAATTAGAAACCAAGAAAAACTTCTCTCTCTCTTAATTTCTTTCCCTCCTATCTCTCTCTCTCTAACCCACGGACAATCCGTGAGTTTTGCCCTAGCCCCCTCCTCGCTATCGCGCTCGATCGACGCCGCCTCCCTCTCCCTCTCCCTCTCCCTCTCCCTCGCGCATTTCAGGTGCCGACCATAGCTCCTCCTCCGTTCACGAGGTCCCAGGGAAAGGGTCACAACAGTTTGGTATCAGAGCCAGCCGCCGGCTCTTCTTCCGGCGTTTCCTCCGCCCGCCCAAACCCGCGACGCCCCTCCTGCGCGCCCGCCAGCTCCTCGACCGCCCGTCCGTGCGCCCCCGAGATCCACCCCAGTCCCGCAGCTCCTACCCCGCAGCACACGACCCCTGCTTCCGACGCTTCTGTGGCCGCCGTCGGCTACTTCCCCTCAGTCGGCCTCCTTCCAACACCGCCGGCTAATTGTCCCCCTCGATCACTGATGGCGGACGATGCCCCCTCACTCGCAAAGATCATGGCACTCTTCCAATCCATGTTTGCGACTCAGAACGCCAAAATGGACGCCCTCAACGCACGCTTGGATTCCCTACAGGGGACGCCTTCTCCTCCACCGCTGCACACGACCGACCACCCTTCAACCAGCCGCTTGGGCTCCACCGCTCCTGCCGGCGGGGACTACCCCGCCAACGCTCGATCTTTCTGGATGGACTTTCCGATAGCGAAGACCCTCTTCCTTGGCTCACCCGCTGCGATATTTTCTTCGCGAACCAATGCACGCCGGAGGCCGACCGCGTCGGCATCGCCTCCTTCCACTTACTTGGGCCAGCGCAATTATGGTTCACTCAACTTATGCGCGAGCACCCCCACACTTCGTGGGCGGACTTCAGTACGGCCTGTACCTTAAGGTTTGGTCCTCCCCTACAGGGAAACCCACTCGGCGATCTGGTGAATATCAAACAGGACGGCTCCATTGACACCTATCTCGAACAATTTCAACTTCTTCTGTCTAGGGCGACGTCAGTCCTACCGGAACAACAAGTGCACCTCTTCACTGTCGGCCTTCATGAGCGTTTACGTTGGGATGTGGAATTTCTGCTGCCACATGATCTCAACACAGCTATGAGCCTCGCCAGGGCTTGTGAACGGCGACTGCTATTAGACCGTCCACCTTTGGGGCGTCGGGACTATCAGGGCGCTTACTCTCCAGCCAATCTTCCGGCCAAGGCTCCACCTCGGGATGATCCACCAGATCTACTGTCCGCCGCCGTTTGTCCAGCTCTGAGATGACCGCGCGTCGTGAGAAAGGCTTGTGCTACAATTGTGATGAACACTTTACCCCGAGACATCGTTGCAAACGCTTATTCTGGCTCGAAGTCGATGATCCTCCCGGTGATGACGCGGCAAAGGACGAACACACCGTGATACCATTCGATCCAGCTTGAGGACAAGCTGTCTTCTGGCGAGGGCGGCGATGTTATGGGCGCGACGACGCCATTTTATCTTGTGTCTTCAAATTTATGTTTTGTTATTTTTGTTGTGTTATTTCTAGCAATATTGTGCCCATTGTAGTAAGCCCAAATGGGGGGCATGTGCGAACTTAAATAGTAGCGGGCTAGACTTTGGAGGCAAGAAATTAGAAACCAAGAAAAACTTCTCTCTCTCTTAATTTCTTTCCCTCCTATCTCTCTCTCTCTTTAACCCACGGACAATCCGTGAATTTTGCCCTAGCCCCCTCCTCGCTATCGCGCTCGATCGACGCCGCCTCCCTCTCCCTCGCGCATTTCAGGTGCCGACCATAGCTCCTCCTCCGTTCACGAGGTCCCAGGGAAAGGGTCACGACAGATATGTTCGAAAAAACAAGACTCATTGCAGTAAGTTGTAATGTCATGAGACGATATAATTACGATGATGAGACTGACCAGAAGAAGCAAAAGAATGGCCCCTCAGAGTGACAGACCCTTTTTCAGAAGGGTGGAATAATATATGGATAGAGCAATCCGTTGTTATAGGTCCCAGAGACCGTAACCACGGGTATACAGGAAATACTTTGATAGAGAGGATAGGTAAATTTGCAAAAACAAGTCGTGTGAATGGATATAAAATTATGGGAACTTCCCCCAACCAAGGCTTCTAAGGTTGAGAGTCAATAAATGTGGTGAAGCAAACTGACTCATTTGGTGTTGTCCCTAAAAGGGCATGCAGACAGACTACCTGTAAAGGGGAAAGATCTTCCTCCACAGGAACAAGATCCGAATCAGGTAGTGTGTCTTCGCCTGTCCTGCAAAATGCTAGTGCCCCATGGCTTTTGCATCTGTGTGACGAAGAGTATTTCTCATCGCAATTATAGCGCAGCCCTTTTCACTCAGAGATTGTAAATTCTAATGATGTTAGGCGCTTAATAGGTAAAAACGAATTATAATCAGATGTAGGTTGTCTAGGGGTGGTCGTATTTGACCACGAAGGGGATTTGTGAAATGTATAACGAATATGTGAATAATCTAAGGATAAATCTTCAAACATACGGGCCAAGGAAAAAGGATCACGAAGTTCTGTGGGGCGATGTGTGAGAACTAATCACTGAATGTGAAGTTTCAAACCGGATACGAACATGATAGCCCGGAATTGTGGGGACAAGTTGTCGACACGGGTAGATAAGTCTTCGAATTGTGTTTTATATGCTGAAACGTTCCTGTTAGGACTAGCTTAGTTAGGGCCCCAGTGGGATCTTCGAAGGTTTAGGATCTGAAACGTTTCAATATTGCATCAAGAAAGAGGGGGAAGGTTAAGTTAGAATGATCATGTAGGGTTGCTTAGTACCAGCGGGAAGTTGGGCGATCCAGATGTAGTGCCACCAATACCAAGAAATCTTCTTGTCAAATGTTATTATACGTAAAACACAATTGGATTTTATGCAATCAATCGGTTGGGTCTTCATTGGAAAAATGAGGGCAGACAAGGTGAATATGATTAATGGATTGAGCAAAACCAACCTAGTGTTCGGGTTACCGTAGCCGGTTCCTGAGAATTCCTTCAAAGATGATGCTTGTTTTGGATCCGGCTGGATGGGTGGGTAACAATTAATTGCTAAGTATCGTTTAAGTCCTTTGAACTAGGTCATCATCTCTAAATGTAGATTTGTTATTTAAACCGCGACAGCCTCTCATGTGTTCATTATCTGTCGAACAAAAAGATTTTCTTTGTCCTATAAATCCAAAACCATCTTCTTGTGGAGATCGTCCAATTAAGTTTGGCGCAAAATTTGTTCATTCTTAAGAGCATCTTTGACATCTAAGAGCTGCCGCTAAGCTTCCTTAGAGCATGCAGCGTCGCTCATATTGTGGAGCTCAATAGCGAGGTCGGTGGAGAAGAAGGGTCGGAGAGGCGGCTGGAGTTGCGAGTGACAAAAAGAGAGTGAAATTCAAGAACAAAAACTAAGTAATTCTTATTTCATAATTTCAGTCATAATCCTATCTCCTAATCTGGTCCTATTTAATACATTGGCTAAGCAATTTAGTCGTTGTCTTTGGTTAGATGGCTGATATGTGGCAAGTATATCGTCCGTCCCATGCATTTGCCCATACATTTGCTAGCATGATATGGTCCCTTCCTTTGGCAGAATGAATGTCGACCCTTGATCTTCAGATGGCCTCGTAAAAACAACACAATATAAACTTTCTGATCAAAATTTTCATCATTTAACCAAGCTATACAGATGTTACAAAACATTTACACTTTCATCTATGATTATGCTGCTATTTTACTTCTCTTTACTCGAGATTATAATTTTTATGCATTGTGTTACTAAAGCAGAAATTCTAAAATTCCATTGAAACTACAGGATAATTGATTCAAAGAACATTTTTTATGAAACAGCTCAGAGGGCAAACTATGAAATTAAAAGAACGGTTCACAAACTTAAATTTAGGTTAACAATTTGATACTGATAAAAATTCAATATATCAAAGAGTCCTGTTCTTTGCCTCTATGAAAAATGAAGTAAGCTGAAATTTAAAACCTCATTAGCCTCCAATTCATAACAGCGACAGAGCCGATCTCCAACTAGTACTGAGCTAGTGAATCTTAAACAAAGAAAATACTGAAAACTTTAAAACAAATACTTCGCCATGAATGTTGATCCCGCAATTCTCACTCCCGGCACAAAAGAATTATCAAAAAAAGGGCTTGGTGCCAGCACTAACAGATGATCAGACCTGTTTCTTCTTGCGGGCAAGATTCCAAATTCTCCAGCACATATTTTCCAGTCTAGTATTCCTCTCTTGAGGACTCCTTGTCGCGGCTGCCTACAAAAATAGAGAAATATAAGGAGCACCGCCAGAATCAGTTCAATCACTACCCAAAATCCATCGCTCCGCACTTCAGAACAAAGGATAAGAGAGAAGATCCCTCACCCTAAGCCATGACTTGTAAAGATCAGTTTCATCGAATCCCGTGATGACCTCCTCCACGAAGTACCTCGTGGGGCTGAACCTGCCCCTCTCTCGCAGTAGCAGCGAAGATTTGGAAGCGTCTATTGCCGGTCCAGCATCTAGAATCGCTTCTAGATAGCTGTTGATCCAGTCGTTCCCAGCCATTCCCAAGAAGAGCACAAAGGGGCGATTCAGGTGAGATTGACCTCTCTATCCACTAGTTCGGATCCGGTAAACCTACGGGGAAGTAAAGCGAAGCAGAGGAGACGAGACTGATGTGAAAAGTTCAGGAATTTGTTCCAAATTCGATAGACTGATGATAGGTTTTTCTTCGTGGTTGTTTTTCTGCTTGTCGCAGTGAAAGATATAGTGGAGACAGACAGAGAGAGAGTGGGGATAGAGATTCGATAGAAGAACAGGCGAATTAGAGAGGGGTGAGAGAGGTTCGATAGAAGAACAGACGATTTTTATCAATGGTTGATTTTTTGCTTGTGGCGGTGGAATTATAGTTTTATATTGGAGAGGGAAAGATCAATCAATTGCAGAGGAAAGAGAGAAGGTGGGGAACGATGGAAGATGGAATCACAGGAGGCGCTTGTGGGAGAAATATTCGGGAATAATGCTTCGAATATCTGTTCTGCAATAATGTTTGGAATAGAGAAACATATGCTTAGAATCATATACCACTTTTTAAGAAAGCCGATTGTTATCGGCACTTCAGTTTTGGCTATTATCATTCAAAATTAGGTATTTTTTTACTCCTCAATTAGATAATCGCAAAGCATTGTTTTCGTCTTCCGCCTTTTCGGTTTCGTCGCATCGTAGGCCGTCGGAACTCGGAAGGGTTCTGCCTCCCCTCGCTTAGCATTGCACGCCGCCTGATTTGTTCTGTCTCTTAGGTCCCGTTCGTTTGGTAGGTTCTGTATGAAGGAATTGATTTTGGGCAATCCAATTCCATGTTTGGTCTTTTATTGAAGGGAATTGATTTTCCTCTAAAACATACCTGGTTAGATCCATTAAGAAAATAGTCTATGGTGAAAATCTTCTCATTTTGATCGGTTTTAAGAGAAAATCCTGTTCTTTTCTCTCTTAAAGTAATGATTACTATTTTATCAGCATTATTTGATAATGATTACTATTTTAGTCAATTTAATTTTTTTCTCGATTTAAAGACGTTAATTATCCATGATTAAAAATCTCGTAAAAACATGTGCCTGAAAACCATCCTGCAAACGAACACAAGAATTGAGTTTGACTCAAAACCAAAAACCTTTGAGTTTTTGGTTTTGGACCAAAACCAATTCTTCTCAATCAAAACCTACGAAACTAACGGAGCCTTAGGGTCCGTTCGTTTGGACGGAATTGACTTTCTGGAATTGGCATTGGAGATTAGAAATCCAATTCTAGTGTTCGGTGCAACGAAATTTAAGCGGATATTGGCTTTCATGTGAAAACCCATGGCTTTTACTATGAACTAAAAAAATCAAAGAGCAATTCTTACCTCCGCCCTTAGGTTTTCCGCATAATCAAATGTTTACACTAGAGTTTTTCAACCTACGCGCGAGTTTTTCGCCCGAGCGTGCGTTTTCCTGCAGAGTGTTTTTCGTCCGGGCGCGTTTATTTCACCCGGGCGCATATTTTCGCCCGGGCGCGATTTTTTCACTCGGGCGCGTTTATTTCGCCCGGGCGCATTTTATTTCGGCCGGGCACGTTTATTTCGGCCCGGCGTGATTTTTTCGCTCGGGCGCGATTTTTTCGCCCGTGCGCGATTTTTTTCGCCCGGGCGCGATTTTTCTCATAGGGCGCGATTTTTTGGCCCGGGCGCGATTTTTTCTCCCGGACGCGATTTTTTCGCCCGGGCGTGATTTTTTCGTCCGGGCACGTTTATTTCGCCCGGGCGCATATTTTCGCTCTGACTCGATTTTTTTAGCCCAGGCGCGTTTTATTTCTCCCGGGCACGTTTATTTCGGTCGGGTGCGATTTTTTCGCCCGGGCGCGATTTTTTCGCCCGGGCGCAATTTTTCGCCCGAGCGCGATTTTTTCGCTCGGGCTCGATATTTCGCCCGGGAGCGATTTTTCGCCGGGCGCGATTTTTTCGCCCGGGCGCGATTTTTTCGCCCAGCGCGATTTTTTCGCCCGGCGCGATTTTTTTGCCCGGGCGCGATTTTATCGACCGGGCGCAATTTTTTCGCCCGGGCGCATTTATTTCGCCCGGGCGTGATTTTTTCGCCCGGGCGCGTTTTATTTCTCCCAGGCACGTTTATTTCGGCCGGGCGCGATTTTTTTTCCCAGGCGCAATTTTTTCGCCCGGGCGCGATTTTTTCGCCTAGGGCGCGATTTTTTCGCCCGGGCGCGATTTTTTCGCCGGCCGCGAATTTTTCGCACTGGCGCGATATTTTAGCCCGGGCGCATTTTTTTTGGCCGGGTGCGCGCTTTTCGCCCGGGTGCGCGCTTTTCGCCCGGGCTTGCGCTTTTCGCCCGGACACACTCTTTTATAAATTTGAATTTTAAAAATTTCAATTCCAGAAAGCCAATTCCACCGTGCAGCCGAACAACTTACAGATATGAATTCCAATTCTGTTCACTGAATTTCATCCTGCAACCGAACATCAGAATTGGTTTTATGCACAAAACCAATTCCTGCAGATATTGGTTTTCTGGTCAAAGCCAATTCCAGAAAGTCATTACCTGCGCGCCGAACGGACCCTTAGGATTTTTCTCGCCGATGTTTCCTTCTTACAGTCGGCTACTGTTCCGTCCAGCTTGGAAAACGGATAGGCGTAGATATTTGATTTGTACAGGTATGTTGTTTACACTTCTGCTGTAGGAAAATGAGGGAAACAACACCTAGCAATCTAATTAGAGGCTCAGAGGACATAGAGACTCCTGGTTCTTCAACCAGCCTTCTGCCAACAGGCGGAGTAGGAGTTCAGTCTACAGGAACATCTCAACCACTAGTGAGATGGAAGAGTTCTTCACAGGAGCAGTATTTTGTGAGCATGGAGTCTCACTTCCATTATGTTCTTGCAAGAAAAGTGCCGCCACTTTTAACTAGGCCTCATTTGGATTAGCGTTTTTCCTCCTTTGCGTTTTCCGCAAACGCAACGCGATCTCTTTTCCCATTTGTTTTTCCGCTGTCTTTCCCAGCCGCACGCAAAATCCCCGCTGTGAAAAACCGCGCGTCCTCAAACCGGCGTGATGACCTCCAGTCGATCGCGTTTAGGGTAGCGACGCCTCTTCCTTCTCCCAGCTCGTCTTCTTCGCAGCACATCCCCGCAGATCCAGCGCGGCGATCCATCGGAGATCAAGCGCAAACCCCTCGAACATCCATCGCACATCCCTCTCGCAGATCCAGCCCTGATCTAGCGCAGCTTCCCCTTCCTCGCACAGATCCAGCGCATCTCCTTCCTCGCACAGATTCAGCGCATCTCCTTCTCGTTAGCGCAGCTTCCCCTTCCTCGCACAGATCCAGCGCATCTCCTTCTTCTCAGCGCAGCTTCAAAGCCCCTTCTCCTCGCGCAGATCCCTCCATTTCAACCTGTTCTTCTTCTTCCTTGTTGAACCCGAGCAGAGGTCTGATCTAAAAGGTAGGCAAACGATTTTTTTTTTTGGATTCAATATTTTTTTTATTCTCCTAAATACACGAGCAGAGGTCTGATCCATTCCCCTCTGATTTTCCGGCATGCCAGAGCTCTGATCTTCCGTCAAGGCAGTGCAGCTCCACTCTTCTCTGAGTTCAGATTCTGCTCTAATCTGGTATGCTCCACGGGCCCTACGACAATCATGTTTTTTTCAATTTGATATGATCCTAAAGTTGTTTGGATTTTTATATGTGGTTTGGAATGGTAATGTGAACTTCTTGTTTTGTTTTTCATGCATTGTGTAACATGAAAATGTGTTTTTTGATGATTGTTGTGTATGTAATGTGGAATGTGTTGTGTTGTATGTGTGTGTGTTGTGTATCTTGTGTGTTGTGTTTGTGTGTGGAATGTGTTTGTGTTATATGCATGTGTTGTCTGTTGTGTGTTGTGTTGTGTGTGTTAAGTGTTTGTGTGTGTGTGTGTTAATTGATTGTGTATGTTTGTATGTTGTGTGTTGTGTTGTGTGTATGCATGTGTTGTATGTTGTGTGTTGTATGTGTTAAGTGTTTGTGTATCTTGTGTGTTATAATTGATTGTGTATGTTTGTATGTGGTGTGTTGTGTTGTGTGTTTGTTGTGTTGTATGCATGTGTTGTTTTGTGAGCGTTGTGTTGTGTGCGCTGTGTATGAATGGTTGTGTTAAGTGTTGTGTTTGTCTGTGTGTATTGTGTTGTATGTTGTATGTTGTGTTGTATGTTGTGTGTTGTGTTGTGTGTATGTTGTGTGTGTTAAGTGTTGTGTTGTGTGTGTGTATTGTGTTGTATGTTGTGTGTGTGTTAAGTGCTTGTGTTGTGTGTATTGTGTTGTATGTTGTGTATGTTGTGTGTGTGTTAAGTGTATGTGATTGTTTATGTGTTGTATGTTGTTGTATGTTGTGTATGTTGTGTGTGTGATTGTGTTTGTGTTTGAGTGTATGTGTGATTGTATTTATTTGTGAGTGTATGTGTGATTGTATGTATTTGTGAGTCTATGTGTGATTGTATGTATTTGTGTGTGTAGTTGAGTGTTATGTGTGTATGTGAGTATTTATGTTTATGTGATTATTTATGTGTATAAGTGTGTGATTGTGTTTGTGTATGTGTGTGGTGTGTGTGTGTGTGTATGTGTGTGTGTATGTGTGATTGTATGTATTTGTGTGTGTATGTTTGATTGTGTATGTATTTGTGTGTGAACTTGAGTGGTGTGTGTGTATGTGAGTATTTATGTGTATGTGAGTATTTATGTTTATGTGATTATTTATATGTGTATGAGTGTGTGATTGTGTTTGTGTGTGTGTGTATGTGTGTGGTGTGTGTGTGTGTGTATGTGTGTGTGTATGTGTGATTGTATGTATTTGTGTGTGTATGTTTGATTGTGTATGTATTTGTGTGTGAACTTGAGTGGTGTGTGTGTATGTGAGTATTTATGTGTATGTGAGTATTTATGTTTATGTGATTATTTATGTGTATGAGTGTGTGATTGTGTTTGTGTGTGAGTGTGTGTATGTGTGTGGTGTGTGTGTGTGTGTGTGTGTGTGTGTGTATGTGTGTGTGTGTGTGTGTATGTGTGTGATTGTGTATGTGTGTGATTGTGTTTGTGTGTATGTGTGTGTGTGTGTATGTGTGTGTGTGTGTATGTGTGTGGTGTGTGTGGTGTGTGTGTGTGTGTGTGGTGTGTGTGGTGTGTGTGTGTGTATGTGTGTGTGTGATTTGTTGTGTGTGTGTGTGTTGTGTGTGTGTGTGTGTATGTGATTGCTTATGTGATTGTGTGTGTGTGTGTGTGTGTGTGTGTTAAGTACTTTTGTGTGTGTGTGTGTTAAGTGATTATGTGTGTGCTTAAAAGTGATTGTGTGTGTTAAGTGCTTACTTTTTTATGTGATTATACTGTGTGTTGTGGGTGATGTTTTAAAAGACTTTTGTAGGAATATGGGTAAACACAAAGAAGGTGGTGTGAGTGCAAATTGGGACTCCAATGATGTTATGATTTTTTGTGACTTATGTTTGAAAGAAATAGAGCTGGGTAATCGTCCCACCACCCACTTTAGTAGGGATGGGTGGAATAACCTAACAACCAATTTCTTTGCTCGGACCGGTAAGGCTTATGATCGAACTCAAATGAAAAATAAGTGGGATCAGCTTAAAAAGGATTGGAAATTATGGCGTGATCTTAAGGGCCGTGAAACAGGTTTGGGATGAGATCCTATTCGGAAGACTATAGCTGCTTCAGAAGATTGGTGGAAGGAACACCTGAAGGTATTATTTTTTAAAGGATTGTTTTTTTAACTTTATTATTGTAGATTTTTATGTACTAATAATCCTGATTTTCATTTCAGGTTGTTAATGGAGCTAGAAAATTTCAGTTTTCAGGCATTGCTCCAGAGCTAGAGGAAAAGCTACACATGATGTTTGGGCAGGTAGTAGCAGGTGGAGATCTGGCTTGGGCACCAAATTCTAGGAATTTTGACCATGAATCTATCGATGAACATGCGTTGCCTGACGGAGATGCCACACAAGACAATTTCGACTCTCCTGGTTCTGTAGATGCGAGGGAGAAACGACCGGCCAAGGGGAAAAAACAAGAATAGCTTCAAAAGGGCGAGGAGTTCCACGATGGACGAGCTAGCAGAAACTTCACGCATTATTGGGCGTTGCATGATGGAGCCCCCACCTATTCAGATTTCTTCCTCATTGTACACCATTCCAGAGGCTATCTCGGAGATCGAGAACATTCCAGAGGTTATGGATGTTGCTAGAAAAGACTTCTACCACTACTGTCTTCTGTTTCTGAGGGACAAACACAACCGCGAGACTTTCATGAGCATGCGAAAGGATCGACGTGTGGAGTGGCTGGAGTCTTGTTTTGCCAACAAGACAAATTAGTTGATTTCTTTGGTTCACTTGCATGTGTTGGACTATTTTATTTACTGTGTCATGTGTTGGACATTTTATTTGCTGTGTTGGACTATTTTATATGCTGTGTTGGACTATTTTATATGTTGTGTTCTATAATAGCTCTTATTAATACTTGTTCGCAAATGATGTTGTATGTATTTGACACAGATTATGGCCTCCAGTGATGATGTCGATAGTTCTGATGAGGAGATTCAAGTACAAGTAGCTGGCCGGTATAACCGTACTAGAGTAGTGGCTGGGCGTCAAACGGTGTTAGAAACTAATTATCACTTGAGCAGATCTACAAGATCCTCTATTACACCTTGCATGACTTCTACTCAAACAGGGGCAAGATGGATTGGTGAACTACTCAATGGCCACCCGGTCAGGTTTTTTAGTGCCCTTAGAATGTCCAAGGTAATTTTCAATGACTTGCTTCTACTACTCACACAACAATATGGGTTGCAAGGAAGCAGGAGAACTCTAGCACGTGAAGTGCTCGCGGTAACTCTGCACATTTTAGGTCATAACGTAAGCATGCAACTTGCTAGCGAGCGATTTCAACACTCCACAGAAACGATCAGTAGATTTTTTGCAAGGGGTATCATAGCAATTAAGCGAATGTCTGCTGATGTTATTAGGCCTGCAGATCATCTTTTTATGAATATTCCCCCACAAATCTTAAATGATGCTCGCTACATGCCATTCTTTAAAGATTGCATAGGAGCGATTGATGGAACACATGTTGACGCTCGAGTTCCTGCTGATCAACAAGTTGCTTACATTGGCCGGCATGGTACCACTACACAGAATGTCATGGCGGTGTGTGATTTCAACATGTGCTATACATTTGCATTAGCAGGCTGGGAGGGTTCAACTCATGATAGCCGTATATTTCAGCAGGCTCTTATGGACCCAAGTTTCAATTTTCCATATCCGCCACCTGGTGAGCTTTTAATATTCACTACATTTTTAAAAATATTTTTGACACTTGTAATCTATAATATTGACATATAACATTCAATATAAAATTTTCGCAGGCAAATATTATGTAGTGGATGCCGGGTATCCACTACAACGTGGGTTTTTAAAACCATATTCAGGCACACGATATCATTTACCGGATTTTAGACGGGGCAGTAGGCCAATACAAGGGCGACGGGAAATATTCAACCAGGCTCACTCGTCACTACGCAGTGTCATAGAACGTTCATTCGGTGTATGGAAGAAGAAGTGGAAAATACTGAGAGATATGCCACCGTACAGTTTGGCAAAACAACGGGACATTGTCATTACAACAATGGCTTTACATAATTACATTCGAAAGCATCCATCCCGCTCAGACACCCATTTTCGTGCCTGCGATGAAGACGAGAACTTCATTTACCCGGTGGGCCTTCAGAGAACAACAGGACAGATTAATGAAAGTGAGGGTGGAGACCATGTTAGAGGGATTCGGGTAGGGGTGGATGAGATGATGGCATTGCGCGACTCCATTGCCGAACAACTACAAAGAGCTTGAACTGATGTGGCCGCTGATGCGTAGTAACTTGTTGTATTTTGATTATTCACTATTTGGTTGTTTACATCTTATTAGAAGTATTTGGAGTTCTCGTATATGTTTGAACTGTGGCATGTGTTCTTGTATATGTTTGAACTGTGACTCGTGTATATGTTCTTATATAATTTTTTTTTCTTATAAATTTTTTTTTAAAAAAATTATAAAATTTATTAACAAAACGCCACCACAGTTTTTCCAAATGCTTCTCTGTTTTGAATAGCTCTGAAAACAGAGATTACCCAAACAGATCTCCATTTCCACCCATCAGTTTCCACCAGCTCCATTTCCAAACCTCCCTTTCCAACAGCTCCCTTTACAACCGCAACCGCTAAACCAAATGAAGCCTAAAACTCCGCCATTTTTAGCTCGCGGGGTTCGGAATCAGGCAGGTAAGTGGCAGGGGAGCTGTTCCAGCGAGTCGTGAGGGGGTTGCGGTGGCTCTTCGAAAGCTCCCGCGAGTTAATCTTGGAGGATTAGGCCGAATCAAGAGGCGTTGGAGGCTTGTGTGGGAGGTTGAAGAGGACAATTGATTTGCGGATATAATTTTAATTTGTGGATAACTTTA
Organism: Dactylorhiza incarnata; assembly: GCA_033032865.1. Classification (NCBI taxonomy): domain Eukaryota; kingdom Viridiplantae; phylum Streptophyta; class Magnoliopsida; order Asparagales; family Orchidaceae; genus Dactylorhiza; species Dactylorhiza incarnata. Next base: position 3,017,011 of record JAWHQI010000095.1, on the reverse strand, counting down.
ATAAAAAAACTGCTTTGCGGATATCAAAATTTTGCGGATAGCCAAAACCACAATGCTAATAACAATTGTTTTAAGAAAACACCTAATATTTCCTCTAAATTTAAGAGAGAAACTTAGGTGCGTTTCTCTCACCTAGAACTAGGTGAGAGAGAAATATAGTCGTATGATCTCATATCGGACAGTATATAAAATACTGACATTATTATTATTTATAAATACAGGAGTATTTAGGAAAAATACAACCGTATGATATGTGATCAACGGCTTAGATGGATTCCTCTCACCATGATCTTAGACGAGAGTAACTCACCTACAAATTTTTCTAAATTTTAATCACCAAAGCTAGTCGACGCAGTGGGTGTGAAAGCACCCCCATCAGAAAGGTAACTTTGAACCATGTATATGCAAATGTGTTTTTCCGCAGCTTGTATACTTCTGTAGGTCTATCCGCATAGTTTTTTTTTTAATGCAATAGTTTTGGATAACAAAATACTTGAAAATCCTGCCGATTTGTTGTTAGTAAATTTATTTTTTCTTAGTTTCGAATGATTCCAGTTATATGCTTATGTTGTTTCACATTTTTCTCGTTTGTTTCAGTTTTATTTTATTTTCAAGAAAATTTTTTGGGCGCTGCTACAAAAACTGTAGTTTTGGCTATCCGCACTTTATTTTTATGAGTTATTACGTGCCGTTGGAAAATACGATTTGTTCATGCATTTTTAGGAAAAATGTTCAACACGAAAGTTGTAGATCTCGTTGAGATATACAACTTTCGTGTTGAACATTTTTCCTAAAAATGCATGGACAAGACGTATTTCCAAAAAAATCGCTATAGTTACGTCATGTTTCAATCAGGGCGGTATTATGTCTTGTGAGTGCATTTTTAGGAAAAATGTTCAACACGAAAGTTGTAGATCTTGAAGAGATCTAAACTTTCGTGTTGAACATTTTTCCTAAGAAATGCATGGACAAAGCGTATTTTTAAAAGACGTGTAATAACTCATAAAAATAAAGTGGGGATAGCCAAAACTGCAGTGTTTATAGCAGCACCTTTTTTTCCTTATAGTAATTTATTTGAAGTGGGGTTATTTTGTGATTGTTAATTATTGATATATCTCAAAAAAATTGGCTAACGAAGAAACACCTCAGTCAATTGAACTAGATGTTGGAAAACACTTCGCTACGGAATTAATTTTTCTAGGTAAGGATGAGTTAGCTGAATGTGATTTAAATTTAATGGGCCGATAATAACAGCAAGAACCAAACCTAGGACTATGTTTGGTTGTGATAGAGATTGATTTTCACGTGAAAGTCGATATCGTAAAAGTTTTGTGAAAAAGAACATAAGAAAGAGTAGTTCAAAGCGGTGCAATTGTCCTTTCTCTTTGAGTGGACAAAAGGATGCAATTCTGAATGATTGGAAAGTTGTTTCTAAATGTGGGTTTCATAATTACAGTTGATGCGGGTTGCTCGGCGTTTTTATAGAGCCGTCGAATTGAACCGTCTCAGCTCGAGAGTGAGCCGAGCGCGCAAACAGTCACAGAGAAGACTAATAGCGGGCAAAGAGACTTTTAACGTGGAAACCATGGAATTCTCGAGTATTACAAACAATGGAATTCTCGAGGGTGATAGACCACTGCTCGTTATAATGAGAGTTTAGCAAAATGTGGAAGTGAGATCTTCGAGTCACCTTTGGATGAGGTCTTCGAAGGAGAGGGAGATCTTCAAAGACCGAAGTGAGATGTTCGAGTCGCCTTCGAAGGAGATCTTCAAAGAACAAAGAAGATCTTTGAGGGAATCTTCAAGCACCGAAAGAGAACTCTAAAAGATCTTCGAATGAGATCTCTCTGGTGCTGAAGGCAATGTGACTTCAAATGAGGGTTATGGGCTCATTTCATAGCTTTTGGCAGGGGCGGCTTTGTAATTGCGCTGTTGTAACCACCATAACTAACATATGAGCGAATCAAGTTTCTCTATCTGGAGCACTCAGATCGTCATTTTTGTGGATATGCCGGTTTCCCCTCGGGCAATTCAGGCAGGACTAGTTGCGGCGGTGACGGAGATGAACGCGGCAAGTCCTGTAATCCTTGTGGACACGAGAAACAAAGAAGATTAAATGTTGTGTGCGCCCGAAAGGATTCTGTGTGATCACGCGTGCGATGATGTTATGAGTGCGTTGTGAGAATGGAGGAATTGTGAGGGCGCCGTGAGCGCAGAGGCGTTGTGAGCGCGGAGGCAGTGTAAGTGCGACATCAGCGCAGAGGTGTTGTAAGCGCGTTGTGAGCGCGGAGGCCTTATGAGCGCGTCGTGAGCGCGGAGGCATTGTGAGCGCGGGAGGCGTTGTGAGTGTGTTGTGCATGTGGAGGCCTTGTGATGCAGCACGCCCAGGGCCGACCCACCCTGGCTCGGCCAGAAGGAACACGTTCCAGTCGCACTGCCGGGCTGCAGCCCAAGCACCCCAACCCATCTTCGGCCCCACCACAGAGCCGATAGGTTATTGAGGCCAGGGCTCGATCCCCCGACCTCCTTGATAAAGAGTCTTCAGGCAGCTGATGAGAGTCTGCCTGAAGACTCTTTATCAAGGAGGTCGGGGGATCGAGCCCTGGCCTCAATAACCTATCGGCTCTGTGGTGGGGCCGGAGATGGGTTGGGGTGCTTGGGCTGCAGCCCGGCAGTGCGACTGGAACGTGTTCCTTCTGGCCGAGACAGGGTGGGTCGGCCCTGGGCGTGCTGCATCAAACCATCAGCGCAGAGGTGTTGTAAGCGCGTTGTGAGCGCGGAGGCCTTATGAGCGCGTCGTGAGCGCGGAGGCATTGTGAGCGCGGGAGGCATTGTGAGTGTGTTGTGCATGTGGAGGCCTTGTGAGTGCGTCGTGAGTGCGGAGGCATTCTGAGCGTGCTGTGAGCGTCGAGGCATTGTGAGTGTGTCATGAGCGCAGAGGCATTTGTGAGCACATCGTGAGTGCAGAGGCGTTGGGAGCACACCGACATACGAGAAAGGCCCACACTCAGTTGTTCGGAGGCGGATTGCGCCCCGGGGGCCCGTCCGACCTAGGCGGGGGAGGCGGTACTGGGATGTGCGTCCAAGGACGCGCGGAGGGTGTCCGCCAAGGCCGCGCGGTCAGGGTCGCACGGCGGGGGCCGCATGGCTGGTGCCGCGCGGCCAGGGCCGTGCGGCAGGCGCAGCGCGGCCTAGACGATGCAATAGGTCAGCGCAGCTAATGACGCGCGTCCAGAGTCGCACAACCAATGTCTCACAGCAAGTTTGGTGCTACCACGGTCGCACAACAAATGTCGCTGGACCTGTAACACCCCAGTTTTCACATTGCTATGACCATCACATGCATGGATATTTAAATTATTTCTACAACTATAGAACTTTTATCTCCAAAAATTCTGATTTTTGGACATCATGTGTAACCCATTATATTTCAGACATGGTATAAATTTCGGCCCATTTGGATGAGCCAACTGATGGGGGCACATAGATTTGTGTCCATGGACGAATTTATACACCCTGCATCAAAACAGGTGCCCAGGGAGTTGTGTTACACCATATCACATGAAATAAATTCCTAAGTGTAGTTAAGACCTAGGGAAACAATATTCATATTGGTTACATTTCCTGATTCAGGCTCTAAGGTGCCTAAATAATTACTTGAAGCAGCTTTTAAAACATGTGACAGAAAATTAATAAACATTTCATTTAATAATTATGGTCTGCAGTTAGCCATCAGCCCAGATTCGTCTTCAACCTCCAGCCAAGGGCTGAGGATTTCCCCAACCTGGGCATATTCCAACTTCATTTCCCGTCCACCTGGGCTCCTCCACAGTCGACCACCACCACCTCCGTCGAGGTGGGGGCTACTTAGGATGGTGCTTTGCTGGCCTGAGGCGGCCGGAATCGGGAAAGAGATGGGGCATTTCAACATGAAATTCACGCTTGAATTCCATGGATCCGAGCTCAATTGAGCTCAAATTTCTTCCTAAAGGATCTACAGAGCTAGCATAGAGGGAGTGGAGGAGGAAACCTGCCTTTATTGAAGCTTGTCGATGGGTATTTGCCCAAGGTTCCATGGTCGATCCTTGCTCCGACGACCCTTGTCATTTCCTCAATTCGCAGCTGATTCCTTCAATCCAGGATAGCAGCTCGACTCCCCAAGGCCCTCTGAAGTTGATGGTGTCGTCGAAATGGGCTGAGGAGGTGTGTATATATGGGGCTTCCATTGGGGGAGGGGTCGGCCAAGCCTTGGATGCCTCTCCTAGCTACCACTTGGCACCACATCTACTGGAATTTGGCTGAGAATAACTAAGTGAGCTCAGTTATGGGCTTGGGAGGAGGAATGGAGGGCCAAGTGGCCTCCATTCCTCAATTTTCTCTTTGTCCCCATATGGAAATTGGGGAAAATCTCAAATCAGCCCCATGCATGCCTTTGCATGCCATTTTTAGAGGTCAAATAGGGTCATTATACATATGGGCTGCGGGATGGGCTGACCTTGAGGGCTTTAGCCTATTGGGAATGAGTTAGCCCCTTTGATTTTCATATTTAGGCTAAGTTTGACCTAGGTTGACTTTGGGATTGGCATGGTCAAATTGATGGGTGGCTGCCCCAAATAATGGTTATGGGTCATATGACACCATCTAATGTTGATTGAGTCATGGTGGAGTCATGATTGTGCTAATTGATTCATTTTGGGTTAAATTGGGCTAAGTTGACCAAGAGTTGACTTTGGTCAATTTCATGAAATTGATTGAGCCCAATGGATTATTATAGACCTAATGACCTCTCTTAATGGTTTGGAGGGTATTGGTGAAGCCAATTTGATCAATTGAAGTCCATTTGAGCCAAATTAGGATAGGTTGACCTATTTTGAGTTTGGTCAATTTAACTAGTTTGGTTGGCCAATCTATGTGGTTCATGGTCCATTGACTCACACATATGGCCAAGAATATATTGGTGAGGTCAATTTAGTCTTGTGAGTTCAATTTGAGGTGAATTGGCCTAGGTTGTCTTGTGTCTATTGGAGTTCACTAGGTGAGATCACCTAGTCACTTAGGCTCCATGGTCAATTCTTTGCCCTAGGTCACATGTCATGACACTTATCATGACCTAACTCACATCAGGGGTCTAGTTGAAATGAGAATGTTACAAATCCTAATAAATGAAGAAAAAATTTTGTCCCCGAAATTTAAGTTAGGGCTACGGGGATTAGGGTTCAAAATATACCTGGAAGGTATAATAGTTTTTTCGCAACATGACTCCCAATTAACATTGGAAACGGTTAAGTCTAATTCACATCGCCTCACCCTCAATTTTCTCCCAAGTGCACTTTCATTAGACCTCATTATGTTCATAATCAAGATTTTCTACTTTAGGGTTCTTAAATATTTCCCCCATTTGATGAAGATATATGCAATGGAGGGAAGACATAGTTTGAAGTGAAGTTATACAATTTCAAGGTGAGTGTATGACTCAACCGAGCCTTATAATCTACAATATGATGTCTTCACAAGTATACAGTTCTCGATCCAATGGGTATATCGTCAAGTCCACTCGCAATATTATCAAAATCATCCTTAATTACACTTTGGATCAAACTCTCCTATGGCTCATGATCATCGTACACGTGCGTTCAATATTTTTATTTGTAAGGTATTTGCAATTAAAATCTAGACTCGTCTTTCAAGATCATAATATGCTTATAGCTTATGTAATATTAGTTCTTCTAATTTCAAGACATCTTCATTCATTTAACATTTAATGTCAACGATAATCATGCTTCTAGAATCCAAAATGATATAAGTAAATTTAAATATGACCACGGTCATTTACTGAATTCAAGGCTACTCTAGTGCTGATCAAGCTTAGTTTTAGTATTCAAATTCATGCGGGTCATCAATTCCAAAGCTCAGAAAAGTACATATATTGAAAAAATCTCCTATTAAACATCAAGTTCTCATATGTAATGTTGGTAAAAGCCCTTGTAATTTATCTAACAAATTAGTTAAAGTGATTTCATCAGTTAGCTTATTATTACCCACATTGTATAGTAAGGGTAAATTGGTCATTAGATGTCTTAGGATGTGACACTCACCTTAGAGTGTCAAGACCAAGTCAAAACAAACACAAACTCAGTTGAATTGATATTTGCATCGAATAGAAGTCGACGCAACTTCGACTAGATGTCGACATAACTCTGACTGAAAGTCGAAGCAATTCAAATTGTTTGTCGAAGTATATCAAGTTGACGCAACGTCGAAAGGAAATCGACGTATGAGGAAGAGCTTGTCGAAGTTATCTTAGAAGTCAACGCAACTTCGACTTCAACTCAACGCAGAAGGAAGGGTCTGTCGAATCCATCTGAAGTCGACGCAACTTCGACTTCAATTTGACGCATAAGATGAATTACAAGTCCAAGTCTTCAACTTGACGGTTACGTCAAGGAATCGACGCAACGTCGACATCTGAGTTCAGCCAAGGCTAAGAAGGAATTTGAAGCTATTCTTATAAGAACTCAGAGGTGCGTCGACATGAAGAATGATGAAGTCGACGTAGCGTTGAATACAGTCTAAAATAGAAGCTTTCTTCCCTGTCTTTCTAATACTTTTTCAGAGGGTCCACTGTACTAAAGACAGTTCTCCAACGGCTCATTTATTGCCAAGAAAGGAATGTAGTATTCCAGAAGAGCAAAAGCATTCTTGGAATGTATTCAAATGTGATAGACGGGTCGGGAACAAAAGAAGAAAGAAAAATCAAGGGTCCAATAGGAATTCCTTCTCAGGACAGTCCAAAAGAAGAAACATATTCAAATCCAATCATGTACAATAAGTTGGCGCAGAAGAGAAGAGAAAGATAGAGCATTCAATACACAATATTCTTCAGCAGTAGATTAGGGCTTCTTCTTCCTCCTTCAACCCTAAGAGACGACTGAATATTGCTCTGTTGAGATAGAATGAAAAACAACTGCTTCTCCTTCTTCTTCATCTTACAAGCAGTCAGATTACAACAAGCTTTCGGTGAAAAGGATCTGATAAATAGCCCTTACAAATCATCACAATCATAAGCAGGGGTTCATCATCAACATATCCAGTAAAAGAGAAACAGAAGCTGAACTGAAATAGCTTCTAAAGAATTTTGAGAACAGAATTCTTTTCTTCATCTTTCTTCTTTCTTCTCTTTATTCTTCAAACTGTAAAAGAGTTTTATTAATCTATCTTCCAAAGGATTCAGTGGTTTTAAGAGTCTCCTTATCAAAAGACTCAGTGGTTCTAAGAGTCTCCTTATCAAAAGACTCAGTGGTTCTAAGAGTCTCCTTATCAAAAGACTCAGACATAGGTTGTGCAATCCTACCAGGGAGGTAGAAGAGTGGAGTACCCATATTTTGGGGAACCACTATAAAAATTTTGTGTCTTCTGTGTGTTGATTTTCTGTGTTGTCTCTGCTTTCAGTTTTCTTGTTTATTTCTTTACAGCAATCTGTGGTTACTTTATTCTGTCATTGGGTTGCTGAGTGCATAATACTTAGTAGTTTTTATTATGTGTGCATTATTAGGATAGAAAATATTTAAATCTCTATTCACCCTCCCTCTAGAGAATACTCAGAGGCACAATGTGCACTTTCATGTAAACGGTGATGCTCATAATTAAACTCCAAATTAATTCCAAGTGTATTACCCATGTTGTACAAACTCGTATTTGTTGAGTGGGCCCCTAGACTTAAGATGGTCAAAGGAACATGCAAGGAGGGCATTCGCCCAGGTCAGAAGAAGACAGAAGTGCTTCGGCGCGAGTGCAATTTCCACTCGCAGAGGCACTCGCACGATAGGGGCGCGAATGCATCAGCAACCGGGCGAATGAGGGGCGGGACCCCATTCACCCAGAAGGTCAAGAACCCGGCGAGTGGTGCCTTCATGGACCATTCACCTAGCAGGTGCCAGAGGATCTAACACGCAGGAGGTCAGGCGAGTGGTGCCTTCATGGACCACTCGCCCAGATGGATTAAAGGGTAAAATTACCTGAATACCCTTGGTGGTCTTCCCATAGCCTCTTAGAACAACGGAGCTTGACTGTTAGTAGACTAGTTTGGGGTGCGTATAGTAAAATCAAAAGGCGGAGTTGCGCTATTAGCAGACCAGAAGAGAAAAACTATATAAAGACCTTGAAGGGCACCTTTGGAGAGGATTCCAATTTTTTGCTTCTTCCTCCCTAGGTTCTTTGGTTAGCTCTGTTGGGTATATTGCCCTCAATAGTACCTTGATTTGAAGAGGCATCACTCTCAATGCTATGGACATATTGTATTTGATGAACTATACTTGTGTAAGATATGCAGGTGCAGGTGACTCAAAAGGAAGGGCCAAACATGCCCTTAGATATGGAGAAATCATCTCCCATAAATGATGTAGTCTCAGCTGAACCGCTGAGACGAGGGGTCAAAACCACTAAGACGAGGAGCCGTCTCAGCGTATCCGCTTCGAAGAAGGTGCCTCCGCTGATAAGTTCATTATACGCTGAGAATCATCGTGGTCGTCGAACTGGGCTCGACATTCGTCGAACGCTGAATGCCATTCGTCGACCGCTGAGACGAGATCAAAGAAGGAGCCGCTGAGAAGACACACAAGGCAAGATCGTCGAACGCTAAATGCCGTTCGACAAACGCTGAGACGAGGAGCCGTCTCAGCGGAGCCGTTGAGAAGACACACAAGGCAAGATCGTCGAACGCTAAACGTCGTTCGACAAACGCTGAGACGAGGAGCCGTCTCAGCGGAGCCGCTGAGAAGACACACAAGGCAAGCTTGTCGAGCGCTGAGCTGGCAAGTTCGTCGAACGCAGGGGACAGCTGGTTCGTCAAACGCAGAGTGTTCCACATTCGTCGAGCGCAGTCCTTCTCTACGGAAAAGTAGGGCGGCAGGACCTGCGGCTAGGACTAGTTGCAGAAAAGCTGTGTGGGGTCCACCAGCTTCTCCCATACTTCTCAGCAGATCTGCTAAGAGCCGTTGAAGATCTGAGATGTATAAAAGGAAGTGTTAGGGCACATTTGAACTCTCTCCGTCGCGTGCGAAAATGAAATCAACTGTTACATTGACGGCTGAAGCTCTCGTCTTCTTCCTCCTGCTCACTGAACAAGAAGAAGAAAACAGAGAAAGAAAGTTAGCTCCTTTGCAAGAAGGAGCAAGGTGATCTTCCATCACTCTGTCGAAGAGGAAGATCAAGTTAGTTGCTGTAATCAACATCTTCAGCAACAGGAAGCACAGTCAGTGCAGGATCTCAAGGTGATCTTCCATCACTCTATCGAAGAGGAAGATCAAGTTAGTAGCTGGCATCGACATCTTCAGCTACAGGAAGCACAGACGGTGCAGGATCTACAGGAGAGTACCTTTACTGTAGAATATTTCTAAATCATTTTTCAGTAGGGCATTTTGCCTGAGCTGTAAGACCTTTTGGTCTGAGTTTGTAGGAACCTGAGGGTTCTGAGCTGTAGGGCTGAAGGCCTGAGTGTAGGATCTGGAACAGATCTGAGGTAGGGCTTAACATCCTGAGGTAGGACCAGGAGGTGGTCTGAGCTGTAGGAGGAGGAGTCCTCTGAGTGGTAGGACCTGGGAAAGGTCTGAGCTGTAGGATCTGGAGCAGATCTGAGGTAGGGCTTAACAGCCTGAGTTGAAGGACATTATTGTCTGAACTGTAAGAGGAGTTATCCTCTGAATTTGTAGGGCAGGTGTGCCTGAGGTAGGAGCTGGTGATAGCTCTGAGTTGTAGGGACTTGTGTCCTGAGGTATGATCATTCTTGATCTGAGAAGTTCGGAGGAACTTGTGATGTAAGATCTTTGAGCCGAGATTGGAGAAGTTGGCCCCGTCTAACACACTGTTAGAAGGGTGGAGGGGGAAAGTGGACTACCCATAGACACACTGTCTTTGGGGAACCACTATAAATCATTGTGTGCTTTCTGTGTTTGCTGATTTGCTTGAACCAACTCTGAAAACAGCTAAAGCTAATCAAGTAAAATTTAAAAAAGACATATTCACCCCCCCCTCTAGGTGAATTTGACTACAAACCTTACATTCTTTCAAGTGGTATCAGAGGGAGGTTGGTCAAGAAGGACTTAACAGTCTGAACAGATCCTAAAAGGTATGGTCAAGTCAACACCCAATGGCCTCCAGTGTAATGCAGAAGGAGATGAGCTCAATGAAACTACCCATATGTAACAAAGCCAACTTTGGCACATGGAAGCAGAGGGTTAGGATGTATACGGAAGCCTCAGACCCTAGAATCTACATACTGTTCAGGAAGGCCCCTTCATTATCACAAAACCCTCCTCTGTTGATCCTACCAGGCAAGTAGGCAAACCATACACTGAAATCACCAAGGATGAGATAACATTGGCTACTATGGATAAAAGGGCTCAAAATATCACAGTCAATGCTATTGATGACTCAACTTTTCAAAATTTAGTGCACTGTGGATCTGCTAAGGAGATGTGGGATACACTGATTGTGTACATGGAAGGGACTGAAGATGTAAGGGATGATAGAAAATCACTCCTTAACCAAGAATATGAAGCCTTCAGGCAGCTGGCCCAGGAAAGCATATCCTTATGCTATGAGAGGTTCTTCAGAATAGTAAATGAGTTGAGAACCTATGAGAGGGTATTCACTGATTATGAGCTGAATGACAAGTTCCTTAGATCTCTAACTAGGGACTGGGACACAAAGATATGTGCCATCAGGGAAGTGGCCAAGCTAGGTGAGACCCCAACTCACACACTGTTTGGGAAGCTGCTCTCCTATGAGATGCAGTTGTCTGCAAGGAAGGAAGAGGACACCTCCTCAAGGGCTCAAGTAAGGGAAAATTCTGTAGCTCTCAAAGCTGATAGCTCCAAGAGAAGCCAGGGCAGGTTGGTGTCTCCTCAAAGGAGAAGTGCTGAATCAGAAACCAGCACCTCTGATAGCTCTTCCTCTGGTGAAGAGTTTTCTGCCTTTTTGAGTCAATTCAAGAAGATGATGAAGAGGAGGCAATGGAAGAACAAGTCCTCTTCTTCATATCACAACAAGGAAGACAGCAAGGAGTCAAAGCATCACTCCAGAAGTGACAGGTATGACTCTAACTCTAAATATAATTCCTCTAAAGTTATCTGTTATTGCTGCAGCAAGCCAGGGCATGTCATTACTGACTGCCCAGTCAAGAGAAAAGAGAAGGATGAGAAGAAGAGACATCAGCCTAAAGGCAAGAAAGGAGAAGAATCCTTTCTAGCTAAGAAGGAAAGGAGCTAGAGTGAATCAGACTCCAGCTCATCTGAATCTGAAAAGGAAGAAGCCCTTAATGGGCTGGTTGCTGTTGAAGAATGTGCAGCAGAAGAAGATGAAGATTGCCCAGCTGCAAAGGATGGAATCAGGGCCCCTCTCTCACACTCAGATAGTGATGAAGAGGAGGATGAAGAAGATTGTGTTCAGCTAGGCCTCATGGCCTTCACTGATGAGGAAGATAGTCAGAATTGTTCTGACAAAGATCAGGTATTAATTTCCTCCATTTCTCTCTCTGATCATGTTGCATGTCCAGAATCTGAAACTCCTTCATCAATTAGTGGAAGTGGTTCAGAAACTGAGAAAGATGTCAATCAATTGATTGACAAGTATGGTGTCCTTTTGGAAGCTCTGAAGAAGAGCAAGAAGCTTGCCAAGAGGCAAGCCTAGGAAATTGCCTCCCTTAAGAAGACTGAAGGTGACTACACTGGACCTACCTCCTTGGTAGCCCAGATGAGTAGACAAATAAGTCATTTAAAGGGTATGACAAGTGTTCAATTGAGCACTATTTCCCTGAAGAACAAGGTCATCAAGGACCTTGAGGAGAAGCTGTTGAAAGAGAAGAGCCTGGTGGCTCAATTCTCCAAGCCCAAATCTGTGCTTCCCCTTATTGACACCTTCTCCTCTCAAACAAATAGGAAAGGACTTGGATTCAACAAGATGGAGGTAGGAGAAGGGAGTGGAGTAAAGAGCAAGAAGAAGACTAAGCCTCAAACCACCTTTCAAAAGGTGTTACTTCCATCCAACAGGTATGACCATGAAAGCATTTATGGTCACTGGAAGAATGGGAGATCCTATAGGAAGGAAAATACTCCTTCCCATAGTGATAGAAAGGGCATGGGATTGAGTGCAATGAAAGCTCCACATGAGGAAATACAAATGACCCAAGCTGGGCCATTTGTGTTTGGTGTCTCAGCACCTCCAATCAAGAACATGAAAGCAAGCACTTCCAAATCAGCTTCAGCAAAAAGCAAGACCGTTGTCAAATCTGTTGACAAGGCCTGCTGCCCAGTGTCTGATTCCATCAAATCTTGTATGACTTCCATGCCAAAGCAAGCTGAGGTTATCAGGACAAAGAGCAGCAAGACTGTCCACAGACTATCTTTCAGTCAGATTGTTGCTGAAAGAAACAGGAAGAATGCTGCAGTCTCTTTTGCTGAACATGTGCACAGTGCTGTACCAATTCAGAAAAATGTTCAGAAAAGGAGATACAATATTCATGATTATTGGTGTTGTGGCAAGGTGAGACACTTTGCCATAGATTGTTGGTACAATCCCAATGTATCTAATGCAAAGAAGAGCTTTCCTGCTAGGAGTGTAGGTAGTGTGAGATTATCTCATCAAACTAACAAGAACCAAGGACCTAAGTCATCTTGGGCTCCTAAGGGACATTAAACTCTGTTTTGCAGGATAGTTCAAGTACCAGCCCCATCATCATTTGGTACTTGAACAGTGAGTGTCAATGACACATGAGAGACAGGAGGTTGATATCATAGATTCAACATCAAGTAGAGGACTAAATCCTCAAGGTTCTCCTAGACAGAATTTTCCAAACATGGATGCCCAGAGTGAGGGGGAGCATAGCTCTCTCTATGGAAAAGAAGATGAGTGTGTTAGTAAGGGGGAGCACAGCCCATATGCTGGAAGAGCAAAAGCTCAGAATGGAGAAAGAGGTGGCCACAGCTGTTGTGCACAACCATTGTGAACTCAACATCAATTGAGGACTACCTCCTCAAAGTAAGTATCTCTACTCCTATTGATTTTAAAGAAAGATGATCAGCTGAATCAGAAAAATTTGGATCAGCTGAGTTTTTGGCTTCCCTTAAATCATAAGATCAATAGATATGCTCCAATTAAGGGGGAGCAAGCTCCTGCTCAAGTTGAGGGGGAGATGGCAAATGCCTAGTATGTATAGGTTGACCTATAAGTTGATCCAAAGGGATCTATAGATGTTGCCTCCCAATCCCTAATGGGATAAATAGTTGAAGAAACCAGAAAGGGGGAGAAAGGGCCAATGCTAAATAAGAACCTATGCTTAGGATGTTAGAAAGAGGAAGATAGGGCCTATGCGACACAGATCAATTTTTTGTGATATGGTTTTTGTTGTTAATGTACCTTAGCATTGGGGATGTTCTGCCTTCTTCAAATAGGGGAAGATTGTTGGGTATATTGCCCTCAATAGTACCTTGATTTGAAGAGGCATCACTCTCAATGCTAAGGACATATTGTATTTGATGAACTATACTTGTGTAAGATATGCAGGTGCATGTGACTCAAAAGGAAGGGCCAAATATGCCCTTAGATGTGGAGAAATCATCTCCCATAAATGATGTAGTCTCAGCTGAACCGCTGAGACGAGGGGTCAAAACCGATGAGACGAGGAGCCGTCTCAGCGTATCCGCTTCGAAGAAGGTGCCTCCGTTGATAAGTTCATTATACGCTGAGAATCAGCGTGGTCGTCGAACTGGGCTCGACATTCGTCGAACGCTGAACGTCGTTCGTCGACCGCTGAGACGAGATCAAAGAAGGAGCCACTGAGAAGACACACAAGGCATGATCGTCGAACGCTGAACTCCGTTCGACAAACGCTGAGACGAGGAGCCGTCTCAGCGGAGCCGCTGAGAAGACACTCAAGGCAAGATCGTCGAATGCTGAACGTCGTTCGACAAACGCTGAGACGAGGAGCCGTCTCAGCGGAGCCGCTGAGAAGACACACAAGGCAAGCTTGTCGAGCGCTGAGCTGGCAAATTCGTCAAACGTAGGGGACAGCTGGTTCGTCGAACGCAGAGTGTTTCGCGTTCGTCGAGCGCAGTCCTTCTCTACGAAAAAGTAGGGCAGCGGGACCTGCGGCTAGGACTAGTTGCAGAAAAGCTGTGTGGGGTCCACCAGCTTCTCCCATACTTCTCAGCAGATCTGCTAAGAGCCGTTCAAGATCTGAGATGTATAAAAGGAAGTGTTAGGGCACATTTGAACTCTCTCCGTCGCGTGCGAAAACGAAATCAACTATTACATTGACGGCTGAAGCTCTCGTCTTCTTCCTCCTGCTCATTGATCAAGAAGAAGAAAACAGAGAAAGAAAGTTAGCTCCTTTGCAAGAAGGAGCAAGGTGATCTTCCATCACTCTGTCGAAGAGGAAGATCAAGTTAGTTGATGTAATCAACATCTTCAGCAATAGGAAGCACAGTCAGTGCAGGATCTCAAGGTGATCTTCCATCACTCTGTCGAAGAGGAAGATCAAGTTAGTAGCTGGCATCGACATCTTCAGCAACAGGAAGCACAAACGGTGCAGGATCTACAGGAGAGTACCTCTACTGTAGAATATTTCTAAATCATTTTTCTGTAGGGCATTTTGCCTGAGCTGTAAGACCTTTTGGTCTGAGTTTGTAGGAACCTGAGGGTTCTGAGATGTAGGGCTGAAGGCCTGAGTGTAGGATCTGGAGCAGATCTGAGGTAGGGCTTAACAGCCTGAGGTAGGACCAGGAGGTGGTCTGATCTGTAGGAGGAGGAGTCCTCTGAGTGGTAGGACCTGGGAAAGGTCTGACCTGTAGGATCTGGAGCAGATCTGAGGTAGGGCTTAACAGCCTGAGTTGTAGGACATTATTGTCTGAGCTGTAGGAGGAGTTATCCTTTGAGTTTGTAGGTCAACTGTGCCTGAGGTAGGAGCTGGTGATAGCTCTGAGTTGTAGGGACTTGTGTCCTGAGGTAGGATCATTCTTGATCTGAGAAGTTCAGAGGAACTTGTGCTGTAAGCTCTTTGAGCCGAGATTGGAGAAGTTGACCCTGTCTAACACACTGTTAGAAGGGTGGAGGGGGAATGTGGACTACCCATAGACACATTGTCTTTGGGGAACCACTATAAATTATTGTGTGCTTTCTGTGTTTGCTGATTTGCTTGAACCAACTCTGAAAACAGCTAAAGCTAATCAAGTAAAATTTAAAAGACCTATTCACCCCCCCCCCCCTCCTCTAGGTGAATTTGACTACAAACCTTATATTCTTTCAAGCTCCTCATGCTCTCCAAGGTGCCCAACTTTAGCTTTGGCTTGGGAGGGGAAATGCTCTAATATCTTCTGGGTGTGTGGTGGGACCTCCACGCTGTAGCCAAGGGTCTGTGTCTAGATCTTAGTCTTCGGTCCGCTTCTTCTGCGGGATCAGTAGGTGCTATCTGCCCCCTCTAAGGGGTCCTATCTCCTCATTGGAGCCAAGTCTTGGTTCCAACATTTTTGTTCCCATAGTCCCAAAGGCGGAGGCTGCAGGAAGCAAGATAGATAAGATGGCGAAAGGCCGAATTATGCGCGAAAGCAATGATAGTTTACCGAGTTCAGGAGGGATCCTGTCAGGGGTGACCGGAGGGCGAGACTCCAGAGTTGGCGGGACATCCTCAGTAGGAGTCAGGAGCGCATCGACACCTGCCTGGTTGGTCTCGGGGGCGCCTCCCGTCACCGGTGTCTCCTGTGGGTGGACATCTTTGAGATATCGCACCAGCCAGCTGTTCAACAAAGCGAGAAAGAACAGATTACCTTGGGTAAGTTATCAGGAGGGTCGCGAGAAGGGGCGGGGTCTCCGACGATGAATCGTTGGCCATTGGGCCCCTCCTAACTGTCTCTGCCCTCTTCAGTCGGTAAGGAGAGTTGGGGTCCCTTCTGGATGAGAGCCGGGGAGCATACCTCACAGTGAGAAAAGAGTCCTTCTCTCGCGCCACGGTGAGATGGTCCAGCATCTCTTGTGAGAGAGGTTTTGGCGACGGTCTCATAAAGGCCATGGTTTGCGAAAGCTCGGGAAGAAGAAAAGGAGAGATTAAGAGGGGAATGTGCAGTATAAGCGCTGTGGCCTGAGATATATATAGCAAAGCGGAGAGCCCCACCAAAAGATTCCCTCCAGGTCAGCATGAACTCACCAAATACGCCGGGTTGGACTTTATTTCCGAGCGAGAACCTCACTCGCAAAGAGCGGGGATTGTGTACAACCACGTATTTGTCGAGTGGGCCCTCAGACTTAAGATGGTTAAAGGAATACGCAAGGAGGGCATTCGCCCATGTCAGAAGAAGACAGAAGGGCTTCGGCGCGAGTGCAATTTCCACTCGCGGAGGCACTCACACGATAGGGGCGCGGATGCATCGACAACCGGGCGAATAAGGGGCGGGACCCCATTCGCCCAAAAGGTCAAGAACCCGGTGAGTGGTGTCTTCATGGACCATTCGCCCCGAGGGTGCCAGAGGATCTGGCACGCGGGAGGTCAGACGAGTGGTGCCTTCACGGACCACTCGCCTAGAGAGATCAGAGGGTAAAATTACCTGAATACCCTTGGTGGTCTGCCCATAGCCTCTTAGAACAACATAGTTTGGCTGTTAGCAGACCAGTTTGGGGTGCGTATAGTGAAATCAAAAGGCGGAGTTATGCTATTAGCAGACCAGAAGAGAAAAACTATATATAGACCTTGAAGGGCACCTTTGGAGAGGATTCAAGTTTTTGGCTTCTTCCTCCCTATGTTCTTTGGTTAGCTCCTCATGCTCTCCATGGTGCACAGCTTCAGCTTTGGCTTGGGAGGAGAATCGCTCTAAGATCTTCTAGGTGTGTGGTGGGACCTCCATGCTGTAGCCAAGAGTATGTGTCTAGCTCTTAGTCTTCGGTCTGCTTCTTCTGCGGGATCAGTAAGTGCTACTTGCCCCCTCTAAGGGGCCCGATCTCCTCGTTGGAGCCAAGTCTTGGTTCCAACACATGTAACTTCAACATTGTTGGGGAAATGATTTCTCTTAACCCCTTGAATTAAGTTGAATATGAATTCTAAGAAAGAAAAACAAGGTTAAGTAAATATGCGTCGAATAGTATTCGACGCAACGTCGAAATATAGTCGACGTCTCCTTCAGATTGAGTCAAAGTAACTCTAGGAAGATTTCGACGTATGTGTTGTCGACGCTACTCTGATTTCTAGTCGACGCATATGGAGAAGTCGACGCACCTTAATCGACGCACCTTCCTTATTCTCCTCTCGACGTCCAGCCAGGATGAATTCGACGCTTACGTCGAATAGGAATCGACGCACGTCGATTTATATGACAGATTTAAATATGCTCCAGATCTCTTTCCTTCTTTCAGTAGATCTGATTTGTATGGAATAAGTATCAATATTTTATAGCCGTTCTGAATCATTCTTTCCTTATATCTGATTCTTGGCTAATTTGATTAAACTTATTTGGACATTATTTGAAATCAGAATTCATTCTTTCCTTCTACAGAAATAAACATTATGGAAACATCTTTTCTTTCTATTCTCTCTAACTGCTAATTGATTATCCTCCTATAGTATTATTTTGAATTAACAGAGCTATAAATAAAGAGGAGGTCGGCAGAAAATGAGAAGAGTGATCTACCACACACATTTGAAATAGAGGAAAAGCTCCCAAGAGAAAAGAAAGAAATTGAGAAAAAGCTCTGCAGCAACATTCAAGCACTTCTTCTTCTTCTTCTTCTGAAGTCATACTGCTGCAAAATCTGATAGCTCTCACAAAGAGAGAAAGGCTGCAAATCTTCTTCTCTCTATAGAAGAAAGATTCAATTCACTTCTTGTGCTTCCAATCTTCTTGCTAGGAAGAAGATTCTTTCTTGTTTTTATTTCTTCTCCTTTCTTTCTTTCTCACTTAAACATTGTAAAAGAGTTTTTAGAATCTCTCTCCAAAAAATTCAGTGTACTGGTTCTAAGAGTCTCCTTGTCAAAAGACTCAGTTGGTTCTAAGAGTCTCCTTGTCAAAAGACTCAGGGTGGTTCTAAGAGTCTCCTTATCAAAAGACTCAGTGCAAGATAGTGAATTCCTACCAAGGGGGTAGAAGAGTGGACTACCCAAAGTTTGGGGAACCACTATATTTTCTTGTGTTGTGCTGTGATTTATTTTCTTGCATTTACTTTATTTTCTTGCTTAATTCTTGTTGGTGTGTGGGAAGCTCTAATCTGTGATCATACATATATATATATATTAACTTTGCACAAAATAATTTTTAAATCTCTATTCACCCCCCTCTAGAGAATTCTAGTGAGGTTAATTGTGCACTTTTAATTGGTATCAGAGGGAGGTTGATCTAAAAAGGGTTAACTCCTTAATCAAAAAGATCCTACCTCTTGTTTATATATATATATATACTTTTCTAACAATCAATTTTCACATGGCACAAATCAAGGATTATGCTTCCACCAGACCACCAATGTGCAATCTTGAAAAGTTTGCAGTTTGGAAAACAAGAATCAGAATTTATATGAATTCCATTGATGTTGACTTGTTCAATATTACTGTGACAGGTCCCCCAAAGCCTTATAGAAAGGATGCAAGTGGCAATGTCACACAAACACTTGTTCCAAGATCTGAATGGACAGAAGATGAGAAGAAGGCAAGAACACATGATCTAAAGGCCATGAACATACTTGTCTCAACTCTCTCAGATGACATCTTTCAAAGGGTTGTTGACTGTGAATCATCCAAAGAAATATGGGATGCTCTCACAAAGATGGTGGAAGGAAGTGCTGATGAAAAGAAAGATAAGAAGGCCCTATTGATCTCTCAATACGAGAACTTCCAAAAGAAGGATGAAGAAAGCATCTCTGAAATGTATGACAGATTCAGTCTGATCATCAGTCAACTAAGAGACTTGGATAGAGAAATCTCTCTCACAGAGATCAATGACAAATTACTGATGAGTCTCCCAAGCTCATGGGACTCAAGGATATGGGCAATAAGAGACACAAGAGGTCAAAGGGAAATTTCAACAGATGCTCTCTTAGGAAAACTCAGATCCTATGAGCAATTGCTGAAAACTAGAGAAGAGAAGGAAAGAAGAGAAAACACTCCAATTTCCTCAAAAGGCAGGAACATCGCTCTAAAGGCAACAGAAGAAGGAACTCCTGTCACTGAAGAAGAACTATTCAGTTTCTTGGCCAGAAGATTTAAGAAATGGGTCAAGACAGATGGATCAAAAAGGAGGGAGTCAAAACCAAGGTATGACAAAACCCCCACTAAAGAAATTATTTGCTATTCTTGCAGGAAACCTGGACATATTGCCCAAGAATGTCCAGAGAATGCTGAAACAAAGAAAGATCTGAAAAAGAAAGATCTCAAGAAAAAGGGGAAGAAGAAAGAAAGAGGCTTTATTGCAGAAGCCTGGAGTGAAACAGACTCTGAGGACAGTTCATCCTCTAAGAGTGACAATGAAGAATCTAGGCAAGATGACCTATGCTTGATGGACTTTGAAGGCCCCAAGAATGATGATGGTGCTAAATCTTGGAGTGAGACAGGATCAGAAGAAAGCATATCTTCTGGAGATGAAAAAGAAAATAGCCTTATCCTCATAGAGGAATCTGAGGATAAGGATGAGGTAAGTATCTTTGATGAAATAGATTTTCAAAGTGATAATTTCAGAAATGATTTTATGGGAATGTGTTTAGATCAATTAAAAGCTAAACAAGAAATCAAAGTACTACAAGAACAAATTCATATGGTTAAAAACCAAAGAAATAAAAAGGATATAAGCTCAATAGATCATGTATTAAGGGCTAACATAAGAGAGAAGGAAATAGAAAGGGCTAAAATAGAAAATCAGCTCCTTAAGGATAAGGTTTCTCAGGCAAAGGCCTTTGAAGATTCAATAAAAACGAGAAGCCAAACTCTTAAAGAAATCACTGAAAAACAAACAATAAGACATAAAAATCTTGGGCTAGGGGCTGATCCATCAATCAGCCTAATTCCATCCAACAAACCTGCTTGGATGAGCCCTGTAAAATTCACTAAACCCATCAAATCAGCAAACCAAGAAAAAGAATCACAACATAGGAAAGAACACCTCTTCAAGGAAATAAAGGAATTTGATGAAACATCATATTATTCAGCTGATGACTCACAAACTTCATCTGAAGAGACAACTAAACCAAAAGAAACAACATACAAAGGAGTAAGAACAGAAAAAGGTAAAATAAAAATTTATGAAGACACAGTTGCGTCGACTTCATATCGACGCATGAATGATTGTGCGTCGCCTTCTACTCAACGTAACCTCTCAGATGCCTCGTCCTCCACTCGACGCTTGAATAAAGATACGTCGACATTAAATCGACGCAACTTCCTTCATGCGTCGATACCAGATCAACGCAATCTGCGGAATGCGCCGAATATAAATCGACGCAACTATCAACATACATCGAATAGATACCGACGCATAAAATCTCAGAGCAACATGAATACCTATACTCCAAAAATCTTCCATACTAATCCCCATTCAGGACCCATTCATCCTGATCATAATTTCTATCCTAATCAACATTCTAACCAAAATTTTTACCCAAAACTTGGTAACCAAACTTCCCATCCTAATGAAACCTTCTATCCTAATCAACACTGGTATCCTAGTCAACACTTCTATTCCCCTTTAAACTCAAACTCTCACAAAAGTAAGATACTCAAGTGTTACATATGCAACAAAAATGGCCACCTTGCCAAAAAATGTTGGTATAATCAATCAAATTGGTCTTAAGACCCAGTCCTAGGCTAACTTAGAAACCTTTAGGATTAGGAAGAGATAAGAAGAAATAAACACCTAGAACTTTTCAGGAAAATTAAAAGTCACGTAAACTTCCAATCGACGCACCGTCGATAACTCGGATTAATAAGTACAATCGACGCATGCGTCGACTACTATCGACGCATACGTCGATAAGAAACCCTTGCATCCCAGAACAGACTAAATCGACGCTCACTTCGAATTCCACTCGACGTAACGTCGACTTCATAAAAATGAGCGGCAAGACTAAATTATTTTCGGTCACATCCACTAAAGTACCGAATAAGCCTCAAGTTGAGTCCTGTTTCGACGCTTCACCTGACTTAAATAGATTCTTCAGTTAGAAACCTTCACGACCTCTGCATCTTTCATCCTTCGTGCTCCTCAGTCCAGCCACCTCTTCCTCTCTCTCTCTCTCCAACCTAAAATGGCTCCCAAAACTAACTCTAGCTTCGACATTAACCTGGAATCCTTCCAAGCCGCCGCCGACAACTTTAAGAGCATAATAGCTCTGTTCACTGAAGCTGGTCTGGATAAGCTCATTTCAACAAGATGCAAGCTTCTGGAGACAGAACTAACAGAGCTCATAGCTCATGTTCAGATAACTGAACAAGGGGAAATTTCAGGCACAATCTATGAGACACCTGTATTAATATCTGCAGAACACATAAGGACCACCTTTGATCTTCCATTAGGTATATCCTAATATCATCTTTGTTTAAATGAAATAAGGAAATAAAATGAGCTTCTAAAAGGAATGACTAAACATGTCTTAATTACTCCCCTATTAGGTGATGAATCCATTGAACTCACACCTGATGAAATCAAGCATTTACTCACCACCATGAAATTCTCAAAAGATAGGCCAATCCATCTGAAAAAGATAGATTTTTCTGATGAGTACAGATTGCTGGCAGATATAGTAGGGAAAGTTCTACTATGCAAAATCTCAGCACATGATGCAGTACCCAAACACCAACTGAACATCATGGGGGTCCTTGTGCTGAAGAAGAAAGTAGACTGGGCCTCATGGCTACTCAAGATATTAGGCTCTAGATATTCTCACAAAGAGAATGCCTACATGAGGATTATGAGTCAAGTACTCTTCCACTCCTTCCCTGACCTCTGTAGGTCAAAAGGAATTCCTATCCCTCCTGGAAAGAGGATGTCCATTGCCCTCTTCTCCAAATGGACCAGGCAAATCCCCAAGCCTGGCTCCATTCCTGAAAGGACTCCCACTCCTCCTAACTCTCCTGCTCACCCTTCTCCTCCTCCTTCTCCTCAAAGAGACAATTCTTCTCTACCACCATCATCCACTCAAATAGCCTCTACCACCCTCACAACTCCTACTTTACCTACTTCTTCTCAAACACCTGCTCAGACAGCAGTATCTCCTTCTCTCCCTCCTCCTATTCTCCCATCTTCTTTACCTCCATTATCACCCATACCTTATGTATCAACTCACTTCTCTCCTCCTCCATCATCACCTCCTCACCTTTCACACCATGAATCATCTGCATCCACTGAGGCTCTCCTCACTCAGTGCATCAAATCAGCAGCTGAAAAATTCCAAGTGATGCTGGATGAGCATTGCTCTCAAATTCATTCCTCCATCCTTCACATGCACACCCAAATAGATGGGGTCAGTGCCTCTATGCAAGGCCTAAAGACCTCTCTCTCTTCCTCTAGAGTGACAAGGTCTTTCTTAACCTCCCTGGCCAAGAAGGTCAAGAAGAGGGAGAATCTAGATGAAGAGCAGCTCTCCAATCCTAAATCTCTCTCTCACAAGTCCCCTCCTCCAAAATCTGACAAAATCCTTGGGAATGAGACAGTACCTGAGCTACATAATGATGAACAAACAATAGAGGTACTCAACATAGCAAGGGATGCTGCAAATCAAATGGCACTACTACAAGGGGAGGGAAGCAGAACAGAAAATGAGGCTGCAAAGGAAGATGGTGAGAAAGATAAAGAAACTGAACTTCAGGGGGAGCTGGAAGCTGTGTTAGCTGAAGAAGGAGCTAAGGATACTATTATAAATGAAGCTGAGACTCAGGGGGAGCAAATGGCTGAGACCTAGGGGGAGCTAGGAGAACTTCCTACAAATGAGAAAGAGAAACTCTCCTCTCCTAAAACAGTAGTATTCAAGAGAAAGAGAAAGACCCCTCCTACCCCTCCTGAGTAATATTTGAAAACAATGTTGATATATTTTTGAGTACTAATTGGAATGAACATGACATATGTTTATATGATTCTGGAACATTTGATCTCTTCTTCTAAATTTCACTTTTTGATTATTTGATATATTTCTTTTCTATACAAATGCTGTGCTGGATTAATTTTATGCTAATACAATTTCTCTCTAAGTAGGGTTAAGACAAATAGGGGAGATTGTTGGGGAAATGATTTCTCTTAACCCCTTGAATTAAGTTGAATATGAATTCTAAGAAAGAAAAATAAGGTTAAGTAAATATTCGTCGAATAGTATTCGACGCAACGTCGAAATATAGTCGACGTCTCCTTCAGATTGAGTCGAAGTAACTCTAGGAAGATTTCGACGTATGTGTTGTCGACGCTACTCTGATTTCTAGTCGACGCATATGGAGAAGTCGACGCACCTTAATTGACGCACCTTCCTTATTTTCCTCTCGACGTCCAGCCAGGATGAATTCGACGCTTACGTCGAATAGGAATCGACGCACGTCGATTTATATGACAGATTTAAATATGCGCCAGATCTCTTTCCTTCTTTCAGTAGATCTGATTTGTATGGAATAAGTATCAATATTTTATAGCCGTTCTGAATCATTCTTTCCTTATATCTGATTCTTGGCTAATTTGATTAAACTTATTTGGACATTATTTGAAATCAGAATTCATTCTTTCCTTCTACAGAAATAAACATTATGAAAACATCTTTTCTTTCTATTCTCTCTAACTGCTAATTGATTATCCTCCTATAGTATTATTTTGAATTAACAGAGCTATAAATAAAGAGGAGGTCGGCAGAAAATGAGAAGAGTGATCTACCACACACATTTGAAATAGAGGAAAAGCTCCCAAGAGAAAAGAAAGAAATTGAGAAAAAGCTCTGCAGCAACATTCAAGCACTTCTTCTTCTGCTGCTTCTGAAGTCATACTGCTGCAAAATCTGATAGCTCTCACAAAGAGAGAAAGGCTGCAAATCGTCTTCTCTCTATAGAAGAAAGATTCAATTCACTTCTTGTGCTTCCAATCTTCTTGCTAGGAAGAAGATTATTTCTTGTTTTTATTTCTTCTCCTTTCTTTCTTTCTCACTTAAACATTGTAAAAGAGTTTTTAGAATCTCTCTCCAAAAAATTCAGTGTACTGGTTCTAAGAGTCTCCTTGTCAAAAGACTCAGTTGGTTCTAAGAGTCTCCTTGTCAAAAGACTCAGGGTGGTTCTAAGAGTCTCCTTATCAAAAGACTCAGTGCAAGATAGTGAATTTCTACCAAGGGGGTAGAAGAGTGGACTACCCAAAGTTTGGGGAACCACTATATTTTCTTGTGTTGTGCTGTGATTTATTTTCTTGCATTTACTTTATTTTCTTGCTTAATTATTGTTGGTGTGTGGGAAGCTCTAATCTGCGATCATACATATATATATTAACTTTGCACAAAATAATTTTTAAATCTCTATTCACCCCCCTCTAGAGAATTCTAGTGAGGTTAATTGTGCACTTTCAAACATATAATATAATATACATCTCCTTAGCATGACAACCACTTGATTTAAGTTTTCTGTAAGTCACTATACTTATATGGTCATAACAGGATTTATCATTGTTTTGAAAATCCTCAATTTTCACCTCTTGGCCTCTAGTTCACTTAATAATCAAGTTACACCGAGTGTCCTAGGTTGAGGACTAGCCTAACTTTGGTGGATATGGTGCAAACATGGTGCGGGGCGTGATGCGACATGACTTTTAATAGAGTCAACCACAAGTAATTCATCTCTACATGTCCTCAAATGCGAGAAATTTCAGACATAATTCTAACTTGCAGGTATCCCTTTTAATTCATAAATTCCAATCCCGATGCCACAACTCAAGGATTTAAGCTTTACAACTTTATGCTTCCAAGGATCTCAAAATCAAAATTTGTTCGCCAAGTGATGTTAACAATTTGCTCAGACAATATTACGAATCTTCTTCTCGGACTCAAGAAGGAGGTTAATATATGACACCATACCTCACCTAGGATAATATTTACCTCCTACATCCTTTTAAGATCATGAGAACCTATAACTAGGTCCAACTCATATCTGGTCCTGATCCTACTTAGACTTGCACCGAATTCACAATTCATTTCAGTTTTCTCTTGCGATCAACGTGATTTTATCTAGTCAAATTACTAACCGACAACATAATCAATAATTGTATGTAAACTATTTCTACAACCAATGCTGCCTCGAATTTAGATCTTGTGTAAGCAATTTGATAAAATTCCTTGTGGATTTGTAAATGATTTAAACAGCACCTTGAATAATTGATGTTATTATGCACTAATGAAGATCCGATCTCTCCTTATGTTGCGTGTTAAGTAATTATCTTCTTCATTTTACTTGAATGTTTGAGAAATTCTTAATACCTTATGCCGATTTCTTGATTTCAAAACTTGAGTGGGTAGAACTTGGTAAACGCCCAAGTGTGTGTCAAGGAGTTGTTTCACTGATCTGCTCATTTGATATTAGTGTAATCTTGGATTGATACAGAAAATGGATATTCCTCCCAAAATGTTTTTCTCTCTTGATCCTTAGTGTGAGTTAAAGCGATTAAACTTGATGGTAACAAACTTCATTGCTCAAAATGAGGTCAATTTTTTGGCTCACAGACCCTAACATTGAAGGATTACGATGACTTAGGAGGGGAAGCTCGTTATGATAATGATGGGGGAGATAAGTTGTGAAGACTTTATGTTTCTAAAACAACCCAAGTTAATACCAAAATGGCCTAATAAACGAAGAAACATGATTAGCTCCCCGCAGATCTTGTGCTGAGTTCCTTCCCCCAAAAATATGGATATTCCACGTATGCACATAATCCTTATGGGTATATAATCCTCGGCTTGGAATTATACTAAATAAGTCCTCATATCCAAGCACTTGTACGACAGTCCCTGGGCCTTGTGGATATAATAAGGTTCTTTTCCCTTCGAACTACCATTTATCGCAACCTTTTCAAGGGTCATGTGCGTGTTATCCTATTAAATGGTCTTCTCTAGGTTGGAATTCTCATTCAATTTCGACATCCTCTCCTTGTGATGACTTTTACAAGAATGGAAGTCGGAAGTATCAACTTATAGGCATAAGAGTTAAACTTGCGAGTCTCCTACTAATCCGATAATAGATTACAAGCATCAAATCCACTTGAGATTGTCCTATTTGTTCATGTGAGGGGTGTTAATATCACCTGAGATGTGACGTGGGAATATGTGAGAGTAAGCCTTGAACACTTACACATGCTTTCAACTCTTTCATTTAGTCACTTTGGGGTATCCTACTACTTGGCCAAAATATACCCGAGATCGATATCGGACTAGGATACATTACGAAACATCTTGCTAAGTCAAACCAATTTGGTATACTAGTCATGTCGTCCTAATCTCATTGTTAAGTCGACAAAATTGTGTGATTCCTCACATGGGCACACCACTGCTTCTGCTACTTTAGTTTGTCCGCAAACTAAGCTCGAGCG
Source organism: Dactylorhiza incarnata (assembly GCA_033032865.1). Lineage (NCBI taxonomy): Eukaryota > Viridiplantae > Streptophyta > Magnoliopsida > Asparagales > Orchidaceae > Dactylorhiza > Dactylorhiza incarnata. The sequence continues at coordinate 2,990,462 of JAWHQI010000095.1, read as the reverse complement.
GGGTGTCCCTGTGTTTTGTGGACTTCTTTCTCTTAGGATCGTGTCAGTTGATACCAGTTTGTAAGATTCCTCTTTTCCACTTTTACCCGGACCTCGCACCGGTCCAAGGGGAGCCTTATGCTCTGAACCACCGTCTTGTGGTAACACCATGTAAGACCCCCTTTTTTTATATATAAACCCGGGTCTTATGCCCAGAACCGCTGCTTTGCGGTGACACCCTCGCTCGGGAAGGTCGCCACTACAAAACGCTGATCCTGCCGGCCATATCGATCACAAAAGAAGTAAAGCTTAAACAAACTTATAGAAGCCAAGTCCACATCACATAGAAAGTAAAACCAGCATAAAGAGATGTCCACATAAAGTAACTGAATAAAAAGATAGAAACAACATGGGCTCCTGCTCGATACATCAATTCCTCACTACAATTTCACTCGCGGAAGCATGATCTACTAAAACTTATAAGTCACTCACGGATCCTGTCATCGGTGCTCCCGTGCTAGACTGCCCCGCCTCCATCTGCACCGGCCTCTAGTGCTGCTCCGTCTCCTCGGTCTCCTAAAATGATAAGGTCCACCGACCGTTAGTCAAAAGGACTAAGCCAATCCCCCACCCCTCCCCCGGTGACTCCTAGGCACCGTGCGGGAAGGATGAAGCGGAGGACATCAAGGGGTAAAAACAAACAGGTGACATGGCCTAGCTACAGGAATAACTACCGCTACACAGATGTATATAAACAATTGAAGCAGTAAATGAAGCATAGTAAGAGCAGGTAAAGAATAAGTAAGGGAAGTATATAAAGACAAGTAAAAGAAATGAAACCATTGATTTATAGGAATGCCCATACAAACCTATAGACCAAGGGGTCGTTTAGCAGGGCCTATCGTATAAAAAGTCCCATAACTGATTTATACGATAGGGGTAGTTATTGAAATGCAATGCTTATGCCATGACATGCAGGATTATGCAGTTTATGCTATGTTCACACAAGTACAACTCACACACTACGACTCTATGCGCACAGACCTTTAGTTTGACCTTTTTGGAGCTAGCAAAACTCCCAGGATACCCCCGTAGTGGCAAACAGAAGCGGTGGGATGGGTCTCGCCCACCTCTAGGTTGGTATCTGCACTACCTAACCTAGACCTATCGTACGCCTCAACGATAAGAACACATCAGCGGAGCTCCTGCGTACTCTTGATGGCCAGACCGCCAGATTTCTTGGTAAAGTGATTATCCACACTTACCGAGCCAAAGTATCGACGTCGGTGTGACAACAGTCAACACTAAAGACCCGACACCTTATGCACATACATTTATGAGTTCTATTTACAACCCGAGCCACATTGATGTCGCGGCTCATCCACCACTACTTGATGATGATCCGGTTGTCGATGCACAACGACATACAGATTTTAGGTGCCACGATGACGCAAACAGAAGACAACGTTACAACCTCCGCCCGCGGCGTGCTAAGCCCACTTGAAGACCAATTTACTTAATTATTATGCTCTTTTATTTTATATTTGTGAATATAAAATTATTCCATGTTTGGGTAATAATTTTATATTCATGTAAGAATTTGTATTATTTATTTCCTGCACTTTTAAAACATTTGGTGTGTATTTAACCGCCCGGATTGTTGAGATTACATCTCCATCTTGGACAGTTATATGTTGTTTGTAACTCCTATATAAGGAGACTTTTATGAGGATTAAGGAGATTGAAAAAAAAGTTAACCTAAATCCTCTCAAAGAGAATTTCGGCCAAGAGGGTCTCCACCCTAGCCGCCGCCCCCCTTGTTGGTGTGAAGCCATCCCTTTCTCCCTCCATACCTCATCGGTGCGACTCCGGTGTGGATTCCTTCGGTGCGACTCCAAGGAAGAAGGTTGCAACCCCTATTCGGTGTGACGCCGGTGGATCTGTGGAGAGAGTGATTCTCCCACTTATCTTGTGTGTTTGTTGGATCCGGGTTGGGTAACATCTTTCCCCATCTTGTGATTTCTTTCTTTAGAATTTGTGGAGGTTGAGCATCCGTTTTATCCGTGATTTTTAAATACGCCGCTTGCAATTTTCTGAAATCGATTTCGTTGTTATCGAACTTTCTTTATTCCGGATCGGGTAGGTCCAATTTGCTTGAGCGGATCTTGGCCTATAGTCTTGGTTTTGCTCTCCAAAAGGATTGGCAACCTTTATGTTGATTTGGGAATAATCCGACTCTCTTTCGATCGTTATTTTAGAGTCGATCATTCCTCCCTTGTGGTGTATGTGCTGCATTAGATGCGAATCATATTGCGATGATAGATGCTTGTGTAGGTGCGGTAGATTTAGGCGTGAAGGGCGCCGCGAGAGTTCTTGTTCGTGTCGATCTCCAACTCACGGACATCCCTACATCACACATGCTCCCCGGACTAACCCGTCCGTGACAATAACCTTCCGAGCCACCGACTCGCTGAACCAACCCGTCCGGACCTACAAACACCGAGCCTACTGCTCGGGTGACCAAACCAACTAACCACCCGTGGTAACGCGGGGCAAGTGTATGCATTAACTTGACAATCTTACCTAACAGTTTATTCCTGCAATTTAGGGTTTATCTTAGACTTCCCGAGGTCTACCATGTGAGGGGCTCTCATCGGTACTAGGAGCTATGATGGGATGATAGCCCAAAGCTCCCTTTCTCAAGACACTTAGTGTTATTGGTATCTACCCATAAGAATACCCATTTTATCATTTCACTTGAGGTAACCCTAAGTGCTTTAAGACACTCTAGGGAAAAGACGATCTTTCGTCAATCCCGAGTACAACCTTACCCTGGACTTACCAAGCACACTTACCACCTAATCTCCTTTTGGTGACCTTCAATCTTTTCAAACAGACCATGTACACCAACTAAATCTCATTTCCACTTAGTAGGCCACTAAATACTCAAGGTTCACAGTTTTACTATACGCAGACCAAATGTGCTAAATGAACTACATAGGTAGAGGTACTCCAAGTAATCATTCACATGACTAAAGATTAATAATGGGAGTCTATCATGATATTATGAGACTAAATTCAGAGGATCACATTTTTTCTTAATTACTTGGCATTTATTATAATTTCCCCAACATTGGCCAAACATGAAATTGAACGATCTTCTAAAGATATGGCCCTCATAAAATAATGGCAAGTCTATTATATCAAAATAACAGTAAATACAGAATATCATAATTTTACAATAAGGAATTGTCCTCTATTTATAACATTTAACATCTATCCAAAATTGGAGGTTAATGAAGGAACCATCAAAAATACTTATCCAAAAATTATGAAAAAATTACCAGATCTCTATAGTGATTAGAAAAGCTTACTCACTGAGTTTCACAATTTATGGAAATCATTTTCTCACCTAAATAAATATTCTAGGTAAATCCTAATTTGAACATGTTGTGAAGTAGCCTATTGATAACAATCCCCAAAAATTATATAAAAATTTACAGAGCTTCCTAGTGCACTGAAATGTCATATCACCATGTTGATAAATTTTTCAGAGAGCATTGGACCCTCAATTATTTTTCCTAAGCCAAAGACAAAATAAGTGCCTTGTGAATAAAGTAGTGGTTAAATCATCTAATTAATTACACAAAAAATTACCAGAGGTCTATTATATGATTATAAAGGCACTACCAAGGTTTCATCATCATCTGAGACCGTTTGTGCATATAAATTTCTAAAATTCTTATAAAATTACCTAGGACCCATTTACACCCTATGAACTTATCCACCAAGATCCATAACCATACAAGGACATTTGACCCCATGCCCTTCACAAAACTCAAAGTGCAACCCTAGGGGTAAAGCTAGGGTTTTAGTGCATATCCACCCCACATCAGCCCAAATCACTCATGGAGGTGTTTTGGGTGATCCTAAACCAGTGGCCAAGGTTTCACATCATGTTGATGAGATTTGACCACAATACCCCAAAATGAGCACCATACCCTATTTTGACCTAGTTTAACCAAACTTGGGTTAACAAATTACCCAACCAAATCAGTCCCAATTGGGCTGAAATTTTTACCATGGTCATATATTAACCCTAAGAAGCACCCACCAAAATTTGGTGGGGGTTGGAGGTAATTAGACCCTATAATTAATTAACATATGGATTATGAAATTATTACAAAAAACTTAGAAAAATGTTCTCCTAAAATTCACATCCTTGGATATGTTAAGGGGGTTGATACAAAGAGCCTAGGTTTTAATTTTCATGCCCATAGCATTTCCCTATCAAGAGTTATTGAAGAAAAGGTGGTTGCCCTACCCTAGGGACCAGTCCTACCAAAATGACTCTACAGTGAGCTACAGTTCTCCTATTGGGCTAAAATAAATTTTCATTTAAACTACACACTCAAGGCTACAATATTGATGTTGGGCACTTTTCCATTAGAGGGGCTCTAGTAGTTTTAACAATTAAAACAAAGCACATCATAATAGGTGACATAAATGCACATTACTTGGTTATTAAATCATTTGGTCTGCGCTTAGCAGATCCCGTCAGATCGGACGGATGTCCATCATCGTACCCAAGCGTTGGACGGCCCACAACATCCCGTTCTGGGAGCCTTTGCGGGTTGATTTCCCGGCCACCCTCACCTCTCCCCGGCCGGCAAGTGCCACCACCACCTCCGTTGAGGTGGTGGCCGGCGATAGGAGGTCCCTTGTCGGTCGGTGGTGGCCGGAGTAGGGGTTTCGGGGAGGGAAAAGAGGGCTCCAAACGAGCCCTTTTGGAAGCGCGATTTGAGCCCAATTGAGCTCGAATCAAGCCCCAAATCAGTCGAGGATCTAGCACTAGGAGAGGGGAAGCGGATCGTACCTGTGTGGGGGCCTGGTTTCACGTATTCCGGTGAGTCACCATTGCCGGAGGTGGTGCTTTAGGCGCCATGTCGATCTGCACTTGGAGAGGTTGATTTCTTCAGAAATGTGCGGGGTTTCATTCCTCTCCGACTTCTGAAGGTATTAAGGAGTTGAATTGGAGGAGGGGAGGAGCCAAACCATCAATTGCCATTAATGGCCATGAAGGAGGATTTTGGCCACCTTGATTTCCCTTGATTCAGCCCCCTTGGTGAGCTGGAAAATGCTCTAAATTCCTTGCAACTGCCAGGGTAGATGAATGCTCATCAATTGGGGGGGGGGGGGGGGGGGGGGGGAGGATTGATGGGTCAATTGCATTCATCCACCATGAATGTTCATCCTCTCTCTCTCCAATTTGGGGAAAAACTTCTTCTTCTATCTCCTAGTCATCATTTACAGAATTTCAGTGGCAAATTGAGTAATTCTCAACCTCATGGGTTAGTGGGCCACTTCAGTATGGTCTAGCCCAAGTGGGCTGGGTTTGATTTGGGCAAAATAGGGATTTTGACCTAAAATTAGGGTTGAGTTGACTTTGGTCAAATTGACCACTTGGGTTGACCACAATGGGTGGGTAGTGACCCCTTGGACTGTCTTAAGGGTTAGGAAGGTCTAGGTAGGGTCAATTTGGCATGGTGATGGTGAATTGACCCTTAATAGGGCACTTTTGACCAAATTAGGGCTAGGGTTGACTTTGGTTAAATTGGCCAAATTGGAGGTCCCATGATAGGGATTTTTGATCCATTAGGTCCCTAGTATCATCATAAAGGTAGGGGTAAGGTCAATTTGACATGGCGGAGGCCAATTGGCCCTAATTAAGCTACTTTGACCAATCTAAGGTTAGGGTTGACTTTGGTCAAATTGGCCTCTTTGGTTGACCCCAATGGGTCCCTGGTGCTCCAAGGAGACCCCTAATGGATTACGGATGCTATGGTGGGATCAAGGTTCAAGGTGAGGCCCTAAAGTCCAACCCTAGGCTTGGTATCTGAAAACTACTATTTGTAGACCACTTGGGTTTTCTCCTTCTCACCTAAGCTCACATGATCTTAAGTTCTTCCTATGGTTTTGTCATGACCTAGTCATGACAAAACCATCTTAGGGGTCTAGTTGTTTGAGGGATGTTACAAATCCCAATACATAAAAATAAAAATTTCGTCCTCGAAATCCAGGTTAAGCATGTGGGGTTTCTACTATAAGTAAGTAAATGTAACATCCTAGAAAAATTAAATTATACCTGTCGTAAAGAGATCCGGGTACTTTTGCTGCATCAAGTCTAGTGCCTCCCAGGTATGCTCCTCCTGCCCATGATTCCTCCATAGGACCTTGACCAGCGGAACCTTCTTGCGTCGCAAGACTCGCAACTCCGTGTCGTCTATCCGAACCGGCTCCAGGTGAACCGATCGATCAGTAGCTACTAGCCCCTCCGTAGTAGATCTATTGCTCTGGCCAAAATAGAGCCTTCCTAAGTGAGGAGACGTGTAAAATATTGTGCAGTCCCTATAACTCCTGTGGTAGCTCCAATCTGTAAGCCAAGGGACCGATCCGCTCCAGGATCCTCTAAGGCCCCATATATCTCGGACTGAGCTTCTTCCGCCCGCGAACCTGCGAGACTCCATGCATCAGACGTATCTTCAAGAAAACCAGATCTCCCACCTGGAACTCTACCATACGATGTCGTGCATCGTAGTACTTGGCATGCCTGCTCTGGGCCTCCAACATCCTGTCTCGAATCAGTCGCACCTGAGCCTCGGTGTCCTCCACGAACTCTGAGCCGAGTGCCTTGGGATCCTCATCATGAATCCAAGACAATGGTGTCCTGCATCTTCGTTCATATAATGCCTCATAGGGTGCCCGGTCTATACTGGCCTGGTGACTGTTGTTGTACGAGAACTCGACTAACGGTAACAGCTTCTCCCATGTCTCCCCGCGGTCCAGAATACATTGACGTAGAAGGTCCTCCAAGGTCCGGTTGGTGCACTCTGTTTGCCCGTCTGTCTGGGGGTGGAATGCAGTGTTAAATGTCAATCAGGTGCCCAAGTAGGCATGCACCGCTCTCGACTCCCTAGAAGTAAACCGTCCATCTCGGTCCGAGACGATCATCTTTGGCACTCCATGATACCTGACAAACTGCTCCATGAACCTTCGTACCAAATCACCGACCGGGGCATCCTTCCTGACTGGAATGAATCGGGCCACCTTCGTCAATCTGTCGACGATCACCCATATCGAGTCGTTCCCCGCATGTGATCAGGGAAGACCGTGTATGAAGTCCATCGCAATGTCGTCGAACTTCCACTCCGGCACCGGGAGTGGCTGTAGTAGCCCAGCTGGGTTTCTGCACTCCGCCTTCACGAGTTGGCAAGACTCACAGTGGGTCACAAAATAGGTGATGTCCCTCTTCATACCTGGCCAGTACATAGTCCTCTTCAAATTCGCTGTCATCTTGGTGATACCCGGGTGCACCGAATACTTACTGCTGTGAGCCTCCGCCATAATATCCTCCCGAATCTGCCCCCCTGCCGGTATATATACTCAGCCTCTAAACCTCAATAGGCCGTTCTTCAATGAATAGTCTCCGGTTGAGCCTGCCTCCAAGGATCTGAATATCGGCTCTAGATCGGCATCCTGCCTATACCCATCCCTGATGCTGTCTCGGATGTCGTATGTGGTACCCATCGCCGCTAAGTACTCCTCGTATAGCTCCGGATCGTCCTCAGATACTAGGGAGATCTGCATATCCTCGAACATCCGTACTAGCTCCATGGCCATCAACTTGGGCTCTGCTCCTGACATGGTAGCTCTCCTGCTCAGTGCGTCTGCTACTACATTCGCCTTCCCTGGGTGGTAATGCATCGTGTACTGATAATCTGATAAGAATTCCACCCATCGCCTCTGCCGGATGTTCAGCTCCTTCTGCGTATCTACGTACTTCAGATTCTTGTGATCTGAAAATATGTCGCAGTGGATGCCGCAGAGGTAGTGTCGCCAGATCTTTAGAGCGAATACAACTGCTCCCATCTCCAAGTCATGCACCGGGTAATTCCGATCGTGATTCTTCAACTGGCGGGAAGCGTATGCTATCACGTGCCTGTTCTGCATCAGAACGGCATCCATCCCCTTGTATGACGCATCCGTATACACCTGGAATCCTTCCCTCCCCGATGGAAGGGCAAGGATGGGGGCCGATGTAAGCCGACCCTTCAGCTCCTGGAAGGCTGCCTCACACTGCGGTGTCCATGTAAAAGCAGCATCCTTTTTCGTCAGGGATGTGAGCGGGAGGGCTATCTGGGAAAACCCCTGCACGAACTTCCGGTAATAGCCGACAAGTCCCAAGAAACTCCGCACATCCGTGTCCGTCTTCAGCGGCGGCCAATCCCGTACTACTTGGATTTTTGCTGGATCCACCGCCATCCCAACTCCACTGATAATATGACCCAGGAAGGCCACCTCCTTCAGCCAAAACTGACACTTGCTGAAGTTTGCATACAGACGGTGCTCCCGAAGCTTCTCCAATGTTAGTGCCAAGTGCCGAGCACATTCCTCCTCCGTCCTCGAATAGATGAGGATGTCGTCGATGAACACAATGACAAAGATGTCAAGATAAGGCTCGAACACCCGGTTCATCAGGCTCATAAATGCTGATGGTGCATTTATGAGCCCGAACGACATCACGGTGAACTCATATAATCCGTATCGGCTGCTGAAAGCCATCTTTGGGATGTCCTCCTCCTGGATCCTTAGCTGATAATACCCTGACCTCAAATCCAGCTTCGAGAAGCAGTGGGCTCCCTCTAGCTGGTCAAATAGCTCATCTATCCTCGGCAGAGGGTACGTGTTCCGCACCATCAGCCTATTCAATGCTCTGTAGTCGATGCACAATCAGAGCGTCCCATCCTTCATCTTTACGAATAGCACCGGAGCTCCCCAAGGTGAGGAACTCGGTCTAATGAACCCAACTTCCACCAGCTCTTGTAGCTGGCTTCGAAACTCTACTAACTGTTTCAGAGCCATCCAATAAGGAGCTCTAGATACCGGATTTTCCCCCGGCACCAGCTGGATCTGGAAATACTTCTCGCGGTGGGGCGGCAGCCTGAGTAGCTTCTCCAAAAATATGTCGGCAAAATCCCGCACGACCGGGATGCTTGACACCGAGTCTTTGACTTCAGTCGCCTCGAAGAGCACCTGATATACCTCGTCTCCCTGCAGGTGGGCCTTAACGGCCTGAATAGATGATAATAAGAGGTGAGAGGTGGGTTTAGTACCTTCAATTACTACTTCACCATCTTCATGCTTTAGAACGATCCTCCTTGCCGGGCAGTCAATCTTTGCATGGTTCCAGTACAGCCAATTCATGCCTAGGATCAGGTCATAGTCTTTCATCTTCAGCAAAGTCGTCGGGGCCTCAAACAGTGTTCCTCCAATCTCTACGTTCATGTTGCACTTGGCATTTGTCAGAACCTCCGATCCGTCCGGGAATCGTACCCTCCTGCAGATGCCCTCGATGTGTTGGACTTTGTCCAGGTCATCTACGAATTCTATTGAGGCGAACGAGTGCGAGACACCCGTATCGAACAGGGTATACACAGTTTTGCCGCAAACGCGTACTGAACCTAGGTGATATTGTTGTTTGGTTTAAATGCTAGGGTGAATCTAGGGTTTATATGATGCTAATAGCTATAAGAAAACTTCAAAGTACCTGTGATGACCCTTGCCGGGTCCTGGAGCTATGCCATGTCCAAGGCGTACATCTGTTCCCTGTTCTGCCTCCGATCTCCGCCCTGAAATCCACGACCTCATCCACGTCCCCGACCCCCGAAACGCTGGGCCTGTGGGGCAGCTTATAGTGCTGATGGTGCATTCCTCTGAGGGCAGTTTCTCCTGATATGGCCGGTCTGGTGGTAGTGGTAGCACTCCGGAGGTGGCCCACCTCCTCCAATCCTCGACATCTCCCGCATCTGTAGAGGCTGAGGAGCCAAAACTACTGGCTCCCTCTGCTCCTGTCTCTCCTCCTGGCGGGGTCGGACCTCCGTCCTTCTTTCCCCGGCATCTCGACCTCTCGGCTGGTCCATTCTGCCTCCCCGTCCCTGGTCCTCCATCAGTCCCTTCCTTCCATGAACAATGTGCTGGTCTGCCTCCAGCTTCTTGGCCATCTCCAGGATCTTAGTCATACTGCCGTCGGAGACGAAGAGGAGGGCCTAACTCAGCTCATCACAAAGCCCCTTGTAGAACCTCTTTGTGTATCCTGCATCATCCAGCTGATACAAAACTGCAAACCGGGATAGGTGGGTAAACTCCTAGTGATACTCTAGAACTGTCCTCTCCCCTGTCTCAACTGCAGAAATCTGTCCTCCAGCTCATCTCTTGCAGACTGCGGCACAAAATGCTCCAACAGTGCTGCCTTGAAATCATCCCACGAGACATCCGCAGCCTCCAGTCCTGCATATGATGTATCCAGGAACCTTTTCCACCATCTCTTTGCATGGGACTCCAAGCATGAGACCACCAGTGGCACCTCCATATATGTCGGGCACTGAATCCCTGTCAGCATCTCCTCCATAATGTCCACCCACTCCTTAGTCCTCACAACTGCCTCCATCCCGAGGTATGATGGAGGGGAGAGACCTTGGAAGACGCTCAGCCAGTTGGCCCCAGGGTTTTGCTGAGGAGCTAGTGCCTGTTGTACCCTGAATGTCTCCAGTATGGCAGTCAGTGTTTGTCCCATCTCTGTCTGCTGGAACGGAGTAGGAGTCGGTGGTGGTGGGATGACGTTTGGAGTCGGTGGAACTCCATGCCTCGGTGTAGGGTTCGTCGTAGGCTACACAAGAAAATTATATTCGTAAGGGACTTAGCTAAAGAATATTCAGTTAGAAGTGGACCTTTTCATGTGATTTCCCTTATGGGCACACCATTGCTTCCGCGGCTAGTATGTCCTCAAACAAAGCTCGCGCGGGGTGGCCCAGGGTTTGTGGACTTCTTTTCTTTTCTCCGGATCGAGGTTTGGCTCTGATACCACTTTGTAAGACCCCCTTTTTTTATATAAACCCGGGTCTTATGCCTAGAACCGCCGCTTTGCGGTGACACCCTCGCCCGGGAAGGTCTCCACTACAAAACATCGATCCTGCCGGCCATATCGATCACAAAAGAAGTAAAGCTTAAACAAACTTATAGAAGTCAAGTCCCATCACATAGAAAGTAAAACCATCATAAAGAGATGTCCACATAAAGTAACTGAATAAAAAGATAGAAATAACATGGGCTCCTGCCCGATAAATCAGTTTCTCACTACAATTTCACTCGTGGAAGCATGATCTACTAAAACTAATAAGTCACTCACGGATCCTGTCATCGGTGCTCCCGTGCTAGACTGCCCCGCCTCCATCTGCACCGGCTGTAAGACCCCTTTTTTTTTCTTTCCAAACACCGGGTCTTAGGCCCAGAACCGCCGCTTTGCGGTGACACCTTCACTCGGGAAGGTCACCACCACAAAACACTGATCCTGCCGGCCAAATCGATCACAAAGAAAAGTGCATTAAAGAAGACAAGTCCACAGAATCAACATGAAAAATATAAAAATGTCCACATGAAAAACTGAATAAAAAGATAACAAGGGTTACAATAATAAAGGGCTCATGCCCTGTACATCATATCCTCACTACAAGATCACTCGCGGAAGCTAACTCCTAATCACTCACTGATCTTGAATCCTGTGCTCCTGTACTGCATCGGTCTGCCTCCGTCTGCATCGGCCTCTGGTGTTGTTGCGTCTCCTCGATCCCCTAAAATGATATGGTCCACCGGCCGTTATTCAAAAAGACTAAGCCTTATGTTCCCCACCCCACCCCCAATGGCTCCTAGGCACCGTGCAGGAGGGATGAAGCGGAGGACAACAAGGGGTATAATCAAAGAGCAGGTGACAATGGTACAGGAAATATTTCTACACTACACATGTGTATATATAACTGAAGCAGTAAAAGAGCATAGTAAAAGCAGGTAAAGAATAAGTAAAGTGCAGTAAGCAAAGACAATAGAAATAGAAAAGTAACCATTGATTTATAGGAATGCTCATACAAACCTATAGACCAAGGGGTCGTTTAGCAAGGCCTATCGTATAAGAAGTACAATAACCGACTTATACGATAGGGGTAGGGGTTGAAATGCAATGTTTATGTTATGACATGCAAGGTATGTTGTTATGTTATGTTCATACAAGTGCAAATCACCCACTTTGACTCTATGCGCATAGACCTTTAGTTCCCCCTTTTTGGAGCTAGCTAGACTCCCAGGATACTCCCGTAGTGGCAAACGGAAGCGGTGGGTTGGGCCTCGCCCACCTCTAGGTTGGTATTCACACTACCTAACCTAGACCTATCGTACGCCTCAACGCAAAACCGCGGAGCATCTGCGTACTCTTACTGGTTGGACCACCAGACTTTTAAGGCTAAGTGCAAATTCCACACTTGCCGAGTCAACGTATTGACGTCGGTGTGAACGACCGTCCAATATCGAAGACCCACCACCTTCATGCACATGAAACATGTTCTACTATATCCCGAGCCATAAAATCCCCGAGCTAACCTGCCCGTCATCATAACCTTCTGAGCCACCGGCTCGCCGGACCAACCCGTCCTCACCAACAACATTACTGAGCCACAAGCTCACCAGACTAACTAGTCTGCTGCTACAACCACCGAGCCTACCGCTCGTACAACCAAACCAACTAACTTCCCGTAACAACGGGGTGTGCGTGTGCGTATTATTAAGTTAATCTTGTATATCAACTTATCCCTATAATTTACGGTTTATCTTGGACTTCCCGAGGATTACCCTGTAAGGGGCTCGCTACGGTACTAGGAACCACAATGGGATGACACCCCAAAGTTCCCTTTCTCAAGACACTTAGTGTTGTTGGTATCTACCCATAAGATTACCCCTTCCTTGTTATTACACTTGAGTTAAACCTAAGTGCTTTATGACACGCTAGGGAAAAGACGATCCTTCGTCAATCCCAAGCACTACCTTACCCTTAACTCACCAAGCACTCTTAATACCTAACTCCTCTTTGGTGACCTCAATCTCTGCATCCTGACCATGTACACCAACTACATGCCATTCTCACTTAGTAGGCCACTAGTTACCCAAGATCCACAGTTTTACTATACGCAGACCAAACTAACTATATGAAGCTCACAACTAGAGGCACTCTAAATATTCATCCAACTGACCCAAGCTATTTACTGGGGGTCAATCATGATGTTATAAGACTAAATACAGAGAATCATAATTTTCCTTAATTATTTAGTATTTATTTTAATTTCTCCAAACATTTGCCAAGTAGGAAAATGAACATGAAGTGTAAGTAAATCTTAAGATATGGCTCTCCAAAAATTATGATAAATCCAGAATGACTTAATAACATCAAAAACAGTATATCATATTTTTACAGTAAGAAATTGTCCTCTAATTTAATTATTTATCATCTATCCAAAATCATAGTTTTATGAAGAAACCACCAAAAGGATCATAAAATTATGGGAAAATTACCAAGCTCTTATATTTACCAGAAACGGCTACTGACTAAGTTTCCGATTTTAAGGAAATCATTTTCTCACCAAAATAAATATTTTAAGAAAACCTCAAATTAAATAAACTGTGAAGTAGCCTACTGATTTAAGTCTTCAAAAATTCTATAAAAATTCACAGAGGTTTCTAATGTTCTGAAATGTCCTATCACCAATTTGCACAATTTATCAAAGAGTATAGGCCCCTCAATTATTTTTCTTAAGCCTAAGACAAAATAAATGCCTTGTGAATGAAGTACTTGTTAAATCATTTCAATAATTACACAAAAATTACCATAGGTGTATATCATGATATTAAGGATACTACCAAAGTTTCATCATCATCCAAGACCATTTAAGCATGCAAATTTCTCTTATAAGGAATTTCTCTAAAGGGACTATGACCTAATTCAAAGGGAATAATTGCTCCTAAAATTCTTATAAAATTGACTAAGGCCTATTTACACCCTATGAACTTATCCACCAAGTTTCATAACCATCAAGGGAATTTTGACCACATGGCCTTCACAAGGTTCTAAATGCACACCTAGGAATAAAACTAGTGTTCTAGGGATTAATCACCTCTACACCACCCCAAACCACTCATGGGGATACTTAAGGTGATCCTAAACCAGTGGACAAGGTTCCATCTCATGGTGAGGAGATTTGACCACAATACCCCAAGATAAACATCATGCCATAATTTTGACCTAATTAGACCCAACTTAGGTTAACCAATTTCCAAACTAAATCAGTCCCAATTGGGCTGAAAGTCTTACCAGGGTCATGTGATGACCCTAAGAAGTATCCACCAAAATTTGGAGGGCATTGGAGGTTATTTGACCCAATAATTAATTATTATATGATTTATGAAATTATTACAAAAACCTTAGAAAAATGTTCTCCTAAAATTTCCATCTTTGGATATGATGTGTGTGTAGGTATAAGTAGACTATTTTTCAAATCTCAAGTCCATATCATTTCTCAATCAAAAGTTATTCAAGAAATGGTGGCTGTCCTACACTAGGGACCAGCCCCACCAAAATAGACTTACAGGGAGCTATAGAACTCCTTTTGGGGTGAAATTAATTTTAAAATTAACTAGACTCCAAGGGATACAACTTTGGTGTTGACCACTTTTTCTGTAGAGGGGCCTAAGTATTTTCTATAATTAAATCTAGGTACAGCAATACTTGTGACAGAAAATAAAAATATCAATTAAACTAATTACCAGATCTGTGCACAGATCTTAAAGCAAAATCGTGGGGCAACTGGTCATCTTCCTCCTCCAGCCAAGGGTGGAGATTTACCCGACATGTTGCCTATCTACCATGGTTTTCCCGACCACCCACGCCCCTCCCCGGCCGGCCAATGCCACCACCACCTTCCTTGAGGTGGTGGTCGGCGATAGGAGGTGTTGGCCGGCCGGTGGTGGCCGGAACCGGTGGTTTTGGCAAGAAGAAAATCTCCAATAAAAGGAGATTTTGGCCATGAAGATGGAGGACCAATTGGCCCCAATCCTTGCCGATTTATGAAGTAGATCTACCCACTAGAGAAGAGGAGAAGAACCAGACCTGTATGGAGGGTTGATTCCTTGCCGATTGGCCCATCACCATGGCCGACCTTGGAGCTTGGAAGCCATGCCGATCCGAGCCTCCACTGCACGGTTTTCTATGGAAGAAGGGGGTTTCATTCCTCTCACTCCTTTGAAGGTGTTAAAGGCATCAATTGGGAGAGGGGGAGGTTACAACCTTGAAAACCATTAATGGCCATGAAAGTTATTTTCGGCCACCATCAAAATCCTCCAAATTCAGCCCCCTTGTGGCCGGCCCAGGCTATTAAACTTCTCCAAATCAATGAGGGGGGAAGAACCAGGCCATGGGAGGTGAAGAGAGGAGGCCTTTGGCCTCCCAAGCCATGAATGGCCATTACTCCTCTCTTTCTCTCACCTCCATTTTTGGGGAAAATGGGGTTATCTCTCTCCTGGCCGAATTTCTTGAAATTGAAAGGCCAATTCAGTAATTCCCAAGCCCATTAGGTGGTGTACCACCTTAATTGAGTCTAGTCCACGAGGATTGGGCTTGATTTGGGCAAAATAGGTCATTTTGACCTAAATTTAGGGTGAAGTTGACTTTGGTCAATTTGACCATTTGGGTTGACCCCAATGGGTGGATAGTGACTCATTGGCCTCCCCTAAGGGTTAGGAAGGTTTAGGTAGAGTCAATTTGACAAGGTGAGGGTTAATTGACCCTTAATAGTCTACTTTGACCAATTTGGGGTTAAGGTTGACTTTGGTCAATTTGGCCTCTTTGGTTGACCCCAATGGGTCCTTAGTGCTCTAAGGGGACCCCTAAATGGTTAGGTATGCTATGGTGGGGTCAAAGGGTCAAGGTGAGGCCCTAAAGTCTAACCCTAAGCTTGGTAACTAGAAATTGCTATTTGCAGACCACTTGGGTTTTCTCCTTCTCACCTTTGTTCACAAGGTCTTGAGCTCTTCCTATGGTTTTGTCATGACCTAGTCATGACAAAACTAACTTAGGGGTCTAGCTGTTTGGGGGATATTACAAATCCCAATAAACAAAAAATAATAATTTCGTCCTCGAAATTCAGGTTACGCTTGTGGGGTTTTCACCGAGAGTGACTGAACGTAACATCCCCTAAGAATTGAAGTTATTCCTGACTCGAAGAGCACCGACTATCTCTGCTACATCAGTTCTAAAGGCTCCCTGATAAGTTTCTCCCGTCCATGATTTCTCCATAGGACCTTGATCAGCGGGACCTTCTTGTTCTGCAATATCCGCATCTTCGTGCCATCTAACCGGACCGGCTCTAGGTGAATCAATCAACTGTGGACTACCGGGCCATCTATAGTAGAAATTTGCTACTCCGGCCGTAGTAGAGCTCTCCTAAAGGAGGAGGCATGGAAGACGTCGTGCAATTCCGCCATCTCCGGTGGCAACTCTAGTCTATAAGCCAACGGGCTGATCCACTCCAGGATCCTGTGGAGCCCCATTTATTTCAGACTGAGCTTCTTCCGCCTGCGAACCCGCAAGACTTCCTGCATCGGATGTATCTGTTGGATCACCCAGTCTCCAACCTGGAACTCTACTTGACGATACCACACATCGTAATACCTGACCTGGCTGCTCTGGGCCCCAGCATCCTAACTCGAATCAGCCGAACCTGGGTATCTATGTCCTTCACAAATTCAGAGCCGAGTCTCCTTAAATCCTCATCCTAGGTCCAAGATGGTGGAATCCTGCGCCTCCGTCCCTCTGAGGGTGGAAAGCTGTGTTGACGTCAACCAAGAGCCCAGATAAGCCTAGACTGATCTTCACTCTTTGGACGTACACCGTCCAACCTGATTCGACACGATCGTCCTGGTCACACTACGAAAACAGACAAACTGCTCAACAAATCCCACCAAACACCAACGGGAGCGTCCTTCCAGCCTGGGGTGACCCTAGCTACCTTGGTCAGTTTATCCTCGATGTTCCAAATAAACTTGTGCCCGGAGTGGGGATGTGGTAACTTATGTATGAAATTCATAATTATGTCCTCAAACTTCCACTCTAACCCAGGCCGTGACTGTGGTAGTTCTCCAAAGACTTTTGCACTTATCCTTCACCGTGCATCACAAAACTTATGACGTCTTTCTTTATTTCGGGAAACTACATGGTCTGGAAAACACCATTTCTTTGGTGACTAAAGTTATTGTTTGTAAGGGTAGACAACGCCTCTAAAAAGTTTTCTCTACACGCTCTGATTCTTATTTCTTCACGTACGTCCGAGTACTCAAACAACTCAACTCTACAACTTATCCAGTTCTTACCATTGATGGAACTGATCAGATCGTCAAGCGTCCCAATTATCCTCAAAATTTACGGGGTGCACTTGTGAATCATATGAACATATGTTAACCAACCAACACTAGTATCAATGTTTGAAGATGACTCCCAATCACTTTCTATGTGGAGTTTGATTCATAAGGTATACAGGTAAAATCTTTTGAAACCTTAAGATTTTTCACAAGTCAATTTCATCACGAAAATATCATCACGTTTATTTCACCAAAATCCTATCACTTCCACATATGCTAGTCTTGATCACTTTCGGATGATCCAAAGTAAGATAAACTTAGATCGTTCTTATCATAGTAAACTCAAACACTATATTCTAATTCCAAATAGTCATCGTCTAAGATCTTTGGTTATTCATCATCATAGCTCCCAAGGTATAGGGGTATTATTGTAGTTAAAATTTTCAACCATGACAGGGCGTGATTTTTAACAAATCATAAATTGATCACTTCTGAATGCCCCAAACTACCAGAACTTTCAAATATAACTAAAGCTTGCACGACCTAATTTCAGTTCCCAACTTCCAGAAAGGCATATGCATCCCTAAGTGACTAAACCTAGCAACTTTACATTTCCAATGATTCAACTAAGGTCAAGTTGTTGTTCGATCAATGATGTCTATCCATTGCCCTAGTAATACTATAGATCATTATTCCGAACATACTGTTACACCATCTCATCTTTGTCCAAGTAACATTGAATAAGATCGACTTTAAAGTCATTACTCCCGACATAGGAATTGCTAAATTAGATCTAAGGGGCACCCAAGTCAGTAACCAATTCGCCCAATAAACAAACGGTAAGCACCAATAAACAAAAGATAAGCCTCTATCTATTTTTGGGCTAAGTATCTTCAATATCACCATGTTATACTCGTCCCAAGTATGCAAGCAATTCTTAGGGCACACAACCTTAGGCTTGGGTTCTATCTTGAAACTTGATAATTCACTCCATTCTTCAGACTCTTCAGGGTACCTTCTACGACAACCTTATCAAGGTCAATATGTCACCCAATCCCAAACGGGTCCCTCTTGAACTTCAATTCTCATCCGACCCTCGGTGTTTGTCATGGTGGTTGTCTTAATGTAATCCTGTCACCGGTACGAGGGTTGAATCTACGAGTCTCATACCATTCTGCTTATGTGTCAACTCTCTTTCTCTAGCCTCTTTGGGGTATCCTCGTACCTTCACCAAAAGTTATACCTACGGTCTATTTCAGACTAGGTCATGGTATAAATTGTCATGGTAAGTCACGTGTCCTAGTGGAGTTTAAATCTAACTCGTTGACTAAAGGACTATCTAAAGAGATCTTTGCAGTCGGAGGTATTCCCTGCTGGGGGCAGGGTTTGTCGCAGGATACAAAGAAAATTTGGCACTCGTAAGGAGATTTTGGCTAAAAAGATTAAGTTAAAAGTGGACTTTTCCATGTGAGTTCCCATATGGGCACACCACTGCTTCCGCTGCTAGTTTGTCCTCAAACTAAGCTCGCGCGGGGTGGCCCAGGGTTTGTGGACTTCTTTTCTTCGGATCGAGGTTTCCTCTGATACCACTTGTAAGACCCCTTTTTTTCTTTCCAAACACCGAGTCTTAGGCCCAGAACCGCCGCTTTGCGGTGACACCTTCACTCGGGAAGGTCACCACCACAAAACACCGATCCTGCCGACCAAATCGATCACAAAGAAAAGTGCATTAAAGCAGACAAGTCCATAGAATCAACATGAAAAATATAAAAATGTCCACATGAAAAATTGAATAAAAAGATAACAAGGGTTACAATAATAAAGGGCTCATGCCATGTACATCATATCCTCACTACAAGATCACTCGCGGAAGCTAACTCCTAATCACTCACTGATCTTGAATCATGTGCTCCTGTACTGCACCGGTCTGCCTCCGTCTGCATCGGCCTCTGGTGTTGCTGCGTCTCCTTGATCCCCTAAAATGATATGGTCCACCGACCGTTAGTCAAAAAGACTAATCCTTATGTTCCCCACCCCACCCCCAATGGCTCCTAGGCACCGTGCGGGAGGGATGAAGCAGAGGACAACAAGGGGTATAATCAAAGAGCAGGTGACAGTGGTACAGGAAATATTTCTACACTACACATGTGTATATATAACTGAAGCAGTAAAAGAGCATAGTAAAAGCGGGTAAAGAATAAGTAAAGTGCAGTAAGTAAAGACAATAGCAATAGAAAAGTAATCATTGATTTATAGGAATGCCCATACAAACCTATAGACCAAGGGGTCGTTTAGCAAGGCCTATCGTATAAGAAGTCCCATAACCGACTTATACGATAGGGGTAAGGGTTGAAATGCAATGTTTATGTTATGACATGCAAGGTATGCTGTTATGCTATGTTCATACAAGTGCAACTCACCCACTTTGACTCTATGCGCATAGACCTTTAGTTCCCCCTTTTTAGAGCTAGCTAGACTCCCAGGATACTCCTATAGTGGCAAACGGAAGCGGTGGGTTGGGCCTCGCCCACCTCTAGGTTGGTATTCACACTACCTAACCTAGACCTATCATACGCCTCAATGCAAAACCGCGGAGCATCTGCGTACTCTTACTGGCTGGACCACCAGACTTTTAAGGCTAAATGCAAATTCCACACTTGCCGAGTCAACGTATTGACGTCGGTGTGAACGACCGTCCAATATCGAAGACCCACCACCTTCATGCACATGCAACATGTTCTACTATATCCCGAGCCATAAAATCCCCGGGCTAACCTGCCCGTCATCATAACCTTCTGAGCCACCGGCTCGCCGGACCAACCCGTCCACACCAACAACATTACTGAGCCACAAGCTCACCAGACTAACTAGTCTGCTGCTACAACCACCGAGCCTACCGCTCGTACAACCAAACCAACTAACCTCCCGTAACTACGGGGTGTGAGTGTGCGTATTATTAAGTTAATCTTGTATATCAACTTATCCCTACAATTTACGGTTTATCTTGGACTTCCCGAGGATTACCCTGTAAGGGGCTCGCTACGGTACTAGGAACCACAATGGGATGACACCCCAAAGTTCCCTTTCTCAAGGCACTTAGTGTTGTTGGTATCTACCCATAAGATTACCCCTTCCTTGTTATTACACTTGTGTTAAACCTAAGTGCTTTATGACACGCTAGGGAAAAGACGATCCTTCGTCAATCCCAAGCACTACCTTACCCTTAACTCACCAAGCACTCTTAATACCTAACTCCTCTTTGGTGACCTCAATCTCTACATCCTGACCATGTACACCAATTACATGCCATTCTCACTTAGTAGGCCACTAGTTACCCAAGATCCACAGTTTTACTATACGCAGACCAAACTAACTATATGAAGCTCACAACTAGAGGCACTCTAAATATTCATCCAACTGACCCAAGATATTTACTAGTTATATATCATGTTGTTATAAGACTAAATCCAGAGAATCATAATTTTCCTTAATTATTTAGTATTTATTTTAATTTCTCCAAACATTTGCCAAGTAGGAAAATGAACATGAAGTGTAAGTAAATCTTAAGATATGGCTCTCCAAAAATTATGATAAATCCAGGATGACTTAATAACATCAAAAACAGTATATCATATTTTTACAGTAAGAAGTTGTCCTCTAATTTAATTATTTATCATCTATCCAAAATCATAGTTTTATGAAGAAACCACCAAAAGGATCAACATTAAAATTATGGGAAAATTACCAAGCTCTTATATTTACCAGAAAAGGCTACTGACTAAGTTTTAAATTTTAAGAAAATCAGTTTCTCACCAAAATAAATATTTTATGAAAACCTCAAATTAAATAAACTGTGAAGTAGCCTACTGATTTAAGTCTTCAAAAATTCTATAAAAATTCACAGAGGTTTTTAATGTTCAGAAATGTCCTATCACCAATTTGCACAATTTATCAAAGAGTATTGGCCCCTCAATTTTTTTTCTTAAGCCTAAGACAAAATAAATGCCTTGTGAATGAAGTACTTGTTAAATCATTTCAATAATTACACAAAAATTACCAGAGGTGTATATCATGATATTAAGGATACTACCAAAGTTTCATCATCATCCAAGACCATTTAAGCATGCAAATTTCTCTTACAAGGAATTTCTCTAAAGGGTCTATGACCTAATTCAAAGGGAATAATTGCTCCTAAAATTTTTATAAAATTGACTAAGGCCTATTTACACCCTATGAACTTATCCACCAAGTTTCATAACCATCAAGGGAATTTTGACCACATGGCCTTCACAAGGCTCTAAGTGCACATATAGGAATAAAACTAGTGTTCTAGGGCTTAATCACCTCTACACCACTCCAAACCACTCATGGGGATACTTTCAGGTGATTCTAAACTAGTGGACAAGGTTCCATCTCATGGTGAGGAGATTTGACCACAATACCCCAAGATAAACATCATGCCCTAATTTTGACCTAATTAGACCCAACTTAGGTTAACCAATTTCCAAACTAAATCAATCCCAATTGGGCTGAAAGATTTACCAGGGTCATGTGATGACCCTAAGAAGTACCCACCAAAATTTGGAGGTCATTTGACCCAATAATTAATTATTATATGATTTATGAAATTATTACAAAAACCTTAGAAAAATGTTATCCTAAAATTCCCATCTTTGGATATGATGTGTGTGTAGGTATAAGTAGAATATGTTTCAAATCTCAAGTCCATATCATTTCCCAATCAAAAGTTATTCAAGAAATGGTGGTTGTCCTACACTAGGTACCAGCCCCACCAAAATGGACCTACATGGAGCTACAGAACTCCTTTTGGGGTGAAATTAATTTTAAAATAAAGTAGACTCCAAGGGCTACAACTTTGGTGTTGACCACTTTTTCTGTAAAGGGGCCTAAGTATTTTCTATAATTAAATCTAGGTACAGCAATACTTGTGACAGAAAATACAAATATCAATTAAACTAATTACCAGATCTGTGCACAGATCTTAAAGCAAAATCGTGGGGCAGCTGGTCATCTTCCTCCTCCAGCCAAGGGTGGAGATTTACCCGACCTGTAGCCTATCTACCATGGTTTTCCCGACCACCCACGCCCTCCCCGGCCGGCCAATGCCACCACCACCTTCCTTGAGGTGGTGGCCGGCGATAGGAGGTGTTGGCCGGCCGGTGGTGGCCGGAACCGGTGGTTTTGGCAAGAAGAAAATCTCCAATAAAAGGAGATTTCGGCCATGAAGATGTAGGACCAATTGGCCCCAATCCTTGCCGATTTATGAAGTAGATCTACCCACTAGAGAAGAGGAGAAGAACCAGACCTGTATGGAGGGTTGATTCCTTGTCGATTGGCCCATCACCATGGCCGACCTTGGAGCTTGGAAGCCATGCCGATCCGAGCCTCCACTGCACGGTTTTCTCTGGAAGAAGGGGGATTTCATTCCTCTCACTCCTTTGAAGGTGTTAAAGGCATCAATTGGGAGAGGGGGAGGTTACAACCTTGAAAACCATTAATGACCATGAAAGTTATTTTCGGCCACCATGAAAATCCTCCAAACTCAGCCCCCTTGTGGCCGTCCCATGCTATTAAACTTCTCCAAATCAATGAGGGGGGAAGAACCAGGCCATGGGAGGTGAAGAGAGGAGGCCTTTGGCCTCCCAAGCCATGAATGGCCATTACTCCTCTCTTTCTCTCACCTCCATTTTTGGGGGAAATGGGGTTTTCTCTCTCCTGGCCGAATTTCTTGAAATTGAAAGGCCAATTCAGTAATTCCCAAGCCCATTAGGTGGTGGACCACCTTAATTGAGTCTAGTCCAAGAGGATTGGGCTTGATTTGGGCAAAATAGGCCATTTTGACATAAATTTAGGGTGAAGTTGACTTTGGTCAATTTGGCCTCTTTGGTTGACCCCAATGGGTCCTTAGTGCTCTAAGGGGACCCCTAAATGGTTAGGTATGCTATGATGGGGTCAAAGGGTCAAGGTGAGGCCCTAAAGTTTAACCCTAAGCTTGGTAACTGGAAATTGCTATTTGCAGACCACTTGGGTTTTCTCCTTCTCACCTATGTTCACAAGGTCTTGAGCTCTTCCTATGGTTTTGAGCTCTTCCTATGGTTTTGTCATGACCTAGTCATGACAAAACCAACTTAGGGGTCTAGCTGTTTGGGGATGTTACACCGTCCTCTAGTGCTGCTCCGTCTCCTCGGTCTCCTAAAATGATAAGGTCCACCGACCGTTAGTAAAAAAGACTAAGCCAATCCCCCACCCCTCCCCCGGTGACTCCTAGGCACCGTGCGGGAAGGATGAAGCGGAGGACATCAAGGGGTAAAAACAAACAGGTGACATGGCCTAGCTACAGGAATAACTACCGCTACAAAGATGTATATAAATAATTGAAGCAACAAATGAAGCATAGTAAGAGCAGGTAAAGAATAAATAAGGGAAGTATATAAAGACAAGTAAAAGAAATGAAACCATTGATTTATAGGAATGCCCATACAAACATATTAACCAATGGGTCGTTTAGCAGTGCCTATCGTATAAAAAGTCCCATAACCGATTTATACGATAGGGGTAGTGGTTGAAATGAAATGCTTATGCCATGACATGCAAGATTATGCAGTTTATGCTATGTTCACACAAGTACAACTCACACACTATGATTCTACGCGCACTGACCTTTAGTTCCACCTTTTTGGAGCTAGCAAAACTCCCAGGATACCCCCGTAGTGGCAAACGGAAGCGGTGGGATGGGTCTCGCCCACCTTTAGGTTGGTATCTGCACTACCTAACCTAGACCTATCGTGCGCCTCAATGCTAAAAACACAATAGTGGAACTCCTGCGTACTCTTGCTGGCCAGACCGCCAGACTTTTCTTGGTAAAGTGATTATCCACACTTACTGAGCCAAAGTATCGACGTTGCTGAGACAATTGTCAACACTAAAGACCCGCCACCTTATGCACATACATTCATGAGTTCTATTTAAAACCTGAGCCACATGCTCCCCGGACTAACCCGTCCGTCACAATAACCTTCCGAGCCACCGGCTCGCCGAACCAACCCGTTCGGATCTACAAACACCGAGTCTACTGCTCGGGTGACCAAACCAACTAATCACCAAAGGTAACAGGGGGCAAGTGTATGTATTAACTTGACAATCTTACCTACCAGTTTATTCCTGCAGTTTAGGGTTTATCTTGGACTTCCCGGGGTCTACCCTGTGAGGGGCTCGCAGCGGTACTAGGAGCTATGATGGGATGATAGCCCAAAGCTCCCTTTCTCAAGACACTTAGTGTTATTGGTATCTACCCATAAGAATACCCCTTTTATCATTTCACTTGAGGTAACCCTAAGTGCTTTAAGACACTCAAGGGAAAAGACGATCTTTCGTCAATCCCGAGTATAATCTTACCCTGGACTTACCAAACACACTTACCACCTAATATCCTTTTGGTGACCTTCAATCTCTTCAACCAGACCATGTACACCAACTAAATCCCATTTCCACTTAGTAGGCCACTAAATACTCAAGGTTCACAGTTTTACTATACGCATACCAAATGTGCTAAATGAACTACATAGGTAGAGGTACTCCAAGTAATCATCCACATGACTCAAGATTAATAATGGGAGTCTATGTTGATATTATGAGACTAAATTCAGAGGATCACATTTTTTCTTAATTATTTGGCATTTATTATAATTTCCCCAACATTGGCCAAGCATGAAATTGAACATGAAGTGTAAGATCTTCTAAAGATATGTCCCTCATAAAACTATGGCAAGTCTATTATATCAAAATAACAGTAAATACAGAATATCATAATTTTACAATAAGGAATTGTCCTTTATTAATAATATTAATATCTATCCAAAATTGAAGGTTAATGAAGGAACCATCAAAAATACTTATCCAAAAATTATGGAAAAAATACCAGATCTCTATAGTGGTTAGAAAAGCTTACTGACCGAGTTTCACAATTTATGGAAATCATTTTCTCACCTAAATAAATATTCCAAGTAAATCCTAATTTGAATATGTTGTGAAGTAGCCTACTGATAACAATCCCTAAAAATTTACAGAGCTTCCTAGTGCCCTGAAATGTCTTATCATCATGTTGCAAAATTTTCCAGAGAGTATTGGACCCTCAAATATTTTTCCTAAGCCTAAGACAAAATAAGTGCCTTGTGAATGAAGTACTGGTTAAATCATTTAATTAATTACACAAAAATTACCAGAGGTCTATTATATGATTATAAAGGCACTACCAATGTTTCATCATCATCCAAGACCATTTGAGGATGTAAATTTCTCTTATAAGGAATTTCCATAAAGGGGTTATGACCTATTTCAAAGGGGATAATTGCTCCTAAAATTCTTATAAAATTACCTACGGCCTATTTACACCCTATGAACTTATCCACCAAAATACATAACCATTCAAGGACATTTGACCCCATGTCCTTCACAAAACTCAAAGTGCAACCCTAGGGGTAAAGCTAGGGTTCTAGGGAATATCCACCCCACATCACCCCAAATCACTCAAGGAGGTGTTTTGGGTGATCCTAAACCTGTGGCCATGGTTTTAGATCATGTGATGAGATTTGACCACAATACCCCAAAATGAGCACCATACCCTATTTTGACCTAGTTTGACCAAACTTGGGTTAACAAATTACCCAACCAAATCAGTCCCAATTGGGTTGAAATTTTTACTAGGGTCATATAATAACCCTAAGAAGCACCCACCAAAATTTGGAGGGGGTTGGAGGTCATTAGACCTCATAATTAATTAACATATGAATTATGAAATTATTACAAAAACCTTAGAAAAATGTTCTCCTAAAATTCCCATCTTTGGATATGTTAAGGGGGTTGATACAAATAGCCTAGGTTTCAATTTTCATGCCCATAGAAATTCCCCATCAAGAGTTATTCAAGAAAAGATGGCTGCCCTACCCTAGGGACCAGTCCTACCAAAATGGCTCTACAGGGAGCTACATTTCTCTTATTGGGTTGAAACAAATTTTCTTTTTAACTACACACTCAAGGCTACAATATTGATGTTGGGCACTTTTCCATTAAAGGGGTTCTAGTATTTCTAACAATTAAAACAAAGCACAGCATAATAGGTGACAGAAATGCACATTACTTGGTTATTAAAATCATTTGGTCTGCGCTTAGCAGATCCCGTCAGATCGGACGGCTGTCCATCATCATCCCCAAGCATTGGACAGCCCACAGCAGCCCGTCCTGGGAGCCTTTGTTGGTTGATTTCCCGGCCACCCTCACCTCTCTCCGGCCGGCAAGTGCCACCACCACCTCCGTTGAGGTGGTGGTCGGCGATAGGAGGTCCCTTGCCGACCAGTGGTGGCCGGAGTAGGGGTTTTAGGGAGGGGAAAGAGGGCTCGAAACGAGCCCTTTTGGAAGCGCAATTTGAGCCCAATTGAGCTCGAATCAAGCCCCAAATCAGTCGAGGATCTAGCACTAGGAGAGGGGAAGCGGATCAGACCTGTATGGGGACCTCGTGTCGCGTATTCCGGTGAGTCACCATTGTCGGAGGTGGTGCTTTAGGCGCCATGTCGATCTGCACTTGGAGAGGTTGATTTCTTTAGAAAGGTGGGGGGTTTCATTCCTCTCTGACTTCTGAAGGTATTAATGAGTTGAATTGGAGGAGGGGAGGAGCCAAACCATCAATTGCCATTAATGGCCATGAAGTAGGGTTTCGGCCACCTTGATTTCCCTTGATTCAGCCCCTTGGTGAGCTGGAAAATGCTCTAAATTCCATGCAACTGCCAGGGTAGATGAATGTGTTAGTGTTTCCTGGGTGATCTGGAAGTGATCAAGCATCTTGTCTCACTTCCAACGCGATATGAGCCTATTGGGTCGCACATAAGAGTGTTGGAGAAGTTGGATGAAGAATTGTGTTGGCCTTACTCATATAGGATATGAGTGAAGGACCAATCCTACGACTTGTTGGAGTTGGGTCGAGTTAACTGAATGCTCCACAGGTATTGTGAATATTGCATGGAGTGTGTTAGGAAGTCTTCGAGACGGGTCATCTAGAATGTCTCGACGATGTTTACATCAAATCGTCGAATAATTGTTACTCGACGAATTTGATGTTACTCGACGAATTCATCGAACGAACAAACAATTCATCGACAAATTCATAGCTTGACGAATTCTTTGTGTGAAAGGTTCACTCGACGAATCAGTATGTAATTCGACGAATTCAATTTGTTACTCGACGAATTCGTCGAGTGAAATGTTCATCCGACGAATTCTGTTTACTCCTTTTTGGTCGTTGGTGTGCGGATAGCCTTTCTCTTCGACTGGGGTATAAATAGATCCCGATTTATGCCCTAAACATCGACCTTTTTTCTTTTGCGATCTGAGAGCGAGACGGAAGCGTTCCGCAAGGCTCTGACGAAAGAGTTCCGACCGGACGATCCCGCCACTGCCGCTGCCTCTCCCTGTCGTCGGACCTAGCAGTCTGTGGGAGACGTAAAGGGAAACTCTTCTCCTACCTGGTTCTTGTACGACAAGAAGCTAGGGTTCTTCAATGCTCGTGTGGACTTCCGTAGAGGCGACGATCTATTTCGACGCTTGGAACTCAACGACTGATCTCCAACTTTAGTCTTGGATCACCTTGGTTGAGTATTCACTCAATCCCCTACAGGTATTGCAATGTGTTGTTTTTCTTATTTCTTGATTCATGATATCGCAAGTTCCTTGAACTCTTTTGGGTTGTTCCTGTTTATTTCTTCCGCTGCGCATATTTTATATGTTGTTATCATTATGAATGGTATGTAGAAAACCCAATAGTGGTATCAGAGATAGGTTGTGATCCCATGCATAAGTGGAGTTGTTTTTGCGCTGCCCCTTGGACCCCGTTAGGGGCTCTGCCCCTAAGACCCCGCCAGGGGCGCGACCCCTTGGAACCCCACTGGGAACGCATGTGATTGCATTGCGATTTCATTGTTTCAAAAAAAATTTGTTTCTCCTTTGCAGTAACTGTCCCTCAAAATGATTTGTGAAATAAAGTGTCTTAGATTTGGAATCTGACATTGAGAGATGAGCTTGTCTACTGCATAAGTGGAGTTATTTTTGCCTGTGTCCAATGTATGTAAATCTGGAGATTTAGAAGTGTTCTAAGTCTTCAGATTTAGCCCCCTTTATCAAAGTGTTGATAATTCTTTTTTGTGCACATTGGGGATGTATTTGATTTGTAAATGTGCTCAGTGATTAAACGTTAATCACGATGAAATGTTCATCGTCTGTATCTTAAAATCCCTTAATTTAATATTAAACATTCGGATGCCTTCTGATGGATGACACTCTTCTTGCCTTGATCGATGAAGTGTGGGCTTGTCAAAGCAAGGTGCATTAATCTATCTTGGTAAGGGTGCGAGCGGATAATTGTGATATCCCACTGTCGACATCGGGTCTATCTTAACTAGGTGACCTCAAAGGTTGAGTGCCTAGAGGCATAGTGTTGGCATGCACCATATGATGGATGCGGATAAAGAGTAATTCACCAACCATACAAGAGTTGCATAGTGATGCAATTGGCAAGTGTTGTCTACCTAAATAGCTGCATCGTGAGAGAAACGCCAAAGCGGACTCATTGTGTTGGTGAAATACGGATCTTGTCCACTAAGAGAGTAGCTCGCATAAACTCTCCGAACCGATATTAAGGGTCATTGATTTGATTAAAATAGTGGGAGCCCTTTTAATAGAAGTCCTTATTAAAGTAAAGTGTATTTTGAAATATAGTACTGAATTGCAAATTTATTGTAGAATTTCCATGGCAAATACATCACACTCCACGTTGTCACTGAGAGCCATCCTTGAGAAGGACAAGGTTAATGGGAAGAAATTCCTCGACTGGTATAGGGACCTGAAAATTGTTCTCAGGCAAGAGCGCAAGCTCTATGTCTTGGAAGGGGAAGCCCCCACAGAGCCGACCGAAAATGCTCCGCGAGCAGGCAAAGATGCTTACAAGAAGTATCAGGATGATACCTTGGATGTGGAATGCCTCATGCTTGCTACCATGTCCTCTGAGCTTCAGAAGCAACACGAGAGCATGTGTGGTTATGAGATAATCGGGCACCTCAAGAAAATGATCGAGGGGAAAGCTCGACAAGAGAGGTTTGACATATCCAAGGCATTATTTCAGTGCAAAATGGGAGCTCGAGACTCAGTAGGGACTCACGTACTCAAAATGATTGGGTATATAGAGAACCTTGAAAAACTGGGTTTTCCTTTGAGCCAAGAGTTGGCCACAAATCTGATCCTGCAATCATTGTCGGACAGTTATGAGCAGTTCATCTTGAACTATAACATGAATGAAATAGAAAAGACACTGCCCGAGCTCCTTGGCATGTTGAGAACTACCGAGAACAACATGAAGAAGGCCAAGCCTGCCAGCCCCATACTGATGGTGCATAAGGGCAAGGGCAAGGCCAGGGGATCTAAGAAGACGAAGATTGGATCTAAGTCTCATCTTGATCCCAAGTCTTCTGCACTGAAAAGGGAAGGTATGGCGAAGGAAGGAAAATCTCACCACTGCGGTAAGGCAGGGCATTGGAGGAGGAACTGTACCCTCTATATTGAGGATATGCAGAAAAATAAGGGAAGTATGGCTTCCGCTTCAGGTATTTTTGTTATAGGAATAAATCTTTCTGCTCCTTCATCTTGGGTATTGGATACCGGATGTGGTTCTCACATTTGTACAAATTTGCAGGAACTGGGAAGGAGAAGAATGATGGGTAAAGGTGAGGTAGACCTGCGCATTGGAAATGGAGCAAGAGTTGCTGTCGTTGCTTGGTGTCTATCGTCTTTCTTTGCCCACTGAGCTTGTAATAGAATTAGATAACTGTTATTTCGTTCCATCCATAACTAGAAACATTATATCCATCTCATGTCTTGACATGAAAGGGTTTTCATTTATAATTAAGAACAATTGTTGTTCAATTTATATGAATGATGTTTGTTTTGGTGTAGCCCAATTATTTAATGGTTTATATGTTTTGAACTTAGACCATCCGATCTATAATGTATAAAATAATAAAAGACTAAGAACAAATGACTCGAATCCTACATACCTTTGGCATTGTCATTTGGGCCATATAAATGAGAAACGCATATCCAAGCTCCATAGAGATGGACTACTGGACTCATTTGATTATGAATCTTTTGAGAGATGCGAGTCTTGCTTATTAGGCAAAATGACTTAAGCCCCTTTAACTGGTCATACTGAGAGGGCAGTTGATCTCTTGGGTGTCATGCATAGTGATGTGTGCGGACCCATGAGTTCTATGGCTAGAGGTGGGTTCCACTACTTCATTGCATTTACTGATGATTTCAGTAGATACGAATACGTGTTTCTTATGAAGAACAAATCCGAGACCTTTGAAAAGTTCAAAGAGTTCAAGAATGAAGTGGAGAACCAACTGGGAAAAAGAATAAAAGCACTCCGATCTGATCGAGGTGGCGAATATTTGAGTCAGGAGTTCCGTGATCATCAGAAAAAGTGTGGTATTGTATCACAGCTCACCCCACCTAGAACACCGCAACATAATGGTGTCTCTGAGCGGAGGAATCGTACTTTATTAGACATGGTACGGTCGATGATGAGTCATGCAGATCTACCCGTTTCCTTTTGGGGTTTTGCTCTAGAGACTGCTGCTTTTACACTAAATCGCGTTCCGACAAAACGGTTCAAAAGAAACCATATGAGATATGGACTGGGAAGCGTCCTAGTATGTCTTTCATTAAGATTTGGGGCTGTGAGGCATACGTACGACGTCAAGTGTCTGACAAGCTAGAACCCAAATCAGATAAATGTTATCTTGTGGGATATCCTAAGGAAACTTAAGGGTATTACTTCTACCATCGTTCCGAGGGCAAAGTGTTTGTCGCTTGGAGTGGTGTTTTTCTAGAGAAAGAGTTTCTATCTAGAGAAAATACCAAGGTAGAACTTGAAGAGGTTCAAGAACCACAAACAGTGAATGAACGTGAATTGAAACCTGAGCAAGGACTACAATCTGTTGTAGCTGGAGAATCTGCTCAAGAAACACAAGTCCTACGTATATCTGGTAGACCTAG
Source organism: Dactylorhiza incarnata (assembly GCA_033032865.1). NCBI lineage: Eukaryota > Viridiplantae > Streptophyta > Magnoliopsida > Asparagales > Orchidaceae > Dactylorhiza > Dactylorhiza incarnata. The sequence continues at coordinate 2,959,076 of JAWHQI010000095.1, read as the reverse complement.
AGTTGAGCCTAAGAGATATGGATTTATCATGACTCAAATAGGTAATGTGTTGCTTATGGATCATGATGATGAACCAGCGACCTACCAAGAGGCTATGAATATACTAGACTCCGAGAAGTGGCTTGAGGCCATGAAATCTGAAATGGACTCCATGTATACAAACCAAGTTTGGACCTTGGTGGAACCACCTGAAGGGGTACGACCCATAGGGTGCAAGTGGGTCTTCAAGAAGAAGACCGACATGGATGGGAATGTACAGACATTCAAAGGGCGGCAAGTGGCTAAAGGTTTTAGGCAAATTCATGGTGTTGACTATGATGAGACATTTTCCCCTGTTGCTATGGTCAAGTCCATCAGAATTCTACTTGTTATTGCTGCGTATTATGACTACGAGATCTGGCAAATGGATGCCAAAACGGCTTTCCTTAACGGAAACCTCTTTGAGGAAGTGTATATGACACAACCCGAGGGTTTTGTATCTACAAGTGAAGCCACTAAAATATATAAGTTGAATCGATCCATTTATGGATTGAAACAAGCTTCTCGAAGTTGGAATCTGCATTTTGATGAGAAGATCAAAGAGTTTGGTTTCATCAAAAATGAAGATGAGCCTTGTGTTTACAAAAGGATTAGTGGGAGCATCGTCATTTTCTTGATACCGTATGTGGATGACATACTGCTGATCGGGAATGACATTCCGACCCTGCAAGCTGTTAAGAACAGGCTAGGGGATTGCTTTTCTATGAAAGACTTGGGTGAAGCGACTTACATACTTAGTATTAAGATCTATAGAGATAGATCGAAGAAGTTGCTGGGTTTGACCCAGAGTACGTACATTGATAAGGTTTTGAAATGGTTCAACATGCTTGAGTCCAAGAAGGGATTCTCACCCATGTCTCATGGTGTGAGTCTCTCTAAGGACCAATGTCCTAAATCTTTGGAAGATAAGGACCGCATGAAGTTGATTCCATATGCCTCGGCAATTGGATCAATCATGTATGAAATATTGTGTACTCAACCCGATGTCTCATATGCTTTGAGCATGACGAGCATGTATCAGTCTGATCCTGGTGATGGTCACTGGATAGCAGTCAAGAATATCCTAAAGTACTTAAGAAGGACTAAAGATACGTTCTTGGTATTTGGTGGAGAGGAAGAGCTCGTTGAAAGTGGTTACATGGATGCTAGCTTCCAAACTGATAAGGACGATTCAAAGTCCCAGTCAGGTTTTGTATTCTGCCTTAATGGAGGAGTTGGAAGAGTTCCAAGCAAGAGACAGTTGCCGACTCTACAACAGAAGCTGAGTATATTGCTGCCGCAAATGCGGTAAAGGAGGCTGTGTGGATTAGGAAATTCATCGGCGAGCTAGATGTAGTTCCTAGCATTGTTGATCCCGTAGTTCTCTACTGTGACAACAACGGTGCAATTGCCCAAACTAAGGAACCTAGATCTCATCAGCCCTCCAAGCACATACTTCGGCGGTTCCATCTTATTTGAGAGATTGTCGATCGAGGAGATGTGAGCATTTGCAGAGTACCGACTGAAGATAACATAACAGATCCTATTACAAAGCCTCTTGCACAAAGGAAGCATGATGGTCATGTTAGATCAATGGGTATTAGATACCTGAATGATCATCTTTAGTGGGAGCCTTGTGAATTACTTGTTTGGTGGTTATTTATTCATTTGATGAATTGTGCTATGTACTATGTACTTCATTTTATACTTTATGGCAAGTTCTTTTATTATGTCAACTGTTTCTATATGATAGATTAATTAACATAATGAATGCCCTTAGAATGTTTGCTTCCATAGGAATTCAAGTGCGTGACTTGAATGTGAGGGCATATGTTTAAATGAAGCTTGATTCTTAAATGGTCCCTAGTTGAGGTATCATCCTAGAAATTAGGGCGAGGATGAAACCATAGACTAGAATGGCGTTGACTGATGATCGGTTCTCACAGTTCATGATATTGTGATATCAAGTCATCACATGGGTACTTGTTAGGAACAAGTTATACTTGACAGACCCACCGTGAGGCTACTTTGTGGATTGTTATATGAACGTGTCACAAGTAGCTCTCAAGTGACAATGGTGTTTGTGGTCCTTTGACCTGAAGTCACAACATTCATCAAGTGATGAAGAGCGCACTTTGATGCCATCTAAAGTCTTCCTTGAGAAAGGTTGATGAAAAGGGTGGTTATTGGGTATGTTACGAATCATTTGGGTGTTTGTGTGTAGACAGAAATGGAATTTGTCCACCTATATGACAGGAGTTGCATCTATGGGCCTCTTGATGGAATGAGACTGAGAAATGCATGGCCATGCTTGGTTGAGTCAATATATGATATTGAGCTAACCAATTTCCGACAGTCTATTCTAGATCAAGAAACTAGGATTGAACATTTATGATGGTGACACAGTCCATTTCTCTAGTTCTATCCGGATGTAAGGGACAAAGGGACATGATAGCACTGATATATTAGTCAAAACAGGCTTGTTGAGTTATGAACTCTTATCGCTTGGGTAGCAATGATGTATTGCTAGATGTCGCTCATTGTTTGTGAGACTTTTGTTTGATACGTTCAAGATCAAGTGGGAGACTGTTGGTGTTTCCTGGATGATCTGGAAGTGATCAAGCATCTTGTCTCACTGCCAACGCGATATGAGCCTATGAGGTCGCACATAAGAGTGTTGGAGAAGTTGGATGAAGAATTGTGTTGGCCTTACTCATATAGGATATGAGTGAAGGACCAATCCTATGACTTATTGGAGTTGGGTCGAGTTAACTGAATGCTCCACAGGTATTGTGAATATTGCATGGAGCGTGTTAGGAAGTCTTCGAGACAGGTCGTCGAGAATGTCTCGATGATGTTTACATCAAATCGTCGAATAATTGTTACTCGACGAATTTGATGTTACTCGACGAATTCGTCGAACGAACAAACAATTCATCGACGAATTCATAGCTCGATGAATTCATCGTGTGAAAGGTTCATTCGACGAATCAGTATGTTATTCAATTACTTGATGAATTCGTCGAGTGAAATGTTCATCCAACGAATTCTGTTTACTCCTTTTTGGTCGTTGGTGTGCAGATAGCCTTTCTCTTCGGCTGGGGTATAAATATATCCCAATTTATGCCCTAAACATCGACCTTTTTCTTTTGTGATCCGAGAGAGAGACGGAAGCGTTCCGCAAGGATCCGATGGAAGAGTTTCGACCGGACGATCCCGCCACCGCCGCCTCCTCTCCTTGTCGTCGGACCAAGCAGTCTGTGGGAGACGTAGAGGGCAACTCTTCTCCGACCTAGTTCTTGTACGATAAGAAGCTAGGGTTCTTCAACGCTCGCGTGGACTTCCGTAGAGGTGGCGATCTATTTCGATGCTTGGAACTCAACGATTGATCTCTGACTTTAGTCTTGCAGCACCTTGGTTGAGTATTCACTCAATCCCCTTCAGGTATTGCAATGTGTTATTTTTCTTATTTCTTGATTCAAGAAATCGCAAGTTCCTTGAACTCTTTTGGGTTGTTCCTATTTATTTCTTCTGCAGTGCATATTTTATATGCTATTATCATTATGAATGGTATGTAGAAAACCCAACAGAATGCTCATCAATTGGGGGATGATTGATGGGTCAATTGCATTCATCCACCATGAATGTTCATCCTCTCTCTTTCTAATTTGGGGGAAAACTTCTCCTTCTCTCTCCTAGTCATCATCTACAGAATTTCAGTTGCAAATTGAGTAATTCTCAACCCCATGGGTTAGTGGGCCACTTCAGTTTGGTCTAGCCCAAGTGGGTTGGGTTTGATTTGGGCAAAATATGGATTTTGACCTAAAATTAGGGTTGAGTTGACTTTGGTCAAATTGACCACTTGGGTTGACCACAATGGGTTGGTAGTGACCCCTTGGAATCTCTTAAGGGTTAGGAAGGTCTAGGTAGTGTCAATTTGGTAAGGTGATGGTGAATTGCCCCTTAATAGGGCACTTTTGACCAAATTAGGGATATGGTTGACTTAGGTTAAATTGGCCAAATTGGAGGTCCCATGATGGGGCTTTTTGGTCCATTCGGTCCCTAGTATCCTCGTAAAGGTAGGTGTAAGGTCAATTTGACATGGTGGAGGCCAATTGGTCCTAATTAAGCTACTTTGACCAATCTAGGGTTAGGGTTGACTTTGGTCAAATTGACCTCTTTGGTTGACCCCAATGGGTCCCTGGTGCTCCAAGGAGATCCCTAATGGATTAGGGATGCTATGGTGGGATCAAGGTTCAAGGTGAGTCCCTAAAGTCCAATCCTAGGCTTAGTTTCTGAAAACTGCTATTTGCAGACCACTTGGGTTTTCTCCTTCTCACCTAAGCTCACATGATCTTAAGCTCTTCCTATGGTTTTGTCATGACCTAGTCATGACAAAACCATCTTAGGGGTCTAGTCGTTTGAGGGATGTTACACACCAACACACAGGTTAGTCGCCACTACAATATGCTGATCCTGCCGGCTAATATAAACATCCCAGGCCAACCATAAAAAAAGAAGCAAATGAATGTCCACAAGTCCACATCATACATAATATATTATCCAAACAATAAATGTCCACAAATGAGATACAATATTAAAAAGGGGCTTAATCCCAGTACATCAAATCTCCAAAAATAGTCTCACGGAAGCAACTAAACTCTCACACTCACATCCATCCGAGGGAGTGTCGTGGAACGCCGTATCATCTCCTTAAATCCTGCCATCCGGGACTGCTACTCTTCTTGGACATACTGTTGCTGCTCCATCTCTATTTGCTCCTTATTATTAAGGACACATCCGACAATTAGTTAAAAAGATTAAGCGGTTTTGTCCACCCCTCCCCCCACGACTCATAGGCAACGAGCAGGAGAATGGAAAAGGAAGGACAACATATATATATATATATATATCAAGCAAGTGATATGGATCTATCTAACATAGTAGAGTATAGTAATGTATAACAAAACTAGCAATTCTACCATATACGGTACTGTAAAGTAAGAGCAGCAAATAAAGAGCAATACGTAAATGCCATGCAGTAATAAATAAGGTAAAACAACTACAATCATCAGAAAGAAGTAACTTAACTTATATGAATGCTTATACAAACTTATAAGTTAAGGTTCGGGTTATATAAATAACTCATCATATAAAAGAGCTCATACTAATTTATATGATAAAGATCTTATTGTATGCAATGATGAGTATATTATGCAATGCAATGCTATAAGTTCACACATGTGTAACTCACCCACATGACTCTATGCGCATTGATCTTCTCCTTCCCATTTTTCGGAGGTAGCTAACCTATCAGGCACCTCCCATCGTGGTCAAACGGAGACAGTGGAGCGGGGGTCTCCACTACTAGGTGGGTATGCACACTACCAGACCTAGGCCTTACGTACTGTAACGACCTGACGCAAGCCCCACACCATGCCTGATGCGGGAACCATCACCATTCTGCCGTCGTCAGGGGCTGCAGCCCCGGTGTAACATCCCCCAGACAGCTAGACCCCTAAGATGGTTTTGTCATGACAAAACCATAGGAAGAACCCAAGGCCTTGTGAATTGAGGTGAGAAGAAGAAAACCACCTTGGTCTGCAAATAGCAATTTCTAGTGACCTAGCTTAGGGTTGGATTTTAGGGCCTCATCTTAACCATTTGGCCCCACCATAGTATCCCTAACCCTTTAGGGGTCCCCTTAGGGCACCAAGGGCACATTGGGGTCAACCAAAGAGGCCAAATTGACCAAAGTCAACCCTAACCCTAAATTGGTCAAAGTAGCCTAATTAGGGTCAATTAACCCTCACCATGCCAAATTGACCACTCATCTAGGTCTAGAATATCATGAGAGACCTAGTGGACCTAAAAGCCCCATCATGGGACCCCCAATGGTGCAAATTGACCAAAATGCCCCTTTAGGTCAAAAATGGCAATTCTTCACAAGAACCCTAATTGACCATCACCATAATAAGTTGACCTTACCCATAGTGTTATCCTATCATAGGGGACCCAGTGGACCAAAAAGCCCCTTGACTGGGTCAACCCTAGGGCTCAATTTGACCAAAGTCAACTTAGCCTGTTTTGGTCAAATCAACTTAAATTGGGTCAACTAAGACTCATGTGACCAAATTGACCCCACCAATAGTTTCTAAACTTAATTTGGAATCCAATGGACCCAAAAGCCCCATCCTAGGGTCACCCAATTGACCAATTTGACCAAAAGTCAAAATTGCCCAATTTAGGTCAAATCTCTTAAACCTAGCCCAATCCCTTTGGGTCAAGCCCAAATTGACCTCTTGACCAGCACCCTTGACTGTTAATTAACCCAGGAGAGAGAAGAAATTCGGCCATGTTGAGTAGGAGAGAGAAAAGCCCAAGTTTAATGGAGAGAGAAGGGGCATTCATGGAGATTGAATGCTTTGACTCCTCATTCCTCCCCCCAAGTGATGATCCTTCATCTCCTCTAGGGGAGAGGAGGAGTTTCCAACAGTTTCCAAGGCTGAAGGGGGGGCTGATTAAGAGAGGAATTGGAGGTGGCCGAAATCACCTTTAATGGTGAAAATGGCATTGAAGCCATGACCCTTCCTCTCCTCAAATTGAAGCCTTTAAAAGCTTCACCGGGCAGAGAGGAACGTTTCCCCCCACTTACCTGAAGGATCCGGGCAACTTGATGTGGAGGATGCACAACTCGCAAACCATGGAGGTCGGCCATGGCTTTCCCACTTCCGGCAAGGCATCAAGCCCCAAACAAGGTCCGATCCTCCTCCTCCTTACTTGTGCTAGCATGCTAGATCAAATTAGGTGAGAAATCGGGCTCAAAAGAGCCCGATCGGAGAGTTAAAAATTCAGTTTTTCCATTAAAAACCATGACTCGAGTTCGCCGGAATCCGCCCCTCCGGCGGCCGTGCCGCCCCCGGCGATAGCCACCACCTCAACGAAGGTGGTGGTGGTGGTGGCCGGCCAGGGAGGTGGCTGTGGTGGCCGGAAAATGGCCTGGAAATAGCTCCAGGTCGGGCTAATCACGTGCCTTGGCTGGAGCTTGAAGATGAGCAGCAGCCACCTGATCTGCTTTGAGATTCGTGCTCCTCCTTAATGTTAATTCTTATTTCTGTGATTAAAACTGCAGCCTCTTAATAAATCTGGGAAAAATAGTTAGAGGCCGATTCAGAAAAAGTGGTCAACATAGAAAATGTAGCCCTTGATGTCTAGTTTAATACAAAATTGAAATCACTCAATTTGGAGTCCTGGTTAGGGCACAGCACTCATTTTTGTGGGGACTGTCCTTATGGCTATCCAGAACTTGTTTTTGATGCCCACACCAAACTAGAACTCCAAATGACTTGATTTTTGGGGTGTAGTCTAGTCTAGTGCATACCTAGGTCATGTCCAAAGATCACAAGGATTGGAGAAGTTTTCTTCTTAATTTTTGGGAAAGACCAATAACCCTAGTTTAACCTAATTAGGTGCCCTAAACACCTCAAAACCCTTCCAAACTTGGATGGGTGGTCCTAGGGGGTATGTATAGGCCCTGGTTAAAATATCATGATTTATGGAGTTGTTTTGGTAGGGTATACCACCAAAATAATCTTGGGTTCCCTAGGTGTAGGCAAAACTTTGGGTGAGTGCCCCCACTCTTCCACAAGGTCTTTTGGCTCCATATTTGGGGTGCACCTCACCCTCCCCCATGCCAACCTCTGGTCCAAGTTTGGTGGCCATTGGAGGGGTTTTGCCCTAGTAAATCAAAAAGGGGCTAAATTGCTATTTGCACCCCAAATAGGTACCCATTGGAATTCCACTCCCCACCAAATGTTGGTAGGATCTTGGGTGGTCTTACACTGACCCATGGTCAGTATAGTGAGTAGTATGGACTTGGGCAAGGTAGGGAGACCTTTGAGTCTAGTTTCTCTTAAAGGTTATGTTTAGGGTAAAGGTAAACCTAAGCTAGTTTTGGGGTGTGGAGGGGTTTCCTCCCACTGATTGTTTGGGTAACTTTGGTCACTGCCTAGGAAGGTAGGAGACACCCCAAGGAGTAGCTTTGGATGAGTTAGGGCTTAGTGTGCCCTTAAGCCCTAATGGTGAGGTGTATGGAACCATTTAGGGTTTGTGAAGGATGTAGGAGTAAATGTCCATGGAGAGAAGTGCAATGGCCCTCTCTGAGTTCTAAGAGTGTTATAATACCCTCACAAGAGGTTTGAGTGGATTTGGAGAAGTTTAAACCCTAACCCTAGGCTAAACCCTAATGGGGTGCAATTAGAGGTCAATGAAGGGAGTGGGGTCAAACATTATTGGTTTGACCTAAGATTTTGTATGGTAGGTCCTAGTGACCAGAGGAGCCTCCCTTGTGAATTTTGAAGAGGTTTGGAGTTGTCAAACCTAGGTAATAAATCCTTGGGTAGATTTGTAAATAATTAGGGTTTTGGGTTTTAGGGAGAAATATTACTTATTGATTTACCATCTTCTGTCATAAACTTATTTTTAATGTTATAAATCTCTGGAAGATTTGGTTAGACCAGGAGAAAAACTTTTGGAGGTCCAAATTGTAATATTTCACATTGTTGGCAATTTTTGGGATGATTGAATTTAGGGTGTTAGATCTCTGTAATGACATGAAACTTTGCTGGTTGTATTTTCATACCAATATGTACCCACTGTAATTTTCTCATAATTTATGGATCAATATTTTTGGTATCTCTAGTTCATTTTGGAATTAATTACAAATATATCCATTGAGGAAATTACAAATGTAACCTCTGTTTTATGTGTTCAAACTTGGTAGACCTGAATATTTTAGTATGATTCATCACTGTATGAATTTGCATAAGATTGGGAGTCCATATGAGGGTACCTCCTTTGGAATTTATTGGTAATAAATGAGTTTTGGAATTTTTAAAAATAGTAAATCTTGCAGTATTTCCCTAAGATTTCATGACTACTGATTAATAGGTACTTTTGATTTATGTAAAAATTGGGAGAAGCATTGGGGGTCAGAAAAGTGTACTTGTAGTTCAAACTTGAGAAAATTGCCCTTTGAAAAATGGTTTTAAATATTAAAAATATGGGGAAAATTATGGAACTCGGGAATGGATCTTAAACCAGTGACATGGACCCCCAGTGAGAATATTAGGTCATAGAGTTGATTAATTAATGTACTTCCCTTCATGAGGATCAAAACGTTAAGGGTGGTCTGCGTTTAGTAAATTGGCAGTTTTGGAGTTACAGGCCAATTTGGAATACATTGTTTGGAGATGTGGGAATTGAATGGTAATCATATGGATATGAGAGGACCCTTGGAAAGAATTAAGGTTTGATGAGTCCTAGGGTGGTGGGGTGCCATCCTTGGGGTAGGTCGTCCTGTGGATGACGAAAGATCATCATTTGTCTATTAGGACCTAAAAGCACTTAGGTTTAGACCAGGTGAAATGTTAAGAGGGTTTCTTATGGGTAGTAACTAATAACATTAAGTGCCTTGGGAATGGGAACTTTGGGGTGTCATCCCGTAGTGGTTCCTAGTACCGTAGCGAGCCCCTCACAGGGTAACCCTCGGGAAGTCCAAGACTAACCCTAACTCATAGGAGTAAGACATTATACAAGATTAACTAATAACACGCTCATCCACACCCTGTGGTTTCGGAAGTTTAGTTGGATTGGTTGTCCGAGCGGTGGGCTCGGTGGCTGTTGCAGCAGACTGGTTAGTCTGGGGAGCTTTTGGCTCGGAAGGTTATTGATGGCGGGCGGGTTAGCCCGGGGAACTCATGGCTCAGAGATAGGAAGTAGAACATGTTGCATGTGCACTGAAGGTGGTGGGTCTTCGGTATTGGACGGTCGTTCACACCGACGTCAATACGTTGACTCGGCGAGTGTGGTTTTACACTTAGCCTTGATAGTCTGGCGGTCCAGTCAGCAAGAGTACGCAGACGCTCCGCGGGTATAGTGGAGGCGTACAATGGGTCTAGGTTGGGTAGTGTGAATACCAACCTAGAGGTGGGCGGGGCCCAACCCACCGCTTCCGTTTGCCACTACGGGAGTATCCTGGGAGTCTAGCTCGCTCCAAAAAGGGGGAACTAAAGGTCTATGCGCATAGAGTCGTAGTGTGTGAGTTGCACTTGTATGAACATAGCATAACAGCATACTTCGCATGTCATAGCATAATCATTGCATTCAACCTACCCCTAACGTATAAGTCGGTTATGGGACTTCTTATACGGTAGGCCCTGCTAAACGACCCCTTGGTCTATAGGTTTGTATGGGCATTCCTATAAATCAATGGTTACTTTTATATTACTTTACTTGCCACTATATATACTGCTTACTGTTCTTTACATGCACTTTACTCTAGCTTACTCGTATTAGCTTTCATCATTTACTCTACAATACCTGGTTACCGTACTTACTTTTGGATAGTTGTCACCTGCTTGCTTCCACTCTGCCTTTGGTCCTCCTTTTCACTCCTCCCTGCTCGGTGCCTAGGAGCCACGGGTTTAGGGGCGGGGGATTGTTGACTTAGTCTTTTTGACTAACGGTCGGTGGACCTTATCATTTTAGGAGTTCGAGGAGACGCAGCAACACCAGAGGTCGGAGCAGACGGAGGCGGGCCAGTCTAGTACAGGAGCACAGGATTCAAGATCTGTGAGTGTTTAGTAGTTAGCTTCCGCGAGTGATCTTGTAGTGAGGAAATGATGTACAGGGCATAAGCCCTCTTTTATTATTGTAACCCTTGCTCTCTTTATTCAGTTAATATATGTGGACACTTATATTTCATGTGATTCTGTGGACTTGTCTTACTCTTAAATGAACTTTTCTTCGTGATCGATTTGGCCGGCAGGATCGGCGTTTTGTAGTGGCGACCTTCCCGAGTGAAGGTGTCACCGCAAAACGGCGGTTCTGGGCCTAAGACCCGGTGGTTTTTGCAAAAAAAAAAAAAATGGGGTCTAATATTGATTCCAGAGATTCATCATAGTATAAAAAAAGGATCTAACTGATTTTCATAAATTATCTAACTAAATTAGCCATAATTTATATTAATCAATAATTATGAGAATATATCCACTTATACATGAAGTACGTGAAATAATTGTCCAAATGATCCAAGAAATTTTTTGGTGGCTTATCATTACTCAAAAATGGTTCTAACAAAGAATCACTATTTTGCATATTTGGTTAACCACATAAATTTCATTAATACAACTATGTGATCATATCCAATTTACACACAAAGTACATAAGATAGATGTCCAAATTGATCCAAGAAAATTTCCAGTGGTTTTTTCATTACTCAAAAATAATTCTAACATATAATCACTATTTTTCATAATTATTTGATCACTAAAATTCCACCATTATTTTCTTAGGGCAATATCAACATTACACAGGAAGTATATAAATTACTCATCCAAAAATTCTAATTAAATTTCCAGAGGTTTTTCGTACCCAAAAAAGTGTCTTGACAGATAAGTAAAATTTTACAAGATTATTTGGCAACTAAAATTCCATAATTATCATTGTGTGATAATTCAAATTAATAAGGGGAAATACATGAATTCTTCATCTAAAATTTCCAACTAAAATTTCAACATGTTTGTATAAACCTAAATATCATTTTGACAGAAATTCACATTTTTCTAAAATTATTTGGTCATTAATAATAATGTAGTTGTACAAAATTGGGATAAACCATAATTTTGGTGAATATAGGAGAATATAATTCCTATAAATTCTAATTAAATTCCCTATGGTGTATTTTTGCCTAAATAACCATATCCCAGAGTTTGGGAATTTTTCTAAATAATTTGGTCACAAAATTCCATTAATTTAAATATGCAGCCTATTTAAATTAAATGTACAACTTTAGGAAATTATTACCCAAAATCCCAAAATTCTCAGAGATGATACCTTTCATCATAACACATGCATGTCCCAAATTCCATTGACATACATGAGGGAATAAGAATAAACTCACAAAATATGAATTGGAGCAACGTGCATATTATTTTCTATTATTTAGAATTCTTGCATGTTATATATCTCAGCATGCACAGGTCCAAATGGTCCAACACCACCACCTCCATCGAGGTGGGGGATATCGGAGGATGGTGCTTTGCATGCCTGAGGCGACCAGAATCAAGAAAGTGAGGGGAGGCATTTCGGCATGAAATTCAAGCTCTAATTCCATGGATCTGAGCTCAAATTTTTTCCCAGAGGATCTACAGAGCTAGCACAAAGGGAGTGGAGGAGGAAACCTGCCTTTATTGAAGCTTGTCGATGGGTATTTGCTCAAGGTGACATGGTCGATCCTTGCTCCGACGACCCTTGTCATTTCCTCAATTCTTAGCCGATTCCTTCAATCCAGGATAGCAACTCGACTCCTCAAGGCCCTCTGAAGTTGACGGTGTCATCGAAATGGGTTGAGGAGGTGTGTATATGGGTCTGTCATTAGGGGAGGGGTTGGCCAAGCCTTGGATGCCCCTCCTAGCTGCCACATGTTGGGATCGAGGGCTTGCGGGCTATGGTCCAGCAATGCCCCCGGTGTTGCGGCACTAGTCGAAGCAGAAGGGCGTGTCCCCTGTGAGCCTAACTGGCTGCCCCGTGGGTCCTGCCTTGGGATAGCCAGCTCTATAAAGGAGCGGCATGCGCATTCCCCAATAGTCCGGGCTTTTGGGAGAGTTGGTAGTGTCGTGTCCCTACACCACATGGCACCACATCTGCAAGAATTTGGCTGGGAATAATTGAGGGAGCACAGTTATGGGCTTGGGAGGAGGAATGGAGGGCCAAATTACCTCCATTCCTCAATTTTCTCTTTGTCCCCATATGAAAATTGGGGAAAATCCCAAATTAGTCCTATGCATGCCTTTTCATGCCATTTTTAGAGGGCAAATAGGGTCATTATACTCATGGGATGCAGGATGGGCTGACTTTGAGGGCTTTAGCCTATTAGGAATGGGTTAGCCCCTTTGATTTTCATATTTAAGCTAAGTTTGACCAAGGCTGACTTTGTGGTTGACCTGGTCAAATTGATGAAGTGACTACCCCCATATGATGGTCATGGGTCATATGACATCATCTAATGTTGATTGGGTCATGGTGGAGTCATGATTGGGCTAATTTATTCATTTAGGGTTAAATTGAGCTAAGTTAACCCAAAATTGACTTTGGTCAATTTCATAAAATTGGTTGATCCCAATGGATTATTATAGACCTAATGACATCCCTTAATGGTTAGGAGGGTATTAGTAAAGCCAATTTGATCAATTGAAGTCCAATTGAGCCAAATTAGGATAGGTTGACCTATTTTGACTTTGGTCAATTTGGCTAGTTTGGTTGACCAATTCATGTGGTCCATGGTCCATTGACTCGCCCTTATGGCCCGGAATGTATTGGTGAGGTCAATTTAGGCTTGTGAGTTCAATTTGAGGTGAATTAACCTAGGTTGACTTGTGTCTATTAAGGTTCACTAGGTGAGATCACTTAGTCACTTAGGCTCCATGGTTAATTCCTTGCCCTAGGTCACATGTCATGACACTTGTCATGACCTAACTCACATCATGGGTCTAGTTGGAATGAGGATGTTACAAATCCTAATAAAAAATAAAGTTGGGAGGAATCTAATATTACAATATTTATATTAGAAAGTATGTTAAAAACTAATTTATTTATTTTAAAAAATAAGTTTTTTTATTGGGTTTTTCAAAAAAAAATTTATTTTTTATTGGTTTTCTATATTAATTTTAAAACATAAAAAAACATAAATATTTTTTAAAAATCTTGGACTTCCTAAGGAATACCCAATGACGGGCTCTCAAGGTACTATGATGTTTTATGGGATGAAAGCCCAACACGGACATTTCATAAGAAATTAGTTTTTTTTTATTTTTTTTTATTTTCATTTACCGAGAAAAGAAAACAAGATAAAGAAAGACTGATTTTTTTTTTAATTTTGATATTTTTGATTAACTTGTGATTGGTTTGCGAATATAAGAGAAAATGCCATATACTTAAAAATAAAAATTATCCCAAATGTTTTATAAAATAAAAGTGCGAGGAAAAGAGAGAAATCTTCCCTTTGGAGAAAGACAAATCATCACTAAGCCAACCTGAAGAAAATAGAATGTGAAAGCAAACATTTTCTTTCATTTTTGAAAGAAAAAAAAAACAAATACAATGATACTAAAAAGGAAATGCAAGATATAAGCGACCATAAAAGAAAACTCTAGGCAGCATCGCTATTTTCCTATTGATGATACGCAAGTTAGCAAATTCTGTCTGCAAATTCTCCATGGAGGAAGCATGGCGCTGCTCGAGAGTGGAAAAACGATTGTCAAAGTGGGTGCGCATGGCCAACTGCTAATTCTGGATTTGATCCAGTCGAGTGTGTAGCCGCCCAAAATGCTGATCGAAATAAGCAGAAGGACTGGGCGCTGAAGGAAAATACTGCTGCGACTGAGGAAACTGTGGTGTGAGGTGAACATCATTGACATCCGCATCGAAATCAACATTATAGGGTCGCCAACAACCGCGGGAGGAACTGCCTCAAACTCCTGTCCCCGCCGACGCATCAAGCCATGTGCTCTGAGATTTTGGAAAGTGATGGGGATGAGCTCTTGGACTAGGGTCATGTGAGGTAGAGCATCCCAAACCCCCATATGTTTGGCAAGATGTGTAATGAATGGGACGCCATGAATTGCACTAAGCCTCTTATTTTCGGCCTGATGCTGGAAAAATAAAGCTAGCGCCGAGCCAAGGTTGAGTGGGATCCGTTTGTAGATACTATATAAATATAGTAAGTCCGTCTGGGTCACCACTCCATGGCTATCGCTGCGAGCGGAGAGAGATAAAGAGAGGAAGTAATGGAGATAACGTAAGGCGGGTGAAGGAGATGACTTCCCTTGGACTTCTTAGGTGAGTAGGGGTTGGGTCGTTACTAATTTGGGGAAATCAAGGGCGAGGGTGGAATATACCTCAGTAAGAGTGAAAGCCTCGTTGCAGAAACCCATGGTAGAGTTAAACTGAAGCAAAGGGAGGCAGTGCGTCAGTCCGCCCATTCAGAACTCGATGACGTTGTCCGGCCCGGCCCAACAAAAATTGAAGGAGGAGAAAAATTCCACCGTGAGCTCGAAGTAAGAGGGCTACAAAATGGAGAAAAAGGAAGCCCACCCCAGAGTAGAGAGGAAGTCCCGCACCGCACCAGCTTGCCCGAAAGTAGTGTGCACGTTCCAGTCGGTGATCCTAAAAATGCCAAATTTCTTGGAACAGAGGCGATCACTCCAATCCTGGTGGGTAGAAGAGGGAAAATGGAACATGGCTTGTAACATCCCTAAAACAACTACGCCCCCAAGAGGATTTTTTCATGACAAATGTCATGACATAAGGCTAGGTTTACCCAAAATGGCCTTAGAAGTCTAAATGACAAGATGAAAGCACCTTGGTCTGCATTTAATACTTTTAGGTCACCTAGCCTAGGGTTAACCAAATGAGCTTCAATATGTCAATATAACCTCACCTTGACCCTCGTAACCCTTCAAGAAGACCAATAGGTCATTATGGACCCATTGGGGTCAACCAAATTGGCAAAATTGACCAAAGTAAACCCTAGCCCTAAATGGGTCAAACCACTCTAATTAGGATCAATTATCTTTCAAATGGCCAATGTGACCTCGCCCAAGCCTTCCTAACCCCTAAGGGAGGTCAATGGGTCACTAATAATTCATTGGATCAAACCAATTCTATGGATTAGGCCAAAATCACCATTGGGCCCACTTTGCCCAATTTGACCTAATTAGGTCAAATGACCCCAAATTGGTCACACCGAGCCATGATTCACCTTGGAAGGTTTCCACGGACTCATGATCATCAATGTGGCTCAGCCACATTGTCAAATTTGACAAAGGGACAACTCAAGTGCACTTAACCCAAATTGACCCCTTTGGGTCAAGTGCGCCCAAACCAAGTTCAAATGGGTTAAGGCCTCATTTGATAGCCCATTCTGCAACACAAGTGGCTATTTACCATGGCTCGCTGCTGAAATTCAAAAGAAGTGCCATGCATGGGGGCATTTTGGAGAAATCCCTAATTTTGGAGAGAGAGAAACAATGATTTTGTGGAATATCTTCCACATGTCCTCCAATTCCTCTTTCCCATGGCTTATCACAGCTGCCAGAGTAAATTCCAACCAAAATGGCATGGAAAGGAGGCAGCTGGAGTGGGGTAAGGCTGTTCATTGGGTGGTCGAGAGGTGCCTTAATGGCAATCTGAGATATAGCCTTCCCCATCCCCATTTGGATCTTCCATCACCTTCAGTGAGTCGAGAGAGGAAGAAGCCCCATCCTTGGAGAAGGAATTAGCCATTGGAGAGAGGGGTCATCATTAGAGCTCAAACAAGTATTTTGGCAATGGCATCCAAGAGAATCGCCAGGAACATGGCTTCAAATCAGGCAGGTTTCCTTTCTTCCTCCCTCTGTGCTAGATCTAGAACCATTTAGGCTTGATTCGAGCTCAATCGAACATGAATCAAGGAAGAAATCGGCTCAGTTTTGATCTGATTAGCCTTCCCCTAACTCCCTATTCTGGCCACCACCGGCCAGCAAACCACCACCCAACGACAATCACCACATCGGCGTAGGTGGTGGTGGTGGCAGCCGGCCGGGAGAGTGCTCGGGTGGTATGTTTATTAGGTCATGTTCAGTCACTGGTAAAAAATATGAGGTCATTTGGACCTCAGCATGTTGGTTTATTCCACATGCATGTGATAATGGTGTAAGGGGAGTTGGTGTGCATTTAGCAAATTTGTGTGTTATTGTCACACTTCATGCAGTAGGTTCAAGGAATTATTCAGATACCTTAGGGCCTGAACTAGGAAAATTCTTCTATATAAAAATGTAGAGCTATGTCTTAACTACACATAAAATTTTGTTTCATGTGATTTGGTGCATCACAACTCCCTCGACACTTGTTTTGGTACAGGGTGCATAAAGTGAACCCTAAACACAAATCTGTGTGCCCCTATTTTTTGCCTCAACCAAATGAGTTGTAAATTTTACCATGAATGTAATATTGTGGGATTCACATGTTGTCCAAAAATCAGAATTTTTGGAGACAAAAGTTATATAGTTTTAGAAATAATTTTAATATCCATGCATGTGGTGTATCTAGGGTTTAATGAAGTTAAATCCACTCAAATATTTTATAGATGAAAGTATAGGTCATGAAAAGTCTCTGGCCTAAATTTTGGACCTCTTGGACTAGTACATGCTGAGGTATCTTACATGCAAGTTTGGTAAATGTTAAGGAATGGTGTGCATGTAGCAAATTTCATGCTTTTATGAATTTCTCAATATTCCCTTGATGTATGCCCATGAGATTTGGGTAATGCAAGCATTATGATGAAAAGAATCATCCCTAGAGAAAAATTAGGATTTTTGGAGTTAAAAATCATAGGTATTTAATTAATTAGGTTATGTCACACAATTAATTTAATGAAATGAAAGACCAAATAACTTAGGAAAATTCTAATTTTCTGTCACATGATGATTTAGATTATGTTACATCTCTGGTAAATTTGTTAGAATTTTTGGGGGTCATTTACCTTAGAAAATTACAAAATATCATTTGTCACACTTTTGTATTATTGGAATATTTGTGGTCTATATTACTTTGAAAATTCTAAATCTGTGGATAGACTCTTATTAGAACATTATGAACCTCTGGAAAATTTATCATAATTATTGGTTGTTGACATTCAATAGTTCTTCACAATATTGATATTTATTATTTGGAGAAATATTTATTATTGGTGAAAATTAATGTTAGAAAAATGCAAATCTCTGTTTGAGCACATGTTTATACATGTAGAACCTCTGGAGAATTTTAGAAATTTATTAATGATGAAAGTATTTAGTTCTAGTACATTTATAGTTTATTGCTATTTTTAGTAAATTTAATTTATGTGCATAATTCTGTCTGGAAAATTATGAAAAATAGTTAGAACACTTTTTGGTTCTAATATATCCTCTGAAAATTTTGCTATAATTTTGAGAAGATGAAACCACATAGATCCTTTGTAAATGTTGAAAAAGCCCAAATTGATGAAATATTATTTATTATGATTAAATGGAAATGGAAAATTATAAATCTCTGTAAAAGTGCATTTTAGACCTTAGAGAATCTCTGGAAAATTTTGCGGATAGTTTAGACATTAGAAAATTATACTTCATGTGTAATTTAGAATTCACTTATCAATTATGCAATGGTAAATAATTAGGCCCCATTATTAGAAAAGGTGAAATCAGAATGAAATTACTTCATATGTCATATAGAACATCTGGATTTAACTTTAGGTCATTTGGACTTGAGAAATGAATATGTACTTCATGATTGACATAAGGTTATAACTAGAATCAATATTGGTCTGCGAATAGCCAAACATAAATCTAAGGAATTTGGACTCCAACTGATCATCTCATAAACACCATATATATGGGGATCAATACTGAAGAATATTGGGTTAATTGCAGGACATTTCAATTGGGTGTTAATACTTGAGTATAAGATTGGGTTGTGTTTAGTAAAAAGCTTGATAAGGCTAAAGTCATGTAGAAGACATTATGATGAGTCAAGGAGAAGATAAAAGTATGTCAAACTTCTGGAATTGGAACCTTAGGGCAAGGTTAGGAGTGAGTTTGCACTTAGTCCCCAAGGCGGGTAGTGTTGAAGTTCAATTGAAAGTTAACACTTCCCCCTTCCTATAAATTATAAACACCTTAAGATTCTACAGTAACCAGAGAGTGGGGGATCGAATAAATGGGTACTCACCAATAGAAGTAAATATCTTGAGAAAGGGATGTTTGGATGTCATCCCATCATACCGCCTAGCATCGCTGCGAGCCCTTCACCGGGTAGACCCCGGGAAGTCCAAGATTCATTCTAAACTCTTAAGATAAACTAAAGAGTATGAAAGATTAGATTGATTATGGAAAATGAACGAATCCTATGCACATGCACACATTTTTTTGAATAGTATTTCTTAGAGTTGAAGGGCAAGTCAGTCCTTGGAGCTGTAGGCTCAGTGTTCATAAAGGATGGGTTGGTCCTGCGAGTAATAGACTCGGTGAATAAGTAGAAGTGGTTAGTTAGTCCGATGAGCTGGAGGTTCGAATGAAAGAGATATTATATAAGTGCATGCACATAGGATGTGGTGGGTCTTCGGTACTAGCCTAGTCGACACACCGATGGAAGTACGATGACTTGGCAAGTGTAGGTGTTTAGAGGGCCAAGATTGTTCTACTGCGCGACCGGAAGGTCACATTCCCTAATAACCCTACATTTAGCTTTATAACAGGTCTGATTCTGATGGATCCAGCAAGAGTACGCAGGAGGTCATGAGTACCGAGGACAAGTGCCATAACGTATGTTAGGGCCTAGGTTTGGTAGTGTGTTATACCCACCTAGGTGAGGATATACTCGCTCTTCTACCATCATTTAACCACGACAGGAGGTACCCAAGAGGTTAGCTACCTCCAAAAAGTAGGAACTAAAAGGTCTGTATGTACAAAGTCGAGTGTGTGAGTTGCATGTGTGTGAAGTCATAGCATAATCATTGCACTGCATAACATACGCACCATTGCATACAACAAGACCCCCATCGTATAAACTAGTATGGGATTTTTTATACGATGGGTTTATTATTTTAAAATGACCCTTAACTTATATGTTTGTATGGGCATTTATATAAGTTAAGTTTTTTCCTTGCTAGTAGTTTATGCTCTCTTTTTAGCTCCTTTATTTTCTTACTTGTAGACTATAGTAGAATTGTTAAAGTAGGCTCCCATACTTTTATTTACATACTTGTTTATATTACATGCTAGCTAGGGTCATCGTCACCTGCTTGATTACTTTCCATTATATGTCCTTCCTTTATCCATTCTCCCGCATGGTGCCTAGGAGTCACTGGGGGGGGGGGGGGGGGGAATCGCTTAATCTTTTTGACTAACGGTCGGATGTGGTGTAACAAACAGGAGCACCAGGAGAAGCAAAACCAGCACATCAGGAGGGTTGAGCACGACGAGATGATCCACCCCCAGTTAGCACCTACCGCAGTAGCCATAGTTGTGAGTGTGTAGAGATTTTAGCTTTTCTTCCGCGAGCGTTGTAGTGAGGATATGATGCACTGAGCTTAAGCCCTTTTATTATCCATACTCTTTTATCTCGTCTGTGGACTCTACTCTTGATTATATATATATATATATTTGTGATGTGATTTGTGGACTTAGTCTTTATTGCCTTATATTACTCTATGATTCATGGTTGTCCTGGATGTTTGAATTGTCGGTAAGATCGGCATCTTGTAGTGGCGACCAGCCTGTGTGTTGGTGTTACTGCAAGATGGCGATTCTGGACGTAAGACCCGGAAAACCAAAGCAAAAAAAGTGGGTCTTTAAACTGGTATCAGCTTAGCCAGGTTTAGATCCAAAGTAAAAGAAGTCCACAAACCCTGGGCCACCCCACTCGAGCTTAGTTTGTGGACAAACTAGCAGCGAAAGCAATTGTTGGAACATGGTCTTCCGCATCTCCTAAGTTTGAAAATAACAAATCCTATGTGTATTTGATTTTGTGTGTTTAAGTGTGTAGGATAACAAAGTCCACATGACTCAAGGATTACATAAGAAGGTTGCCCCCAAAGTTGAGCCATCAAATCCAAATCTCCTACTAGCCCTGGCGGTAGTACTAGTGCAGGCGCTAGCTTTCGTTCGACGAACTGTAAGCGGCGCTCGACGAAATTCTCATCACTGCGTTCGACGAAAATTCGCTCGACGAAATGTTAGCTGCGTTCGACGAAATTTCATTCGACGAAATGTTTGCTTAAGCGCAAATGTCAGGAGTACTTATAGAAGGAGATAGCGCTAGGAGGTATCCGATAGCGCAGGAAATAGCGCGGAGCACAGTAGGCAAGAGAGAAATGTTTCCTCGGATTGAAGATTCTACCGCGCAGAATATGACCTAATATGGGATAGCGCCGACGGTACCACTAGCGCAGGCGCTAGCGCTATGGCTATAAAAAGGACGCCTCTTCTCTTGTTTGAAAGAGACATGAGAGAGAGAGATTGAGTGCTAGAATTCTAGAGGCTATCTTGGCCGAAAGTTGATGTCCTACCAAAGTTCTGCAAACTTCTGAAGGAGAATCTCATCATGCCGGATCCAAACGAAGTTCGCTTCTACAACGCTTATTCTACAGCGGATCTTCGTCTCCAACTTCAGAAGTTCATCAAGAGGGAGTTTTTATTTATTTTCATTTCTTATTTCTTGTAAACGGTTAGTGAAATCGCCTCGTGTTGACGAATAGGTCTGGGTAGGACTTAGGGCGGAAACTCGCCTCGTGTTGGCGACTAGATCTAGGCTAGGTCTAGGGGGTGCTCGAGGCCACATCCAGGGAAGGGTTGGATAGAGCGGCTTGAGGCCGAATCCGGGGAGGATAGGCTAGGGTCACCGGTTCGTGGGGATGCGAGTCGGATAGAAAACAAAAAGAGTTTACTATTCATCGCCACCGATTTCTAGCATTATAGAAGTCAACTTTTGTAAAACTTTATTTGATATTAATAAAGCATGTTTCTACTTTATTTCAATTGTTTTACTTGACTTCTTATTGTCTTTATCTTGCATTATTACAAAGTTTTTCAAAACATCACTTAAGTTTTTGAAAACCCTTATTCACCCCCCTCCCTCTAAGGGCGCCTACCGATCCAACAAGTGGTATCAGAGCGGTTTTATTCCAATCGGCTTAAAAACTGGGAATAATGACGTCTCATGATCTCGCTTCTACTAGTGGGGCAAATTTCCGTGAAGAAAAAATATCTCTTAAACCACCATTATTTGAAGGAACAAATTATAAAGGATGGAAAATTTTAATTGAAAAATTTATTAAGACTTTAGATGTCGAAGTATGGAATTTAGCCATTGTAAGACCTGCGGATGAATCAAATAAAAAGGAACGTCAACTAAATGCAAAAGCCAAACATTATTTATTTTGTGATCTATCAAATGAAATTTTCAAATTAATATATTGTTTTTCTAGTGCATACAGAGTATGTCAATTTCTTGAAGAAATGTATGATTTTCCTCTCGCAGGTATAGAACAAACACAGGAGGAGAATAACATACAAGCATCCACTACTATTCAAGAAGATCTCTCTCGTAGCAAAGCCAAGGAAATCATAAAAGAGAGTAATACATCAAGAGAAAAAGAAGATGAAAATTCATCTATGATGGAGGAAGGCCTAAAAGATAACGAAGGAACTTCATGCTCATATTTTGCCTCTACCAAAAGCGCTGTAAGAAAGTCTAAATCTTCTTCTTGTGTAATAACTTCCATCTCTAGTTTCAATATACTAAAAACGGCTAAACGTAAGATCAAGAAATTGAAAATTACTAATAAAAATTTACGTTTAGAAAATAAGAGGTTAAAAGCTAATGTTAATTTAGAATCAAATTGTGATGTGGTTTCACCATCTTGTCCTTTACTTGAAAACACAAACCTTATTTTGATTGCAATAATGTTAAGGAAAAAACTCAAGGAACTTGAAAAAGAACTTATTTGTATAAAAGAACATAATGAAAAATTATCTTTAGAAAATTCATCTTTAAAAGGTGATTGTGCTACATGCAAAAATTATAAAATTGAAATTGAAGAGATAGATGAAACATTTGAGGAATACAGAAATGAATACCAAAACCATATTGATTCAATTATTTCTACTCTTAAAAATAGCACAATTGCGTATAATAAAGCTAGACATAATTTGAAACTTAAGAACAATGAATTAGAAACTAAAATTATCTTGCTTAAGGAAATCTTAAAGAAAAATTCTCAATATCAAGCAAACTCCAAAAGCAAGTTAAATATGATATCTCAAAATATGAATAAACCAAACAATGGAAATAGAAAACTTCAAAAGATTGAAAATGAAATTCCAAATTACTACCATCATTATCGCTTACAACATCAATCTTATCCCAACATAAAATTAAATGCTCACAACTTTCCTATGAAAAATACTTTCAATAATCATCAATATAAAGATTATCACAATGGAAATTTCACATATAAGAATAACACTAAACCCAAGTTTGAATGGAGGCTCAAAACTAAAACTGAAACCTTAACATCACATGAAAGGACCCATTCATCAATATCTACCCACAAACCTACACGATATATTTGGGTACCCAAAGGAACCACCACTCTTGGTCCCCTTTGGATCCCTAAATCTCCTACTCATTAGGTATCACCAAACGCATGAAGTAGAAATCAACAAAAAATAAAGTATCAATTATTCTACTTCATGATATGATTTAACTTCTTGTTTTCTTATTTTTTAAAGCTAGTCATCTCATACATTATAGGAAATATGATCGTAACTCTTAAAAAAAACTTCATGAGTTTATAAATTAAATTAATCAAAACTCAGAATCATATTTTATTTTGGTGACCTATCTATTATTCTTATATTCATTATATATATACATATTTACATCATTTATCAATAATTGAATTCAAAAATTACTATGTGGTATTAAAATCTCTAAACATAAGTTTTTAAAAATATACTACATATGATATTAAAATTGCCTAAAAATCTCCATTTCATGACTTCAAAATTCATAAATAATATGTATAAACAAAACCTTTAAAAACAACCAAAGAGGAATCAGATAAAAACATTCAAGCATCCAAGAACAATGTGTCAAAATACCTGTATTATTACAAAACCAAAAAAAAACTTGTTCCCCTCGGACCCTCCTACTCCACTCCTCCTCGTCGTCTATCTCCTCCACACTAGGACTTGGGGATTGTCTTCTGCGAGTCTTCCGAACCGAATGACGGGGTGGATCCTGTTCTGGGCTGTCCCACTCCCTCCGCTCCGGTGTAGATGGTTTTAGCTTTAATGCCTTGATCATGAACTTCACCATCTTCTTTATAGCAGAAACATCCTTCTCCACTCTTGTCATCTGCTCTCCCATCTCTTCTCGAAAAGACTCAAATGAATCATCTCGAGCCCCTCGAGATGACGCTCCTCGCCGGAGTGGTGGTCGAGCAGACGACGATGGCTCATCCGGGTGGGATGTAGCTCGTAAGTGTGAAGTACTATAAATCGGAGGAAAGCAATCCATCAAGTAAAAACTCATTTCTATAGAAGGATACATCACCTGAATAACCCGTTGAATGATGCCACCCAGGGGCAAGTTGTTATATCTCTGACGGGATGGATGCCGCAACTTGTATGAATAGCGAATCAAGGAAAGTAACAAATCTGCCACATCAAATTTTTCCTCCTCTAAAATGAAGTAGGTGACATAACTTAGTTGAACGGTGACTTTTGTTGTATCACCCAACTTCAGCAGGATTGTGTGTCGTAGTACATCTTGAACGACCAAGGCGTCTACTATGAGTGATGACACTGAGGAGATCAGACTCCTGCATTCCCTATTGTGCAGCACCATATTCACTTGAGTCCAGTCTCTATCTACTCTAAACTTTTCAACAATTTCCAAACGATTTGGATGATGTGTCAATCCAAACACGTTCCCCAGTTGGTCATGAGTAATTGTCACCACGTGACCCTGCACCAAAGACCGCACTCCTCCATCCAGCTCTGTCTGCGATGGGTTCTCCAAGTGCGTATAAAAATCTCGAACTAATTTTGAACAAAACCCATCAGGAGAAAATAAATTCAACACCTCGGAGGCAGCAAATAACTGCATAATATGGTGGTGACGAGGCATGTCAAACTCCACTATATAAGGAACACCCACTACTGCTGCTTCCACAGCCAGCTCTGCACTTTTCTTCCCTTTAGATTCAGGTGCCATCTGCCACATTACAAGAAGAATTAAAACTAAGCAACACTCAATAGCGCCAGCGCTATCAATAGCGCCCAACGTTATCAATATCGCCTACTATAGCGCCGACACTAATCCTCTGCTCTAAAACGGTAAAATTTTCCCTAAAATAAAATATTTTCAAATACTAACTTGCTAGATCCAAGAAACCCACATAATCCAAACCAAAATCAAAACCAAAATCCTCATAAAAATGTAAAACAAAACTCTTGAAGAAAAGAATCAACCATTGTAGATCTAGCTTCTAAAACCACCTAAAAACCTCAAATATCTTCATCTCTAACATCAAAATCAAGTTTTAAAACCAAAATCACAAGAAAAGATGAAGATTTACCTCAGATCTACGCGTGGGCTGGGTCATCTTCTAGGGTTTTTCGGGAGAGAGTCAATGGAAATGGCCGAAATGAAAGAGTAAAGGGGATCTAAATAAAGGCTCGATAGCGCCAGCGCTATCGCTAGCGCAGGCGATATCGCACCTTTCTGATTTTTTTTTAAAACAAAATTCTATAAGATTCCTAAATTTATTCTCCACTGTATGTACTACCTAGTGATGCAAGATTTTGTTTATTACGACTTGAGTTAGGTGTCCTAGATCATTCGAGTTAAAACACATTCACAAACGCAATTTTGTAATTTTTAACCTTCGAAAACATCTCCTAAAATTCTGAAATTTCAGCATGAAACTACTATTGGGACACTTAATCAAGATCAACAATTAAAAATTTCAAAATCATAAAAAATCGTGTACTGTTTCCCGTGCTAGCGCTAACGCCGGCGCTAGCGTACTGATTCATTTTTTTTGTATTTTTAAAATTTTGAAAAATTCTTAAAAATATATTAATCTATATGTACTATTTATTTTTGCACTTCTCATTATATTTCATTTTTGAAAAATCAAATACAAAAATACAAAAGCCAAATTACAAAAAAAATATGTTTTGCCTTTTTGTTTAATGTCTATTTTTATGCAAAAAATACAAAAGCCAAATTACAAAAAAAAATGTTTTGCCTTTTTGTTTTTGCCATTTGTTTAAGGTTTATTTTCTGCAAAAATCAAATACAAAAATATAAAACATTAAAACTATAAAAAAAACTGTATGGATTTTCCTATGAAAATCAAGCATGATTTAATCTATTATTTAGAACTTCTATAATGTTGCAATTTATCTTTTCAAACCACTTTGAACATTGTTTTCATCATGCTTTGATATATCTATTAATGTGTGCATCAAGTATCGTTTAAAAGTTGTGTAGAACTATGCTTAGCATGCCTCTAAGTATGAGTAAATGTTTTATGCTTGATAATGATCTTTATTCACTCACTTATTTTGGCATTGTCTACATATGTATTTAATCTAAGAATGCTTGTGTATGTTATGTATTAGTACAATGAATTAAAATTGCACAAGTATCTTACCTACACTCGTTTATTTGCACTTTTAAAAGTTAAGAAAAGTGGTTATCTTTTTCATAAATTATATTGGTTTGCAAAACAAGTGTATTCAAATAACTTTGTAAAAAACAAAAATTATAAAATAAAGTGACAAAGATAACTCCACTAAGCACTACTTGAACCTCCTGATAAGTCTTAATAAGCGTTGTGAGGTTGAGCACCTTGGAAAGAATAGTAAAGTATCTTGTGCAAATCAAATCTTTCTTTCAAAATAAAAACCACTTACTCTTAAGTACACTGGATCACTAGTCTCAACATCAAAAATAAAATATGTGATCCCCCAAGCACTACTTTGCACCCTGATAAGTCTTAATGAGCATTATGTGTGCAAAGAACCTTGGTAGTTTTACATTTTTTGTGCATTGAAGTGTGTGGAAGTAAAATTATTTGTGTTTTATTGTGCTCTTACTTTACATATTACTTGTATTTTTGATTAAAACATTTGTTTACTCTACTCAAAAATACACTTTGGTGCACATCATTATCTTCCATAACACTTCTTCTCATGAGTATTTGATCCTAATGCTAATTCTATACTACTCTTTATTTATGAAATGCACTAGATAACCTAGCATGCTTTCTACAATGTTTAATATGTTTTGAAATTGTGAATTAACATAACATTGTAGTACTATCTTTTTGGTAACATTATTTCATGCTTGGTTACTCTATTATTGAATTTAAAGATTTTACTTGAACAAATGATTTACAAAAACATCTTCTTTATGAAATTTAACACATATACCTTTTATGAATCATCCTGTCTTACAAAAGATGTTTGCTTGTATTTTTCTAAGTCTTCCGCAACTTTACAATTACCTTGTATTTGTTTATGCTACAAACTCTGATTTATGAAAATATTGTGATACTCAAACTCTGATCTATTTCCATGAAAAGTATTCTAAAACTCCTTATCATTTCCTTCTCTACAAGCTCAATCATGCCTTTATCTTATTATCAACTTTTTAAGTGGTGTCTCCTTACCCGCTTTTGCTAATAACAAAGGGGGGAGAACTAACATGATAAATATAATCTGCTATCAAAAAACTAATATACTTAAATAAGATGATAGCTTACATATTAGGGGAGCATTCACTTAGTGGGAGCAATTCTAAATGCTAAAATCGTTAATTATCCTAAGTCATCACTCTCACACACACACAAGTAAGTTTCATCATGCTTATATATTAATGCTCTGATTTATCATTAATGGATTTGTTATTATCAAAAGGGGGAGTTTGTTGGAACATGGTCTTCCGCATCTCCTAAGTTTGAGAATAACAAATCCTATGTGTATTTGATCTTGTGTGTTTAAGTATGCAGGATAACAAAGTCCACATGACTCAAGGATTACAAAAGAAGGTTGCCCCCAAAGTTGAGCCATCAAATCCAAATCTCCTACTAGCGCTGGCGGTAGTACTAGCGCAGGCGCTAGTTTTCGTTCGACAAACTGTAAGCGGTGCTCGACGAAATTCTCATCATTGCGTTCAACGAAAATTCGCTCGACGAAATGTTAGCTGCGTTCGACGAAATTTAGTTCAACGAAATGTTTGCTTAAGCGCAAATGCCGGGAGTACTTATAGAAGGAGATAGCGCCAGGCGGTATCCGATAGCGCAGGTGATAGCGCGGAGCACAGTAGGCAAGAGAGAAATGTTTCCTCGGATTAAAGATTCTGCCGCGCAGAATATGTCCTAATATGGGATAGCGTCGACGGTACCACTAGCGCAGGCGCTAGCGCTGTGTCTATAAAAAGGACCCCTCTTCTCTCGTTTGAAAGAGACATGAGAGAGAGAGATTGAGTGCTAGAATTCCAGAGGCTACCTTGGCCAAAAGTTGATGTCCTACCAAAGTTCTGCAAACTTCTGAAGGAGAATCTCATCACGCCGGATCCAAACGAAGTCCGCTTCTACAACGCTTATTCTACAGTGGATCTTCGTCTCCAACTTCAGAAGTTCATCAAGAGGGAGTTTTTATTTATTTTCATTTCTTATTTCTTGTAAACGGTTAGTGAAATCGCCTCGTGTTGGCGACTAGGTCTGGGTAGGACTTAGGGCGGAAACTCGCCTCGTGTTGGCGACTAGATCTAGGCTAGGTCTAGGGGGTGCTCGAGGCCACATCCGGGGAAGGGTTGGCTAGAGCAGCTTGAGGCCGAATCCGGGGAGGATAGGCTAGGGCCACCGGTTCGTGGGGATGCGAGTCGGGATAGAAAACAAAAGGAGTTTACTATTCATCGCCACCGATTTCTAGCGTTATAGAAGTCAACTTTTGTAAAACCTTATTTGATATTAATAAAGCATGTCTCTACTTTATTTCAATTGTTTTACTTGACTTCTTATTGTCTTTATCTTGCATTATTACAAAGTTTTTCAAAATATCACTTGAGTTTTTGAAAACCCTTATTCACCCCCCCCCCCCCCTCTAAGGGCGCCTACCGATCCAACAACAATGGTGTGCCCATAAGGGAAATCACACTAAATTGTCCACTAATGAAGAGATATTTTCGGCAAACCTTATGCAATACCTCCCATTCATGCTGCCATTCCTCCCTCTCCGACTCCCACTCCATTTCAGCAGTCGGAGTTGGGGTAGACATTGACAGCCATCCTTCTGGCTTTCAGGAAGCTGGCCCCGGCCAAGGAGCCGAATCCTAGGTCGAACTGGTTGAGTGCCTTCCGAGGCCTCTCCCCACCCTCTTTCACCAGGACAGAGTCTGCAGTACTGACTGAGGAGTGGCTGGACACCATCCATGAGATGTTAGCTGGGAAACACTGCCCAGTCGACATGGCAGTATACTTAGATGATTCTACCCTAGAGTCATATGCGAAGAGGTGGTGGAAGTCCTTCATGGACACCACCTATGCAGGTACGAGTATTTTAATATTACATGGAAGGAGTTCAAGGAGGCACTACTGGAGCATTTTGTACCTCAGACTGCGAGAGATGAGTTGGAGGAGTGGTTCCTACAGCTGAAGCAGGGGAACTGGTCAGTTCTGGATTACCAGGGGGAGTTCCCCCATCTTGTCTGCTTTGCTAATTCTTACCAGCTGGATGATGCCGATTACGCCAAGAGATTCAACAGGGGTCTTCATGATGACCTCAGGCAGGCCCTCTTGTTCGTGGCATATTCTAGCTTAGATCTTCGAGACGACAAAGAAGTTGGAGGCGGACCACCTCATGGTTCAGAGCAGAGTAAAGAGGCCAGCATATGATATGGTAATCTGGGGCGAGAATAGGGGCCGAGGACACCCCCAGTAGCGGGGTAGATTTATTAGGAACCAGAGAGGCGGAGGACAACCTCGTCCGAATTTATGACAGGAGCAGAGACCCACTGTTGTACTTGCCCCCCAGCCATTGTAGATCCAGGAGCCACATAGGCAGGCAGACGAGGCACGCCCTCCACCTGTGTGTTTCCAGTGCCACTAGCCAGGTCACATGCATGCCCATTGCCCCCAGAGATGGAGAAATCCTCCACCACCACCTACTGTCCCACCTGCACAACAGTTCAAAGGATGTGGCCAAGGAAGTGGTCGAGGCCGAGGATTTCATTGAGGAGATCGCCGACCAGCTAGGGATCAGGTCTATGCCTTGGATCTTGTACAACCTAAGAACCCCTAGGAGGTCATTGCAGGTACTCTAGTAAATTTCAATTTCAATTCCTAAACTATAGAATTGATATAGAGTCGCTAAATGTAGATAATTTAGTTACCTAAATTATACAACAACTATTCAGGCATAGTTTTTATCTGTGGCAAACCCGCCAACACTCTATTTGACATGGGGGCGTCGCACTCGTTCGTCTTCGAGGGCTTTGTGGAGGACCTAGACAACATTCAGTGTTTCCCAGGAATCACCAGGAGAGTGCGCCTTCCCAATAGATCTAAGATGGTATTCTCCACCAATTGCAACATGGAGGTAATCATTGGAGGAAGACCCTTTGAGACCTCGACCACGATACTAAGGTTGCCGAATTTAGACTTGATCTTGGGCATGACTTGGCTCCACTGGCATCATGCCCAGATTGATTACCCTACGAGGAAGATCATGCTAAGATGCGGAGACACGGACGCGGTCTTCGAATGTATTACACCTATCTCTCATGCTTTAATCTCATCCATTCAGGCCGTCAAGGCCCATTTGCACGGAGATGAGATATATGTTGGGAAAAACCCTTGTGATTTATCTAACAAATTACTTAAAGTGATTTCATCAATTATGTAATATTACCCACATTGTATAGAATGGGTAAAATGGTCATTAGATGTCCTAGGATGTCACACTCACCTTAGAGTGTCAAGACAAACACAAATTCAGTTGAGTTAAAACTTGCATCGAATAGAAGTCAACGCAACTTCGACTAGATGTCGGCGTAACTCTGACTGATAGTCGAAGCAACTCAAACTGTCTATCGAAGTATCAAGTCAAAGTCTACGCAACGTCGAAAGGAACTCGACACAGAAGGAAGAGCTTGTCGAATGCGGGTCTTCTTCTTCTTCCTCCTTCAACCCGAAGTGACAGAAAGAAGATATCTCTCTGCACAGCAAAAGAACAGAGCTGCTCCTTCTTCATCTTCTCACACAACAACTCGTTTACAAGAAGTTCTCAGAGAATAAGGATCAAGCAAAACAACCCTTGCAATCATCGCAATCATAAGCAAGGGTTCATCATATTCAGATCATGTGAAGCAACTGATAGCTTCTGAAGAATTCTGAAAAACAGAATTCTATTCTCTTTCTCTTTCTTTCTTCTTCTTTATTCACCAACTGTAAAAGAGTTTTATTAATCTCTCTTTCAAAGGATTCAGTGGTTTTAAGAGTCTCCTTATCAAAAGACTCAACGGTTCTAAAAATCTCCTTATCAAAAGACTCAGTGGTTCTAAGAGTCTCCTTATCAAAAGACTCAAGCATAGTTAGTGCAATCCTACCAGGGAGGTAGAAGAGTGGAGTACCCACATATTAGGGAACCACTATATAAACCGTGTGTCTTCTAGATTGAATTTTCTGTGTTGTCCCTCTTTATAATTTTCTGTATTTATATTTCCTGCATTTACTTTATTCTGTGTTGGTGTTGTTGAGTGCACAATACTTAGTAGTTTTTAATTGTATGCACATTTAGGGTAGAAAGTTTTAAATCTCTATTCACCCCCTGTAGAGAATACTCAGAAGCACAATGTGCACTTTCAATTGCTATCAGAGGGAGGTTGATCATTAAAAGGTTAACACCTTGATCAAAAGATCTCCTCACTCTCATTTCTTTATTTTAAATTAATTAAAACTATTTTCTAAAGAAAATGAGTTCTAAGGATTATGCATCAACTAGACCACCAGTGTGTAACCTAAATAAGTTTACACTCTGGAAGGCCAGAATAAAGTTATATCTGAACTCTATATATGAAGACATTTTTAATGTCATTATTACAAGTCCCCCAGCCCTAGTGAGAAAAGATGTTAGTGGGACAGTAACACAAACTGCAGTCCCCAGAGCAGAGTAGACTGATGCTGAGAAGAAGTTAAAGGCATGTGATGCCAAAGCCATGAATATCCTAGTGTCAACTATGTCAGATGACATATTTCAAAAAGTTGCTGAGTGCAACTCTGCCAAAGAAATCTGGGAATCTCTTTCCAGTTTAGTTGAGGGCAGCTCTGATGAAAGAAAGGACAGAAAATCCCTTCTCATATCCCAATATGAGAACTTCAGGAAAAAAAGCTGATGAAAGCATAGCTGAAATGTATGACAGGTTCAGCCTCATCATAAATGAGCTGAAAGACCTTGACAAAGAAATTTCTCTGACAAAAATAAATGACAAGCTCCGCATGTGCTTCCCAAGCACACGAGATTCAAGAATTTGGGCCATCAGAGATTCTAGATGCCTCAGAGAAATATCAACAAATGCTCTGCTTGGCAAGCTCAAGTCCTATGAGCTCTTGCTAAAAGACAGGGCTAAATTAGAAGCTCAGGAGAGAATCACAACTCCTAAAGAAAGGACACTTGCATTAAAGACTGCTGAAGGAGAGCCTTCCACCTCTGAAGAAGAGATGTTCAATCTCTTAGCTAAAAGATTCAAGAGATGGGTCAAGACAGAGGACTCCAGAAGGAAAGAGAGGAGTTCAAGCAAACCAAGGTATGACAAAACCCCTAAAAAGGAAATTATCTTCTTCTCATGCAGAAAACCTGGGCACTTTGCAACTGAATGTCCTGAAGAAGAAAAGAACAAAAGTAACAAGCAGAAGAAGGAATACAAGAAGAAATACCTCATGAAGAAGGATAAGAAAAGAGGGAAAGATTTCATTGCAGAAATCTGGAGTGATTCAGAGTCTGAACCAAGCTCCTCCTCATCTGACAATGATGAAGAGTGTGGAATTGAAGAAGCCTGCTTAATGGCTCTGGAAGACTCTACTGTTGAAAAACAGGTAACTATTTTTGATGACTTTGACTTTTCCTCAGAAGACTTCAAAGATTGTTTCAAAGAATTCTGACAAGATTATATTAACAGTCAAAAGAAACTAAATATAATCAGAATAGAACTAGAAGACCTTAGGAAAGACATTCTGTACTCAGTTAACTATGATCTGAGAGGTCAATTGTGTAAGAAAGAAAAATAAATGTACACATTAGTTAATGAAAATTCTGATTTAGAGAAAGAACTTATAAAGACAAAAGCCTTTGAGGACTCACTCAATGGAAGGAGTCACAAGCTTAAGGATATCTCACAAAATCTCTCCAAGAGATTCAATCACCTTGATCTAGAATCACTACCATCTATGATGCAGGATGCCCAGGGCCGCCCCACCCTGGCTCAGCCAGAAGGAACACGTTCCGGTCGCACCGCCGGGCTGCAGCCCAAGCACCCCAACCCGTCTCCGCTCCTGTTCTCAGCGCGGCGGGTTGTTGAGGCTGGGGATCGATCCCCAGACCTCCTTGATAAGAACCTCTCCTAACAGGCCTTATCACCAACTGAGCTGAGCTCAGTTGGTGATAAGGCCTGTTAGGAGAGGTTCTTATCAAGGAGGTCTGGGGATCGAGCCCCAGCCTCAACAACCCGCCGCGCTGAGAACAGGAGCGGAGACGGGTTGGGGTGCTTGGGTTGCAGCCCGGCAGTGCGACCGGAATGTGTTCCTTCTGGCTGAGCTAGGGTGGGGGCGGCCCTGGGCGTCCTGCATCAAAAAAGTGCAGGAGCTCAGTTGGTGATAAGGCATGTTAGGAGAGGTTCTTATCAAGGAGGTCTGGGGATCGAGCCCCAGCCTCAACAACCCGCCGCGCTGAGAACAGGAGCGGAGACGGGTTGGGGTGCTTGGGCAGCAGCCCGGCGGTGCGACTGAAACGTGTTCCTTCTGGCTGAGCCAGGGTAGGGCGGCCCTGGGCGTCCTGCATCAATCCACTAGCACACTTATCCCTAGCAAACTTGCTTGGGAAAATCCTATAGCATTTATTACGTCTAACATGAATCAACTTAATAACAACTTAGAACTATGTGAAGAACAAAATAATAACCCTAATAAACTCACTGTATTCAATAGGGTAAACATTACTAATCAAACAGGGATTCTAGGTAAACACCTCTTAGAAAAGCCAAATAAAGATTATAAAAATCTTAATAAAAAGAATCATATGTCGACTAGAACTCGACGCAGTATTAAAGATGTGTCGAATGCAACTCGACGGAGTTCTGCGTATGCTTCGACATCAACTTGAAGCAAGTATAAGGGTGCGTCGAATTATACTCAACGCAACTAATATTCTGCATCGAATCATTATCGACGTAACTGTGTAGATACATCGAATTACACTCGACGCAACTCTAAAGATGCATCAATTTCTTATCAACACATGCTTCCAGCAAGAAATTTTCAGACATCTAAATCTCTCTCTACTTATATTCCTAGATGTTTCTATTGTTCTAGAATTGGGCACATAGCCAAACATTGCTGGCATAATAATGCAATACTTCTTCACCTAAAGGGGTATACTGAAAGACCATCTTATTCTTTCATAACTCCATATGATGATAGAAGAAAGAGACCCCAGCAAGTGAGGGTCTATACTAATGTTTGATTTCATGTGCAGAAAGGAGACTGTTCAACCACAAACCAGCAGTGGTATCTGGACAGTGGATGCTTCATGCATATGACTGGAGCAAAATAATTACTGGAGCAAAATAATTGTGTACAACCCCCATATTTGTCGAGCTAGTTTGGCTAACCCAGACTCATCGAGAACAGGGTGGACGAGGAAAATAATCGCTCGAAGGCGCCCGGGATCAGCTAAGGCATAAATTGATCCGGACGAAAGAAAAAGAAAGCAACAGAACCGATAAGAGCACCCCTTCGCCCCCGTATGAGCGAGTAGGGAGGGAAGTCTACTTGCCCTTACGGGCGAGTGCCCGCTCGCCTATGCAGGCGAGTGGGGGGAAATCCCACTCGCCCGCTTGGGCGAGTGGGGGGGATCCCACTCGCCCGCTCGGGCAAGTGGGGGGGATCCCACTCGCCCACTCGGGAGAGGGGGGGGGGGGGGGGGGAATCCCACTCGCCCGCTCGGGCGAGTGGGGGGAATCCCACTCGCCTGCTCGGGCGAGTGGGGGGAAACCCATCTGCCCCCTGCGAGCGGGTGTCCACTTGCCCGAGCGGGCAAGTGGGGGAGCAGGGTGAGCCTCCACTCACCCCCTCTCTTCCCCTTTCCTGCGTACGAATGAGAGTCGCGCCCAATTGCCCTCCTTTCCCTGTTTTTTGGGTGAAGACCCTTCTCCCCTCTCTTTTCTCCTACCCGGATGTTTTCAGGGGGTGCGGATAGTATTTTTAAATAGCAAAATTTGGACATTGACAGACCTTTCACGTTATACGCAGCCCACTTTTAGGAAATTTATAAATAGACTCCCATGGGCACCTTGGGGGGGTTGGCATCTCTTTACCCCACCCCCCTTAGTTTGTAGTCGGTTAGCAGGTTTCCATGTCTTCCGCTCGCCAAGTCCCTTAGGCAAGCGGTGAGGTGTTCGCTAGTGTTCTCCGAGGTGCCCAGGCTCGGCATTGGCTTGGGAGGGGAAGATCTTCGGATCTTTCGGGTTAGTGGCGGGACCTCCTCGCTGCAGCCCGCGGGGTCTTTTTTCATCTAATTCCATAAGTAGAGAGGTTCCTAGGCTCTAAGTGACCGGTCGTGGGACTTCACCCGAGAGGAGTAAGGGCAAACTGCCTACCCTGATTTCGAACTGTTCGAATCCCAGTTTTTGGGTTTCAACATTCTGGTGCGGTGAGCGTGGAACGCAGTTTGTTTGAAAAAATCTTGAGTAAGTCCAATGACTGGAAGTGAAGAGCTAGGGAACTCACCCCCTCCC
Organism: Dactylorhiza incarnata; assembly: GCA_033032865.1. NCBI lineage: Eukaryota > Viridiplantae > Streptophyta > Magnoliopsida > Asparagales > Orchidaceae > Dactylorhiza > Dactylorhiza incarnata. The sequence goes on along the minus strand of JAWHQI010000095.1, from coordinate 2,923,394 downwards.
GGCGACTACATGCGGAAGAGTGATTTTGATGAGTTCAGGAAGTCAATCATGGAGACCCTGCGCTTGGCACTCACCCCTGCGGGCGAGTGCTCGACTCCATCGGTTCCAGTTCTCGCCTCGCCTTCTCTGGGCGAGACGGCACCAGTTGGGCGACCCGACAAGGAAGTGCAGGTGGAAGATGATAGAACTCTTCACGCACGGGTACTGTTTCCTAGCCCGGTGAGTGCACTGCATCCTAGCGAAGAGGTCGGGCGAGCAACGCTGACCCGCCAGGTAGGAAGGGGAAGCCCTTTTTGCGAGTTGATCTTGTCCGCTCCAGTTCCGGAAGGATTTAGGGAGCCAATTATGTCCCACTACACGGGAAAGGATGACCCCCATCAGCACCTCCAGTGGTTTGAGGATGCCATGTCTATCAGGCAGACGACTGATGCGTTCAAATGTAAGTTATTTGCCATCTCTTTCTAGGAGAAGGCTAGGGACTGGTTTCATCGACTCCCCTCCGGGTCCATCTACAGCTTCGAGGACTTGAAGCGGAGTTTCCTGCTGAGGTTCTCATCGTCCAAAAAGAGGAGGAAAGGGGCGGAAGCCCTTTTCTTGATCCAGCAGAAAGCGGAAGAGTCACTAGGAAGCTACGTGGATCGATTCCAAGAAGAGGTCCTTCTCGTTAATGAGGTCCCCGGGCACACTCTACAACTTGCGCTTACCCTCGGGTTGCGGCAAGGGTTGTTCCGCATGGGCTTGTCCCGGGACCCCCCTCTGTCTTATGAGGAGTTGATGGAACGAGCAGGGCGGGAGATCGAAGTAGAGGCAACAAACCCGGAGTTCGCGGCAAGGATGGCCAAGTGGACGGAAGGTGGAGGGAAATCCGGAGAGGCTCAGCAGTCAGAGATGAAGAAGAAAGAGGAGCCGGGGAGGCAAGGTCCGCAAGGGCCCCCAGGAGGACAGGAGTCGGGATGGAGATTCCAGCCACCGATCAATCGACCGGCATGGAGGCCAGCAGGGGGCCCCCTCAGGGCCTGGGAAGGGGCAATTTTCGGGAAGACAGAAACTTTCAAGGGGGGCAGGGGCACTACAACCCTCCAGGATGGCATCCAGGCCCGAGGCCCCAGCACGCGATGGCGGTCGGCCAAGGAAGGAGAGGGAGAAAAAACCACGGTGGTAGAGGTGACGGAAGAGGAAGAGGAGGTAGAAGGGAGTTGCCTTTCTGTGACTTCCATCAGGTGGAGGGCCATGCAACGGCCACTTGCCCCGAATTCTTGGAAGTAAGAGAAGAGAGGAGAGCCCCTGCGGGGGGAGAATTGTTGCTGCTATGAGACGGAAAAGAAGAAAGAGGAGAAGGAGGAGAGGAGGATCGATATGAAGATCGGAAGGACGCGGGAGCACTGGGCAGGATTGGGGTGATCCACGGAGGGGTAGGGGTTGAGGCCACCCGTAAGGGGAGCCTCCATGCCATCTACCAGCAAAGCATCGCTTCCACTTCTCGAGTCCCGCCCCCAGGAGAAAAGGTCACCTTCTCATCAAAGGACATGCCAACGCACGAGGATCCCTTCTGCGATGCACTAGTGATCGAGGCTGCGATGGAAAACTTCACGGTCTCCCGAATCCTGGTGGATAACGGGAGTTCGGTGAACGTGGATTTCAAAAGAGCCTTCGATGAAATGAAGGTAGAGGCAAGGAGGGTGATCGCATCAGACGGACCACTCTTCGACTTTTCAGGGGAAAGGAAGGAGGTTGAGGGTGGAGTCGAACACCTGGTCACCTTGGGAGGGACATCAAAGAATTGTCGGTTTGTCATAGTGGACGCACCGAGCAGCTACATCGCTATCTTTGGGCGCCCCCTCATCAGCGCATTCAAGTGTGTGCCTTCCTCCTATCATCAATGCTTGAAATATAGCGTAGGAGGATTGCAAATCCGAGTCCGCGGAGATCCTAAGTTGGCCCGCCAGTGCTATGTCACGGCGGTCAATGTCGTCACTTGGAAGAAAGCAGCGGAGGCGACGGACGAGATGATAGAGAACCTGGCCCGGCTAGAGGTGACGGAGAAGACGAAGGTCAGGCGAGACACCGGGGAAGAGAACGTGAAGCCCGGGAAGGTGTAAGGCATTTGAAAGCCAAGTAAGAATGAGAGAAGGAGGATCCAGGAGGTCATCAAGCAGGGCGTAGTCGCCCGCTTACTTATCTTGTAATGAACAATTAACGTCTTCTTTTAATGAATCATGTTTTGCAGAATGGAGTAGATTTATTTTGGTTAAGGCCCCGAGAAGAGACCGTTGACCGGGCTTGTTGATGCCGACAGGGCAGGAGAACTCACTCGGAGAGGCAAGTGGTTTATGTTGGTTAAGGGCTTAAGGCCCTGAGAAGAGACCGCTGACCCAGCTTGTTGATGTCGGCAGGGCAGGAGAACTCACTCGGAGAGGCAAGTGGTTTATGTTGGTTAAGGCCCCGAGAAGAGACCGCTGACCGGGCTTGTTGATGCCGGCAGGGCAGGAGAACTCACTCGGAGAGGCAAGTGGTTTATGTTGGTTAAGGCCCCGAGAAGAGACCGCTGACCGGGCTTGTTGATGCCGGCAGGGCAGGAGAACTCACTCGGAGAGGCAAGTGGTTTATGTTGGTTAAGGCCCCGAGAAGAGACCGCTGACCGGGCTTGTTGATGCCGGCAGGGCAGGAGAACTCACTCGGAGAGGCAAGTGGTTTATGTTGGTTAAGGCCCTGAGAAGAGACCGCTGACCGGGCTTATTGATGCCGGTAGAGCAGGAGAACTCACTCGGAGAGGCAAGTGGTTTATGTTGGTTAAGGCCCCGAGAAGAGACTGCTGACCAGGCTTGTTGATGCCGGCAGGGCAGGAGAACTCACTCGGAGAGGCAAGTGGTTTATGTTGGTTAAGGCCCCGAGAAGAGATCGCTGACCGGGCTTGTTGATGCTGGCAGGGCAGGAAAACTCACTCGGAGAGGCAAGTGGTTTATGTTGGTTAAGGCCCCGAGAAGAGGCTGCTGATCGGGCTTGTTGAGGCCGGCAGGGCAGGGGAACTCACTCGGAGAGCCGTTCATTTATCCTCGGCCGAAGATCCCAAGAGGACTAAGCAATAAAGCTGGCTCGAATGGCACGCAAATAAGAGAGACAAGGAAAGAAAGTTCTTCATAGAGTGGAGAAAATTATAGGGCTGGAGGGGGTGAAGCACCCTCATTGATCCTTACACAAAAAGAAAAGTAAAAATGGACTCGCCCGTACAGGTGGGAAGGTAGATAACTAAGCATGAGAAAATCGTCCTGACTCTCAGGGAGAGGGAGAATAGTCGCGGCCGGAAGAAAGCGAGCCGGGGGGCGAGGTGGAAGGAAAGTACTCCGGGAGTACCATATCGACAGTGACGTTCCTCCACTCATCACGGAACGCATTGGCCTCATGGAGAGAATTGACCACGGCATTGGCCATTGTCGTCACAGTCTTTCGGCGGGCAGCCTCGACCACGGCACAGGTGAAATGAAGAAGTCCCGCCACCCTCGAAGACTCGTCGTGTCTTTCTCGCCTGGTAGCATGAGCCTCAGCAAGCTGGACCTTTAGGCTCTCCACCTCCAACTCCAAATCTTCGACCCGCCTCCTAACTGAATTGGCGGCATCGGGTCCCTGTGGTGGAGAAATCGTGTAAGCAAGAAAGAGCAAAAAAAAAGAAACAAAGTGGGGAGGGTATCTTCATTCAAAAGAGTGCGAACCAGGCCCCCTGATGACTGCTCAAAGAGTCTCTCAGTCATCTTAAGATGAGTGGCAAGGTCGGCAGCTTTATCCTCAGCCACCTGCCTCGCCGTGTCAACCTGAATGAGTCGCCTGGAGAGTCTAAGACTTCGACGAGCGGTCATATGAGAGAGCTCAGTTGCGCGGAGCTGCGCCTGCGAGCTCAAGTAGGCGAGGTCACGCGTAGAACTTTCTTTGAAGAGGGTTGCATCCTTCCTGCCATACAGGCCGTAAGTTAAGTCATATGCGGCGTTGTTGACAGGCCCTCCCTCGATCCAAGAAGACTGGAGGGATGATAGTGAGACCCGGTTCATCGCTTCATCCCAGTGAAGGACAGGCTCACCAAGCCGGTCCTTGGCACCACCCCCTAGTTTGAAATTGGGATGGAGAGCTAGCGCATCCGAGTCGTCTTTTCCCCCTACCTCCCTCGCCATGGATCGAGATCCACTCCCCCTGCGGACAACTCTCCCCCGATGCGTCTTCGGCTCCTTTGGCGGATGAGGGGGGAGTCCAATTCCACCACCGGCTCCTTCTCTTTTCGTTGTCTTAACACAGGAGCATCAGGGTGGGAGGCACAGACGGCTGCGGCCATCTGAGCAAGTTGAGGAGTGGAAGAGGAAGACTTCCTCCTCGAATGAGGGGGATGTCTGGGAAGACTCCTCTCACCTGCAAAAATAAGAAGAATAATGGGTGGTAAGACCTCAGTAAGCGAGTAGGATAGAAGGAGGAAAGTTCGAGAGAAGGGGAGGCACCTATCCCCGGCAAAATGTAAGCGAGACGGTCGACGTCCCTCCGCAAATACTCAACCTCAAAACCTACTCCCGCGAGATATTCGTACAGCTCGGCTGCCTCGCCATCCACGCGAGGGGCCTTGAATACCTTCTCTGACCTCTGAACGGGCGAGTAGGGGATTCTTCCAAGATCACCGTGAACAAAAATGAACTTATCGTTCCAATGATGAACCTTGTTGGTGTTCTCACTCACCTTCACGTGCGCGCCAGTAAGAAAACACACCCCGTCGGCAGTAGCCCGGAAGATAAATGCCTTTCGAAAAACCGTTAGGTTAAATTCAATACCCTCCTCACGCAAGTAGCAAGCGAAGGCGACTAACATTGATACCCCATTCGAGTTGAGTTGAGCAGGGACAATTCCGAAGTATCTAAGGAATTGCCTCACTTCGGGACAAAGGGGAAGTCGGAGCCCAAACTCGAAGTGGGAGAGTGGGAATGCAAGCCAATCCTCATGGAAAGAGTTAATGGTCTCACCCTCGGTGGGGGGGGGGGGGGGAGCAACTAGCCCTTCGGGGAGGAAGGAACTCTCAAAGGCTAGAAACTCCTCCTCTGATACCCTCCCGGCAGGGAAAGGATGTTCAGAGAAGTTCGCCGCACACTGCTCTCGTCCATTCTTACCAGGAGAGGAGCGGTTAGGAGCCATCTCAAGTGGTGAAAAGAGGAGTAAGCAAGAGTGAAGGCAAAAAGTGGAGGAGGAGAGGCGAGTAAGGGAGGCAAGGTAGGAAGATATGAAAGGGGGGGAGGTATTTATAGGCAAAAGTGGGGGTCCTTCCCCACTCACCCTCTCCCACCCTTTTTCACTCATTCCCTTCCACTCGCTTCTTTTTCGACCCTTGCGCTCGATATATCAGTTACCATACCCGCACACGGAAAACAACCCCGTTGAGCAAAGGCAATTTTATCACGCACAGAACAAACAATTTAGAAAGATAATCACGACCGTGCAGAGCAGGTCGAATAGTCACACACAGTTGCCTTATTACATCACATTGCGGTAAGATAAATTGAAAGCGGCAAATAGAAGGAGTTTTTCGGATCTCGCTCAAAGTTGAGTCCACGTCCAAAAGCCCCGACCTCGGGTCCAGGCTTTCAGTCCACGCATGGATCCGACACACTCGAGAGTCAAATCGAGCTCCTCATTCGCTGCACGCATGTTAGCCCCCGCTCGACGTAGGTGGTCCTCTACCGGTGCTGTCATAACATCCGAGGAAAGTCGAACCTCCTCTACTAGTAGGGCATGGTCCGCTTCCAACGCTTCCATCCGCTGCTCCATCGAGGGGACACGTGCGAGGGGGTTCGGTTCGACGAATCCGCGCCCTTCTCGAAGCTCGTGAAGGAAACGTCCCTGCCTCTGAATCATGTCAACCAGGTGATCCCTCAGCTCCGAAACATTATAAGGATGCCCGACAAGCTCTTCTATCGCCGAAGGGGAGAGGGGTGGCGAGAGCGCTCCCATCTGTCCCGATCTACCAGTCGAAGCATCATCCAGACCTGCAGAAGTAATAAGCTCGTTACCCGTACATCTGACCCGCTCAGTTCCCTCTAAAGAAGACCTACCTCGCAGGGTCCTCGACTCTTTTCCGTGACGAGAGGATGAGAGCTCACGACGTTGCTCCAAGAAGTGCCCTGGCAGCGTACCATAAGTGCCAGCAGGGGGAAGAACCAGATATTTCCCTGCATCGGCTCTAAAAAGAGGTCTCTCGAGGCTGCGCCGCTTGGCCGGCTCGAGTGCGGGTGGGTTCGAGTCCGCTGGCATGCTGGAGGTGCCCTCTGCGACTGAGAACAGGGGGACTGCAGTAAAGGAAGGAAGAAGAAAAGCCGTCAACACAAGTACAAGCGTGCCTACTAAATATGGGTAAAGTTACTCGCCATGGATCAGGGAGCGGGCTGGAGGACTTGTCCGGATGCGCGCGCTCCCTGACCGAGCTGCCTCATGAGACCCCCCTTTCTTACCGCAACTCGTCATCATCTCCAAGGTCCCCAGGTGCTTGTTGAGCTCGGACATCAGTGCGAACGAAGACGCCGTCCCGCCTGCTGGCTCAGGATGGTGCCTTTTGGGCAAAGGCTTCTCCACTTGCACCGAAGAGGGAAGTGAATGTTCCATGACTATGGATCTCAGCTCTGCCAGGTCATCTCGACTCTTCCCGGAGACGGCTTTGAGGCGGGCACGAATGTCCAAGGGAGGTTCCATCTCGACTGGACTAAGGGGTAGAGGGGTAAGAATCCTGGGTAAGAGTCTACTCTCCCTCTCCAAAGTATTTATAGGCGATTGGCGGGACCCGCTCGAATACTTTTTTAAGGGATCTTTCCGGCTCTCCAAATCAGTGGGTTGGACTTTCTTTCTGAGTTTGAGACAAACTCGCAAAGAGCGGGGATTGTGTACAACCCCCATATTTGTCGAGCTAGTTTGGCTAACCCAGACTCATTGAGAACAGGGTGGACGAGGAAAATAATCGCTCGAAGGCGCCCGGGATCAGCTAAGGCATAACTTGATCCGGACGAAAGAAAAAGAAAGAAACAGACCCGATAAGAGCACCCCTTCGCCCCCGTACGGGCGAGTAGGGAGGGAAGTATACTCTCCCTTACGGGCGAGTGCCCGCTCGCCTATGCAGGCGAGTGGGGGGGATCCCACTCGCCCGCTCGGGCGAGTGGGGGGATCCCACTCGCCCGCTCGGGCGAGTGGGGGGATCCCACTCGCCCGCTCGAGCGAGTGGGGGGGGGGGGGGGGGGGGAATCCCACTCGCCCGCTCGGGCGAGTGGGGGGAATCCCACTCGCCCGCTCGGGCGAGTGGGGGGAAACCCATCTGCCCCCTGCGGGCGGGTGTCCACTTGCCCGAGCGGGCAAGTGGGGGAGCAGGGTGAGCCTCCACTCACCCCCTCTCTTCCCCTTTCCTGCGTACGAATGAGAGTCGCGCCCAATTGCCCTCCTTTCCCTATTTTTTGGGTGAAGACCCTTCTCCCCTCTCTTTTCTCCTACCCGGATGTTTTCAGGGGGTGCATATAGTATTTTTAAATAGAGGAACTTGGCTATTGACAGACCTTTCACGTTATACGCAGCCCATTTTCAGGAAATCTATAAATAGACCCCCATGGGCACCTTGGGGGGGTTGACATTTCTTTACCCCACCCCCCTTAGTGTGTAGTCGGTTAGCAGGCGTCCCTGTCTTCCGCTCGCCAAGTCCCTTAGGCAAGCGGTCAGGTGTTCGCTAGTGTTCTCCGAGGTGCCCAGGCTCGGCATTGGCTTGGGAGGGGAAGATCTTCGGATCTTTCGGGTTAGTGGCGGGACCTCCTCGCTGCAGCCCGCGGGGTCTTTTTTCATCTAATTCCATAAGTAGAGAGGTTCCTAGGCTCTAAGTGGCCGGTCGTGGGACTTCACCCGAGAGGAGTAAGGGCAAACTGCCTACCCTGATTTCGAACTGTTCGAATCCCAGTTTTTGGGTTTCAACATACAAGGCCAAGGAATGGCCTAAGGCAATTTTTGGGAATTCCCACTCTGGTCAAACCAAAGGGTATGGTTTGCTCAGGACTGGGGAAGTCTCTTTCTCTAAGATAGCTTATGTTTAAGGACTTCAACATAATCTAATTAGCATTAGTCAATTGTGTGATGGTGAATACAAAATTATATTCACTAAGTCTTTATGTCATATAGTTAGTTTTGTATTAACCAAATTGTATTGACTGGTCTTAGGAAAGGTAAGGTTTATGTTGTAGACTTTGAGTATAGTAAGTCAAAGATCTGCTTATTCAACTCTCAGTTAGAAAACCATGAGTTGTGGCATAGGAGACTCAGTCATCATAATTTTAAGACCATTGCTAAACTCTCTAAGCTTAACCTAGTAAGAGGCTTTCCAACATGTAAGTTTAATAAAGACCATCCCTGTAGAGCCTGCCAACTAGGAAAGCAGATCAAATCATCATTTAAGCCAATTGGTAAGAATGATTCACCCAGAATCCTATACCTGTTGCACATGGATCAATTTGGTCCTATCTCCACTCAGAGCTTAGAAGGTAAGTCATATACTCTAGTCCTTGTTGATGACATTTCTAGATTCAGCTGGGTGTTCTTTCTAAAAGCTAAGTCAGACACCTTCAAGATCCTCTCAAGATTCATTAGACAGATTCAATCTGAATTCAACACTCAGGTTGTTGTGATCAGAAGTGATCATGGTATTGAGTTTGAAAATCAGTAAATGTGTAGATTTTTTGAGGATGAAGGGATAAGACAAAGCTTTTCAGCTCCTAGAACCACAACAAAATGGGGTGGTTAAAAGGAAAAATAGAACTCTAATTGAATCGGGAAGAACATTATTGGCTGAATCTAAACTGCCAAAGTCCTTTTGGGCTGAGACAGTAAGTACTGCCAACTATGTTCTGAATAGAAGTCTCATCCACAAGACTAAGTTGAAAACTCCCTATGAGGTATTGAAGGGAAAGACACATATAATCACTTACTTTAGGATTTTTGGTTGTACTTGCTTTATCCTAAACAATGGGAAAAGTCATCTTGCCAAATTTGACAAGAAGGCTGATGATGGAATATTTTTGGGATACTCTTCATCAAGCAAGACCTATATGTGTTATAATAAAAGCACTCTCAAGATTGAGGAGTCTGTGCATGTAGTTTTTGATGAAGCTCACATGTTTTATAAGGGGAAGGAAACTTCCACCAGCACTATTTTACAAGAAGAAGACCAACTAACAGATCAAGTTGAAAGGCTCAGCATCATGGATCATTCATCAGTGTGTCAAGACAAAGGAAAACAAAAAGTTGACACTGATTCATATGAAGACTCTACAACAGATGAAGAGGAACTTCCAGCACCTGAACTACCAGCCAATGAGATCATTCTAGAGAATGAAGATGGTGCCCCCATTGTCAATAAGCAAGTGGATCTTCAGGAAGAAGAGAATCCTCTTAATAACTTAACAAGAACCAGGATGACCCTAAAGGATCATCCTTCAACACAAGTTATAGGAGATTTAGTAGTGGGAGTCAAGACAAGGAATCAACTAACAAATGAAACAATGATGCAATATTTTCTCTCTCAATATGAACCTAAAAAGTTTGAAGAAGCAGACAGTGATCCTCACTGGATATCTGCAATGCAAGAAGAGCTAACTCAATTTGAGAGGTACAAGGTCCGGACATTGGTTGAGAGACCAAGGAATTACCTAGTCATTGGAACCAAGTGGGTATTCAAAAACAAGATGGATTCAATAGGAGAAATAGTCAGGAACAAGGCCAGATTTGTAGCTCAAGGATATAGGAAAGAGGAGGAGATTGACTTCAACCAGACATTTGCTCCAGTAGCAAGGCTGGAGGCCATTAGAATGTTTCTTGAATATGTTGCACACATGAAGATTAAAGTCTATCAGATGAATGTAAAGAGTGCATTCCTAAATGAAACTCTTCAGGAAGAAGTGTATGTGGAGCAACCCCCAGGTTTTGTCAATCCATCTTTTCCCTCTTTTGTATACAGGTTAGATAAAGCACGGTATGGCCTCAAGCATGCTCCAAGAGCTTGGTATGAGACCTTATCCACCTTCCTTTTAGAACACTCTTTTGAAAGAGGGAAAGTGGATAAAACACTTTTCACAAGAGCGCATAAGAATCAGCTCCTACTAGTACAAATATATGTAGATGATATTATATTTGGGTCAATAGATCAATCACTATGCAAAAGGTTTACAAACCTAATGCAGTCTAGATTTGAAATGAGTAGCATAGGGGAATTATCTTATTTCCTTGGCCTCCAAGTAAGGCAGACTGCAGATGACATCTTCATATCCCAATCCAAGTATACCAGAGAACACATCAAGAGGTTTGGGATGGAAAATGCCTCTGTAATGAAAACCCGCATGACTATTAATGTTGTTTTAGATAGAGATGTAAATGGTACGTCCTTTGACCAGAAGACTTACAGAGCAGACATTGGCTCCCTTCTCTATCTAACGCCAGCAGACCAGATATAATATTTGCTACTTGTATATGTGCTAGATTTCAAGTTGATCCCAAGGAATCCCACATGAGTTCTATAAAAAGGATACTCAGATATCTAAATGGTATACCTGAACTTGTCTTGTGGTATCCAACAGATTCTGGATTTGATCTAGTTGGCTATTCAGATGCAGACTATGTTGAATGTAGGCTGGATAGAAAAAGCACCTCGGGAACTTGTGAATTCTTAGGTGCTACACTGATTTCATGGTTTAGCAAGAATCAAACCACAATCTCCACTTCTACAGCTAAACCTGAGTATATAATTGTAGGAAGCTGCTGCTCACAAATATTGTGAATGCAAAATCAGTTGTTAGACTATAACTTCTCCCTTGATAATTCCACAATATTTTGTGACAGGTCTAGTGTTATTTCTATAGCTTCCAATCCTATTCTTCAAAGCAGAAGCACATAGAGATAAGGCACCACTTTCTCAGGGACAATGTTGAGAAGGGTAAGATCAATCTTCAATACATTTCCACTGATATTCAAAGGGCTGACATCTTCACTAAGCCACTTGATGAAAGTAAGAACAAGTTCTTCATCAATGCACTGAGAATGCTTGATGGAGCATTGTAGGACACACTTATTATGTATAAAGATCTATTTTCCATAGAAAGTTATTGCTGGGGAAAACAGTAAGAATTTTTAAAGAAAAACATAACTGTTTAATCAGAGCTGCGCTGAATTCAAATCGATGTACCGTCGACTTCTACTCGACGTCAGCTTCGAGAGCCTCCTGGGGTAGATCATTCGAATAGCACTCAATGTAGCGTCAAATACATATCGACGTCTCCGTCGACATTATATCTGTCGTCTTCATTCAAAGCCACGTCGATTACTAATCGACAGAACGACGACATATCAGCGCACACAGAGTCACTTCTAGAAGCTGCCTCAACAAGTTTTGGCGCACTGAATATTAATTCTTGTCGTCGCTGCAGAAATTCAACCCTAAGTTGCGACGAATTGTCTTCTCTTATGCAACTTAGACGTCGAGTCTTTTGTGTTTTTGAATTCTCTCCTTGCTACTCTCCATTTTTCTCTTCTCCGTCTCTTTTTCTATTTAGTGCAGGTACTCAAAGGACATCAATGACATCTCCTCCAAATCAAATAGACATTGTTGAAGCAGTTGATCTTTCTCTAGAGACTCTACTATCTCAATTCAGTTCTCTGTATCTTGATTTCTCGACAGACTGCTATCGAAAGATTTATGCTCAACATAGGAGAATACATAACCTCAATGCTCAAATCAAGGCACTTGATGAAAAAGTAAGGTCATTAGGACTGCCTGCTGATGCCTTTATATCCTTGATCAACGATATAAAGCTGGTGGAGAAGTATGCCAGCAGGCCTCCTCAAGATTCAGTATACACCATAGCTATCCCCTTATCTTTTGTCTCTGAAGGAGAGGCAGTCATCACTTCTAAGCTCCTTTTGCTACCTAAAGATTTAGTAACACAGGGGGAGTCATCTCCTCCAAGGATTCTGCCTTCAACACAGGGGGAGTCATCAAATCAGGGGGAGATTGCTATACTCTCAGATGATAATGGATACCTGAAGAGTTTGTAAGAGTTCAATGAGGGTACTGAGCCATTCATCCCTGATGTACACGGATTCAGGATCTCTTCTGAAGAATCTACATCAACACCTTCTCCAGTCAAGGTTGTTGATCAGGTCCTTGTAACTGCTCCACCCTCCTCACCTCCAGCTCAACCTCCTCCTGATCCTACTCCAGCACCCACTCCAATTCTTCCAGCACCAGTCTTCAGAGGAAGACCTCCATACAGAGGAAGAGGGGCTAGAGGAAAACTACCAATTTGGGAAAAATATACAAAAGAGCAAATGAAACAATTCAAGAAAGATAAGTCCTACTATAAAACCTATGAGAGGATTGAAATCCCAGAGAATAGAATGGTAACATATGCTGATCCAGCACTTGATGAAGCCCTAGACGAAATCAGGGAAAGGGATATATATGAGTATGAAGCCTCTCAAAGAGAGATAGAGGAAAAGAGAAGATTGTTCATTGAAAGACTCAAGAAGAGCAAGGATCATGTAAAAAAAGAACAACTAAAGGAGAAAATCCAAATTCCAAGCACACTCTTTGACCCTACAAAGTATGCTGCTAGAAATCCTCAAGCCAAAATTCTAGAGAATAAAGGGCAAATTCACAGAGGAGGTCTTGGATGAGATCCAGATAAAGCAGAACAACCACCTCAAAAGAAAAGGAAGATTGTATTCAGGACAGCTCCAACTTCTGATAATCCACAATCAATGTTCAGTGTACAAGACCCTGATGCAGAAGAGCTGGACTTAGAAGAAATAAATTTGCTATCTGTTAAAGTCTATGGTCTGGGGCTAAAGCTGAATGATATCTATCCTGAAGCTGAAACAGATATGGAAAAGCTCTTTACAAGACATGACAAAATACAGAAGAACACAGAAAAGGCCATCCCTGCAAATTTCAAGTATGTAGAAAGAAAATTCAGAAAGGTCTACGAGGCCTTATATATCTTTCTTAAAATAGAAAATAGATTTTTTTCTTGGGTAACTGTCTCTGATAAATATTTGCTTATATCAATCAGATGTTTTTTCAGTTTACCATACCTTTTGTCTCTATTGTATTTGTATAATTATGTGTATTATGAGTTTGTGTCAAAACATGTTTGAAATCACTTACTTTATTTTGTAAAAAAAAATTTGATAAATAAGGAGAGATTGTTGGGAAAAACCCTTGTGATTTATCTAACAAATTACTTAAAGTGATTTCATCAATTATGTTATATTACCCACATTGTATAAAAATGGTAAAATGGTCATTAGATGTCCTAGGATGTCACACTCACCTTAGAGTGCCAAGACCAAGTCAAGACAAACACAAATTCAGTTGAGTTAAAACTTGCGTCGAATAGAAGTCGATGCAATTTCGACTAGATGTCGACATAACTCTAACTGAGAGTCGAAACAACTCAAACTGTCTGTCGAAGTATCAAGTCAAAGTCGACGCAACGTCGAAAGGAACTCGACGCAGAAGGAAGAGCTTGTCGAAGCCATCTCAGAAGTCGACGCAACTTTGAATTCAATTCAACGCAGAAGATATAGTTCAAGTCCATGTCTTCAACTCGACGGTTACATCGATAAGTAATTGATGCAACATCGACATCTGAGTTCATCCAGAACTAAGAAGGAATTCGAAGCTACTCCTATAAGAACTCAAAGGTGCATCGATATGAAGAATGATGAAGTCGACGCAGCGTCGAATACAGTCTAAAATAAAAGCTTTTTCAGCTGTCCTTTTAAGACCTTTTCAGAAGGTCCACCATACTGAAGACAGTTCTCCAACGGCTCGTTCGTTGCCAAGAATGGAATGGAGTATTCCAGAAGATAGCTAAAACATTCTTGGAATGTATTCAAATATGATTGACGGGTCGGAAACAAAAGAAGAAAGGAAAATCAATTGTCCAATAGGAATTTCTTTTCAGGACAGTCCAAAAGGAGAAAGAAATTCAAATCCAATCATGGAGAATAAGTATGCTGAGAAGAGAAGAAAAATGGAGAGCATTCTTTACATTGTCTATCTGTCGAATAAGGGTCTTCTTCTTCTTCCTCCTTCAACCCTAAGTGACAGAAAGAAGATATCTCTCTGCACAGCAAAAAAACAGAGCTGCTTCTTCTTCTTCATCTTCCCACACAGCAGCTAGTTTACAAGAAGTGCTCAGAGAATAAGGATCAAGCAAAACAACTTTTGCAATCATCACAACCATAAGCAAGGGTTCATCATATTCAGATCCTGTGATAAACAGAAGCAGCAGATAGCTTCTGAATTTTTTGAAAAATAGAATTATATTCTCTTTCTCTTTCTTTCTTCTTCTTTAATCACCAAATGTAAAAGAGTTTTATTAATCCCTCTTCAAAGGATTCAGTGGTTCTAAGCGTCTCCTTATCAAAAGACTCAGTGGTTCTAAGAGTCTTCTTATAAAAAGACTCGGTGGTTCTAAGAGTCTCCTTATCAAAAGACTTAGGCACAGTGCAATCCTACCAGGGAGGTAGAAGAGTGGAGTACCCACATATTAAGGAACCACTATAAAAACCATGTGTCTTCTGGATTGAATTTTCTATGTTATCCCTCTTTATAGTTTTCTGTATTTATATTTCCTGCATTTACTTTATTCTGCGTTGGTGTTGTTGAGTGCATAATACTTAGTAGTGTTTTATTGTATGCACATTTAGGGTAGAAAGTTTTAAATCTCTATTCACCCCCCCCCCCCCCCCCCTTAGAGAATACTCAGAGGCACACTGTGCACTTTCAGTATATCTGATTTGCTTCGAGATGGTGGAGGAGGCGACCTCCCTAGCTGACATCCCAGTGGCCCGAGATTTCCCCGAGGTATTTTCGAAGAAATTGTCGGGACTACCCCGTACAGAAATACTGACTTCCAGATCCAGTTGGTACTAGGAGCGAAACTAGTATCCAGAGCACCCTACCTGATCGACCCAAAGGAGCTGGCAGAGTTCCGTACCCAGTTGTAGTAGTTGGTAGACTCAGGGTTCGTCCGACCGAGCTCATCACCATGGGGGAGCCCCGGTGTGTTCGTAAAGAAGAAGGATGGGACTCTCTGATTGTGCATCGACTACAGGGAGCTCAACCGTCTGACAGTGTGGAACACTTATCTCTTACCTTGGATTGATGAGTTGTTCGATCAGTTGGAAGGAGCGCACTGGTTTTCGAAACTAGACTTGAGGTCGGGGTATTATCAGCTGCGGATTTAGGAGGAAGACATCCCGAAGACGGCCTTCAGTTTTAGGTATGACCTGTACGAGTTCACGGTGATGTCATTCGGACTCACGAATTCCCCCTCTACATTCATAAGTTTGATGAACTGTTTATTCGAGGCCTACTTGGATGTCTTCGTTATCGTATTCATCGATGATATCTTAATTTATTCAAGGACTAAGGAGGAGCATGCCCGCCATCTAGCACTAGCATTGGGGAAGTTGAGGGAGCATCAGCTTTATGCGAAGTTCTCCAAGTGCTAGTTCTGGCTGAAGGAGGTTGCATTTCTAGGCCACGTTATCAACAGTGCAGGATTATCAATGGACCGGGCAATGATTCAAGCGGCGCGAGATTGGCCTCAGTTGAAGACAGCTTCCGATGTACAGAGTGTTTTAGGACTTGTTGGCTATTACTGAAAGTTCGTGGAAGGATTCTACAGGATCCCCCCCCCCCCCCCCGGTCGGGCCTCACTCTGGTAGACTGAATCCGACTGAATAATATTATTTTATTCAGCGCAACATAAGAAAACACGAATCCGCGCCTCTTCAATCCCGCGCCTCTTCATTTCTCCTCTCCGTACTCAGCTCTCCTCGCTCTCCTCGCACAGCTTCCTCGCGATTTCTCCTCGCTCTCTCGCAATCAAACCCTAGAACGTTTGATTTCGGCGAAGCCTCCCCCATCGTCTCTGGCAGTAATCACACAGCTCTCCGGCGCTCCTTCTCCAACCCGATTCAGTCTACACAAGAGCTCTCCGGCGCAGCCTACCATCCTCTCTGCAAGGTATGTATCTAGTTCCGCCATTATCATGTTCGAAGCCAAAGAATGGCTCTCCGCGTAGAGCTAAACGACTCTCCCCGGAGAGCCATTCGGCTCTCCTAGGAGAGCCACTGGCTCTCAGCGGAGATCCACATGGCTTTCCGCTGAGATCCACTGGCTCTCCGAGGAGAGCCGAATTGCTCTCCGCGGAGAGCCGGAGAGCCGTTTGGCTCTCCGCGGAGAGCGGTTCGGCTCTCCGCGGAGAGCCGAGAGCCCAAAATTGGATCTCAAGGTTTGTTCATTCTTTTTTGACAATCCTTGGAAATAAATTATAATTAGCATATAATTTGGAAGGTGAGGTAGGAATTTTACTAGGCAAGCTACTATAACCAATTATAGTTACTCAAAATCGGATCCTAGTATTATGGCTACTAATCTAAATTTTGGCTTTGGGTGACTAGATTATTTGACTATTTGTCTTTATCGGCAATGAATGGTATTGACATTATGTTGCGGGACATTGCGAAAACACAACGATCAGTAGAGACCCTCGTTCATCGCTGCCCTGAAATTCTACCCGAATCGATTCCGACGCAAACGCCTTCATTCTATTCGTCAGCCTTCGACCGCCCCACTACTGAGCCGTGCATTTGTGGGAAGCAATCAGGCACGTTGAACAAAATTCAGGAGGATTGGATCAAGATCCAAGTGAAAATGATGGAGGATGGCATTCGCCCCCCCCCCCCCCCCCCCCCCTTCGAATCGATCCGCCCGTGCCACTGTGGAACAAGCGACCTGACCTGAATGCGTATCTTTTGAAACCGTTGTTCGTGATCGATCCGGAACGGCAGTACGACGTCAATGTGACAGTGGGTGCATGCCCATCTTGCAACAAAGTCGGCTTTCTTTCCCGCAAGCAATTAAGTGCCCCGCGAGTTGTCGATTGCATTGACACCACTACATTCTCTATCAGTGCTAGATACATGTGCAAGAAGTCGAACACCTCCGGCGGCTGTGGTGCCACGTTCCATGTCATGGACGAGGCCAAAAATGAGAAGTTGATCCCGGCACCCATCATCCTTAACTATCCTGTGCAGCTTTTCGAACAGAGCGCACACGACGTCGGTCTTGTTCAAATGGCATACAACTTGTACACGTCCCGTTCCGGCATTGCTGATGCAGCCAAGGTGATTCGTTGTGCCCGAACGACTCGATACATGCGTCAAGCCGCACTATATCGTGGTCACGTGTCGTGGTATTTGTATATGCGCTTATGGGATGCAGCACTTGGGCAAACGTCATGGCAGAAGGATCCGGCAGTGTTCCCTGATTTCCCATCATTTTTTCAGCATTGTAACGGGTACAATGGCACTCTTGGTCCAGTGGAATCAACGCTATCACGCCTAATCAATGACTGCATTGCTCGCCAACTTTCGTTCTTCAACCGAATGGAAGGCGCCATAACCGGGACTCATCTCTCAGCTGACCATCATCACAACGTGTCGGGACGCATGAAATTGACGGACGAGTTCAATGGCAGGAAATTTTCCCCTGTTGAAGGATTGCACTCCGTCATGAACGAGCGCCAACAAATTCTCTCCCATCAATTCACATCGACTACGGGCAATGCAGAGCGTCGATTTGTTGGTCGGAGTTTGCAGAACCGGTACAATGCTTACAATATTGATACTTCTCTGCTCATCATGTACCTTGACAAGTGCTGCGATGACCGAGAATGGCTACAAGATTTCGACAACATCATTGTTCTCCTAGACAATCATCACCTGATCACGAGGTATAGGGACAATTCGAACGGCACGGATCGAGCTCGGCAGGAACTATTTATGGCTGGCGTGGCCGAAATCATTGTTGGCAATGGACATGCTTCAATGCGGGAAGGCTCCATCATTGAGGCTGAACTTGATGCATTGTTGGATCGAATTAAAAACTGGGAAAACGAGAATGATGTGCCACCGTCGAAGCGCATTGTGACGACCAAACTTCTATCTTGCCACGAGACGCAGAAAAAGCACATCAGAAATTGCTTAACACCGCCTGTAGGGGCGTCAAACACCGTCGTGGATCGCATCTTTCGTTCGACTCTACGTCGTGGATCGGGGAAGAACGAAAACTTATGGCGTCAAGGACGAGCCATTTTCCCGGAGACTATGTCCCTGGATGGAGGGATCTTGCTGCTCCATGTCGTGGTCGCTCAAATCAACTTTCGCGGCGAACTCCAATTTGATCCTCGCTGGGCATATTTGCCAATCTCGGGTATGCATATCATTCTCACTCAATATCTCGCAGCTCTTTCGACCGATGGCATAACTCCCTCACAAATGTCTCTGTCGACAATGTTTCATATGTTGCCTCTCTCGATTGAGGATTGCGACGGCGAGTTTGGATTAACGGCGGCATTTGGACAATCCCTTCCTCAACTTCCAGAAATTCCAGCAGGGCAGCTAGAATCCGTTGGAATGATTGCCGAATCAATAGCTGATAATGCAATTTGGTCGAGCCACACGTTCGATGCGATTATGAATGATGCACTTGAGGTTGTCGCAACTGCTGTGGAGAGGACTCCGAACGATGATCATCACTGC
The DNA here is from genome assembly GCA_033032865.1 of Dactylorhiza incarnata. Classification (NCBI taxonomy): domain Eukaryota; kingdom Viridiplantae; phylum Streptophyta; class Magnoliopsida; order Asparagales; family Orchidaceae; genus Dactylorhiza; species Dactylorhiza incarnata. The sequence goes on along the minus strand of JAWHQI010000095.1, from coordinate 2,904,743 downwards.
GTTGGAGAAGACGAAGCACTACCGCTAAACCATACTGATCTGAACCAGACCGAAGTCATCGATATAAGCAACACGCCCCATTCTATTCAGTCCAGTCGCAAGCGCAGAAAACCCGGACCAACATCGCATAGGCAAAGCTCTTCATCAAATCACCATAAAAAATCTCGCAGCCTCAACGCATTGGGCAATGAACGTCAATCGACATTAGAAGGCCTTAATCTCTGGGAAAAAGTGATGAGCACTTCACCAATGATCAACCCCTTCGAACGGCGCTTACTCAGAATGGTGGCTCTCAAATTTCTTCAACCCGATGAACTGCTTGATCTGAAAGATTTTCCCATTGAATCCCTGCATATTCCACAATTGCATCGAATTTGGTCTGTTCTTGTCTCGGCTTTACATAGCACCAATTACGCTTTCAAACGGTTCATTCGGCCAAAATCAGAACAGGTTCTTAAACAGCACTTGGAGGATATGGTTGCCCAGTCTCGTTTCAGATTGCCCATTCAACGAGCAGCGCCCAAACGCAGCATCATTACTGCACTAAATCTAGCCGCGTCATTGATTGCTCCAACGCAGGCGGGCCGTGATGATAGTTTCATCCAGTTAGAAGAGACTGTCACCACAACAGTAACTCGAAGCGTCACTTTTACCACCGGCGCCCCAAGTCACAGTTCAAGTCAGCCCCTTACAACAGATCTGCAATCGTCCCCACCCGATCTAGTAATTGAAGGATCAGCTGACGATATCATTGATCGACTTGTTCAAAACGAGATTGATGTTGGGCATGCCGGCAACATTCACTGGACCAAAGTGGTCGCCCCAGCTTACGCCCGCATTGCTGCACGTCGTGAGGATTTGGTTCAGATGACCCACAAGGAGATTCAAAATCGTTGGGATTATCTTAGACGTCTCAAAAGGAAAAGGACATCAAACAGTTTGTAGTCACATACCGAAGCGCAAAAGGAGCTCGGTGATCAAGACGCCATCTACATTCAACCATCGTCGGTTGTTATACATTCATTGCCCGTCGAAACTCCGTCCACAAATAATTCAACTCAACCAGCGCCTTCTGCAGTCATCACGACGACGGAGGAACCTAATGCGGGCATCTCGTCCGCTGTCAGCGAGATTGGTTCCCGTCCGCCATTCATGGTCAATCAACAATTGCCGACTTTCAATCAGATAATGGAGGCCATCGTCCCCGCCCCAGCTACAGGAGAGCCGTTCTCCCAATCGGAGAAGGAGCTGCTCAATTACTTGCTAACTAGTCCAGCAGAGCGCTCACATGTGAAATCGTCGACTGGTGATCAAATGTCTTGGAAGAGCCTAGCCAAGCGTTTCTTGTACTGGGGGCGAGTCGCACGGGTGTTGGGGATGAACCAATTTCGGGTTAGATTCGATGTGCAGCTCAAGCAAAAGGTTAAGGATATTAACAAAAAAAAGAGCTTGCAACAGTCTGTGTGAAACCCTAAAAGGTATGCTTTTTATATGTATTATAGTACAAAAAATGATTTGGAGATAACACAATAATTTGCATTTAATATTCCATGATACAATTGTACCTCATTTAGGCCATTACCCAATTGGATCTCCATGGAGAGCCAATTGGATCTAAACGGAGAGCCAAATGGTTCTCCATGGAGAGCCAATTGGATCTAAACGGAGAGCCAAATGGCACTCCATGGAGAGCCAAATGGCTCTCCACGGAGAGCCAATTGGATATCAACAGAGATCCAAATGGCTCTCCCCGGAGAGCCGTTTGGCTCTCCGCGGAGAGCCGTTTGGCTCTCCGCGGAGAGCCAAGTAGCTCTCCTCGGAGAGCCATTTGCTTCCTCTCTTTCTCCCTCCAATTTATTCTTCTTGTCCCTCTATTGTAACATCTGTTTATAAATTTTGCAGATAAATGGGGCAGAAAAAGATCCATTTTTTGAGCTCGAGGTGCTATTTAAACTCATTTGTTGGCCTAACTTCAGCAATACTAGAACGATTGGAGGAGGATCAGAAGAAGATGCTGATGGATGCCAACATCAAGCATATCTTCCATGCACCGAAGGTACCACAGAACACTCCCCTTCTTTACGGTCTACTAAACTTGTATGATATAGAGAAGGATGTCTTCGTCATTGGATCGAGGGAGCTAACCTTCTCCCCCAATGACGTGGCATTGATATTGGGTCTGCCGAACCATGGGGAGGAAGTCACCCTGACTACCAAGCCATTTGGACCGCTAACGAAGTCCGATTTGAAGACGGAACTTCAATCGATGGAGAAAGGGTCGTCCCCTATGACGATGAAGATATTGATTTTGCACCTTCTGTGCAATTTCTTCTTCCCCTCGAGCGCGGAGAGGATGCCAATGTTCTTCGAGGAGGTCTCCAGCTTGGAGAAATTTCAAAAGTTCAATTGGCCAGAAGCGATCTATACCTTCGTTATGAGGTCGTTCAGGTCGATGGTGGAGAAGCTGCCACCTGTTGTAGAAGAAGGCCAACTGCAACATTGGCCAGAGTCTTCAATGGGATACATCTATGGATGCACCCATGTTCTCGTTGTAAGTATCTATATTTCTAATTCCTAAAATGAAATTTTGTTTAATATGTTCTAAACTATTGCAATGTTTGATATAGATTTGGTTCCTCGAGCACACCACGACCTACGCTCCGCACTATCCGTCATTGAGGCCACGAATATTAAGATAGTCGGAGAAGGTCTCATTTTCAATGAAAGAGATGGGGACTGTTGCAAAACTCTTGGATGAGCAGGTAAATAATTTAGTTTATTCGATTAACAACCACTTTTGAACTATCCAATACAATAGTTGTATTTCTTCTTTTTAGGTGTTGGAAGTACTAGATGAAATATCACCGGCAGAGAAGTTGTTATGTTCAGACGTGACAACACAGTGGACACCACCACCTCCCACATCTAAGAGAAAACCAATAGTCTCGCCATCTAGGGTAGTAAAAAAAATGAAGTTTGCACCACCACCTCCCACATCATTACCACCTCCCTCATCATCATCACCTCCCCCATCACCCAGCACATCATCACCTCCCCCACCACCTAGCACACCATCTATCCCTCCTGTACAGTTTTGGATTGATTTCCAGCATAGGATGTTAGATCAATTTGCATTATTAGATAGCAAGATAGATAGTTCTGTAGATAGATTAGACAAAAAAATAGATATAGTACATAGTGATTTAATTAGTTTTAGTCACAGTGTAGGTGAACGTCTTGATTCCATGAGTGCCGATATAGACACACTCATTCATCATTCCTCGCCATCATCTAGCCCGAGTATCTCTAGATCCCCCACCCACCAAAACGCTACCACCCTCACTACCCCTCACGATACTTCCATTACTCATATTAGAGACTCCCCATTAGGTGAAACAGACATTAAAACTACAAAGGCGGATGAACTTGATGTCTACCCCGTTGACTATCCGGGGAGACCGCTAATAGCTGAAGAAGATAGAGATATCATCCATCGACGTATGAGCGCCATACCATCGAGGTGCCCTTTGACATTATACACTTTTATATTTTCAAAATTTTGATCTATGCACATTGATATTGACGATGGCTTTCTAATGTTTCAGGAACGACCAAGCATTCAATAAATGGAATATAGTCGGATTTCGAGATGGCATGGATGCTCTTCTGACGGATAAATACGTTGAAGATTGTCACATTGATGCCTACGCAGAGATCTTGACTTTGCGTAGAGATCGGGATAAAGAAGCGTATCATCCGTTTATGTATATCAGTCCTAACTTTTTGGTATGATCTCCCTATTTGTGCTTTGTACATTAATAATTCTGTTTGCATAGCTAAAAAATGTTACAAATTATGTAGTTGCACTTCCCACGGTCCAATGACGGAGAATCTAAGCTTGTATCTGCATTCCTTGAGGGCATTACCAAGGAGAATCTCGCCTATATCAAAATGATTCTAATGCCAGTATGTTATAGTCAACACTGGTATTTATTGGTGGGTATGGTTAAAGAGAAGAAGTGGCTTATACATGACTCTCTGCGTAACGCCCAACGGAAAGTTTCCGCTAAAGAAGATGTAAGTACATTTCGTTGACATGCAATGTAGTATTGTACATTACGAGTTACTAATGTACGAACAAATTTATGTTAATGCAGATTTCTGCGCTCCAGAAGGCGACCGTTAAAAAAGTCCACGCAGGATTTTCCAATTGGAAACTCAACTTGACTGCTGGTATACCACAGCAGGAGAACTCTGTGGACTGCGGTGTCTTCGTTATGAAGTATATGGAGCACATAGCGAAGGAAGGGCTAATGAGCTGGGAGAGTTGCGTAGACTGGCAGAAAAATATGTCTATGTTTAGAGCCCAGATCTGTGCAGACATCTTTAGAAATTTTGTGGTTGATTGATGTAAATTAAGAAACATTATTCGTGTACATTTGAAATGTTTGTCTATAATAGCAATTGTTTCATGAATGAATAACGTTTTCAAATGGGTCAAAATTATAGCTTTAAATGAAATCAGTGGAGATACATAAGGCTCTCCGCGGAGATCCAAAAGGCTCTCCGCGGAGATCTAAAGGGTTCTCCGCGGAGATCCAGAAGGCTCTCCGCGGAGAGCAAAAAGTTCTCCGCGGAGAGCAAAAAGTTCTCCGCGGAGATCCATTTAGATATCCGCGGAGAGCCATTTGGCTCTCCGCGGAGAGCCATTTGGATCTCCGCGGAGAGCCATTTGGATCTCCGCGGAGAGCCATTTGGATCTCCGCGGAGAGCCGAATGCCTATCTTTCGCAAATTGTGGCCGCGTTCTCCCTCCCTCCCTTCATTTTTTCTTCCTTTCCCTCTTTTTTCTTCCTCCCTCCCCCTTTCCCTCTCCCCCCCCCCCCCCCCCCCCCCCCCCCCCTCTTTTTTCTCCTCCCCCTCTTTTTCTTTTTTCTCCCCCCCCCCCTCCCCCCCTTTTTCCCCCTCATACCAGAGTGGAACCCGGCGCCCCCCCCCCCCCCCCGCTGCATCATTGACGAAGAAGGACGTGTCAGTTATGTGAACACCACGGTGCAAAGCATCCTTCCAGGAGCTGAAGGACAGACTTACTACTGCTCCGATCTTAGCACTTCCATCTTGGAAGGAAGGATTTCAGGTCTACAGCGATGCATCGTACCAGGGGATGGGTGTCGTGCTGATGCAACATGGCCATGTCATTGCTTATGCTTCCCGCCAGCTGAAGAAGCACGAGGAGAATTACCCGGTGCACGACCTCAAGATGGGAGTGGTGATATTTGCGTTGAAGGTATGAAGGCACCACTTGTATGGTGTTCACTGCGATATCTTCTCCAATCACAAGAATTTAAAGTACGTGGATACGCAAAAGGATCTGAATCTCAGGCATAGGCGGTGGGTGGAGTTTCTTTGTGACTATGAGTACAACATGCACTACCACCCTGGATAGGCAAACTCTGTGGCAGACGCACTTAGCAGGAGAGCTAACACATGCAATATGGAGCCCTGACTGGTGTCTATAAAGCTGGTGCAGGTGTTGAAGGACATGCAGATCACTCTGGTGTCCAAGGCCGACCCTAAGGTTTATGCGGAGTACTTGGCTTCGATGAGCATGGTTTGTGATATACAGGACCGCATCCGGGTTGGGCAAAGGCAGGATGCAACATTGGAGCCGGTGTTTTGGGCCCTGAAGACAGCTTCTTCAAGAGACTTTTCTTTGCGTGATGATCTCGTTCACTTCCAAGGCCGAATATATATACCAGCGGGAGATCAGATTCTGGAGGACATCATGGCAAAAGCACATTGTAGTAGATATTCAGTGCACCCGGGGATCTCTAAGATGATAACGGACCTGAGGAGAACGATGTATTGGTCGGGCGTGAAGAAGGAGATTGCACACTTTGTGACGCACTGCGAAACCTGCCTGCTGGCGAAAGTCGAGTGCAAGAGACCAGGAGGATTATTGCAGCCCCTGTCAGTGCCAGAGTGGAAGTTCGAGGACATATCTATGGACTTCGTGCACGGGTTACCTCGCTCCTGCTCTGGGCATGATTCTGTATGGGTGATCGTGGACAGGTTGATGAAGGTCGCTAGGTTCATTCCCGTCAGGAAGGACGCTCTGGTCGGTACCTTGGTGCAGCTATTTATAGAACAGTTCATACGATACCATGGAGTTCCCAGATCGATCGTGTCAGATCGGGACGACCGATTCACATCTAGGGAATAAAGAGCGGTCCAGGATTATATGGGATCTCGGCTGACCTTTAGCACCGCTTTCCATCCTCAGACGGACCGCTAGACAAAGCGTACAATCAGGACGATGGAGGATTTGCTACGACTCTTCATCCTGAACATTGGGGAGTCATGGGAGTGATTGATGCCACTTATCGAGTTCTCTTACAACAACATCCATCAATCCAACGCCAACATGGCTCCCTACGAAGTATTATACGGACGGAGGTGGAGGACTCCACTATCTTGTGTCCAGGATAAGGATCCTAAGGCACTGAGATCGAAATATGGGGAGGATACAGATGCTCAGGTACGACTGATACGTGAGCGGATGCTAGAGGCCCAAAGCAGACATGCCAAGTATTACGATGCCCGGCATCGTAAAATAGAGTTCCGGGTGGGAGACAGAGTTTTCTTGAAGATACGTCTGATGCATGGTGTCATGCGGGTGCAGAGACTAAAGAAGCTTAGTCTTAGATATATGGGGCCTTATAGGATCCTGGAGCAGATCGGCCCCCTAGCTTACTGACAGGAGCTGCCGCAGGAGCTGACAAACTTGCACGATGTCTTTCACGTCTCTTCACTCAGGAGGGCTCTACTTCATCCAGAGCAGCAGATTACTTCTACAGCGGGCCCGCTAGCATCCGACCGTTCAGTCCGCTTATAGCCAATTCGGATCAATGACACAGATGTTCGAGTTCTGCGACAAAAGAAGGTCTCATTGGTCAAGGTTCTGTGGTTGAATCATGGGCAGGAGGAGAATACATGGGAACCCCTGGACCTCATGCAACAACATTACCCGGGACTCTTCGCATCAAGTATACCCTAACTGGCCTGAAGTTTTACTTTCATTTCCACAAGTGAGAACCATGTATGCCCAAACTTAATTTTGGGGATGAATTTTTTTCTTTATGTATTGGGTGTACAACCCAGATTCTTCGAGGGTAGGACATATCCATGTCACGTGGGCAAAAGTCAAAGTCAATGGTCAAATCGAATACAGCAAGCAGCTCACCAGAGGCATGTAATGGCAGGTGCGAGTATCAAGGTTACTCGCCCCAAATCGGCGACTAGAAGTAGGCCTCAAAGTTACTCACACAAGCGGGCGACTATCATCAGCCCTCGGGCCTACTCGCATGTGGGCGACTATCAACTACAACTCGCCAGACATTGTCGATGTCCTTACCTAGTCGCTCGTTCATCAGGTTTAACTATACTATCTTTCAGGGGACCAGGCATAGTCCCATGCATCCCCTCCCTCAAGATTTGTCTATAAATAGACTCACAGGGATACCAGGAATGACACTTGAAAAATCAGAGCTCAATCCCCCCATATAGGCGAGATTCTTATCAAGCCAGTGCCTTCCTAGTACCAAGCTCAGCCATCTGTGGTTGTGGAGGTGAAGTTCTTACTGAGCTTCCGGGTACGTGGCGGGACCTCCATGTTGAAGCTCCCTGGAGTCTGTTTATGATCTCTCCTTTCCCTCTTCGTGCGAGCCTTCAGATCCAAGTTGCCAAGGCACATAATCAGTAACCTTCGACTACACCTAGGTCAGAATATTTGGAGCTAGGAATTTATTGGCTTCAACACTTTGGTGCGGTGAGCGTGGACCGTAGTCGGAGGAAGAAAGCTCGGTGTTGCAGGTGAGATGGTGGAAGGAGGCGAGCCGGAAAGGGCAAGTGGAGACTCAGCAAGCGGAAGCGAGTTCGTAAAGAGGGCCGACTCCGAGGAGTTTGCGCGGCGAATCAAAGATACCTTGCGAGTAATGCTGGTTTTTCGCGCCGAGGTCACAACAACCTTGCCTCTCCGCGATACCCCGTCAGAGGAAGGGGCGTCGTCCAGGCGAGTAGGGAAGGAAGCAATAGCGGACGAGCCAGAGCGACCGAGGCAATCATAGTATTACCTGACGAGTTTCTAGGGGATCAGGATCCGAGAGGTAGAGAACCCGACGACGTTCCCAGATACTCGAATGGGGGATGAGTATAGTACTGTTACTCGCCAGTTGGAAGTTCGTCACCAGGGTGGAAGGAGCCCTTTCAGCTGTGAAGTATTGGTCGCCCCTGTCCCAGAAGGGTACAGAGAGCTTGTCGTCTACTCCGGGATGTATCCCTAACAAGAATGTATCCCCCCTCCATTTTCTCTCAATATGTTTATTTGGTATACATAAATTCCCCGCCCCCCCCCCCCCCCTGAAACAAGGGATGGTGGGAGTCCTTCTCTCAGCAAGTATTTACAACAAAAGAGAAAAAAGTAGGTGAAATCAATCTCCACGATGGGTTGGGAAACGAGCCTTCGACTTGACTCTCGTAAGATCCAGTGCAGATGATGGGATGGTGCGTCAGGATAGTGAGTTTTCTTAAAACCAAGCCTCTGCATTGACGGCCGAGATCAGTTCCCCCCCCCCCCCCCCCCCCCCCCCCCCTTGCACGTTGGCTGAATGACCCCCCGATCGCACTTCTCATCCGACTGGAGAGATTACCGGAAAAGAGTCTGGATGTCAATCCCCTAACTCGATGAAGGGATAGTCGATTTCATCGGCAAGGGGGCCCTCGTGTAAAGGCGTCGCGAAAAGAGATAAACGCTCGCTTCAAAATCAAATCCAGACAGTCATCTTTTCTCGTCATATAAATTAATACGGTTAACCCCCTCTGATTGTTGAGAAACAGGATAATGACACTTCAGGGGTTGAAGACTTGAAGTAGGATGGAGGCTTCGTGGTTGTGCGTCCCCTTGGACCCCCCCCCCCCCCCCCCCCAATGGTCATTCCCTACTCAATGGCTCTCTCAACATCTTACAACAGTAGGATGAAGGCCTCAGGATGATGTGTCCCCTCGGACCTCTCCGAATGTCATTCCCTACTCGTCGACATCCGACATTCAAGTAGGGTAGATGACTCGGGACAGTGCGTCCCCTCAGACCTCCCCGACTGTCATTCAGCGAAGCAGTAGGATGGAGGCCTCGTGATGGCGTGTCCCCTCGGACCTCCCCGATCTTCATTCCCTACCTGATCGCACCCAACATCCAAGTAGGATGACGGCCTCGAGATTATGGAGTAAAAGCCTCGAGAGTGTACGTCTTGAGGGACCCCCCCCCCCCCCCCCCCCCCCCCCGAGTGCCTATGACTGACATCCTGCTGGGGAAGGCGAGTATAAATAGTGTGAGTAGATGGGAGTGAGTATATCTGCGCGAGTATGGCGAGCCTAGAGATTATCGCAAGTACTTTTCAAAGTCGCACCTGGCATGGTCTCGAGTACTCAATACTATGGTGTGGTGATGAGCCTAGCGAGCGAGTACTCAACGCATTCTAGCCTATGAGCCTAGCAAGAGAGCACTCAACGCATTTGTGCCTATGAGCATAGCGAGCACTCAAGCACGGGCGAGCCTATGAGTCTAGCGAGTATCAGCACAGCAATGTAAGTGAGGCGAGCAGGTGGTAGCATCTCAAAAATGGTATTAATATATCAGTCAAAAGGTTACAAATCGCTCTCGCAAGAGCTACCAAAATCGTCCAAGTACAGAAGGATTAGCTCGGCGAGGGAGCGTAGTCCGAGGAATTCGACGACCCATTGTCCTCCCCATCATCCTGCCCATCAACTTCGCTCGCAATGAGAATGTCAGAGAGTAGGTCTTCCGTTGTCAAGCCCTCGCCATCCAGCGTCAAAAAGCCTCCGACCTGAAGTTTGGTGAAGACCAGGTCTCCTGCGGTGATCGCTATCTCTCGCCGAAGGGAGAACCATTCCTGCGAGGACATGGATATTTCCTCCACTCGATGAGAAGGTCCATCCTCCGAGGAGGCTGCGCGACGATCTTCGACTCCAGCTCCGCAATACGGACCTGCGCCACCTCCAACGAGGTTTGGCTAGCTCGCAGGTCGCTCTCGAGCTTGGAAATAGCCTCGACTGATATAAGCTGCTCCTCCTGCAGAATGGAAAAGTCGTGGGTTAAAAGTGAAAACGACAGGCGACTGATGAGTTACACAAGAACCATAGTGGACTACCAAGATCACCTCAAAGTCTTTGCTTGAGGAAGCCTTGTCCTCAGCCATGACGAACCTTGCCTCGGCCCGACTTTATCGCTTCTTCGCCTCTAGCAGGAGCTTCCGAAAGACCTTGACCTGCTCCTCGGCAACGAGCAGGTTGCGGGCGGTCTGATGAGCAAGTTTCGCTGCTCATAGCATCGCTCGCGACCCCTGGTCGGCGAGGTATCGAGGAGATGCCTCTCTCAGGACCTTCGCATTGTCGTGCCCGTAAAGCCCGAACGTGACATAGAAAGCATCATCGTTCGACACCTCATCCTCTGTCCAAGAGGGTATGTGAGAACTGACGCGAACCTCGTTCCTTCTCCTACTCCACGCGAGGAGAGGATCACCTTCCAGGCCGGTGTTTCGCGAACCCTGCCCGAAATTTGGATGGTTCGTGGGGACACTGTCCTCCTGCTCCTTTCCCGATCCTCCTCTAACTTCCGAGCGAGCTCTTTCCTCTTCCTCTTCTTTGTCGAGGACTCGCCTTCTTCCAATCCCCCACAACGTGAGCCCTTCCGGAAGAGAGGACTCCACCTCGGCAGCATCTTCCTCATCCCCGCGTCGCGCTCGCCCTGAAGGAGACGCGGGGGGAGGAGACTCGCTCTCTAAGGGAAGAGCGGTCACAGGCACATGGCGAGTACCTAAAAGAAAAGCGTTATCCATGGTGACAAATAACTCGGCTCAAACGTTACTCGCACTGCAGCGATATTAGCTTCACCGGACTCGACATATGTGAGTTGATCGACGTTCTATCGCCAGAAGACGACATCGAACTTCCTACCCTTCATCGCGAGACAGAACTCCTCGTGGGCACCTTGCAGTGAAGGGGTGAGGAACAACCCCGCCGGTAGTTGCTGGGGGCGAGAAGGAATTCCCGCAAAGTCGTCGGAGACGAAGACAAATCTTTCATTCCAGCGATGAACCTTGTTCGAGGTTCCCGTCAGCGAGCCGTGGTGACTACTGAAGTAGATCACCCCATCCTTAGTCGCACCCATGTAGAAGATCCTCCGGAAGACGGCGAGATCGAATGTGATCCTCTCCTACCGCAGGAAGCACAGGAAACTCATGATGATGACAACACCATTCAAGTTCATCTGCGTAGGGACCAATCCGAAGTAGCGAAGGATCTGGCAGAACTCTGGCCAGAGGGGAAGTCGCAAGCCCACCTCAAAATGGGTAAGGGGAAAGGCGAGCTTCCCCTCCGCGAACAAATTTATTCGTTCTTCTTTCGTCGGCAAGCACGCATGGAAGCCCCGGGAAGGAAGCGATGAACAAAGCTCTCTAAGTCGTCTGGGCGAGTTATTGACTTCTTGAACCTTTTCGCCATCGAGAAGGGAAGAATCTCGCTCATATAACTGAGTTCTCGGAAGGGTTCGGAAAAGCGTACTGTTTTCGGACCCCCCCCCCCCCCCCCCCCCATTTATAGACATCGCGGGGGGGAGTCGCAAGGTCTATCGTGCACGATACGTACCCCTAACTCGCTCAAACCGCCCGCCGAGTTAGCTTCCTCGCAAAAGGCTTTCCAAGACGACGAGGTCATATGTCGCCCGCAGAGTGCGACAACCAAGTGGAACTCGCCGCAATAAACAAAAGCAAATATAAAGATCTTGTGAAAGCCAGACATGATGTTGAAAGCACCCGCGAGTGGCGAACAAATATCGTCATAATCGAGTTGAAATTATTACAAGCAACTTGATTAATATCCATAAATACAGGAAAACGAAAAAAAGTCGCTTGCCGACTTCGAGACTATATCGCTGGAGGATCTCCGCATCTGTCCGAGGTAGGGCCATGTCGCTCGGTAAATCCTATTTGACGCGTGAAACCCATCTGCTCCTTGGCCCTCGTCATGAGCTCCTCGCTGAGGCGGATGTGCTCTTCCATGCGAGTAAGGGTCCCGATGGAGCCCATACTCACCCGCATCCCACGAATGTCAAACTTCAGCAGTTCCTGCCGATGCTCTACATCCGCCATCCGCCACTCCAGCTCGTTGATGGCGAAGTGCTTGCCCTCCGAGGTCTCCAGCCGGTGCTCTAACCCCTTGATGTTCGACATGTAACCCTCCAGCTGAGATAGGCGTTGATGCACCTCATACGCCATCAACCTGTCGACCTTGAGTTTGAGGTCGAGGTAGGCGGGGACCAGCTTCATCTGGAACTGGCACGTGGGCAGGCCTAGGGCATCGATAAAGGCCAACCCCGGAGACGTCGCGCGACCTGGAAAAGATAGAAGTTAGCACGATAACCGCGAAGACAGTTCAGCACATCGCTCCAAATGCGAGAAGTACATGCGCGCACAGGTCACTACAAGAAAAATGAGTTTTGGTCGGGGCAATTTGCCCTGACAAAAGGTCTAAAAACGTGGCTAAAGGTCTTTTGCCACGGTCTAGCCACAGAAAAAATTCTTGGCTAAAGGTCGCGTAGAGAAAAGTTTTTAGCTACAGATTGGCCGTGACAAATAGTATTAGCCACAAACAAATACTGTCGTGGCTAATACCTTCACCTTTTGCCACGGTTTCAGGCCCTGACAAAAACTTCTCATTTACGTTAAAATGGAGTTTTTGCCACAACTTTCGACCGTGGCAAATAATCTGACTATTAGCCACGATTTGAAATTGTGGCTAATAGTGAGTTCGATATTTTTAAAAAAACTTTTTGCAGTCCAAGAACATTAATTTAAAAAACTTTTGAACTACAAAATTAACAATAAAAATAGTAAGCCGCTAAAATTTTGCCCAGCTATTACTTAAGCAATACAACCCTCCAATAGTTGAACCAAAATAAGCAAATTAATGAAAATATCAAACATAAACTAGCAAATCTATTTCATAAACACCAATTGAAGATGTATTCAAATCTGTCCAAATAATCATTAATTTCCTCAAATTATTGTTTAACATTTGAAATAATACCTTCAAAGAGGGAAATTTACTGACAATAGATGAGACACTAAATAATCAAAGGAATACAATGGTAAAGATTCTTTCAATCTATACATACAATCTTGGTACAATTCAGAGATTGGTGAAGATCAAATCCAACTACTAGGAGAATTAATTTGTCTACACTACAGGCATGATGCTGCGAGAGCAAATACTCTAACCCGTCTTTCGCTAGCATCATCATCTAGATGTCTTATTCAACCGATGTTGGCTCACTCAACGGTCTCATCTTCGCTGATCAGCTCTCGTGCGAACAACCGTGCGATCTCCGGCCGAGAGAAAGGTCGTGGGGTCTCGTCCTGGCCGAGCAGCAACAGTGTGTTGTCCTGTGGAGCAACAACACTTCATGATGCTTTCAAGGTACCAACAAGTATTTCTACAACCACATAAATTTCACAAATATTTCAGAAATTTATGACATTAAAGACGTAGAATCAGAAAATCTCATTGTAGGCAATCAAATCTAGAAGGCATTGAAGACGTAGAATCAGAAATTTTAACAAGTTTTTTTGGAGCAACATCAGAGTACCCTACAATGAAATAATGGAAATATTATAATGATGCTCCATGGCCTTTACAACAACTGCATGCAGTACTAATAAATGAGGTTACCTCATATGTTTCTTCTCACACTATGCCTCAAGGGTACTAAAAAGTGCAGGCTTGACATCAGTGAAAAAGCCTTTGATATTTGTCAACCTTTTATGTTAACGCATTTGCAAAAATAAGAAGCGATGTGTCTACACTTTGCTAGCAGAAGATTACCTGGACCAACATACCTATGCAACACTCAAATATATTTAATAGTCGAGTTTCTTGTTGCTGCAACACTAGATTGCTGCCCATCTCTTTGCAGAAGTGAATTAGATCCTAAAGCACACAATACAAGAGATATCATACTGAGAGAGATAAAATTGACAATTTACTAAAAAAATAATGCACTATTAAACCATACATGAACTGCTGACACCATGTAAATCATTAATTTATCAGGTGATTAATGAATGTGTTAAATTCTATATTTGCACAATTAATCATGATCTCTATGAGTAGTACAGCAATGTGATATCATTTGTTCTGAGAATAATTTGAAGGTGGTTTCAAAATAAGTTTACATGGTCAACTTTAGGCCGGCGCGTAATAGTGTTTTTTAGTGTCACCGACACTTTTTTGCTTTTCCATTTATATTATTTGGCTCCTGCGATGAATGGTAGCTGTGGGCCGTGAGGGCGGGCGAGTGAGAGTCTTGCCCTTTCGCGGAAGAACGACAGGAACTGTCGCTCAAGATCTTGCTCTCGCCAACAGGGAGAGGAGGAAATGTGAATCAAATCAGAAAATAAGATCATGGGAAAGGAGGAAAGTGAGAGTTATTACTAAATAGATGACCAGATTAGAGAGAGTAGAGAGAGGAAGAATAGAAAAGAGAGAACATAGAAAACAGTATTTTTAATTGTTAGCTCGCTTCAACAGAAGAAAAGGATTCGTGAAGGAAACCAAACCAGATTACTATACTAACATTAACTATTAATGTGATAAATTGGCAAATGTCTGCGGCATATTATCGCTGTACCAGTTCTATTTCATCTGGCTTAACTTTGTGATGAATGTCCTGGTAATAATAATCGCCAAAAGAATGCAAGAGAAAAAGAAATTTTTCATCATTTCACAATAATTGAGAAGTATTTATATAATTCAAGGAACCTGAATTCCAGCTTCCCACGTTCTAACATCACGACATTTCAAGCCCAAATCATCCATTCGAGCCAAACCAAGCTCGCGGAGGTTTCCCTTCTCAACCCCAGAAATAACTAATGGCATATGTACATCTCTTTGGAATCTGTATACACGGGTACATGGCGGCACCATGGCTAAAATCCTTGCAATTATGTCCACTAGAAGCTCCGGCAGGTAATTTCAGTACCTGCACGAGCATTTGTTTTAATCAGAAAACTATCATCATCGTTAAAAACTAAAAATTCAAAAACTTTACCACAACTGGTTCGGATTTCCTTCTAAATCAGTAAGCATTGATATCTAAAATATATAAACATAAAATTGGCATTTAACTAGTTAATTACTCAACGAGCAAAAGAGAATCCTTTTGAATCAACTGTCACCACAACATGAGGCTGGAACAGTACTGCTGCTGCTTCAAGGGATTCTTTTAATTTTATCTGCAACAACCAATTCAGCACTACCACAAAAATGTTTAATGATTGTAGAGAATTTGATTCAAATAATAATGAAGGAATTACATGATGCGTGAATCACCCTTACGTTGTTTAGGTATGGCAGTAATTCAAAGATCCCCATGACTTAATAGGCTGTTATCTTATTGATATTGAAGGATTTATTCTCTATTTATGAAGTTGAAAGTAAACATAAATTAAAACTCTATTTGAAGGTAGATTGTTTAGATAAACTTAGGCTTCGTTTGGCACGGTGGTGGCGATCATGAATGTTGTGGTTATGAACTGTTGTTCGTGAACGCCTGACCTCACCTAATGAACTTCATCCACTTTTATGTTCAAAACTAATTTTCTTTTAATGGTGGCGGTAGCCAAACATGATTTCTATGATGGTAGTGTTTTTACCCAAACTCACTGGAGCAAAAAAGTCGTGCCAAATGGAGCCTTAGCCTTAGTCTAAATATGCAAAAAGTATTTGAATAGAGCAATCTACAACATGTAGATGAAACCATTGGTACAAAAATTAGGAGATTTAAGCTCAGAAAATGGAGCAAAAAGAACTGATTTGAAGAGCCTTGTGGACAAATCTGGGAGTTCTTGTCACGGAAAGTTGCTTTAAATGAACCTTATATTGACTGATCCGACACTGCAGCTTTTGTTTGTGACATCTTTATCCTTGCAATCAACAACCTCGTCTTGTCCCAAATAAAAATCAATTATTTCAGGTGAATCCACTTGGTCAACAATAATATCATCTTCAACTATTCTGTAATATAATTTTCAAAGCCAATAAGAATAAAAAAACACCGCGGAGCAAAATTACACCTCTGCGCAACTTGTCCGTGGCAGAAGACAGAAGCAAGTTAGTTATAAAGCTCATACACGAGATAACAGAGGATAAATAAAGCTAACTACATTGTACTATTATTAAAGTTCCTAACATTCAATGGCTCAAAAAAGTTGTCCAGAGGAGGATTCATAGATCCAGGATCAATGATTAGTTGAGAGGGGAAAATAATAATACATCCAATAATCACCCCCTCTACTCATATATATCGAGTAAGGGAAATAGTACAAAAGACACAAATACCCTTATGGGAAAATACAAAAAATATGATGGCGGACTTGGAATTCAACACTCTCCCTCAAGTCGGACAGTAGATATATGTCATCCCAAACTTATGGATATCATCAGTGAAGGCATCGGATCCCAAACTCTTGGTGAAGACATCGGCCAACTGGTCTCTGGAGTGGACGAAGGGAGTAACAAAGTTTCCCTTTTCAAGATGATCTTTGATAAAGTGGCGATCCACCTCAATATGCTTGGTCCGGTCATGTTGAACTGGATTATGAGCTATGTTGATCGCCGCTTTGTTATCACAGTACAGGGAGATGGGAGTATCCTTCTGAAGCCCAAGATCTTGCAATAAGGCACGCAACCACAGACCTTGGGACATTGCCCGATACTCCGCTTCTGAGCTGGATCTTGCCACCACATTTTGTTTTTTGTTGCGCCACGTGACCAAGTTTCCTCCGACAAATGTGCAGTAATCTGTGGTAGATTTCCGGTCATCACGACTACCGACCCAGTCAGCATCGGTGAAGACATCAATCTTCAAATGATCATTCTTTGAGAACATTAGCCCCCGTCCGGGAGCTTTCTTCAAATACCGTAGAACACGAAAGGCAGCATCCCGGTGTCTGACTCTTGGGGCGTGCATATACCTACTCAAGATCCCAACAGCATACGTGATGTCAGGACGCGTATGTGAGAGGTATAGAAGTTTTCCCACCAATCTCTGATAACTGGTCGCATCCACACGATCACCATTGCTATCTTCATCAATCCCATAGTTCTCCTCCATAGGTGTGTTAGCAGGAGCACAACCAAGCATACCGGACTCCTCTAGCAGATCTAACACATATTTACGTTGTGAGATAAAAACACCTTTGTCAGAACGAGTCACTTCAATTCCTAGGAAGTAGCGGAGCCTTCCCAGGTCCTTTACTTCGAACTTAGCTGACCGGAGGGCCTTCAGCTTAGCAATTTCATCCGAGTCGTTTCCAGTGATCACAATATCATCGACATAGACAATGAGCACGACGATTTTACCTTCATTCCCCCAAATAAATAAAGTATGATCTGAGTGACCCTGTTTATAACCAAACTTGATCATAGTCTTGTGAAATCTGTCGAACCACTCCCTTGGAGACTGTTTCAACCCATACAAAGACCTCCATAAACGACAAACAAGACCCTCTTATCCCTTCTTCACAAATCCCGTAGGAAGGGTCATGTACACTTCTTCTTTGAAGTCACCGTGTAGGAACGCATTCTTGATGTCCAGTTGATGAAGTTCCCAATCTAAGATCACAACACATGAAATGATCACACAAATAGAGTTCATCTTTGTCACCGGGGCAAAGGTCTCCTGGTAATCAACTCCCAGAGTCTGGGTGTAACCACGAGCAACCAACCTAGCTTTACACCGCTCAACTTTCCCATCCTGGTTCTGCTTGACTGAGAAGACCCATTTAGAACCAATGGGTTTCTTGCCAGGGGGAAGAGGAGTAACATCCCATGTATGGTTCTTCTCCAAAGCGGACATTTCTTCCTTCATTGCTTGTGCCCATGCAGGAATACCAGCCGCTTCCTGCCATGTCTTAGGGATAGAGATTTCGGACAAGGATGATATAAAAGCCCGATGGGGCTTAGAGAGATGATCATAAACAACATGATTAGAAATAGGATGTTCCATACATACAGTCTTACCTCTTAGCAGAGCAATGGGAACATGTAAGTCAGCATCGGAATCTGAGTCCAACGACGGCATTGACAATGGCAGAGCAGCAGTGGGCAGGATATCTAGTTTTCGGCGATGATAGACATGAGGCAGCGGAGAGATAAGAGATGGATAATGATATGTAGGGAAAGGCGTAGATGTCGGTAAATGAGGAGTGGATGACGATGTAGAGGGTATGGACATAACAGGAACTGGTGGGGGAGCAAGAGGAAGAGGAACAGGAGCATCGGCATCAGTTTCCCCCTGACGACAAGTAGGAGTCAAGTCCACATAATAAGGTTCCTCTTCGCGGAACGTGACGTCCATGGTGCAAAAGAAACGTCTGGTAGGCGGGTGATAACACCGATACCCCTTAGTGGTGGTGGAGTAGCCAAGAAAGACACATCGGAGAGTGCGGGGGTCAAGCTTATCCCGAAGTGGCGTGTGAACATGAACAAAGCAAACACAACCAAATACACGGGGTGGGAGAGAGGAAGTGTGAATAACAGACGTAGTTGAGAGACGCGTCAACGAAGTCATATAGTCAAGAACACGGGAGGGAAGACAGTTGATAAGATGAGTGGCCGTCAGAATAGCATCCCCCCAAAAAGATTTTGGAAGATGCATGGTGGCAAGGAGACAACGAGCAACATCAAGAAGAAGCCGGTTTTTTCGTTCGGCCACACCATTTTGGGTGGACGTATAGACACACGTGGTTTGGTGAATAATACCATGACTAGAGAGGTATGCACCGAACGCCCCACGTACTCCCCTCATTGTCACTACGAAGAACACGAATGGTGCCATCAAACTGAGTTTGTACCATCTTATGAAAGCTCTGAAATACAGAAAAAACTTCCCCTTTTTTTCTTTAACAGATAAACCCAGGTAGTCCGGGAAAAACAGTCAATAAAAGTAACAAACCACCGATAACCAAATAAGGAAACAACAGGGGACGGTCCCCAAACATCAGAATGTATAATAGCAAAGGGCGTACTACTAGGAGAAGATAAATGCGAAAAAGAGTGTCGAACATGTTTAGACATCACACACATCACAATTTAAATTTTGAACAAAAGGAGATAAAGCAGGAAACAGTTTCTAAAGGTAAACAGGAGACGGATGACCAAGACGCAAGTGCCAACGTCGAGCATCAGACTCAGTAGCAGCAGCAGACGAGGAGAGAGCGAGGGGTGACCGAGTAGCATCCAGATAGTACAGACCACCACGATTCTTACCACTGCCAATTCACTGCCTCGTACCCAGTTCCTGAAAGACAGAAGAATCAGGGAAAAAAGTTACCGAAAAGTTAAGAGATTTAGTAAGGTTGCTAATAGAAAGGAGACTGCGAGGAAACGAAAGGACATGCAGACAGAAGTAAACGAAAGAGAGGAGGAACAGGAGATGTTCCCCTTTCCAGCAATAGGGGATAGAGTGTCATTGGCCGAAACAACTTTATCCTTACCAAACAAGGGGGTGTAAGAGGAAAAACCTGTGGGGGAACCAGTCATGTGGTCAGTAGCACCAGAGTCAATGATCCACTCAGACGGAGGAGTCGCGATAGTATGAGCAGCTGGCATAGTAGCAGTAGCAAATGAAGTAGAAGTCCCACTCGGGGAAGAATCAGACTGGGAGTGCAGCAGGCGACGAAGGGCATCCAATTCAGAGGTGGTAAGATGGCTGGGAAGCTGACCTTGATGATCCTCCTGAACCTCTGTGGAGTAGGCAGCATCCTGAAATCGAGTGCCGCTCTTACGGTATCCACCACGTCCAGGGGCACGTCCGCGACCACGCCCGGATCCCGGAGGGATAAGGTGCGGATGAAGCTTGAAGCACACCTCCCAAGAATGTCCCCGGCACCCACAGTGATCACACGTAGGAATGGTGCCGGTATTGCTGGACCCCCCCCCCCCCGACCAACACTACCAACACTAGCAAAGGAAGACCGATCCACTGCAGGTGCTGTCGTGCTGAGGGATCGACGTCGATCGTCATCACCAAGAACCATGCTGAAAGCTTCCCTCAGGGACGGAAAAGGTGATCGATGCAAAATATTAGTCCGGACAGAATCAGACTCCATATTCAGCCCCATCAGGAATACATGTAAGCGGTATCGGTTCTCCTTTTCCTGCAGCTTCACGGCGTCGGCCGTGCAGGAAACAGTAAACTGCTCGAAAAAATCCAATTCCTGATAGAATCGTTCAAACTCCGAGAAGTAGGTGGACACAGTCATAGATCCCTGTCGGAGCTCCAGAATGCGACGGGTAAGCTCATAGATCTGCGTGGAACTCCCAATCTGCGAGTACGTGTCTTTAGCCCGGGTCCAGATATCGTAAGCAGAGTCCAGAAGCATGTAACTTCGATATACCTTGGGGGACATGGAGTGAAGAAGCCATGATACAACAAGAGAATTCTCGGAGCCCCAGCGTTTCCAAGTAGGGTCAGTCTTGGATGGCTGCTTAACAGTTCCGTCGATGTAACCAAACATCTGATGGTTGCGGATCACATGTTGGGCAGCACGGGACCATTCCAAATAATTTGTTCCGTCCAAGGGAACGGTGGTAATCTTCAACGAGTCTGAGTGGCCATGGGTCCGTTGCGGGTCACCCATCTGTGGCATAACTTCACTCATTTGTGGCGAAGAGTCCGTAGAACCCCCCATGAGAGCAAGAGGGGCTGCCAATCAACAAAAAATCGCCAAATGAAGAGCAGAAGGGGTTGTCAGAGCATCCAGCAGCAGCGGCAAGGCAGCGGGACAAAAATCTAGGGAATATCACGTCCGACCAAGCCTCCGGCAGCAAAAGAGAGGGGCCAAGAGACCCACGACAGCAGCCCTAGTGTCCAGAAGGAGAGGCGCCGACCCTAGCATCCACAGCAGGAGCCTAGGGCGGCATTAGAAGGGAGAGGAGGATCGGTCGACTCTCAAACGGCCGAAGGGATGGTCGGCCAGAGCAGAGGGGCTGACAGAAGGGAGATCAAACGCCGATCGGGCGAGCGGAAGGCAGATCTGCCGCCGATCGGGCGAACAAAAGGCGGAGGCGACGCGGGCTGCGAGCGGAAGGCGGAGTCGGCAAGGGCGAGAGAATTGCTCTGATACCAAGTTGAGAGGGGAAAATAATAATACATCCAATAATCACCCCCTCTACTCATATATATCAAGGGAAATAGTACAAAAGACACAAATACCCTTATGGGAAAATACAAAAAATATGATGGCGGACTTGGAATTCAACATGATTCACTTATGTCAATTATAGCACCTACTAGAAATTGCACATGTGGTACTGAAATCTCAATTCCAAGATGAAATTTCATGAACACAGTTGTAATGCACAAAAAAAATTTAGGAGGACTAAATCCAAAAACCTCCTGTATATAAGGTAAGGGGAAATTTCATTGGATCACAATTATGAGAATGCATAAACTATGAGAATAAAGGGTTACACAATTATGCACTTTGGATTAAGTGCGGCTGCAATCAAATGCTGGAAGTACCACCAAATAATACCAAATGCTTGCAGAAGCAACATCTCAGATTATATTTTAAAAAGAAAAAACTACAAGCACCGAAAACTCACGATTCACCTATAGCCACATAACCCTGTCATTTTATAAAATATTAGTGAGAGTAGTGCGTTGTCCTCCCATGCCGTGTGACCAAAATGACCACTTTTGAGTGGTATATTGTGATGCATATAGGGGCAAAAAGAGAAAAATATAGCGGTGTAATCATTTTTCCTTTTAAATATAGAATATAAATAATATGGCCAAAATAAAGTATAATCCAACCGTAGTAATTGTTAGCTTTTACATTATAAAGGGATCGATTATGAGATGTGTGTTGGGGATGATTTTTTTGGAAGAAGATATACTTGATTTTTCACTTGTCCATGATCTTATAATAGCAAACATTTGCTTTAAGGAATAAGAAAATTGTTTTGTTAGTTAAAAATTTGTAGTAGCAAATCTCAAAATTGTTTTTTCTCACAAGGAAAGAAAGCTTCTTACAAAGATTGTAATGTGATTCTAGGAGAGACTTTGATTATGCATTGTAGAGTACCTACGATGCATGGATACTTAAAAATGCTTCGCGTATCGACTCGAACAAGTATCGGATACGGGAAACGCGCGGAAACGCGTTTCCGAAACGCGCGGAAACGCGTTTCCGAAACGCGCGGAAACGCGTTTCCGAAACGTAGGAAACACAATATTTAAATTAAATAAAAAAACTAATTGGGAAACGCGTATCCCGCTTGTGGGATACGCGTTTCCCGCTATTTTATTCACGGCGTCAGGCGCGCGGTCACACCTCATATTAATTTGATTGTTTAGGGTTCACACTTACGCGCGTTTCACGATCTCGACCCCCGCAACTTTGCGTTGTTCTCTCCCGACCCCCGCAGCTGAAGCTGTTGCCGCTCTACCGTCGCTCCAAATCGCGCTCCCTGCTCTCGATCCCTCCCTACTAGTAAGTTCCTCCTCTTTTTCTTCGTCCTCATCCGCCTCCTCCTCTTCTTCTTCTTCTTCCTCTTCTTCTTCCTCTTCTTCTTCTTCCTCTTCTTCTTCATCTTCTTCTACTTCCTTTTCTTCTTTTTCATTAAGATTTACTGTTATGTTATTCTAATTCTCTTGTTATTGTAAACCATATGTCTCATGAAGTAAGGATACCTATTGTTGCATCCTAAAATTTCTCTTTAAATGGTGGCGAACTCTTAGAAATAATTTCTTCTCCATCGTGTCATCACTTACGGTTTTTAATAACAACACCACCTATTCTCCATGATATGTTTAATTACATTGAGTAAATGTTTCTCATGATTAATTAATCACGTTACAATACATTTAAAGCCTAATGCCATATTCAAACATGACAACTCATATTCCTTCTTGAATTTCATTTAACTCTGTTAAATGCAACTCAACTGCTAATTTAGATCTGCTTGCTCCTAGCCTAATCTTTCTCATTGTGCCTAAACAACATGATTGTGCTCCAATTATTATTTATTGAATGTAGTGACTGAGATGGTACATTAGTTTGTTAATTGTATTTTTTTATATTAATTAATACTTATATTAAAATAATTAAAACAATTTAAAAACGTTTCCCGTATCCGTATTTTTTTAAAAATCACGTTTCCCGTATCCGTTTCGTATTGTATCTCGTTTCCGTCCCCGTGCTACATAGTAGAGTACAAATCTACATCTTTTAATGATTCATATAGTAGCCTTACTACCGAGGGAGAGGAAAAGAAGACAGAATAAGCTAAGACAAGAGATGTGAGTTATAGGAACTTTGAGCAAGTTAGATGCATTAAAAGTGAATAATAAGGTAAAATATATTGACTTTGAAAAAAGTGAATAAAAGTAAGATTTAGGCTCCGATGAGATACCTATTGAGATTTGGAGAGTTATAAGAGATCTTGTAGTAGTGATTGGGTTTAAGAGCTTTTTAATTGAAATTTGCAGTCTGTTAAATGACTGGATAAGAATCATTTTTGTATCAATATCTAAAAAAAATATTGTTCGAAGTTGCGTTCATTATAGAAGCCATGTGAAAGAGTTATGGAAATATATTTGATAAATCACGTCAACTTCAAGGAATTAATCCGGATACATACAGGATGATTAATGCAAATATAAAGTAAATAAAATATCTTCATTTAATTTTTATGTGCTTAAAAATGCATATGATACAGTACCATAAGATTGATCTGGTGCACGTTAGGGAAAAAAGGCGTATCAAATATATATTGAAGTAAAATAATGCACGACATAATTTCCTCCTTTTTCAATCACCATAGCACCTTGCAAATTTTTTAAGCATCACTACAGAAGCTAGATATGTAGCCTTCTATATCCAACAATTCAACAGAGATAAAATTTTGATTCAAGCATAAAATTGCCTAGTCTAAGTATCCAGAGTCTCATTAAAAATTTTAGTATGCACATAAATAGCTCCCACAATCTCAAAGGCTCGTCATTGCAAGATATACAACATTATAATCTCCTGGAGAAGAGTGAAAATATGCATCCAAGTCAAGGATCCAAGCCTCCCTCAGACTATCTGCACTAAGAAACAATGCATTATGAAACCCACATGTTGCAGAATTCTAGATTTCATACATGTGTCCTTATTATCCCCACTCTGCCATTTCAAGTTAATATTCATGTGACTCACTTGCAAATTTTGGTATCTAGTTTTACTTCTTTTAGATTTAGATCTACCGTGATAGTTATCCTATGCAATTCCTCATATTCTCGTAATATATAGAGCAACAAGAGAAAAATCACCTCGTGACTCTTGTCTTCTAATGAGCTCGTTCATAAACATCACTGTGCTTCAACATTTATTGTGCTTAAACATTGAAAACACAAATTAGCTTGACCTTAATCACAGTCGGACAATAATTTTTGGGTTATGCCAACACGTTCAATGCACAAACACTATCCTTGAAATGAATATCAACTGAACTTAACTTGTGATCAAATTGAACTCTTGATAAGTGTCACTGCAAAAGTACCTTCAACCTCTCAGGGAATAAATAATCCTTCATTAGAGATATCTTATTAACCATTGATGGCTTCTCGTACACGTTTGACAAAGCTCTCAAAACTCTGACTATGATACTCATGTGTCAAATATTGAAGGCAACATTATTATCCATAGATAAGTGCATAACTCAATGCATGTTTCTCTATCAAATCACAATCATCATGATTCATGGTTGTAGATATGTTCAAGAGATGTAAATACAGCTCTTTTAGGTGCATGTAACCCTTGATCTACATCTTTCAAGCACCACAAATCTTGTCATCAAACTTACCAACCACCGTCTTCTCATTATTAATCTTCAGTGCTAACACTTCTCCATTTAGTCATTTCAAAGTTCAACATCTGATACTAGTTGTTAAAGAAAAAGTGTGTTGCCTGAGCAATGAACTTCACAAATGAATAATGAAAAATAAAGTAACAACTAGAAAAGCACTGAAAATATAAGAAAAATGGTTTTCGTAGTTCAATGAGGAACGCTTATGTTTATGGTCATCCAAAGAGACATTTTCATTAGTTCCAGGGTGAAGATATTTTTTGTCTTGTTCAATCCTTTCCTCTCTTCTTTTACTCAAAACACTAGGCTAAACTCCTCAGCCAAATCAGTTATGTGCAGTTGAGGCCTGGATTATCCTCGGATACATGTGACTTCCAGGTGCTCAGTTACGCATGTGCCCCGAAACCGTGGCATCCATGATTTTTCTTGTGTAGAAAACTTTAGAGAGATGTATTCCTAGGAAGAGTAATCAAAGAATAGGAGAGGAAGAGGCTTTTACCTGAACGTAAGGACAACGAAGGCAAACGTCGATGAAGGAGAAGGAAGAGGATGCGAAGATCCATTGCCGGCGAGCGGTGAGCCGAGGAAATCGAAGCGAGGATGAGGGCCTCCGATGTTGTTAGGAAATGGAAGAGGGGCGTCGACTGAGCGAGGTTTCCGTGGAGGCGCGTTTTTGCTTTCCATTTTCTTCAGCTAGGTTTTCATGAGCGCCGAAATTTCATCAGACACGCGGCGTGAATAGGAAGGGATAGCGGGGTTACGTCGAAACCGTGGCTAATATATGTGAAATCATGGTAAATATTAATGTATTTGCCATGATTGTGATTTGTCGTGGCTAATACTTAGGTAGTAGCTATATTTTTTCAACCCTAGCTAAAACATTAGTTATTAGCCACGATTTTTATAATCGTAGCTAATACACTATACTATTAGCCATGCTACTAGCTCCTTGGCTAATAAAAGCGTAGCTAAAACTCAATATTCGTGTAGTGGGTGCTATCCTGGGCTAGTGGCGAGGAGATGACGTTCGACGAGGAGTATCTCGGCGGTGAGGCGACGCCGTACGGCGAGGAGAAACTCGCCGAGTCCCTGATCGACCGCCCCAACCATTCCCGCCAACAGAATGGTGGTGCGCTGGCATTACCTTGGGATGGCGAGAAGGAGGTGCAGGTGGCGGATCCAGGGGTGCCTTCCCGCGAACATCAGTCCTCGTGAACATGAGGGGTGAAGGTGCGTGAGAGGACCGTCCACCTCCCCTTTCGTCGGATGTCGGAATACCCTGGGTGGTTGTCACCGGCGGGCGAGGAACTCCAGTCGAGGAAGGCGGAGGCGGAAGCGAGATAGTGACTTTGACTTCTTCAAAGTCAGCAGTCCCACGCGGGAACTGCTCTCCCCGCGCTCTGTCGAAGAGGGCGGTAGGCGAAAAGTTTCTTGCTGAGGGACGACGCCGACAGGGATAACCGGACGAGGTGGCAGATGCTTGGCCCTCGCAGGCTCTTCCGCGAGAGGTGCCGGCATATTCGGCTCAACCGGAGTAGCCTCTGAAGGAAGGGTCACTATGAAAGAAAGTCGGCATCAGTAAAGCGTCAATATTGAGATATCGGCAGAAAGGCGATGATTACCTGTTGTAGTCGTATCAGGAGGAGCGGTTGAAGGCTCGTTCTCAGTGACCCGTTGCTCGCTGTCATCCTCCAAACCCGCCTCGCTCGGATGAGTTGGAGTCGACTCAGGCACGGATGCCGCGGGATCAACCAGCGGAACATCCTCGCATGGCGTCCTTTTGGCGGGTGATCAGCATCACCCCTTTTTCTCTTGCGCGTGGCGCCGCCTTGCAACTTGTTCAGCAACTTCATCAGCATCTGAGTCTTCACAAGTATCTCATCGGGAGTCAACATCTCGTCGTGGATTAAAAAGTGGCGTGTTAGGGAAGACCCATGCCCCCTATTTATAGATATCGAAGGACACCCCCTACTTTCGAGTAGGCAATGTACTTGCCAGAAGACCCTCGACGAATAAGGGTTGGATGTTTCTTTCCGAGCCACTTCATCGCTCGCAAAGAGCGGAGATTGTGTGCAACTCATATTCTTCGAGGGTAGGACTCATCCATGCCACGTGTACAGAAGTCAAAGTCAATGGTCAAATCTAAGATAACAAGCAACTCACCAGAGGCATGTAATGGGAGGTGCGAGTATCAAGGTTACTCGCCCCAAGTTGGCGACTAGAAGTAGTCCTCGAAGTTACTCGCACAAGAGGGAGACTATCATCAGGCCTCGGGCCTACTCGCATATGGGAGACTATCAACTACAACTCGCCAGACATTGTCGATGTCCTTACCTAGTCGCCCGTTCATCAGGTTTAACTATCCTATTTCGCAGGGGGCCAGGCATAGTCGCATGCATCCCCTCCCTCAAGATTTGTCTATAAATAGACTCACAGAGGTACCAGGATTGGCACTTGAAAAATCAGAGCTCAATCCCCCCATATAGGCGAGATTCTTATCAAGCCAGTGCCTTCCTAGTACCAAGCTCGGTCAGCTGTGGTTGTGGAGGGGAAGTTCTTATTGAGCTTCTGGATACATGGCGGGACCTCCCTGCTGAAGCTCCCTGGGGTCTGTTTATGATCTCTCCTTTCCTTCTTCGCGCGAGCCTTCAGATCCAAGTCGCCGAAGCACAGAATCAGTAACCTTCGGCTACACCTAGGTCCGAATATTTGGAGCTAGGAATTTCTTGGCTTCTGATGCGAGAATCTAACACACCGTTATAGGTTGTGGTAAGACTGCGGCACGAAACGGCAGTGTACCGATCGTTCAAGTAATATAAAATAGGAGTACGTCCCCAAGTATCGATCTCAAAGGAACACAGTAAGGTGGAGTTATCTATCGAGGAAGGACTTGAGATCGAAGTCATTTAGGTCGGAAGGATTGCGGAAGGCTTGGATTAGTTTGTGGAAAATAAAATAAAATAACTAACTCAACTACTCATATGCAGGCCGCTATGCACTGCTTCGCTTGGCGGGATGGAAACTACGCAGGCTGCTATGCACTGTTTCGCAAGGGCAGATGGACGAGTAGGCAAGCGGATGAGGTGGTTCGCACTGGCGGAATGAGGGTCGCAAGCACCTCGTCAATAAGCAAGCCACTAGCAATTGCTAGTGCTGCACACGAACGTAAAGGCAGTATGGAGGATGGAATGGGGGCGCTCCTCACTTGCATAAACCACACATAATAATTTCACAAAAACATGAAATACTAAATAACATAACTAGGGTTTAACAAACATCATTCAAACACATCAATGATCTAAGAAAACAATATGAAGGGGGTGAGATTACAACCAAGGCATGAAGTCTTGCCGGGATTCACGGTCGGAATCAAGGGTTGTCATGCCTTGTCCGAGCTCGGTCCACGACTGACGTCCGGGGTACGGAGAGGAGTTGTCACTTCCATATAGTTGACCCGTCTTCTTCGTAAATCGCCTTTGGCCATGATCTCGTCGGAGAACTCCAAGGATGCAGCAAGTTGTATCTTGAAATGGAGCGTGATTGCCTCCGAACGATGGAGGAGGCCGAGAGGATACTCTGGCTCAAGATTTGAGCCAAGAATGTGTCTGGAGCACCTCCAAATGGTGGGCGGTGATGGAACGGCGGAAAAGGGCGGAGCAGACCTCGAACAGGCGAAGAAGATCAATCCAATTTTTTTGGTCGAACGAACCTGCGCACTTAAATAGAGGAATTAAATTAAGAAACGCACGATCAAAACGCACGACCGTGCGTTTTGGATCGTGTGATTTACAGAGATAAACAGAGCCAGGAGCTACAGGAAGGTCGTGCTTTTTTGTTTACGTACGAGCGGCGCGCTCGTGCGCTACTAAAAACGCACGGGGTAGGACAGAACTCACATTTCGATGGTATTCAGGTAGGTCGTGCGTTTTCCTTCACGCACGATTGGATTCAATCGTGTGTCAAGATAAACGCACAATGGGCATCATCACAAAGAGGTCTTAAGTAAATCGCACGATCACATCGATCGTGCATTAACAATAATCACACGGTCATGCGATTTACCCAGACTGCAATGCTCAGCTCATGGGTTTGATCCACCTGCTTACAATCAAAATATAAGCTCCTACCACACAGGAACAAACATAGCATCCACAATATGATCATGAACAGGCATAAGGAGCCCCCGAAGGCATACCCCCAGCACAGAATGCGCAATTACACACCAAAACGAGCCAACATGTGCACTTCGTGTGAGAAGAATGAACTAGTGAAATATAAGCAATAATGAACTCAAAGTGAAGTGCATGTGCGTGAAAACAAGCCCAGATGTGTCCGAAAAACCCTATATAATTGGGACTCATCACACCCCCAGACTTACCTGTTTGCGCGTCCCGAGCAAACCGATCTATGCAGACGGGGAAAAGAACTAGCTAGCACAGAAATTGAGATACGGAGTACCATGCGAAGTCGCATGCTCACGCACATAGAAATACAGTAGAATGATTTTTTTCAATTATACAAACTAGTTTATAAATATCTAAGAGCGTAATGATATATTATTTCTACTCAAAAGTTGAATCACAGTGAATCAATCGGTCACGCGTAGGAAGAAAGTAGACTGATTGCTGAGGCGAGCATTCCTCATGGTCGGGGATCAGAACAACCTCCATTGAAATCCATCAATGTCGGTGGCCATAAGCTCACCCGTTCGCACTCTCTCCGCGGCATTCGTTTGGTTCAATGCGTGAGTCGGTAGGACTTTAGGTTAAGAGTTAGGCTTGGGTTTAGGTGGGGTACACACGGATGAACATGACGGCTAAAGCACTAAACCCAATTGAGTTAATGCAATAAAACTAACCAAGCAGCCCCAATACACGCGGGTGCACCACACCCCCAGACTTAAACTTAAAAACGTGGGTGTGTGCACCGCCTACTCCAAACACACATCTCCAAAAGATTTTTCAATTAAGCTCTTTTTCTCATTTTCTTTTTCTTTTTCTATTCTTTTCTTTTTCTTTTCTTATTTTTTTTTCATTTCCCTTTATTTCAAGTTCAGCAAATGTTTAAATGAAGCAAATCCACATTTCCATCATTATATCATCCCATCAACATCCCAACATAAGAATATGAAATCAGCTAAAGCTCGGCTTTGGGTGTGCTGCTAGGATCGGCTTTTTGGCTTTGGTGAAATTTAAGTGGAGCTGAATCGAAAGGATCGGGTAGGCACAAAGGGGCTAGCAAAGATTATATGATAGGACCGGAACGAAAAGCTCAAACTGACCAACATGATGGCCTACGTCACGCTCACGCCTTGGACTAACTTATACCTATGCTTCAAGAGTCGCTTGGGGCAAGTTCTTAGCCACCGAGAAAGACAATCCTTCCTCCCAACTCGAGCAATACGAACCTAGCAATCGTCCACACACATCCCTACGCTACCGTCTGATTCTCACCGGATTCACCACTTTTGAGTAGAATAAACCATAATTACACTAATAGAAAAATATAAAGCTATAAGCATAAAGAAAAAATTTATTCTACAGGAATTTCTATGCACGACGTGAATACTCGACTAGAGCACTACAAGAGTCAACATTTTACTCCGCCTCACAATCCTAAGCTAGCATGGAAATTTTCCAAATCATACAAAGGATCGATTTAAACTCAGAGCACGCCTACAGACAAGCACGCGCTCAAGTAGGTGCATGGTGTGCGGCGAATTGACCTAAAAGAAATAAAATGAACTTCTAGTACGTTGATCATATGTGCGCATGCAGTGGGTAACACATAGCGGCTCTCCCCCATACTTAATCTAAGCAATAGACGCAAAAAATATAATCATGAAAATTTAAAAAAAAAGACTAGGAGAAGAAAAGTTACCCATGCTCAAAAATGAGAACCCCAGAAGATTGGCGTTAATACTGCAAAGAAAATCCAAGTTCGCCACCAAAAGATCACCACCCTACAAAAAGGACGCACCAAGCAATAACAGAAATAATATAATATGGCATTAGCGGATTAGATAAAGCAACACAAGAAAAATTGGGTTGTCTACCAGCAGCACTTTTGTTTACCGTCCTTAAGCTGGACAAAATACCTGTATTATGCAGTTTTAATAAGATTGTCTAAACATAAAGCGAAAGTTAATAAATCATAATTATTACATGCTCATCAAAATAATCAACTATAAGTTGATTTAAAGTAGTAACTAAAAATAAAAGAAATGGGTTTGAAGACCCAACAGCAACAGTCAAGAGGATCGGAGGCTTTCCATCTCCAAATTTCATCTTTCTTCATCCTCTTCCTCTCCTCCAATCGGCGGTCATGGATGAAGTAGCGTTTACCACCCTGCACCCAGTCTTTCAAGGAAAACGCAGGCAATGATGATGAGGTGGAATAGTCGATTGAATTCATCATTGCCATTTGCTTTTCCTTCCAAGACTGCCACTCAGAATCACCCAAAATGGGTCCAAAAATTCATTCACCTGCAGGGGGATATATGAAATATCAGAAATTGAAGCAGGGGAGGGAGAAAGAAGGATGAATTTATCAATATCAGCATTATTATAAGGAGGATTAGGAAATAAAATGGACGAAGAGCTAAAAGAATCAAACACAGGAGAAGTGGCCCCGGTGTCACTCCCATCAGGTTCCACAAAAGACTCATTGTCGACCGCATTAGGAGCACTGCAGGAAGAATATGAGCAGCTAGGAACTTCGCTGATGAGTTGGACCTTCTCCTCCGGTGATGAGGTAGAAACCTCCTCACTTAGGAAAATATCCTCCTCAGTGCAACTCGGCACGACTTCGGGCTCCATAGGCTCATCCTGCACATCTAGAAATTCGGCAATAAGAGCAGAAGATACATGCATACTGATACAAGAAAATATCTGAGTAGAAACAGGACTCAATGTAGAGTCCGATAGGAGTGAAGAAATATCATCAGATACAGAATCCACAGGAAATGATGGCACAGTAGAGGAAGAAAACTTCAAAATGTCATTGTAATGATCAACAGCGACGCAGTGGACACATCCGCCATTCTCCCATGAGGATATGGGGACATGGCGTATATGTCATCAACGATTGGAGGAGCAGTATGATACGAAAATGGTGGAATGGTGATGAGTTCCGTCTCATCCTCCTCTTCCAATTGAAATTTCCATATCTCACAGTCCGTCAATGCGTGATCAAGACTCCGACAGCACACGCAGCACTTCCCGGTAGGTTTTGACCATGGAGAGGCCAAACCACCCGGTGAAGGAGATGCTCGCGATGAAGACGCATAATTATAATATGTAGGTTCATTGTATGAAGATCTAGATTCTCCATACGATGAACTATACGGATTATAATTATGGCTTCCTAAATGACAAGCATCACTAGAATAATTAAACGATTCACACCATTTACATTGTTGATAAGCATACAAATTGGTGCAAAGATGGATTGACAAATAATATAAGCTGAAAAATAACTCAGTATGCACGAAGGAAAAATTAAATCAACAGAAACCTGATTTTTAAAACCGTAAAATAGATTAGGAAGAAATAAAACAAAAAAGATGCAATTTACAAATGGAAGAACTTCTACCTCTCGGCTCTCCCTCTACAGAAACTCGCACGACTGTGTACCCCGACAACGGCGCCAAAAACTTGATGCGCGAATCTCACACACCGCTATAGGCTGTGGTAAGACTGCGGGGCGAAACAACAGTGTACCGATCGTTCAAGTAATATAAAATGGGAGTACGTCCTCAAGCATCGATCTAAAAGGAACACAGTAAGGTGGAGTTATCTATCGAGGAAGGACTTGAGATCGAAGTCCTTTAGGTCGGAAGGATTGCGGAAGGCTTGGATTGGTTTGTGGAAAATAAAATAAAACAACTAACTCAACAACTCTTATGCAGGCCGCTATGCACTGCTTCGCTTGGCGGGATGGAAACTACGCAGGTTGCTATGCACTGCTTCGCAAGGGCGGATGGACGAGTAGGCAAGCAGATGAGGTGGTTCGCACTGGCGGAATGAGGGTCGCAAGCACCTCGTCAATAAGCACGCCACTAGCAATTGCTAGTGTTGCACACGAACGTAAAGGCGGTATGGAGGATGGAATGGGGGCGCTCCACACTTGCATAAACCACACATAATAATTTCACAAAGACATGAAATACTAAATAACATAACTAGGGTTTAACAAACATCATTCAAACACACCAATGATCTAAGAAAACAATACTACAATATGAAGGGGGTGAGATTACAACCAAGGCACGAAGTCTTGCCGGAATTCACGGTCGAAATCAAGGGTTGTCATGCCTTGTCCGAGCTCGGTCCACGACTAACGTCCGGGGTACGGAGAGGAGTTGTCACTTCCTTCTAGTTGACCCGTCTTCTTCGTAAATCGCCTTTGGCCATGATCTCGCCGGAGAACTCCAAGGATGCAGCAAGTTGTATCTTGAAATAGAGCGTGGATGCTTCTGAACGATGGAGGAGGCCGAGAGGATACTCCGGCTCAAGATTTGAGCAAAGAATGGGTCCGGAGCACCTCCAAATGGTGGGCGGTGATGGAACGGCGGAAAAGAGCGGAGCAGACCTCGAACAGGCGAAGAAGATCAATCCGATTTTTTTTGGTCGAATGAACCTGTGCACTTAAATGGAGGCGTTAAATTAAGAAACGCACGATCAAACGCAAGACCGTGCGTTTTGGATCGTGCGATTTACAGAGATAAACAGAGCCTGGAGCTACAGGAAGGTCGTGCGTTTTTGTTCACGCACGAGCGGCGCGCTCGTGCGCGACCAAAAACGCACGGGGTAGGACAGAACTCACATTTCGATATTCAGGTAGGTCTTGTGTTTTCCTTCACGCACGATTGGATTCAATCGTGTGTCAAGATAAACGCACGATGGGCATCATCACAAAGAGGTCTTAAGTAAATCACACGATCACATCGATCGTGCGTTAACAATAATCACACGGTCGTGCGATTTACCCAGACTGCAATGCTCAGCTCATGGATTTGATCCACCTGCTTACAATCAAAATATAAGCTCCTACACACAGGAACAAACATAGCATCCACAATATGATCATGAACAGGCATGAGGAGCCCCCGAAGGCATACCCACAGCACAGAATGCGCAATTGCACACCAAAACGGGCCAACATGTGCACTTCGTGTGAGAAGAATGAACTAGTGAAATATAAGCAATAATGAACTCAAACTGAAGTGCATGTGCGTGAAAACAAGCCCAGATGAGTCCGAAAAACCCTATATAATTGGGACTCATCACACCCCCAGACTTACCTGTTTGCGTGTCCCGAGCAAACCGATCTATGCAGACGGGGAAAAGAACTAGCTAGCACATAAATTGAAATGCGGAGTACCATGCGAAGTCGCATGCTCACGCACATAGAAATACAGTAGACTGAATTTTTTTAATTATACAAACTAGTTTATAAATATCAAAGAGGGTAATGATATATTATTTCTACTCAAAAGTTGAATCACAGTGAATCACTCGGTCACGCATAGGAAGAAAGTAAGACTGATTGCTGAGGCGAGCATTGCTCAGGATCGGGGATCAGAACAACCTCCATTGAAATCCATCAATGTCGGTGGCCATAAGCTCACCCGTTCGCACTCTCTCCACGGCATCCGTTTGGTTCAATGCGTGAGTCGGTAGGACTTTAGGTTAAGAGTTAGGCTTGGGTTTAGGTGGGGTACACACGGATGAACATGACGGCTAAAGCACTAAACCCAATTGAGCTAATGCAATAAAACTAACCAAGCAGCCCCAATACACGCGGGTGCACCACACCCCCAAACTTAAACTTGAAAACGTGGGTGTGTGCACCGCCTACTCCAAACACACATCTCCAAAAGATTTTTCAATTAAGCTCTTTTTCTCATTTTCTTTTTCTTTTTCTATTCTTTTCTTTTTTTTTTCTTTTTTTTTTCATTTCCCTTTATTTCAAGTTCAGCAAATGTTTAAATGAAGCAAATCCACATTTCCATCATTATATCATCACATCAACATCCAAACATAAGAATATGAAATCAGCTAAAGCTCGGCTTTGGGTGTGCTGCTAGGATCGGCCTTTTGGCTTTGGTGGAATTTAAGTGGAGCTGAATCGAAAGGATCGGGTAGGCACAGAGGGGCTAGCAAAGATTATATGATAGGACCGGAACGAAAAGCTCAAACTGACCAACATGATGGCCTACGTCACGCTCACGCCTTGGACTAACTTATACCTATGCTTCAAGAGTCGCTTGGGGCAAGTTCTTAGCCACCGAGAAAGACAATCCTTCCTCCCAACTCGAGCAATACGAACCTAGCAATCGTCCACACACATCCCTACGCTACCGTCTGATTCTCACCGGATTCACCACTTTTGAGTAGAATAAACCACAATTACACTAATAGAAAAAATATAAAGCTATACGCATAAAGAAAAAATTTATTCTACAGGAATTTCTATGCACGACGTGAATACTCGACTAGAGCACTACAAGAGTCAACATTTTACTCCGCCTCACAATCCTAAGCTAGCATGGAAATTTTCCAAATCATACAAAGGATCGAGTTAAACCCAGAGCACGCCTACAGACAAGCACGCGCTCAAGTGGGTGCATGGTGTGCGGCGAATTGACCTAAAAGAAATAAAATGAACTTCTAGTACGCTGATCATATGTGCACATGCAGTGGGTAACACACAGCGGCTCTCCCCCATACTTAATCTAAGCTATAGACGCAAATAATATAATCATGAAAATTAAAAAAAACTAGGAGAAGAAAAGTTACTCATGCTCAAAAATGAGCATCCCAGAAGATTGGCGTTAATACTGCAAAGGAAATCCAAGTTCGCCACCAAAAGATCACCACCCTACAAAAAGGACGCACCAAGCAATAACAGAAATAATATAATATGGCATTAGCGGATTAGATAAAGCAACACAAGAAAAATTGGGTTGTCTCCAAGCTGTGCTTTTGTTTACCGTCCTTAAGCTGGACTAAATACCTGTATTATGCAGTTTTAATAAGATTGTCTAAACATAAAGCGAAAGTTAATAAATCCTAATTATTACATGCTCATCAAAATAATCAACTATAAGTTGATTTAAAGTAGTAACTAAAAATAAAACAAATGGGTCTGAAGACCCAACAGCAACAGTCAAGAGGATCGGAGGCTTTCCACCTCCAAATTTCAGATTTCTTCATCCTCTTCCTCTCCTCCAATCGGCGGTCATGGATGAAGTAGCGTTTACCACCCTGCACCCAGTCTTTCAAGGAAAACGCAGGCAATGATGATGAGGTGGAATAGGCGATTGAATTCTTCATTGCCATTTGCTTTTCCTTCCAAGACTGCCACTCAGAATCACCCAAAAATGGGTCCAAAAATTCATGCACCTGCAGGGGGATATATGAAATATCAGAAATTGAAGCAGGGGAGGGAGCAGGAAGGATGAATTTATCAATATCAGCATTATTAGAAGGAGGATTAGGAAATAAAATGGACAAGAGCTACAAGAATCAAACACAGGAGAAGTGGCCCCGGTGTCACACCCATCAGGTTCCACAAAAGACTCATTGTCGACCGCATTAGGAGCACTGCAGGAAGAATATGAGCAGCTAGGAACTTCGGTGATGAGTTGGACCTTCTCCTCTGGTGATGAGGTAGAAACCTCCTCACTAAGGAAAATATCCTCCTCAGTGAAACTCGGCACGACTTCGGGCTCCATAGGCTCATCCTGCACATCTAGAAATTCGGCAATAAGAGCAGAAGATACATGCATACTGATACAAGAAAATATCTGAGTAGAAACAGGACTCAAGGTAGAGTCCGATAGGAGTGAAGAAATATCATCAGATACAGAATCCACAGGAAATGATGGCAAAGTAGAGGAAGAAAACTCCAAAATGTCATTGTAATGATCAACAGCGACGTTAGTGGACACATCCGCCATGCACCCATGAGGATATGGGGACATGGCGTATATGTCCTCAACGATTGGAGGAGCAGTATGATACTGAAATGGTGGAATGGTGATGAGTTCCGTCTCATCCTCCTCTTCCAATTGCAATTTCCATATCTCACAGTCCGTCAATGCGTGATCAAGACTTCGACAGCACAAGCAGCACTTCCCGGTAGGTTTTGACCATGGAGAGGCCAAACCACCCGGTGAAGGCGATGCTCGCGATGGAGACGCATAATTATAATATGTAGGTTCATTGTATGAAGATCTAGATTATTCATACGATGAACTATACAGATTATAATTATGGCTTCCTAAATGACAAACATCACTAGAATGACTAAACGATTTACACCATCTACATTGTTGATAAGCATACATATTGGTGTGAAGATGGATTCACAAATAATATAAGCTGAAAAATAACTCGGTATGCACGAAGGAAAAATTAAATCAACAGAAACCTGATTTTTAAAATCGTAAAATAAATTAGGAAGAAATAAAACTAAAAAGATGCAATTTACAAATGGAAGAACTTCTACCTCTCGGCTCTCCCTCTACAGAAACTCACACGACTGTGTTTCCCGGCAACGGCGCCAAAAACTTGATGCGCGTATCTCACACACCGTTATAGGCTGTGGTAAGACTGCGGCACGAAACGGCAATGTACCGATCGTTCAAGTAATATAAAATGGGAGTACGTCCCCAAGTATCAATCTCAAAGGAACACAGAAGGTGGAGTTATCTATCGAGGAAGGACTTGAGATCGAAGTCCTTTAGGTCGGAAGGATTGTGGAAGGCTTGGATTGGTTTGTGGAAAATAAAATAAAACAACTAACTCAACTACTCCTATGAAGGCCGTTATGCACTGCTTCACTTGGCGGGATGGAAACTGCGCAGGCTGCTATGCACTGCTTCGCAAGGACGGAAGGACGAGTAGGCAAGCGGATGAGGTGGTTCGCACTGGCGGAATGAGGGTCACAAGCACCTCGTCAATAAGCACACCACTAACAATTGCTAGTGTTGCACACGAACGTAAAGGCGGTATGGAGGATGGAATGGGGGCGCTCCTCACTTGCATAAACCACACATAATAATTTCATAAAGACGTGAAATACTAAATAACATAACTAGGGTTTAACAAACATCATTCAAACACACCAATGATCTAAGAAAACAATACTACAATATGAAAGGGGTGAGATTACAACCAAGGCACGAAGTCTTGCCGGGATTCACGGTCGAAATCAAGGGTTGTCATGCCTTGTCTGAGCTCGGTCCACGACTAACGTCCGGGGTACGGAGAGAGGAGTTGTCACTTCCTTCTAGTTGACACGTCTTCTTCGTAAATCGCCTTTGGCCATGATCTCGCAGGAGAACTCCAAGGATGCAGCAAGTTGTATCTTGAAATAGAGCGTGGATGCTTCCGAACGATGGAGGAGGCCGAGAGGATACTCCGGCTCAAGATTGAGCCAAGAATGTGTCTGGAGCACCTCCAAATGGTGGGCGGTGATGGAACGGCGGAAAAGGGCGGAGCAGACCTCGAACAGGCGAAGAAAATCAATCCGATTTTTTTTGGTCGAATGAACCTGCGCACTTTAATAGAGGCGTTAAATTAAGAAACGCACGACCGTGTGTTTTGGATCGTGCGATTTACAGAGATAAACAGAGCTTGGAGCTACAGGAAGGTCGTGCGTTTTTGTTCACGCACGAGCGGCACGCTCGTGCGCGACCAAAAACGCACGGGGTAGGACAGAACTCACATTTCGATGGTATTCAGGTAGGTCGTGTGTTTTCCTTCACGCACGATTGGATTCAATCATGTGTCAAGATAAACGCATGATGGGCATCATCACAAAGAGGTCTTAAGTAAATCGCACAATCACATCGATCGAGCGTTAACAATAATCATACGGTCGTGCGATTTACCCAGACTGCAATGCTCAGCTCATGGGTTTGATCCATCTGCTTACAATCAAAATATAAGCTCCTACCACACAGGAACAAACATAACATCCACAGTATGATCATGAATAGGCATAAGGAGCCCCCGAAGGCATACCCCCAGCACAGAATGTGCAATTACACACCAAAACGGGCCAACATGTGCACTTCGTGTGAGAAGAATGAACTAGTGAAATATAAGCAATAAAGAACTCAAAGTGAAGTGCATGTGCGTGAAAACAAGCCCAGATGAGTCCGAAAAACCCAATATAATTGGGACTCATCACACCCCCAGACTTACCTGTTTGTGCATCCCGAGCAAACCGATCTATGCAGACGGGGAAAAGAACTAGCTAGCACAGAAATTGAGATACGGAGTACCATGCAAAGTCGCATGCTCACGCACATAGAAATACAGTAGAATGAATTTTTTTTAATTATACAAACTAGTTTATAAATATCTAAGAGCGTAATGATATATTATTTCTACTCAAAAGTTGAATCACAGTGAATCACTCGGTCACGCGTAGGAAGAAAGTAGACTGATTGCTGAGGCGACCATTATTCAGGGTCGGGGATCAGAACAACCTCCATTGAAATCCATCAATATTGGTGGCCATAAGCTCACCCGTTCGCACTCTCTCCGCGGCATTCGTCTGGTTCAATGCGTGAGTCGGTAGGACTTTAGGTTAAGAGTTAGGCTTGGGTTTAGGTGGGGTACACACGGATGAACATGACGGCTAAAGCACTAAACCCAATTGAGCTAATGCAATAAAACTAACCAAGCAGCCCCAATACACGCGGGTGCACCACACCCCAAGACTTAAACTTGAAAACGTGGGTGTGTGCACCGCCTACTCCAAACACACATCTCCGAAAGATTTTTCAATTAAGCTCTTTTTCTCATTTTCTTTTTCTTTTTCTATTCTTTTCTTTTTCTTTTCTTATTTTTTTTCATTTCCCTTTATTTCAAGTTTAGCAAATGTTTAAACGAAGCAAATCCACATTTCCATCATTATATCATCACAAGAGAAATTCATAGAACTTTGGTGGGACTCATCACACCCCCAGACATATATTATGTTGAAGCAATCGTCGTTCGGATCCGGCGTGAAAAAATCCTCTTTCAGAAATTCATAGAACTTTGGTGGGAGATCAACTTTCGGCAGAATAAGGCTCTGGAATTTAGGCACTCAACCCCTCTCTAGAATTTCTAAGGAAAACAAGAGAAGAGGGCTCCTTTTATAAGAGAGAACGCTAGCGCCTGCGCTAACGCTACCGCCTGGCGCTAGAGCCTTCCAAAGATGCTCCCGAAATTGCTCTAATCAGAGCTAGCGCCTACGCTAGGTGCTACCGCCGGCGCTAGTGGGCATTT
The DNA here is from genome assembly GCA_033032865.1 of Dactylorhiza incarnata. Taxonomy (NCBI): domain Eukaryota; kingdom Viridiplantae; phylum Streptophyta; class Magnoliopsida; order Asparagales; family Orchidaceae; genus Dactylorhiza; species Dactylorhiza incarnata. The sequence goes on along the minus strand of JAWHQI010000095.1, from coordinate 2,864,461 downwards.
TGGAATTCTGGCTTCAAACTTGGGGGCAACCTTTATATGTTATCCTTGAGTCATATAACTTTGTTTCCTGCACACTTAAACACATAAGATCAAATACACATAGGATTTGTTATTCTCAAACCTAGGAGATGCGGAAAACCATGTTCCAACACCCTAGACTTACTTTTTGATATGGGGTCACTCGCACATAACCTATACCATAAATTTTTCTTTTCTTTTATGTTTCTTTTCTCTTTTCTCAGATTTTTTCATTTCAAATTTTTCAATTTCTTTCCAACAAGCACCCAAGTATAAGTACATTTTCAGCTTTCAACAACATCACAACATACAATCCCAATTTCATTTATCAAGACAAATATGAAAGTAAGCTCAAAATTTAAGTGCTTAATTGGGTTGGCAGTTTAGCTTTGGTAAATAATGGTGAGGGTGAATCAACAGCAATAGTGATAGGCTCAAAATGTGTGATCAATGGTAGGAAAGTAGGTTTGGATGCATAGGCTCAAACTATCCAAAGGAAGGTCTAAGTCATTTTCATAGAGTTAATTACTATTTAGTGCATATGCTTCGAAGATCACTATGGGCGAGTTTTAGACATCGAGAAAGGATACCCCCTCGTTGTGAATCTATAATACAGCACTAACAACACTACCCACAGCTCTACACTAGCGTTAGACTCGGTCGCGTTCTAACGAGGAGTGGATATACAACCAGCAATAGTAAGTAAAAATATAGTGTATTTAACATATGCAGAAAAATTAACTATAAATCTAATTCTATCCGAGAACATGGGCACTCGACTAGGAGCACTCCACGAGTCTACGGTTCACTGCCTAATTTCAATTTTTTTATTATAAATTAATCTAACATACACACTTAAAGGAATTGGAAAACACAGGAATAACAAAAATTCAAGTTAAAATCGTAGTGGGTGCGGGAAATGAAATGCGCGAGAGCGATAAAAATTTTAGAAAATTAAAAATTGGAGCAAAATTGAAAAGTAGGCACTAACGGAATGCAAAATAATGTGTGCTCGAGCAATCGGAGAACATATTCTCCCCCCCCCCCCCCCCCCCCCCGACTTAAATGATGCATTATCATCAATGCAAATATATATGCGAAAAAATCATGAGGAATGTAGGGAAATATAGCGGGATAGAAATTCTTTACCTAATGCCCGAGAATGGGGCATTCCAAAAGTGCTGAACTTGATATTTGCTCCCGGCTCCGGCTCAGCTAAAGTTGTTTGTGATTTCCTGCAATGGGATTAGCGTCGGCAAAACAAAACATACTAACAAAAATGAAAATAAACTACTTAAACTAGACGTGGAAAAATAAAATGCAAACAGAAATAAGATAACTATTGGGGTTATTGTCCTCCCAGCACGACTTATTCAAAATTTGAAAGATTCTAGCTTATAGGAGTGTGAAAAGAAAAATGCACAGGTAATTATTCTAATATCCGTGTCGGTAACGGGTATCGATACGATGATAAAATAGTTACTCCTCTACTTAAATAATAATACATGCACTTCACAGGTAGAGGAAACAGAAAGTAAGAAGTGGAGGAGTCCTTCTCACTATTCTCACCAAAATATATGTACATGCCCAGCAAGAAGTCGTCTTCTTCAGGACGGATGCAGGAGGAGAAGGCAATGAGTGGAGCTTCCTCTATGAAGGGGGTTCAACCTCCTTACATAAGTGGATGCTGACCTCATTGGCATGAGCAAAATGCTCCAAGTCCTCCTGGAGTCCCTGTGAAGAATCAACCTGCACAGGCTCAGACACAGAAGGGGGTTAGGAAATAAAAGAGAAGAAAGACATAAATAAACAGAAATCAGGGGAGTGGTCCCGGTCTCACTCCCAGCATGACCTAAAGATAGATCAATATCAGTGTCATAAGAATCATAGCGAGGAGGACCGGATAACTCAAGGGCCTCGGTGGTGAGTTGGACCTCCTTGTGCGATGAAGAAGTGCAAACATCCTCATTAGAAAGGATATCCTCCTCATCCCACCTTGGCGCATCATCATTCTCCAAGGAGTTATTCTCCCCATCGGAGAGAATAACATCCTCATCCCACTTCGGCGCACTTCGGCTCTGAATCATCAACATGCTCAATAACTTCGACAGGATCAAAAAAATAGGTGTAGAAAAACTATGCAAAGAAAATGGAGGAACAATGGTAATGTCATAATCAGAGAATACATGAGCTAGTTCCTCCACAGGTGTATCAAAAATAGGTGAAGAATGTACAATAGGAGATTACTCCATATTGTTATAGTACGAATCAGGATTTGAAGGAGTGCAATTAAGAGGGAAGGTTCCTCGGGTTCGTAGAAGAGCTTGGGTTTGTTTATCGCCTCTTCCCACTCCGCCTTGGCTGTCGTCCACGATATGGGAGAAGCTATCGCCAACTCCTAGTCATATCTTCTCTCAGGATTTGTCGCCTCCACGTCAAGGGCTCCGGACTTAGAGCTCCAATGGAACCTTGGAAATTGACTTCTGCACATTTGGAATGCTTGGGGAGGTTGGAGGAGGCCTAGGGGGAAAATCTTAGGGCCTGGGGCAAAAACAGCGGAATATGGTGACCTAAAATCATAGCCGGAGGAAGAAATCACAAAACAAGATATTTATAGGCGGAGCAGGAAATTGACCAGCGCACGAGTAGGTGCACAACCAATGGTCATGCGCGAAGGAAAATCCTCTACTCGTGCGAGAAGGATCCTGAACTGGCGGGAAAAGTTGAGGTTTTGGGGGGGAAATTATTGACCTCGCACGACCAGTGGTCGTGCAATCATCCTTGTGCGTACACTCGTGCATTTTCAAGGGGGCTCACGGGTTGATTTTTGCAATTAGCCGCGCACAACCAATGGTTATGTGCAGAGGGGGCCACTGCTCGTGCGATTGGAAAACGCACGTGTAGTGGCCGCATCTAAACGACATTAAGGTTCTATTCGACTTGAAGAAAATAAGACGGCGCACGACCAGTGGTCGTGCGCAGATGGGGCCACTCCTCGTGGGCAACTGAAAATGCACGTGTAGTAGACTCATCTAGTCGGTCGTATGGACTTCAAAAAATGACAGGGCACGACCAGTGGTCATGCACGGAGAGAGAGACTGAAATATTTTCAACAAACTGCTCTTTCATTTCTAAATTATTCCTGTTTCAGTGTTATTAGCAGGATATGATGGTTCTTTTGGGTTTCCCTAAATATTGATTGAATAATATTTCAGGTCCGCTGCTCATTTGTTCCAAAAGAAAAGTGGTCCACAACAGACACCTGAAATGTTTAAAGCTTGGGCTTCTCGTCTCCTTCATCGGAGCTTTGCCGGACGGCGAATACAGATCTCACAGATCATAAAAGTATTCATTTAGGTACTATAACACTGGAGTCTGCCATGAGCGTCATTCTTGAGCTCTTGAAGTGGGATGCAGAATCAAATAAACCCATTAATTTGATAATATACTCAAAAGGCGGCTTAATTGGAGGAGGATATGAAATATGCAAAATCATGCAATATATTAAGTCTCCGGTGCGCACTATATGCCTTGGTGAGGCTGCATCCGCAGCGTCCATTGTCCTCTCCGTCGGCTCTCCCGGCATGTGCATGGCCTTTCCAAATTAGCGCATAATGATACATAGGCCGAAAATGCATCTTGCCTATGACTCTCCCGCACATATGATGGTCAGTGCCAACGAATTGTGGAGCTTGGAAGAGGAGTTGGTTCACATTTATGCTAGATTTACCGGGTTGCCCCCCTCCACAATAAAAACTTTTTTTTTTGAGGGAAACATTTTTCTCTCCCCAAGAAGCAGTAGATAATGGTATTATCGATACCATTATCACTGATTCGGCATAGGGAAAACTAAACTTCATCTTTTAATAGTCATGATTTTCATTATAGATAGAAACTTATGGATTATGTTACTATTGATAATGTCATTGATTTCATATAAAAAGTTAAATTTTATCTTTTAATAGTCATGCTTATCATTTTAGAAGATACAAACTCATTATAATGCTCGCAAAATCTTAATGAAATATTCATCTTCTTACACCGGTCATGTGTATACTTATTGTGCAGTGAAATATATTGGTTGTGTGTGCGAGTATGTGTGTGTATATATCAGTTCTGTGAAATTGTAAGGATGAAAATTGAGTGCGTAGTTTCAATTTGTTTTACTATTTTTGTCGAGATAGCTATGCATTGATGAAGGAATACATTTTTATTTATCTATCCATATCAAGCTTTTGAAAACCGGACCGGACCGGGCGGTCCGACCGGTCGAACCGCTGACCGGAGGACCAGCCGGTCCGGTCCAGGTTATCAGCCCGCTTGGTCCGCGGACCGCCTGGGAACCGCGGAACCGGGCGGATGGACCGCGGACCGGCGAACCGGAGAGGGTTTTGGAAACCCGCCCGGTTGGAGAAACAGTTTAAAATTTAAATTTTTAAAATTTTGGGGCTGCCAGGATTCGAACCTGTGACCTCCAAGATAAGAGGAAGAGCTCAAACCAACCAGGCATGAAACCATTTATGATATTAAATCAAATAGTTTTTACTTATACACGACTTATGTATATTTATAAAAAATAATTATATAAATATATGTATAATATATATAACATATTATATTTTATTATATTTATTTGTGGGTATAATTTATATTGTATTTATATGTATAAAATTAAATATATATAACTATAAAACTATAAAAATATGTATAAAATTATACAACTTAGTATTATTATATAGTTATACATAATTTTTATATGTTTTTATTATTTATTATAATATTACGGTTCAACCCCGGTCTGACCGGTCCAACCGGTCGGACCTTGAACCTTTGGTCTCACCGGTTCGATCTCCGGTCCGGTTCTTAAAATCTTGATCCATATTGTCTGCTCTATAAAATCTATGATTATGCATTGTTTTTGAATAAAGATATAATGCTTGCTTAGTTTGAATTTACATCGTTTGGATTAATTTTGCACTGCACTTATTGCTCATAATCCATGGACAAGTTTGTTCACAATCCATGGATAGACGAAGCATGTTCGTAACCCACAGAAGGGCAGAGCGGGCTGCAACAGTCCGTTTGCAAGGTAGTCGAGCATGAGCGCTCGATTTTAATTCTTTTTTTGTTATGCTCAGATTTACTCTCTCTCACTCCATATCTTTGAAAATGCAGTGCTTTATAGGGGTTGTTTGCTCGTAGGAAAAATGTACTGCCATTTATTTTTACTATTTTGCTCAAATTTACTGAAGTTTTTTGCTTGTGTTTCATCCTTGTGCGTGTGATTGGGAGATCAGATGCAGTAAGTCTTTCTTATTTCTCAACGGGTTGAAGGCATATTAAGCATGTGGTGCTTTCATTGGATCATCTATTTGTTTCTCTTGATTATAATATATTGTATGGATGATTGATTTAAGCTGTTATTATAAGCAAAGTTTTTTTCCCTAGTTAGCAACTGAAAAAAAAAAGTTCAATAGGCATTGAAGGCTTTTTCTTTTAATCACTATATTTTATATTAGCAAACCAATTCCCCTCTCCAGATTGGCAGCCACGATCATGTGAAACCCTATATTCGCGAAATCCGCTTGGGCGGGGAAGTTATCGGCGGTCGTGCGGGCACTCTTGGGTCGTTGTTCGGAGGAGAGGTGGCTGAGGTGTGTAGAGGCGGTCGGCGCTCAGCGCGGGCTGGAAAAGAACGTACGCAGGGAGGTTTTTCCCCTATGATTTTCTATGTAAAGGTGATTGCTCCTGGTGCAAACCAAACGACATCAACGGTCATGAAAGATTTGGGCTAACACTATAAATCAAGGGTGTTGTTATAAGGAAATTTTATTTGGCTATTAGCAAACCTTGGTTATCAGTATGCCACCATTTTTACAAATGTCTATTAACAAACCTTTTTGTTATTAGCATATCATGAAAAAAAATTTAAAAATTCTTGAGCAGATGAATCTTCGGGTGTACGTGCTACGTTCATATTCTTGACCGTCTACGGACAAGCTGGATCCCAGGGCGGCCAAGCAAATTTTCGTTGGCTACTCACGTACACAGAAGGGTTACGTCTGTTATTCTCCTACTACTCGCAAAGTCTCTGTGTCGCCGGATGTTACCTTCCGGGAGGATCAGCCATTCTTCTCTGCTCCAGTACCCACACCTACACCAATACCTACCCCACTGCATGTCCTCCGCCCTATCATTCCCGTTCACACACCGGCTCCTCCTTCCCCGAGTTCTGCTCCTGCCCCCTCCAAGCCACCTCTCATCCATGTCTACTCTCGTCGCGCTCGAACTCCCGTTGCCCCTACGCAGTCGGCCTCAACTTCGGGTACTCAGCGTCTGCCTGATCCGGTAACAGAATCAACCGCTCATCCGATGGAGAACTATGTTTCCCTACATCGTCTCTCTCCTCAACTCCAGACACTTGCTACCTCTTTGTCCACCATTGCTATTCCTAACTCTGTGCAGGAGGCTCTTCAACATCCTGGGTGGCGCGCTGCCATGGAGGAAGAAATGGCTGCTCTTTGGGCTAACAAGACATGGACTCTGGTACCCCGTCCTCCAGGACAGAAAGCCGTTGGGTGTAAATGGGTTTTTGTTATCAAGCATGCTCCTGATGGCACCATTGACCGGCTGAAAGCTCGCTTGGTTGCTCGTGGCTACACTCAACAACAGGGTATCGATTATGAAGAGACCTTCTCTCCGGTGGCTAAACTCAACACTATTCGTGTGCTTATCTCCGTAGCCGTACATCGTCAGTGGCCATTATTCCAGCTCGATATTAAGAATGTGTTCCTTAACGGAGATCTCCATGAAACTGTTTTCATGGAGCAACCTCCCGGGTTTGAGACCACGGGGGAGTCCTCTCTGGTCTGCCGTCTATTGCAGTCTCTGTATGGTCTCAAACAATCACCTCGCAGCTGGTTCGACAAGTTCAGCAAGGCTCTTCGGGAGATTGGCTTTACTCGAAGCTCGGCAGACTTCTCCTTGTTCACTCGTCAACAGGCAACGGGAACAGTTATTCTTTTGGTTTATGTGGACGACATCATAATTACTGGAGATGACGCCAAAGGAATAAAGACGGTCAAACAACATCTAAGCTCTGTATTTCAGACAAAAGATCTGGGTCACCTTCACTACTTCCTGGGTCTGGAGGTCGCCAGAAGACCAGATGGCCTTGTCCTCTCTCAGAGAAAGTACTGTCTCGATCTCCTTCATGATGCAGGATACTCAGGCTGCAAACCAACGAACACCCCAATGGATGTCAATCACAAACTGTGTGCTCAAGCTTCCGACTTAGACCTGCAACTACAGAACCCATAATACTATCGTCGCTTTGTTGGAAAATTAATCTACCTAACGGTAACGAGACCTGATATATCCTTCGTCGTGGGGATGGTCAGCAGATACATGCACTCCCCTCGGAGATCTCACCTTCAGGCCGTCGAAAGGATTCTTCGGTATCTCAAAACAGCTCCTGGTCAGGGATTAGTTTATAAAACATCATCATCAACTCCAAGATTGGTGGCATACTCTGATGCTGACTATGCTGGGTCCCTGGACGATCGACGATCAACAAGTGGGTTATGCACATACTTTGGAGAACACCTGATTACCTGGCGAAGTAAGAAGCAAGCTGTTGTTGCAAGATCATCAGCTGAAGCAGAATACTGGGCAATGACATATGTGGTCTCTGAACTCAAATGGCTTGAGAGCCTCCTGACCGACCTTGGTGTAAAACTTCCTTCACCAGCTCTCCTCTTGTGTGATAGTCAAGTTGCTATACACATTGCCAAGAACACAGTCTTCCACGAAAGAACAAAGCACATTGAAGTAGATTGTCATTTCATCCGGGAGAAAGTTCAATGAAGAAGCTAGAGTTAAAGCATGTTCCGGGTACAGAACAAGTGGCGGATATCCTCACAAAGGCCATATCCAGTACTCTCTTCTATCAATGTCTGTCCAAGCTTGGATCCTACGACTTGTACGCTCCAGTTGCGGGGGAGTGTTGGAATAACCCATATAAAGGGCCCGTATTTGGGCCCATGTATTCTTCCCCTCTTTAGTCCCACATCTTGTATAGGAATATATCTCTCCTCCTCTCTCCTATATATATGTACTCACTCTCTGTATTTTGAGCATAAGAAAAGGAATATATGAGCTTCAGTTTTCTCTACAAAAACAATAGAGAAATCAACGAGATTTAATTAGTGGAAGAGGAAGAGCAAAAGGACATGTTATTCTCACAAATCATCGGAGACAATTCAGTTCTAGATCCGAAACTGGTTTTCTTTTTAAATTTTCTCCTTCGATTGGATCTGCATTTGAAAATTTGAGGATGAGGACCCCAAATTCACGAGATTTAGGCATTGTTTGGCGGAGCCGCCAACCCGCTGAGGAAATTCGTGTGGAGGCAACCGTGATAGCCTCAGAGCTGTGGATTTCCACGGGAAATCCACGGAAAACATCGGCAGGGAGGATCCCCACCGCCACGCCGCGGCCCTGCCAAACGCTGGGCGGTGACGTCTGTGCGACCGACGCGGATCCCCCCGCCAAACAGGGCCTTAAGATCAAGCAAAAAGTGTCTTCATCCTCCTCTCCATTCTCGCCCTCTCCAGGTTCTGAAATCAAAGATTCAGAAATCAAAAGTTTCCTAGTAGATATGCTAGATATTATGGAATCATTGAAGAACAGTCCTATTTCAACAAAAAACGCATTTTGCAGTAGAAAATAGAAACTCTGACAATGGAAATCCATCCAATATCCAGGATAGGCAGAGGCGTGCTGCCTCTCCAGGATGACAAAGTCGCTCGAATCTTTCATGACCGTTGATGTCGTTTGGTTTGCACCAGGAGCGATTACCATTACATAGAAAATCGGTGGGGAAAAACCTTCCTGCGTCTGTTCTTTTCCAGCCCGCGCCGAGCGCCGACCACCTCTACACACCTTCAGCCACCTTTCCTCCGAGCAGCGACCCAAGAGTGCCCCCACGACTGCCGGCCACTTCCCCGCCCAAGAGAATTTTACGAATATAAGGTTTCACAGGATCGTGGCTGCCAATCTGGAGAGAGGAATTGGTTTGCTAATATAACACAGTGATTAAAAGAAAAAGTCTTCAATGCCTATTGAACCATTTTTTTCAGTTGCTAACTAGAAAAAACTTTGCTTATAACAACAGCTTAAAACAATCATCCAAACAATATATTATAATCACGAGAAACAAATACATGATCCGATGAATGCACCACAGGCTAAATATGCCTTCAACCTGTTGAGAAATAAGAAAGACGTACTGCATCTGATCACACAACCACACACACAAGGATGAAACAAGCAAAAAACTTCAGTAAATCTGAGCAAAATAGTAACAAAAATGGTGGTACATTTTTCCTAGGAGCAAACAACCCCTATAAAGCACTGCATTTTCAAAGGCTTAGAGTGGGAGAGAGTAAATCTGAGCATAACAGAAAAAGAATTAAAATCGAGCGCTCATGCTCGACTGCTCTTGCAAACGGGCTATTGCACCCACCTGTGGGCTGCTAATGCGCTCCGCCCTTCTGTGGGTTACGAACATGCTTCGTCTATCCATGGATTGTGAACAAACTCGTCCATGGATTATGAGCAATAAGTGCAGTGCAAAACTAATTCAAATGGTGTAAATTCAAACTAATCAAGCATTATATCTTTATTCAAAAACCGTGCATAATCATAGATTTTATAGAGTTGACAATATGGATAGATAAATAAAAATGTATTCCTCAATCAATGCATAGTTATCTCGACAAAAATAGTAAAACAAATTGAAACTACGCACTCAATTTTCATCCTTACAATTTCCCAGAACTGATATATACACACACACACTCGCACACACGACCAATATATTTCACTGCACAATCAGTATACACATGACCAGTGTAAGAAAATGAATATTTCATTAAGATTTTGTGAGCATTACAATGAGTTTGTATCTTCTAAAATGATAAGCATGACTATTAAAAGATAAAATCTAACTTTTTATATGAAATCAATGACATTATCAATAGCAACATAATCCATAAGTTTCTATCTATAATGAAAATCATAACTATTAAAAGATGAAGTTTAGTTTTCCCTATGATGAATCAGTGATAATGGTATCGATAATACCATTATTTACTGCTTCTTGGGGAGAGAAAAATGTTTCCTTCAAAAAAAAGTTTTTATTATGGAGGGGGCAGCCTGGTAAATCTAGCATAAATATGAACCAACTCCTCTTCCAAGCTCCTCAATTCGTTGGCGCTGGCCATCATATGTGCGGAAGAGTCATATGCAAGATGCATTTTCGGTCTGTGTATCATTATGCGCGAATTTGGAAAGGCCACGCACATGCCGGGAGAGCCGACGGAGAGGACAATGGACGTTGCGGATGCAGCCTCCCCAAGGCAGATAGTGCGCACCGGAGACTTAATATATTGCATGATTTTGCATACTTCATATCCTCCTCCAATCAAGCCGTCTTTTGAGTATATTATCATATTAATGGGTTTATTTGATTCTGCATCCCACTTCAAGAGCTCATGAATGATGCTCATGTCAGCCTCCAGTGTTATAGTACCTAAATGAATACTTCTATGTTCTATGAGATCTATATTCGCCGTCCGGCAAAGCTCCGGTGGAGGAGACGAGAAGCCCAAGCTTTAAACATTTCAGGCGTCTGTTGTGGACCACTTTTCTTTTGGAACAAATGAGCAGTGGACCTGAAATATTATTCAATCAAGATTTAGGGAAACCCAAAAGAACCATCATATCCTGCTAATAACACTGAAATAGGAACAATTCAGCAATGAAAGAGCAGTTTGTTGAAAATAAAATGGTATACTAATGTCATGCATAAATCTAAGGTGTGCAGCTAGCAAATCAATGCTTAAGTAAGAAGAAAAATATGACATATGTGATATACAACTTTTGTAAGAAGAAAAAAAAATAAAAAACTTTTGTAAGAAGAAGAATTACTTATTAAAACTTGTTGCCATATGACTTAATTACATTGAACAACTTCTAAGAATTATAATAGTTACAAAGTCATCCAACTCTAACTGGGGTCCACCTCACAGAAAAAATCAGGAAGGAGACTGGCGTCTACTGAGATGGATGACAAACGGAGCAAAGTTTATGTTTCTGCTGTGATGAAAAATTCAGCCCGGGTCATCGCTGCTTGGGAAAGACACAATCATACACCCTGGAATTGATTGCAGAGAGTGACGATGAGGGCCAAACCCCCAAGGAAGAACAGATGATGGTCGATGAGAAAGACACTGAACATAACTCTCTGCAGGTCTTCGTCCGCTTGGATGAAGGATAATATTACGGATCCACGTTGGGGGAGCACGTACAAGTGCCGCACGTCGGCACACACCACTTAGTTATCTAATTTTATTTTTGCATTGCATCTTTTATTTGGTTTTGTACTTGTAATTGGACAACCTTGGTTTGTTTTGGGCTCAACCGGTTATAGGGTTGAGTGTACTTGTTTGGGATTATTATGAAATCATTTACCAACTCTCTCTCTCTCTCTCTCTAACTCCTGTATTACGCTCGACGGGCGCCCTAGCAGCTTGATGAGAGCCCGATCCCGCCTGTTTTCGCGATCCTCTGCTACCGCCGCACCTCCTCCTCCTCTCCACCCTCAATAGTGACCCCTCCGGCGCCATAGGACCCCACAAGAGTTCCACTGATCCTCTAAGGGACTTCCCCCTCCTTCCCCCACGGGCGAGATCTCAAACGAAGGCCCATAACACCTTGGTATCAAATTCATTCCCCTCCATCGTATCTCTGTTGCACTTGCCGCCTCCCTTTGCTGCTCTTTCGGCCGTCTGCCGCCCATCGCAGCCCCGTTCTGCATGGTCCGCACCTTGTTCTTCTCTTCCTCCACTCCGTGTGAGCTCGTCGGTCCTCTTGGGAGCTTCTACTACCGGTCTTCCGTTATTATCGAACAGCACGGGCATCTTGCCCACTCCCTCTACACTGTCGACCTTCGTTCGAACAGCCACCATGGATGACAACACCGCGGGAGGGCTCACGTTGGCCCAAGTCTTGGATTCCTTTCAGAATATGATGGTGGCCAACAATAAGGCCCTCATCGAGGCCCTTCGTCCGGACGCCTCACCACCGGCCATGCGCGTCACTTCGGGTTCGTCTTAAACGGTACATGAGTCTCCGGCATCGCGAGGCAGGTTTCCCCATTTCGTGAAGATGGATTTCTCACTTTTTAAGGGTCGAGAGGACCCTCTCACGTGGCTCACCCGCAACGAACAGTTCTTTGAAACCCAACGCACACCGGAAGAGGATTGGCTTGGTATTGCCTCTTTTCATCTCATGGGTTCTGCGCATCTATAGTTCTCACAGCTCCGTCGGGAGCATCCCCTCCTGGTTTGGGACGACTTCAAGACGCAATGCACCCCCGCTTCCTCCCCCCCTTCGCGGGAATCCCCTTGTAGATCTCATCTCTCATAAACAATCAGGGTCCATTGATGACTACAGTCATGGTCCATTGATGACTACATCGAGCAATTTCAGGTGCTCCTATCCCGCGTCCCATCCGTTCCCACGTCTCAGCGGGTGTCTTTCTTCACAGCAGGCCTCCACGAGAGACTTCGCCTGGACATTGAGTTACAGTCTCCTCAGGACCTTTCGACCGCCATGAACTTATCCCGCATTTTTGAGAAACGCAAGTTAATGGACCACCGGTATGTGGGTCATCGATCTGGCGAGGTACCCTTCAGGGGTTTTGTCCCTTCTCTTTCTACGGGTGGCGCGGGAGCGGGCAAAGGCAGGGAGGGAGATTAACAGTCCACCATTAGGCAACTCACCCCTCAAGAGATGGCGGACCGCTGGGACAATGGCCTATTCTTCAATTACGATGAGGCCTTCACTCGTGGATATCGGTGCAAGCACCTCTTTTGCCTCGAGGCGGAGAATCCCTAAGACGAGGACACATCGGGGAAGAGGACTCGGGAGATCCAGAGATTTCTATTCATGCCATGTCGGGACCTCATGCGGGAGATATGATTCAGCTACAGATTTCAGTAGCGGGCCAGCAACTGGTCGCTCTCATGAACTCGGGAAGTACACAGCTTTCTTAGTGACCTCACAGCGCAGCAGCTTCATTTGCCGGTTACGAACCATCCGACCCTCCGAGCTTCGTTTCCAATGGCATGGCCATGACGTGCACGAGAATTTTTCATGTTGTGTCGATTGTGGTGGAGGGATACCATTCCCACATGGATTTATATGTGATCGCTCTGCGGGGTTTCGAGGCTGTGTTGGGAGTCTGCTGGCTCCGCACCTTGGGGTCGCTTCCATGGAATTTTGACTTATTGACGATGACGTGGAGACGTCACCCCCACCTGACGGTGTGGGAAGGTCGTTCAACGCCTGCCGTGTAAGACCCCCCTTCGAAACTAGGCACGACCAGAGGATCTTATCGCACACCACCATCAATCCGCAGCAAAGAAGGGAATAACGGAAGAGTAGAGGTATGAACGTATCAACCCTCTCCCATCATTCTCTTCCAAGCTACGAATCAACGATGGTGCTAAGCGAACAACCATCACACCCCAACTAGGGTACGCCATAAGCAGTAGTGGAAGGAGAACTAGCGGAAGACTAGCAGCAGGAAGGAAGGAGGAGGGAAGAGCAGAGGGGTCAAGGGTACCAGGGACCCCAGGGGGGTCAGGAGCAAGGGAGGGGTCTCGCCCAAGGAGGGGGAAACTTCTACAGAGGCCAAGGGAGGCCCAACCCTCCTCCTTGGAGGCAGGCCCCTAGGCAGCTCCTACCCCCACCAGCTCAAGCTATGGCGATTCGAAGAGGAGGAGGAGTCGAAGCAAGAGACATCCCAGCCCGTAGGAGAAGGGGGGGAAGGGCGGTGTCATACTGCGACTACCACCAAGCAGAGGGGCATGCAACAACTACCTGCCCAGAGTTCTTGGAGGTGAGAGAGGCGAGAGGTCAGACACAACAGCAGCCGCCGGTGCGGATTGAAGAAGTTCCACCTGGAGCAGTAGTGGACGACGACATCTGCGAGGACCGAACTGACGTAGGAGCCAAAGGACGGGTCGCAGTGATCCACGGGGGGGTGGGGATCGAGGCCACTCGTAAGGCAAGCCTCCACGTCGTATTTAGACGCAGCGTCGCTTCAACGTCACAGGACCCACCTCCCGAGGAGAAAATCACTTTCTCAAGCAGGGACATGTCAGATCACGAGGATCCATTCTGTGATGCGCTAGTCATTCAGACAGCCATCGAAGGTTACACTGTCTCTCGGATCCTCGTTGACAACGGGAGCTCTGTCAACGTCATTTTCAAGAAGGCATTTGACGAGTTGAAGGTGGAGGCAAGGAGGGTGCTGGCCTCAGATGGGCCCTTATTCGGATTCTCCGGAGAAAGGAAAGAGGTAGAGGGTGGAGTTGGACTCCAAGTGACGATGGGGGGAGGCTCAAGGAACTGTCGGTTCGTCATAGTTGACGCTCCTAGCAGTTATAATGCCATCTTCGGAAGACCCCTCATCAGCGCCTTCCGATGCGTACCATCGTCCTTCCACCAGTGCCTCAAGTTCAACACTGGAGGAATCCAAGTCAGGATCCGCGGAGACCCCAGGATGGCGAGGCACTGCTACGTCACAGCCGTCAACAGCATCTCTTGGCAAGCAGGGGCGGAGGAGATGGAAAAGATCATGGAGAGCATGAGCCAGATAGGAGTGGCAGGAGAAACAGAGGAATGATCATCTCGCGCAAGCAGCCTGAGAGGCGAGTGTCATGGGGGGGGTATGTTGTGTTTATTTTTTGTTTTTTGTTTTTTGTCGCTTTCCTTTGTAGCAAATTCTACCCCTCGCTGGTTGGGCCAGGAGGTTTTGACAAGGGAAATCCCCCCATTAGATGGATGAAGTTATTTTGCTTATATAATTAGTAAGTTGCCATCGAGATGTCCTCCTCACTCCAGGCTCTCACTAGCTGGGTGGGTCGAATGATCCTCGGATGGGTAAGTTCAACGCCGAGATGTCCTCCTCACTCCAGGCTCTCACTAGCTGGGTGGGTCGAATGATCCTCGGAAGGAAGAGCTTGCCACCGAGATGTCCTCCTCACTCCAGGCTCTCACTAGCTGGGTGGGTCGAATGATCCTCGGATGGGTAAGTTCAACGCCGAGATGTCCTCCTCACTCCAGGCTCTCACTAGCTGGGTGGGTCGAATGATCCTCGGAAGGAAGAGCTTGCCATCGAGATGTCCTCCTCACTCCAGGCTCTCACTAGCTGGGTGGGTCGAATGATCCTCGGATGGGTAAGTTCAACGCCGAGATGTCCTCCTCACTCCAGGCTCTCACTAGATGGGTGGGTCGAATGATCCTCGGAAGGAAGAGCTAGCCATCGAGATGTCCTCCTCACTCCAGGCTCTCACTAGCTGGGTGGGTCGAATGATCCTCGGATGGGTAAGTTCAACGCCGAGATGTCCTCCTTACTCCAGGCTCTCACTAGCTGGGTGGGTCGAATGATCCTCGGAAGGAAGAGCTTGCCATCGAGATGTCCTCCTCACTCCAGGCTCTCACTAGCTGGGTGGGTCGAATGATCCTCGGATGGGTAAGTTCAACGCCGAGATGTCCTCCTCACTCCAGGCTCTCACTAGCTGGGTGGGTCGAATGATCCTCGGAAGGAAGAGCTTGCCATCGAGATGTCCTCCTCACTCCAGGCTCTCACTAGCTGGGTGGGTCGAATGATCCTCGGATGGGTAAGTTCAACGTCGAGATGTCCTCCTCACTCTAGGCTCTCACTAGCTGGGTGGGTCGAATGATCCTCGGATGGGTAAGTTCAACGCCGAGATGTCCTCCTCACTCCAGGCTCTCACTAGCTGGGTGGGTCGAATGATCCTCGGATGGGTAAGTTCAACGCCGAGATGTCCTCCTCACTTCAGGCTCTCACTAGCTGGGTGGGTCGAATGATCCTCGGAAGGAAGAGCTTGCCATCGAGATGTCCTCCTCACTCCAAGCTCTCACTAGCTGGGTGGGTCGAATGATCCTCGGATGGGTAAGTTCAACGTCGAGATGTCCTCCTCACTCCAGGCTCTCACTAGCTGGGTGGGTCGAATGATCCTCGGATGGGTAAGTTCAACGCCGAGATGTCCTCCTCACTCCAGGCTCTCACTAGCTGGGTGAGTCGAATGATCTTCGGGAGCGAGGTTCTGCCCCCCTCGATGGATATTTGGGCTTGGACTTTTCTTTCCGAGGTTGTGCCAACCTCGCAAAGAGCGGGGATTGTGTACAACCCCCATATCCATCGAGTGAGGCCCAGCGTGGAGGGCCGCCGAGACGTGTCGACTAGACCCAAGGGGTCTTAAGACCTTTGGGTATCGCCCGGCGAACCCCCGTAGCTCTCACCAGAAGAAGAGTAAGAGGCGAGAGGGGGAGGGGCGGGTGCCCCCCCCCCCTCTCGCCCTCACCCAGCTAGGGGCGAGAGGGGAGGGGCGGGTGCCCCCCCTCTCGCCCGCGCCCAGCTAGGGGCGAGAGGGGAGGGGCGGGTGCCCCCCTCTCGCCCGCGCCCAGGTAGGGGCGAGAGGGGAGGGGCGGGTGCCCCCCCTCTCGCCCGCCCCAGCTAGGGGCGAGAGGGGAGGGGCGGGTGCCCCCCTCTCGCCCGCGCCCAGGTAGGGGCGAGAGGGGAGGGGCGGGTGCCCCCCCTCTCGCCCGCGCCCAGCTAGGGGCGAGAGGGGAGGGGCGGGTGCCCCCCCTCTCGCCCGCACCCAGCTAGGGGCGAGAGGGGAGGGGCGGGTGCCCCCCTCTCGCCCGCGCCCAGCTAGGGGCGAGAGGAGGAGGGGGGCCGACCCCCTCTCTCGCCCCCGACCCTGGTAGGGGGGAAGACCCTTGGTCTCGCCCCACCCCGGCGAGGAGGCTCGCCGAGCTCCGCGAGGTAACCCCTCTCGTCCAGTTCCAGAGGAGGGGGGGTTGGTCTGCGTTTAGTGTCCCAGAACAGCGGGATTT
The DNA here is from genome assembly GCA_033032865.1 of Dactylorhiza incarnata. Classification (NCBI taxonomy): domain Eukaryota; kingdom Viridiplantae; phylum Streptophyta; class Magnoliopsida; order Asparagales; family Orchidaceae; genus Dactylorhiza; species Dactylorhiza incarnata. The sequence continues at coordinate 2,847,445 of JAWHQI010000095.1, read as the reverse complement.
GGCTATTTGCAGTCCAGTTTTGGCTATTCGCAGTCCAGATCCGAGGGTATTTTGGTAATCTGGCAGATCAGTTTTTGGTTATTTGCAGCCCAACTTAGAAAACCTATAAATAGACCCTAAGGGGCACCAAAGGAGGGGACTTCTAGATTTCCAAATTTCGGATCTTCTCCTTCCCTTAAAGCTCTCCTTTGGTGCTTCTGGTTCAGCATTGGCTAGGGAGGGGAAGATCTCTCAGGTCTTCCGGGTGTGAGGTGGGACCTCCTCGTTGTAGCCTAGGGTCCGTTTCCAAGTCCAAGTGCTCTTGCCTAGAGAATTGGCTCGAGAGAAGTAGGTGTGAGACCACCCCTTTTTTGGGACCCCGAACTCCACGGAGACCGAGTTGTCGGTTTCAACAACAGGCACTAAGTTTCAGTGACACTGTATGCAATCCATTCTATGCTCTTTAAAGCCTTACTGAAATTTTTATTGAACATGTTTAGTGATCTGTTATCACATATAGCTAGGAGCATTCATGTTATCGGCTTATCGCCAATCATTTATCCCAAATGAGAGCATATATAGGGTTGATGATATGAAGTTAAATGACCATAAATAAGTATCAAAACCAGAGATGCGCGCTGATGTTAAAGGATCAGAAAAACTGTCAAAAACTGAAACCGCACCGCACAAACCGACGCCAAACCGTACCGAAACCAAACCGCACCGCACGGTTTCGGTGCGGTGTGGTTTTGGCCGGTCAGAAACCACACCCCTGGGTGCGGTTTCGGTTTGTCCCCAAACCGCACCGAACTGCACCGCCCGCAGGGCTAATCGCAGTACAGGTTCCATGAACCAACGAAACTGCCAAACCACTAACTCATTCACACCTTGCAGGCCCGGATCTCCAAAACACTAGATCCCTACAGCAAGTACCATCCACGGTTGCCCTGCATCAATATTATCTGTCATGAGTCTTCAACACACATCCTCAGTAACCTTATTTAGTTTACAATATCATTACATTATATACGCAGACCAGTGCATCGATGCAACTACTGTGAATTCATGAGAACCAGAGTTTAAATTGAGAGTATCAACACTCATCTCAAACTACATGTCGAACAAGGTGGATAAGCCAACAAGGCTTCTACATGGGTTTAGTGTATAGATAAAACATCTTGAGTAGTGTATACTCATCACAATTCACACCTTACAAAGTTCGACATACATTTCGTGATTTCTGGTCTATAATAAAATTTTGTGAATTTTTTAACTTAACAAATCACATTGCAAAACATTAGCACTATGAGTGCTACGATTTTTGAACCATTTATCTATAATTTGACACTTTTGGAAACATACCAGAAAATGGACTTTTAGCCAGGACAAATTGTCGTGGCTAAAAGTCCCAAACCGTGGCTAAAAACTTTTAGCCATGGAATGGCCGTGGCGAATGGGCGTAGCTAATGCGCGCGTGGCAAAAGGTATTTGCCACGCTCGGTCTGTGGCAAATACATTTTTGCCACGGCCTTTAGCCATGGTTTTAAACTGTGGCTAAAGGTCTTGATTTCAGCAGTTATTTGCCACGTTTCCTCTGTCGTGGCTAAAAGTCCTTTATTAGCCACGACATTTTACCATGGCTAATACTTGCCAAAAAATTTTTAAAAAACATTTGCCGCGGTTTGAAACCGTGGCAAATGCTTGACAGATTTATTAAAAAAAACATATTTGCCACAGTTTAAAACAGTGGCAAATTCTTGGCGGATTTCACATCAGTAAGACAAGATCGAATTTCATTTATAGCAAACGAACATGCGGTAAATTATAAATGATCCAGAAAAAAAAACACTCTGAGAGCTTCAAATTATAAATGTATCCTTCCCTTTGCTCTTGATCTATGCCAACCTCTACTTGTCCTTCAGCGTGCTGAATTATCCCTCACATTTATAACAACATCTTCAGGCACTGGATTAGCATCTTCAACATTGAACTCAGTTAACTTCGCATACAAATGTTTGAAGTAACAGGTTGAAAATAGATAAAAGGAAAAATGCTGAAAATGCACACCCTGCAAGTAACATAGAAAGAAATCCAGTGGCATAGGTTTGTAAGCAATTCAAAATCGGTGGGTTTACTCCTTCCCAATTCACGCTTTCAATTGCATACATCAGCAGAACCATCCCATTTGAAGGAAAGCTCAGGAGAAGACTACAAGCAGCTGCATGTATGCTCATGTTACATCTACTTTCTAATAACAATCTGGATGATATTAACTCGTAAAATTAATCATATTCCTGATCAAAGAAAAATATAGTAGATTATAGGGATAGGTCTAATTCCAAAAAAGGAATTATAAATAGCACATAAGAAATCACCTCCATTTTAAGATAGTAACTATAGTAGCAACACATACCCTTACAATGTTGGTCAATTTTCCAATAGGGTGAGAAGAACGTGCATTGTAAGAAGAACCAGATTCTTGCATGCATCTATCAGCAAATAAAAATATCAAAAAGTTCAAACTTTAATCATAACATAAAGAACATCTCAATTAACATTGAACAAGTACTGAACTGAAACAAGAAGATAAAATTGCATGATCTCACCATTTCATAAATTAACATCCAGTTTGTTGAGCAAAGAGGGATGGGGAGGTACCAGATGCCTTTCAATTGTTCTGCAAATTACTGAAAACCATAAGTGCGAAGCCAAGTGAATGCATACAGTTTATTATAGAGCATACAGTTTATTATAGGGGAGGTGGAATGATGCCCTATTTGGCATAAAAAATCCAAAAACAACTTTATAAAATTAATAAGATGCACATAATAAATATTTCTAATGTTGCCAAGGCCATATAAAGCTACATGTGTTGTACCCTGACATCTAAGACATTAGCAATTCCAGATTTCTTAAGCACATGAATGATTTTTTTTTATAAAAAATTACCTTCTTTATAAGTATAGGATGGACTGTTATATGACCGACTCCAGAGCAGCCAGGGACCATTTTACCAAAATAGTTTACAAGATTGCTTGAAGAAAGAATATCAATGGCAGAAAGGTTATCCTGTCAGATAAGAAAAAGAACAGGCAGCGATGCAATTCATGTAACATCAAATGTTGGTTAAAGTTTTATTTTTATGATGCTGATGTTTGACCAAATCAAATATATTCATCAATGCAAATATCATGCAACAAAATGTCCTACAAAAACATGTCTCATCTAAAGGAAAATATTTAAACATCTATAAGGTTGTGACATCAGGGAACCGACATAGCTATAAAGTTAGCATGGAACTTTAACATATGTAACCATGAAACTTTAACAAATTTCTCAATCGACATTCTTAGATCTGAAAAAGAAAATGAAGCAAATATCAATACATATACCAATAAATACCAAATGAAAAATCTTATAAAGTCATATTACAAATCAAATACAAATCCATAAGACAAATCAGTAAAATATGAACAAAAATAGCAAAATCTGAACATAAACAACAAAATCATCCAAATTCAGTTAATAGAAACAGCAAAATCAGTAAGAAAAGTAGAAGGAAAATTGCACCAAAATATGAAGAAAACTGCACCAAAATTTGAAGAAAAATATGAACAAGACTTCTACCAATATCAATACTTCTACCAATAAATACCATATGACAACTCTTATAAAGTCATATTACAAATAAAAAACAAATCCATAAGACAAATCAGCAAAAATATGAACAAAAAATAGCAAAATATGAAAAAACAAAGCAAAACTTAAAGGCAAGTTTTACCGTACTGCAATTAGACCAGCGATGCTCTATGGTTCTGAGTGTTGGGCAGTGAATTGTGTACATGAGCAAAAAATGGGAGTTGCGGAGATGAGGCTTAGATGTATGTGTGGACACACGAGACTGGTTAAAATTAGGAATGAATGTATCAGGGATAAGACAGGAGTAGCACCAATTGCAGAGAAGATGCGAGAAGCTCAACTAAGATGGTAGAAGCTCGACAAAGGATCCATATAGCCGACCCCACTATAGTGGGATAAAGGCTTGAGTGTTGTTGTTGTTTGTAATGTACTAAATATAAAATACATTTTTGATTAAAACCCCCCCTCTATTTTTAATAAACAAAAATGAAACAAACAATCATATAGTTATTTCAATATACAAATTACAATCACAATGAAAAATTGATCAAACAATAATGAATTTGTTGCAATAAAAAAAAACTGAGCATAGAGAAATCAACACAATTTTCAATAGAAGTGAGTTTTTACCCGAGGTGAAGTAGTAAAGAAGCCAGATTTCTGCGGATCCTATAAGGTTGCAATAGAGCGGATGACTTGAGCTTTATTAAATTTCCTACTATACCTGATTATGCTTGTAACAAGTAGTTCTACAAGGCCGGCAGAACAGGGGTCGGTGGAGCTATAATGGGTCGCGGTGGTAGTGCGTCTGTGATAGAAAACTGCGGGCCGATTGATGGAGGCTTCAGCTGTGGCTCGGGACGACAGGATCACAACAGGATGAAAACAAAATGACGAGCGTTGTTGCTTTCCCTTGACAAATGTGTCGTTTACCAAATGAATGTCTTCGTCGACGACGATAAGAATCGTGGAGGCGTAGGAGATGACAGATGCAGGGAACGATCACGTTGGCCATGCTGGGAGGCGTCGGTGTTCTTGCTGTAGACGACGCAAATGTTTTTGTGCTCGTCTACTGGCGTAGAAGCCGCTGCACGCTTGCGGGAATCGAAGCAGGGCGGATCAAAATGGCAACGGCTTCGTAGAAGGGGGGTCAAGCATCGTTTTCCTCTCGTAAAAAAATGAAAATCTCCATCTTCTCGGAGACATTTCTCTCTCATTCGGACACCATTTTTGACGTGTAAGTAGTCAAAATTCATTGGCTCGACGAGAGGAATCCAAATCTCCTAATATTTTTGCAAAATTCTTGGGGGGGGGGGGGGGGGGGGGGGGGGGGCCGGGCCCCCGCCGGCCCCCCCTTAGATCCGCCCCTGACTGCACCAAAATATGAAGAAAACTGCACCAAAATTTGAAGAAAAATATGAACAAGACTGCTCTAAAATCTAGAAAAAAATGGCTCCAAAATATGAAGAAAAACTGCACAAAAATTTGAAGATAAATCTGAACAAAAACTACTTCAAAAGCGGGTCAAAACTGCTCCAAAATCTGAAATTTTTTTGAACAAAAACTGAAAAAAACTGCTCCAAAATCTAAAGAAAAACTACACCAAAATCTGAACAAAAGCTGAAAAAAAAAAGAGATCGATAGAAGCTTACCGAGCGGGAGAACTTCGCCCAATGCAGGAAACGGATCCGACGGGAGGTTTCTCTCGAACCTTATAATTTCCCTAAGATGTAATATGTAAACTATAACACCTATTTAGCTCTCAAATCTGATAATTTCCCTAAGATGAGTGAGACCCTGATGCTAACTGCAACCTTCCGAGTGCTGACTGCAAAGGGGCGGAACTCAGGAAGCTGATGGAAGGCCAGTGAGAAATGTGGGAAAACCTAAAACAAAAAAAGGAAAGAACTTGCCTCGGTCAGAATGGCATGACATCGTCACTATCGGCGTTGAGAACTTTAGATCGGCGTTGAGAACTTGAGATCGGAGAAGAATTGAACCCTAGATCTGGATCTGGATGCCTCCTCGCCGTCGCCCTCCTGGATCTTAGCATCTGGATGTCTCCCAATCTCCGACTCCTGGCTGTGTACTCTCAGTTCCTGCTCATCACGAAACATTGATGGAAGGCGAGGTTGGCGGCGGGGAATCAGCGAGGTTGGCGGCGGAAGAGTACCGGCTAGTGTGAGTTTCGTGAGAGAGTTTCTATCGGGTGCAGAATGGAAGAGAGTGTCGGAGGAAATATGAGGCGGAGTTTTAGGTTAAAATTTTAGTCCTTTTTGGTTTGCGGATAGCGATTTAGGATGGTAGGGATTTTTTTATATTCCCATTTATAAAAGTCACAAGTTTTTGGTTTTAAAATAATATTCATAGATTATAAAATGTTAATAAATTTAGGAGGGAAGAAATAAATATTGGGAGGGAACTCCAAATTTATTGATCTAAGTTATTTTTGTTCAAAAAATTAGTGACTAAATTTATATGTCGTCACTAAAGACGTGTTTTTAGTGATCGAACTTATATTTCGTCATTAAAAACACGTCTTTAGTGATCGAACATATATGCGGTCACTAAAGATGTGTCTTTAGTGACCAAACGTATATTTCGTCACTAAAGACACGTCTTTAGTGACAAAATCACATTTGTTACTAAAGATATGTCTTTAGTGACGAAATAAATTTAGTCACAAAATTTTATAACTACAGACCTGTTTTCTTGTATTGAGTTGATCTGCATGGGAGCAATGTTTTAGTAGACTGCCCCGAAGGAATCGATGTTAAGCAAGACCGATGAAATGAGTACATGTGGAATGGAGTGAGGTGGTTTAGGTGTTCAGAAGAGGAGCAGTGGTCGATGGGCGGAGGAATTCGGGGCTTACGAAAGCCTGAGCGGTGATCAGAAGAGGCGCTCTTGAGATCATTGGTTAGCCTACACGCTTGCGATATATTGATCGGAGAGTAGAGTCCCGTGGCGGCAGATTGGCGTTGAGCAATGTGGAAATAGAGAAGAGAGTGGTGTTATGTTGTGGGCGGTCGATATTTAATCGAGGGCAGTGCCTGATTGTAGAGGTAGATGGACGGTTGGGATTCTTGGTTTGTCTAACTTATCTCGCCATATTACCTAGCTTGTTATAACCTAAAATTATATATATTTTTAGAGCCCAACGACCAATTTTATTACAATGGGAAAAGCAACAACGGGTACAAAAGAGATGGGATATACCCCGCGCCCCAAACACAGCATCATTACCCAAAATCAATATTAACCGAAAAAGTGTCTCCTAGAGATGTTCTGATTATCAAGTGATTTGTCGTCTCCTCCAAAATGATTTTGTGTAAATTATTGGGAATAAAATCCTTCGTAAAGCCACAGTTGGTCTTATGCAATAAATAGAATTTAGCCATAACATCCGCCACCTGATTCCCTTCCCTATAAATATGAGCACAAGAGAATCTCATCAACTCAGCTATCTTAAGAATTTCCTTGCCCAACTCCCAAAGCCTCTAGTGGGGAAATGATTTTTTTAAGACATTCCATTATCAATTTTGAGTCCCCCAAAATGTGCATGTTGTCTAAGCAGAAAGAGTAGCAGAGCATTAGCCCATCTCTAAGAGCTAAACCTTCCGCCTCCTCCACACTCTTTGACCCATAAAAGTGAGCAAAACCTGCGATTAAGTCTCATCTGTTTTACGAACACAGCCCCCTTCGCTAGCCATGCCGGAATTGGGATCTCTTGCTCCGTCCGTATGCAAAAATCAGTCTGCATTCACACCACTTTTCCAATTGAGAACCCGACAGTGATAGAACGATGTCGATGGCGATAGACCAAACCATTCCAATATCCACTTTTCTTCCTAGTTCTTAACCGCAAACCCTGGATAACCTTTGAAAATCTGCCCAATCAGATTATGGACTTCCTGAATCAACTTCTTGGCCGCACCCGCCGCACCGGGAAAGGTTCGTTTGCAACGTTCAGTCCACAAAACCCATGAGCATATGATTGGAACGCTAAGGATGAGTTTGGACAGCCTCTTTGAGAACCTCCTGCTCTTATATTTCCAAAAACTAAACTTCGATTTAAAATTGCGACACAATTGCGTATTTCCGAAGAATTTTTTTTCATAATGTTTCCAAAGTGCACTCGCCATTTCACTATCAATGAACAAATGGTTTGTCGATTCACCATTATGATTGGCGAAGCAGCACCGGCATTTTGATGCAATTTGAGCCTAAAATTATATATATACACGAGTACCCTACACAGGGCTCCGCCCCTACGGCCAAGCGCGACAGTACTCGGCCGGCGACGGCGGGCTTCACCCGCCCCCTGCGGGCTACGCCCGCGCTCGATGCTCTTGGGCAGCCTTCAGTCGTATCGGGGCAGGCTTAGACAGCCCCCTTCGGTTATAAATAATATTAGTACATATAAAAGTTTATTTTAACTTAATGGAAACAAAAAAGTTAATTTTAACTTAATTTACTAAATATTAGTGTATATAAAAATTGTGCCTAAAATATAACCTGAAAGTATTCTTGACTTAGTGGATAAAGTGAATGATTGTTAAGGTGGCGGTCGATTGATCAAAACTCACCTTGTGCATATTTTGGTTTTTTATTTTAATTTATTAAAATATTGCTCAAATTTAGTCCCACATCGTAGGATTAAGTTATCTATTCCGGAATAAATTAAAAAAACGGCATTTATTATTTGAAAAATGATTTATTCCAGGCGGGCTACACAGCTTGCGAGGCTTCATCGGCCGTGCTATATGCTAATGCCTCATAGCATATTTTGGCGGTACCTGATTCAAATTTAATTATTTTAACATAGTTTTAGGTCACCCCCTAGTAGGTTTAGGTCGCCTCATAGTAGGTTTATGAGACCTATGAAAAAGTGGAGAGAGAGAGAGATTGGTTTGTTCCGACGGCTGATGAAATATCATGCCAGATTCGGCGGCCGTAATCATTTCAATGAATTTAAAATTCACGGGTTTGATATTTCTTTATATATGGTAAATATATATATCAAGGTTTTGAAAACCGGACCGGATGTCAAACCGGTGGAAGGAAAGGTTCAAGGTTGAACCGGTCCAACCGGTTGAACCGGGGTCGAACCGGGATATATATATATATATATATATATTTGTCATAAGTTTATGTTTATAAATTAATTAGATTAATTAAAATAAATAATATTATTTTATACATCTTTTATAATGATATTAATATGATATATATTTTATTATGTCGTACTATTAATAAATTGGTATTAATAATTTAATATGAATAATATGATATATATTTTATTATTTATTAAATATTAATATGATATACTATTATTAGGTAGTATACGGAAAAGAGAGAGAGACATAGAGGAGAGAGGGGGAAGAGAGAGCGGCTATGGCAGAGGAAGAGAGAGAGAGAGAGGAGAGAGCAGTTATGGAAGAGAGAGAGAGAGAGGAGAGAGAGAGAGAGAGAGAGAGAGAGAGGAGCGAGTGGTTATGGCAGAGAGAGAGAGAGAGGAGAGAGAAGAGAGAAGGCGGTGAGGGAGAAAGAGAGAGGCAAATAATTAATATTAAAATTTAATCCCACATCGCGGACAACATTTTTCTTTCCTATCAATCAACTATAAATAGAGCTGAGCCTAGTAAAAAGTAACGGTGAAATGGCTTAAAATGTCAACCGCCCGGTTGCCTAGAAACCGGCCCGGTTTTCGGTTAACCGGTCCAACCGTCCGGTTAACCGGTTCTAGGCCGGTTTTTGGCTGGCGCGGTTTTAATCACCTGACCGGACCGACTGTGGAACCGGTTGGCGGTCCAACCGGTTGAACCGGCCGGTTCGGTCCGGTTTTTAAAAGCTTGTTCATAACATATAATATGAGTAAATATATAAATGTATATAATATATTTATATATATATATATATATAATGACTTCACTTTAGATCATTCAGTAGATCGATATCGATTGTGGTGGTTCGACAATAGTTCTGGTCTTAGATCAACATATTTACGCATATGTTATGAATAAAAAAGATAAATTAATGTTTAAATTAACACATTTATATATTTACTCATATGTTATGAATAAAAAAAACTAAATTTTAATCAATTATGTCATACTAATTTTTTGCCACGCCAAAAAACCGTGGCTAATATTTATGTATTTGCCACGAATTAAGAATTATGGCAAAAATATTAGCCACGAATTAGAAAATTGTGGCTAATAGTATCTTTTTAGCCACGAATTCGATAAACTGTGGCTAATGATTTTTTTTTGCCACGAATTAGGCATCAGTGGCTAATACTTGCTTATTAGCCACGAATTAAGGGTCGTGACTAATACTTAACTATTAGCCACGATTTTTGACCCGTGGCAAAAAAAATGTGGCTAAAAATCATTTTTCTAGTAGTATTAACAAATTTCTCAAGCGTCCCCTTAAAATTTGGCATGCGGTCATCAGACCAATCATTGATCACTGAGAGGTACTACAACACTATCGAAATGGTTTAGGTTTTCATTCAACTGCACCATCGATCTAAAAATTAAGGAGTTTAAAACAGTTAACTGAGGGTGTGTTTGGTTCAGCTTATAACCTCCGGTGCGGCAAGAACGGAACGGAGAAATTGGAATAAGCAGTGTTTGACGCTGCTGATGGACCGAAACGGAGGTTATTAATAACCTCCGTTTCTTTGTATAGCCCAGACACGAGTCTTCTCCCCAGTCCAGCGGCGCCGTTCCCAGGTTTTCCTCTTCTCCGCATCGTCTTCCCCCCGTCGACTCGACGCGATTTCGCCGTTTTTTCCCATCGAGCGGAATGCTTCTCGTGCATCGGCGGGATGATCTTTTCCTACCTTCTCATGTTGCCACACGAGCGCCGTCACCTCGAGCACCAGAAGCAGCATGCCGCCGCCGCCGCTGAGCACCACTGAAACGCTGGGTTCCTCCCGATCTTCATAAGGTGCGCTTTTCCTTAACGCTGGGTTCCTCCCGATCTCGCGACACTCTTCCCATGTTTTTACTGTAGCTTCTGCAATTTCCCCTGTTTTGGTCTTCAAGGCAATTTGCAAGCTCGACTCCATATGTATGTGATGTGTAATGCTCTAATATGCTTAGCAACATTGGTTTTGCTCTCTTGCCTATGTTGGTGATGATGGTGGTGGTGGATGGGGAGCAAGAAAGGTAGGGAGGGACTAGAAGATGTTGGTTGTGAGAGGAGCAGAGGTGGAGAAGAAAGTGAGGCATGCAAAGAACAGTAGGACTGTCATTGATGAGGTTATGAATCTTGTTCTTTTCCTTCTGATCAACTCAATTTCAGCTGCAAAAATCATTGCAATAATCTGTTTTCATATAATATGTTTTGCACTTTTGAAAAAAAAAATCACCAAAAACTTCATTTTGTATCCAAACAACTTTTTCAAAACTCTGTTTTGCAAACTCCATTTTACCCAAACAGTTTTTTAACAAAACTCCATTTTTCAAAAACAATACTTTTCTCAAACTCCATTTTCTATCAGCAGATTTCCATCAGCAACAGCCCAATCAAACGCACCCTGAATTAACTGATTATTGTATTCTCTCTTAAGAGCTTATTCGGCAAAAAAGAAAGGTAACTCGAATGAATCAACATTCTGACATAACCACCAGAGATCAATATCATCAGGATGCTTGTTGTGTTGTCAGTGCACTAACAACACAACAAAAAAGTTTAGGTGGGCAAATCAATTATTGATTATTTGACTTCAAAATTCCCCAATAAAACAAAGAGGAATCAACCCGGGGTATAAATGAGATGACAATTTTGCTTTCCTCCAAGGAGCACATGGGTAAGATGCCTAAATCCCAATAAAACAAAGAGGCACAAACCTAGGGTCAAACGAAGGTAAACGAATTTAGATTCGTTGAGGGTGTGGGCGGAAGAGTCAAAAATATTTATGAAGACAATGACCCTCCAATCCTCAGGTAACAAAGTAGTATGCTATCACCCTTGAAAGAATGTTTTGGGGGTATAATGCTTAACCCTTACTCCATAACACCCGAAAGAATACACACCGTTATGAAAAATATTATTCTCGCCAAGGATTCGGCACGGTGGCTTCTGTAACACCCTCTCCGTTACATAGAATATATCAGTAGATCCGGCCGGGACCCCACGCCACATTAAACGAACAGAAGAGTGCGTTACTTAATTAGTTTCAAACAGTTAAAAATATAACCATCTCAGCACACAGAGTCGTACAACGGAAGCAGTTATTTATTTATGTTCAACCAGATTACAAAACTTGTACACTTTAATAACTAGGAATGAAAATACAACAAAGTTTGTTTATTAAAATGTTTTACATCAAAAGTGGCTTTTAGACATAAGCGCGCAGGCCGACCACACATGAAAAACAGTAAACATATCAACTTGGCCTTCGAGGGTCAGCACAACAAAACAGCAGGGGCTTCAACCCTCTATTTCCCGCTAGTCTCGCCAGGACCTGTACAAACAAATCCACCAAAAGAGTGTGAAAACAGGCAACCGGTCAGTTTTAGCTGACCAAGATATAACGACCCCACCTCATTCCCGGGGCGGTGATACTCCTTACCTGCAGGCAAGAGTTAGCATCATATATACACATATATCCGCAAACAACACCAGCATAGGCTTTCACAGTCGTCTGCTTCGTACTCTCAAGACACACTTTGGCATACTCCCTGAGTTACGCCTCAACGCTAAGTCTTATTTCAACTTAGACACTATGAGCTTTACTATCAGGACCGCCTCGTCCTATAGTTCTTTTTCCCAAAATTCCCTCAGTGAAACGGAGGTGCGACCTCATCACTGACTGGCTAAAGGACGGGTTCGGTTCAGCTTTGCCCGTGCTCAGACTGCTGGGTAAATTAACTACTCGACGCGGGTATGGCTTCCCCTTGTGCCCATTACTGGCTCGCAAGGCCAATGAAGCTAGGCGCATCAGGCATTTCCGCTCCTGCTGCTACGCACCCAGTCCCCTGGATCCGGGTCGCACAGTCTTTACAAACGCTAGTGCCCGGCGCTAGTAACAGAACCCAGTTCTGCTACCTCTAGAAACACTTCCAGAACTCGTTGACTTTGCTCACCTGGAGCTAGCGCCCGACGATAGTAACAGAACCCAATTCTGCTACCATTTTCCGGGTATTTTCTGGGAAACACCTCCAGATCTCTTTGCAGTACGACTCAGTACACTGAACCCAAAAAATGCAGCATATACCACGGAGTCTTCTCCGGCACGCTGCAAGAAATAATCATTGCCAATCCAGGACCAACCTGTCCAGATGGGATTCACACAGCATGCCTATGTCTGTACTTCAATTCCGGACTCTATATGCAATTTATGTGGGAATAACACCAATATACTAATTAGTAGAAGTCTTCCAAATCATGCAAATCAAAGAACGCACATGTCCAAAGATTAGGGAGGGGAATCTTTACCCTCGATGCTCACTTTGGTGCCATAATCTGAGATTGATCCGGAGAGAACTTGCTGAAATAGCTTCCTCTCCACGGAGTCGATGATGACACAAGCACGCAATATCTCCTTCGCGGATTCGCCCTTGGCACAACGAACGACTAGCCACTACCAGCCCCTTCTTCCTGCCCTCAACTCCCTTCTCGTGGAAAGACAGAGATTTTCTCATAAAATGAGAAGGGAAGCTGAATTTTGGCTGCCTATATACTTTTCTCACTACAGCGACGCTAGCCCTAGCGTCGACGCTAGCCCTAGCGCCGACGCTAGCCCTAGCGCCGACGCTAGCCCTAGCGCCGACGCTAGCCCTAGCACCTGCGCTAGCTCGAGGTGGTTCTGCCAGGCTTATCCGTCACTGCTTAAGGAGTCAGCGCTACCGCCGGTGCTAGTACTACCGTCGGCGCTAGCTCCCTTGCTTCAAAACACTTTGCATTTACTGCACATGAAAACTGGGATCTTACAATTCTTTCCCCCTTAAAAGAATTTCGTCCCGAAATTCTAGCAGTGCAAATAAACAAAAAGATACAACATATTACTTATACCTCAACGGAACAGCTCGGGGAACTCCTCACGCATGGTTTGCTCGCGCTCCCATGTAAGCTCCTCACGACCGCAGTTGTTCCAGCGGACTTTGACCATCTTGTTCAATTTATTCCGCAACTGTTTGACATCATAGTCCTCGATGTAAATAGGCGTGACCATCGTCTTCAGTGCATCATCGATCGACACTTGATTTGCCACAAGCACTTGGCTAGGCTCTAATACAGCTTTCCTCAACACCGATATGTGAAACACATCGTGCAAACCGCTCAACTCTGTCGAAAGAGCGAGACGATAGGCAGCTTCACCAACACGATCCATTATCTCAAACGGTCCAAGGTATCCTGGACTCAGCTTTTTCAAGCGTCGAATCCTGGACACACCCTTGAAAGGCTTGATCTTGAGATATACCCAGTCGCCCCGGATTGTTCGAATAGTCGAATTGGCATTTGTTTAACTCAACATTCCTGTGCTTGGCATTGTAGTATTTTGCATGCCTATCTTGCGTCACTGACAATCGCTCCCGGATTGTTCGAATAGTCGAATTGGCATCTTCGAATTCCTTCCGCTTAAACAGCTTTGTCTCGCCCATCTCCGCCCAAGCCAATGGAGTACGACAAGCTCTACCATAGAGGGCCTCAAAGGGTGTCATATTTATACTTGCCTGGTGGCTGTTATTATTAGCAAACTCGGTCATGAACAGATGATCTTCCTACTTCTTACCAAAATCCAGGGCGCACGTACGGAGCATATCCTCCAAAGTCCTGTTTGTCCGTTCAGGCTGCCCATACGTTTGCGGGTAAAAGGTAGTGCTAAACTTCAACTTTGTACCCAACAGTTGGTGGATTAGCCTCCAATTTTTGAAGTAAAGTGCCTATCACGGTCACTTACGATGCTACGGGACACACCATGCAATCGTACAATGCTATCAACGTATAGCTTTGCTAACTTTTCCACTGAATCGTCCCGCCGGTTCGGAATAAAGTGGGCTACCTTTGTTAAGCGATCCACGATCACCCAAAATAGCATCATTCCCACTCTGCGATCTCGGCAAACCATGCACGAAATCCATAGAAATGTCATCAAATTTCCATTCCGGAACAGACAACGACTTCAGGAACCCACCAGGTTTCTGACATTCTGCCTTCACTAGTGCGCAAGTTTTGAATTTTACCACATAAAGGGCGATGTCCTTCTTCAAACCTGGCCACCAAAACAGTCTTTTCATATCTTGGTACATTTTTGTGCTCCCGGGTGAATTGAGTACTTTGTGAAATGTGCCTCGTACATCAATTCCTCCCGCAATTTGCCCACATTTGGGAAGCACAACCGACCGTCTTTCCACATAAGACCGTCGTCATACACAAACTCTGCAGCATACCCATCCCCAGTCTCTGCCAAATAGCGCTACATGCTCGAATCAAGCTCCAGGGCCTGTCGTATCCTGTTCGCGAGGTCGTATTGCACCTCCGTCCAGTTCAAGCACGCACTCGCACTAGAACTCCTCTCCACACATGAGATCTCTAAGGATTCCAAGTCACTGATCAGACGCGAATCATGCATCTGAATCCAGCTGGCATGCACAGAAGCTCTCTGGCTCAAAGCATCTGCGACGACATTTCCCTTCCCGGGAGTATAGTGTATCTCGAAAGTGTAGTCCCCCAGGATGGTCTGTAAAGATATCAACCTTCACGCCATACAAGTAGTGTCGCCATAATTTCAGAGCGAAGATCACGGCTGCCAACTCCAAGTCGTGGATCGGGTAATTCCGCTCATGCACTTTCAACTGGCGAGAGCCATAAGCTATCACTTGACCATTCTGAAGAAGTACGCAGCCTAAGCCGCTTCCTGACGCATCACTGTAAATTTATAGCCTTCTGTACCACATGACAAACACAAGATTGGTGTCGTGGTCAGACGACTCTTTAACTCCTCAAAAGCTCGTGCACACGCTGGTGACCAAATGAACTTCTGATCCTTCCTTGTCAAGGTTGTGACAGGAAGAGCAATCCGCGAAAAGTTCTCCACGAAGCGCCGATAGTAGCCGGCAAGTCCAAGGAAACTTCCGACTTCCGCTACTGTTGTCAAAATGGGCCACTCCTGGATAGCAACTATCTTTGCTGGATCCACTGCGATACCCTCACCACTAACCACATGACAGAGGAACGCCACCGAGGCTAGCCAAAACTCACACTTGGAGAACTTGGCATACAAATTACTCCGTCGCAGGGTCTCCAAAACTACGCGTAAATGAACCGCGTGTTCTTCTTCGGATTGAGAGTATACCAGAATATCGTCAATAAAGACGATCACAAACCGATCAAGGCACTCTCTAAAGGTCCTATTCATCAGATCCATGAACACTGATGTCGCATACATTAGTCCAAACGGCATAACGGTAAACTCATAGTGTCCGTAGCGGGTAGTAAATGACGTCTTGGGAATGTCGTACTCCCGAATCCGCAACTGGTAGTAGCCAGACTTAAGATCCAGATTTGAATACACCATTGATCCAACTAGCTGATCAAACAAGTCATCGATTCGAGGAATCAAATTCTTGTTCTTCTCGGTCAGCTTATTCAATTCACGGTAGTCTATGCATAAACGTAGATTTCCGTCCTTCTTCTTCACAAAGAGGACCGGAGCACCCCAAGGGGATGTACTTGGTCGTATATAGCCTTTATCTAGCAACTCCTGTAACTGAACCTTCAACTCCGCCATCTCCTTTGGCGCAATTCGGTACGGAGAGCGTGACATGGGCTTGGCACCTAACACCAACTCTATTGTGAAGTCAATCTCTCGCTGGGTGGCGCCCCAGGAAGATCTTTAGGAAACACATCAGGATACTCCGAGATAACAGGAACGTCACTCAGACTGGGCTGAGGCTTTGCAGCCCCAACTAGCACAAAACACAATTCTGTGCCCTGCTGAACTGCCGTGACTACTTGGATAGCAGACATCAACGTCTTGCTCGATCCACGCAAACCAGCAAATATAGTCGCACGCTCGGTATTCCGCCCAAGTATGACCTCCTTAGAAGTGCAATCAATATAGGCCTGTTGCGCCGATAGCTAGTCCATACCAAAGCTCATATCGAACTCCGAAAGAGGCAGTATCAGTGCTTCCAAATCAAAATCTTGACTTCCGATTCGTACCTTTACAACACAGCCTCGATCCGCATGCATAAAACACACATTGGGTAGTATCACATCTAACCTTTCCTTTATCAGTGACGAAGGCACTCCAAGTTGTTGTATGAAGGCCTCCGATAGAAAGGAATGCGAAGCTCCTCGCCAGAGAGTTAAATATTAGGACAAAGCCTAATACACACAAGGTTAACAAGCAATGCACAATGTATGAAGTATAAAAAGCAACAAAAGTTGTATACTAACGCATACCTGTCACCACATTACTTTGCTTTATGGCCTCCAGCTGGCCAAGATTATACACCCTAGGCTGGGCTGGAGTAGCATGGGATGTGGTTGACTCCGCCGCCTTTCCTTTCTCCGCTGTCTTCCCTTTATGGGAGCTGCTGTGACATTCACGAGCATAATGCCCCGGCTTGCCACAGTTATAACAGATGAGTGGGCCTCGCCCAGTCGTCACTCCCAATACAGCAGATTGAGCTAAGGTCTCGCTCTTTTCCTCCATTTGCCTTGCCCAGACCTCGCAGAGCTCGGTACTTTGAACTCTGGCTTTACCACAGCTAAATCCTTTCTGCTTTGGGACCGCTTTATGTCCTTCTCCAAGGAACGAGCCGTTTTGACCAGGGTCATAAACCCCTGCATCATTGGCCCCGACAGAAGGAACCACAAATCTTCCTGCAGACCTTCGTAAAACTGATTGGTCTTACGAGCTTCATCTGCAAAAGTCACGCCTACATACCTCCCGAGCCAGGTAAACTCATGTAAATAGTCATCAACCTGTTGGGTTTTCTATAGCCCTAACGAGATGACATATCGAGTATGCGCAGCGGAAATAATAACAAGAACAACCCAAAAGAGACTAACGGATCTTGCGGTTTTCATGATTCAAGAGAATAAACAAATCAAAATACAAAGTACCTATGCGGGATTGAGTCAACACTCAACCAAGGTGCTCCAAAGAGAGATCCAAAAATCTGCCTTTGAGTTCTTCAAGAATCGAAATGGATCGATCCCTCTACAGAAGTCCACACAAGCAAAGGAGAACCCTAGCTTCTTGTCGTACAAGAACTAGGTCGGAGAAGAAGGCTCTCAATGTCCCCACGGACTGCTAGATCCGATCCAGGGGAGGCGACGACCGACGGCGACGGAAAACGATCGGCGGACGGGAAGATCGAGATGCCCTCGCGCGGAACAGTTCTGGTCGGCAGTTCTCGTCTAAATCGCGAAAAGGATTAAGTCTTTGTAAACCTAAAATCGCATGCCCTTTTATACTAAAACACATAAATCAGGCTATCCGCAGACTAGAGGAAAAATAGAACATTTCTGTCCAGATTTACATTCGCCGAATTCGACTAAACAATATAACCGAATTATACTCAGATTCGGCGAAACCATTTCGACGAATTTGTCTATATGCTATAGCCGATTCGACTATATAAATTCGGTTATATCATTTCGTCGAAACCATTTCGTCGAACTGACATATTTCGGCTAAACCCTTTAGTCGAATCTGTTACAATTCAGTTAATCACATTAGCCGAATCGATATACCCGAATTCCATTAGTCGAATCAACATAATTCAATTAAACCCTTTAGCCGAATTTGACACAGTTCGGTTAAACCCTTTAACCGAATTTGTCTAGCATAAATCCATTCGTTTAAACTCTTTAAACGATTTCATGTTGAGACATTCTCAAGTTAATGCCAAGCAGTCACATGATTGGTCCTTCACTCATATTCAATATGAGTAAGGCCAACACAATCCTTTCTCCAATTTCTCCAAACGCTTTTATGTGCGACCCTATAGACTCATATTACGTTGGCAGTAATACTAACTGTCGATTGCTTTGAGATCACCTCAGAAACTCCAACAGTCTCCCACTTGATCACAAAGTATCAACAAAAGTCTCACAAACAATGAGCGGCATCTAGCAATACATCATTGCTATCCAAGCAATAAGAGTTCATAACTCAACAAGTCTGTCTTAACCAATGTACCAGTGCTGTCATGTTCCTTTGTCCTTTACACCCGGATAGAACTAGAGGCATGGACCGTGTCATCCTCATAATTGTTCAATCCTAGTTTCTTGATCCAGAATAGACTGTCTGAAAATTGGTGAGCTCAATATCACATATTGACTCTACCAAGCATGGCCATGCATTTCTCAGTCTCATTCCATCAAGGGGCCCATGGATGTAACTCCTATTATATAGGAGGACAAATCCCATATCTGTCCACACACAAACACCCAAATGACTCGTAACATACCCAATAACCATCGTTATCATCAACCTTCTTCAAGGAAGACTTTAGATGGCATCAAAGTACGCTCTTCCTCACTCGATGAATGTTGTGACTTCAGGTCAAAGAACCACAAACACCATTGCCTGCTGAGATTTACTTATGACACGTTCATTTAACAATCCACAAAGTAATCTCAAGGTGGGTCTGTCCAGTACAACTTGTTCACTAACAAGTACCCATGTGATGACTTGATATCACAATATCATGACCTATGAGAACCGGTCATCAGTCAATGCACATGCTAGTCTCAATGTATCATCATCGCCCTTAGCTTCTAAGATGATACTCCGACCAGGGACCATTTAAGAATGAAGCTTCATATAAACATAGGCTCTCACATTTAAGTCACGTACTTGAATTCCTATGGAAGCAAACACTCTAAGGGCATTTATTATGCTAATTAATCTTATCAGACAGATATAAATGACATAATAAAAGAACTTGCCATAAATATAAAATGAAATACATAGTACATATTACAATTCATCCAATGAACAAACAACCAACAAATATGCAATCCACAAGGCTCCCACTAAAGATAATCATTCAGGTATCTAATACCCATTGATCTAACATGACCACCCTGCTTCTTTTGCGCAAGAGGCTTTGTCAGTGGATTCGCTATATTTTCTTCAGTCGGTACTCTGCTTATGCTCACATCTCTTCGATCGACAATCTCTCGAATAAGATGGAAGCGCCGAAGTATGTGCTTGGAGCGCTGATGAGATCTAGGTTCCTTAGCTTGTGCAATTGCACCGTTGTTGTCACAGTAGAGAACTACGGGATCAACAATGCTAGGAGCTACATCAAGTTCGCTGATGAATTTCCTAATCCACACAGCCTCCTTCGCCGCATTCGCTGCAGCGATATACTCAGCCTCAGTCGTAGAATCAGCAACTGTCTCTTGCTTGGAACTCTTCCAGCTTACAGCTCCTCCATTAAGGCAAAATACAAAACCTTACTGTGACTTTGAGTCACCTCTGTCAGTCTGGAAGCTTGCATTCGTGTAACCCTTTACAACGAGCTCTTCCTCTCCACCAAACACCAAGAATGTATCCTTAGTCCTTCTCAAGTACTTTAGGATATTCTTGACAACTATCCAGTGACCATCACCAAGATCAGACTGATACATGCTAGTCATGCTCAAAGCATATGAGACATCGGGTCGAGTACATAATATTGCATACATGATTGATCCAATTGCCGAAGCATATGGAATCAACTTCATGCGGTCCTTATCTTCCAAAGATATTGGACATTGGTCCTTAGAGAGACTCACACCATGAGACATGGGTAAGAATCCCTTCTTGGACTCAAGCATGTTGAACCATTTCAACACCTTCTCAATGTATGTACTTTGGGTCAAACCCAGCAACTTCTTCGATCTATCTCTATAGATCTTAATACCAAGTATATAAGTCGCTTCGCCCAAGTCTTTCATAGAAAAGCACTTCCCTAGGTTGTTCTTAACAACTTGCAGGGTCGGAATGTCATTCCCGATCAACAGTATGTCATCTACATACAATATCAGGAAGACAATAATGCTCCCACTAATCTTCTTGTAAACACAAAGCTCATCTTCGTTTTTGATGAAACCAAACTCTTTGATTTTCTCATCAAAACGTAGATTCCAACTTCGAGAAGCCTGTTTCAATCCATAAATGGATCGATTTAACTTGCATATTTTAGTGGCTTCATCTGGAGATACAAAACCCTCGGGTTGTGTCATGTACACTTCCTCAAGGAGGTTTCCATTAAGGAAAGCCGTTTTGACATTCATTTGCCAGATCTCGTAGTCATAATACGCAGCAATATCAAGTGGAATTCTGATGGACTTGACCATAGCTACAGGGGAAAAGGTTTCATCATAGTCAACACCATGAATTTGCCTGAAACCTTTAGCCACCAGCCGGCCTTTGAATGTCTGTACATTCCCATCCATGTCGGTCTTCTTCTTGAAGACCCACTTGCACCCTATGGGTCGTACCCCTTCAGGTGGTTCCACCAAGGTCCAAACTTGGTTTGTGTACATGGAGTCCATTTCAGATTTCATGGCCTCAAGCCACTTCTCGGAGTCTGGTCCATTCATAGCCTCTTGGTAGGTTGCAGGCTCATCATCATGATCCATAAGCAACACATTACCTAATTGAGTCATGAGAAATTCATATCTCTCAGGCTCAAATTTTGGCCTACCAGATCTACGTAGGACTTGTGTTTCTTGAGCAGGCTCTCCAGCTACAACTTCTTGTAGTCCTTGCTCAGGTTCCAATTCCGGTTTGTTCATTGTTTGTGGCTCTTGAACTTCTTCAAGTTCTACCTTTGTAGTCTTTTTGGATAAGAACTCTTTCTCCAAAAAGACGCCAGTCCTTGCGACAGACACTTTGCCCTCAGACAGTAAGTAGAAGTAGTATCCTTTGGTTTCCCTAGGATACCCCACTAGATAACATTTATCCGATTTGGGTTCCAACTTGTCAGGCATTTGACGTCGCACGTATGCCTCACAGCCCCAAATCTTGATAAACGACATACGCTTCCCTGTCCATATCTCATATGGTGTCTTTAGAACCGTTTTCGTTGGAACTCGATTTAGTGTGAAAGCAGCAGTCTCTAAAGCAAAACCCCAAAAGAAAACAGGCAGATTTGCATGACTCATCATCGATTGCACCATGTCTAACAAGGTACGATTCCTCCTCTCAGAAACACCATTATGTTGAGGTGTTCCGGGTGGAGTGAGCTGTGATACAATACCACACTCTTTCAGATGATCACGAAACTCATGACTCAGATATTCGCCACCTCGATCAGATCAGAGTGCTTTTATCCTTTTTCCCAGTTGGTTTTCTACTTCATTCTTAAACACTTTGAACTTTTCAAAGGTCTCAGATTTGTTCTTCATAAGAAATACGTATCTGAATCTACTGAAATCATCAGTAAATGTAACGAAGTAGTAGAACCCACCTCTAGCCATAGAACTCATGAGTCCGCATACATCACTATGTATTATACCCAAGAGATCATTAGCCTTCTCATTACAACTAGTGAAAGGAGCTTTCGTCATCTTGCCCAACAAACATGACTCGCATCTCTCAAATGATTCATAATCAAATGAATCCAGTAGTCCATCTTTATGGAGCTTGGATATGTGTTTCTCGTTTATATGGCCTAAACGACAATGTCAAAGGTACGTAGTGTAACATCCCCCAGACAGCTAGACCCCCCAGGTGAATCTGTCATGACAAGGTCATGACAAGGCCTTGGTAGTGTAGAAATCCCTTTAACTTAGGCAAAATTAGGGTTGAAAGTGCCTTGGTCTGCAAATAGTAAATTGCAGCTACCCTACCTAGGGTTTGACCTAGGGGCCTTATCTTGACCCATTTGACCCCACCATAGTATCCCTAACCCTTTAGGGGTCCCCTTAGAGCACCAAGGGCCCATTGAGGTCAACCAAAGAGGCCAGATTGACCAAAGTCAACCCTAACCCCAAATTGGTCAAAGTAGCCTAATTAGAGTCAATTGACCTCCTCCATGCCAAGTTGACCACACATCTAGGTCTAAAATATCATAAGAGACCTAGTAGACCTAAAATCCCCATCATGGGACCCCCAGTGGTGCAAATTGACCTATATACCCTTTTAGGTCAAAATGACAATTCTTCACTAAGTGCCATAATTGACCACCACCATATTAAATTGACCCTACCCATAGTGTTACAATATCATAGAGTACCCAGTGGATCAAAAAGCCCCATGACTGGGTCAACCCTAGAGCTCAATTTGACCAAAGTCAACTTAGCCTATTTTGGTCAAATCAACTTATATTGGGTCAACTAAGGCCCATGTGACCAAATTGACCCCACCAGTAGTTTCTAAATTTAAGTTGGAGTCCAATGGACCCAAAAGCCCCTTCCTAGGGTCACCCAATTGGTCAATTTGACCAAAAGTCAAACTTGCCCAAATTAGGTCAAATCTCTTAAACCAAGTCCAATCCCTTTGGGCTAGCTCAATTGATTGGTCAACCAGCTTAAATGATCGGCATTAAACTCAGGAGAGAGTGGAAATATCGACCATGGTGATTAGGAGAGAGAAAATGGGGGTTTTCCCCAATTTTGAGGAGAGAGAAAGAAAACATTCATGGCCATTAAGGTGATACACCCCTTGGAATTCCCATTGATGACTCCTTTCATCTCCCCTGATGAATGTGGAGGGAATTCCAGGAGTTTTCTGGAGGAATAGAAGGGTAGGGGGGCTGTTTGGGTGGCCGGCCATAGGAATACCAAAAGCCCATTAATGGCTTTTGGAGTTAGAGCCTCCACCATCCTTAATTGGCCCTCCCATTAGCTTCATAATGGAGAGAGGAGTTGAAACCCCCCTTCCCCGAGAGGATCGATCTGTCTGTGCAAGGATTTTGATGGTGCCGAAATCTCCAAGGAGGAGCAATGGTGGTCGATGGTCGGAGCACCCAAACCCCCCAAGCAGGTCTGGTTCTCCTCCCTAACCTCTGTGGTGTAGATCTCAATCGCAGGCGGCTCGATTCGTGGCCAATTGGCCGTGAATTGAGCCAGCCAAGACACCCGTAGATCGGGTTGGGCTTCCTCTTCCGGAACCCGATTCCGGCCACCTCCGGCCGATCAAACACCGCTCATCGCCGACCACCACCTCAACGGAGGTGGTGGTGGCATTGATTGGCCGGGGCGGCGCTCAGGTGGCTGGGAAAATGGTTTTGAAGGCGCCCAGGTCGGGCAAATCTGAGCCACTGGCTCAAGGAAGAAGATGAGCAGTAGCCGCTCATCTTGCTTCAAGATACGTGCTGGCCTTTTGTATTAATTATTATTATGTAATTTTTTTTGGGTTATTACTGGCAGCAGTTAGATTTAAATTTTAAAAATACTCAGACCCCTCTATGGAAAAAATGGTCAACATAGAAAATGTAGCCCTTGATGTCTAGTTTAATTCAAAATTGATTTCACCAATTTGGAGTCCTGGTTAGACCGCAACACTCATTTTGGTGAGGTCTATCCATAGGGATGTCCAGACCTTAGAAAAATTCTCCACTCCAAACCAGTCATCAAAATGACTTGAAATTTGGTGTGTGGGCTATTATTACCTATACCAAGGTCATACCCAAAAATGGGAATTTTTGGAGATCATTTTCCTAAAATTTTTGTAAAAAATTAATAATCAATGTGTAAATTATTTGGAGGGTCAAATGACCTCCAAACTCCACCAAATTTTGGTGGGGTTTTCTTAGGGTCATGATAAGCCCCTGGTTAAAATTTCAACCCATTTGAGGTTGATTTGATCAGGTAATTAATTGGCTCAAGTTTTGATCTTTAAGGAAGGAATTAGGCTAAAGGGGCTAAGTTGAAATTGAGGGGCCAAACCACCTCCAATTGGAGTGGAGTTTTGGCCACTGCCCTAACAGCACCCAAAGCACCACCATGTGAGTTTTGGGGTCATGGGGAGTTGGATTGCCCTAGGACATGGAGTTGGAGCCCCTTGGTGTGCATTTAGCCAAGTAGAGATCCATTGACCAAGTGGGCCCATAGAGACTTGGGTCTTCTTGGGGAGGTCAATGGGATCATTTTGAGACCCCATGAGGAAATTGGTGAGCATTGGAATTGATTTGCCCAAGGCCATAGGGTTGATCCCTATGGAGTGGAATTTGGGGTTATGAAGGACATAGGGGTGCTTGTCCTTGGAGAGGAGTGTAATAGACTCCTCTGAGTTCTATGAGTGATATAACACCCTCACAAGAAGTTTGGGTGGATTTGGGGAAGTATGGACCATAATCCTAGGGTAAACCCTAATGGGTGCATTTAGAGGTCAATGAAGGAAGAGGGGTCAAACCTTTATGGTTTGACCTCAAATTTTGGGGAGATGGTCAAGGTGACCAGAGAGTCCTCCTATGAGAAATTGGTGGGGTTTGGAGTTGCCAACCCTAGGGAATAAATCCTTGGGTAGATTTGTAAATATTTAGATTTTTGGTATTTAGGAAAGATTAATACCTAGGGATTAACCAACTTCTGTCACCAACTTAGTTTTGATGTTATTAATCCCTGGAGATTCTATTAGAACCATTGGAAGACCTTTGGAGGTCCAAATTATAATTATTCGTATTGTTGGCAATTTTTGGGATGATTAATTTTAGGGTGTTAGTTTTCTGTAATTTCATGAAACTTTGCTGGATGTCATTTCATACTATTATGAACCCACAGTAATTTTCTCATAATTTTTGGATTGATATTTTTGGTACTTCTAGTTCAAATTGGAATTAATTGCAAATATGACCTTTGTGGAAATTACAAATGTAACCTCTATGGAATATGGTCAAATTTTGTAGGGATGAATATTTTAGTATGAATCACCTCTGTAAAAATTTGCATAAGGTTTGGAGTTCATATGAGGGTACCTCCTTTGGAAATAATTGAAAATTAATGGGTTTTGGAATTGTTAATAATTGCAACCTTTGCTGGAAAATCATGAAAATTCATATTTACAGATTACTAGGTACCCTTGATTTATGTAAACATTTTGGTAGGCATTGGAAGTCAGAAAAATGCACTTGTAGTTCAAACCTTAGGAGGTTGTATTTTTGGAAAATTGCTTTAAATTTTAATAATGTTGGGAAAAATACGATTCTCTGGAATTAATCTTATAACATCATGATAGACCTCCTGTAAATAGCTTGGGTCAGTTGGATGAATATTTGGAGTACCTATAGTTGTGAGCTTCACATAATTAGTTTGGTCTGCGTATAGTAAAACTGTGAAATTTGAGAATCAAGTTGATCCTTTGGAGGGATGGGAGGTAAGTGGTTTACCTAGTTTAGTTGAGAAGGTATGATGGTCAACAAGAAAGATTATAGATGGTAAAGTGTGCTTGGTGAGTTGAGGGTAAAGTGGTGCTCGGGATTGACGAAGGATCGTCTTGGAAAGTCATAAGTCACCTAGGGTTAATTCAATTGTAATAACAAGGAGGGTGTTCTTATGGGTAGATACCAACAACACTAAGTGTCTTGAGAAAGGGAACTTTGGGGTGTCATCCCATTTCGGTTCCTAGTACCGTAGCGAGCCCCTTAGAGGGTAACCCTCGGGAAGTCCAAGATTAACCATAAACTGTAAGAGTAAAATGTTATACAAGAATAATTTAGTAACATACTCACCCACACCCCGTGGTTCCGGGAGTTTAGCTGGTTTGGTGCTACGAGCAGTAGGCTCGGTGGTTGTAAGAGCGGATTGCTAAGTCAGGTGAGTTTGTGACTCAGTAGTGTTTGTAGGTACGGACGGGTTGGTTCGGCGAGCCGATGGCTTGGAAGGTTATTGATGGCGGGCAGGTTAGCCCGGGGAGCTTATGGCTCGGAGGTAGGTAGTAGAACATGTTGCATGTGCATTGAAGGTGGTGGGTCTTCGGTATTGGACGGTCGTTCACACCGACGTCAATGCGTTGACTCGGCGAGTGTGGTATTTACACTTAGCCTTGAAAGTCTGGTGGTCCAACCAGTAAGAGTATGCAGATGCTCCACGGTTTTGCGTTGAGGCGTACAATAGGTCTAGGTAGGATAGTGTGAATACCAACCTAAAGGTGGGCGAGGCCCAACCCACCGCGTCCGTTTGCCACTACGAGAGTATCCTGGGAGTCTAGCTCGCTCCAAAAAGGGGGAATTAAAGGTCTATGCGCATAGAGTCGTAGTGAGTGAGTTGCACTTGTATGAACATAGCATAACAACATACCTTGCCTGTCATAGCATAAACATTGCATTTCAACTTCTACCCCTATCGTATAAGTCGGTTATGGGACTTCTTATACGACAGGCCTTGATAAACGACCCCTTGGTCTATAGGTTTGTATGGGCATTCCTATAAATCAATGGTTACTTTTCTATTATTACTGTCTCTACTTACTGCACTTTACTTATTCTTTACATGCTTTTACTATGCCCCTTACTGCTTCAGTTATATAAATATGCACACGTGTAGTGTAGAAATATTTCCTGTACCACTGTCACCTGCTCTTTGTTATACCCTTTGCTGTCCTCCGCTTCATCCTCCCGCACGGTGCCTAGGAGCCATTGGGGGTGGGGTGGGGAACATAAGGCTTAGTCTTTTTGACTAACGGTCGGTGGACCATATCATTTTAGGAGATCGAGGAGACGCAGCAGCACTAGAGGCCGGAGCAGACGGAGGCGTGCCAGTCTAGTACAGGAGCACAGGATTCAGGATCTGTGAGTGATTAGTAGTTAGCTTCCGCGAGTGATCATGTAGTGAGGATATGATGTACAAGGCATGAGCCCTTTATTATTGTAACCCTTGTTATCTTTTATTCAGTTTTATCATGTGAACATTTATATTTCATGTTGATTTTGTGGACTTGTCTTCTTTAATGTACTTTTCTTCGTGATCGATTTGGCCGGCAGGATCGGTATTTTGTAGTGGCGACCTTCCCGAGCGAAGGTGTCACCGCAAAGCGGCGGTTCTAGGCCTAAGACCCGGTGTCTGAAAAGGAAAAAAATGGGGTCTTACACGTAGGATTCGAATCATTTGTTTTTAGTCTTTTAGTATTTTCTATGTTATAGATCGGATGGTCTAAGTTCAAAACATATAAATCATTAAACATTTGGGCAACGCCATAACAAACATCATTCTTATAAATAGAACAACAATTGTTCTTAATTACGAAAGAAAAACCAATCATGTCCAAACATGAAATAGAAATAATGTTTTTAGTTATGGCCGGAACATAATAACAATTATCTAGTTCTATTATAAGCCCTGTGGGCAAAGAAAGACGATACATTCCTACGACAACGGCAGCAACTCTTGCTCCATTTCCAACGCGCATGTCTACCTCTCCTTTACCCAGTATTCTTCTCTTTGTCAGTTCCTGCACATTTATACAAATGTGAGAACCACATCCGGTATCCAATACCCAGGATGAAGGAGCAGAAAGATTTATTTCTATAACGAAAATACATGAAGTGGAAGTCATACTTCCCTTCTTCTTCTGCAGATCTTCTAGATACTGAGGACAGTTCCTCCTCCAGTGCCCTGCCTTACCACAATGGTGGCACTTCCCTTCCTTAGCCATTCCTTTCCTTTTCAGTGCTGAAGACTTGGGATCAAGATGTGACTTAGGTCCTACCTTAGTCTTCTTGTATCCCTTGACCTTGCCCTTGCCTTTATGCACCATCAGTATGGGGCTAGCAGGCTTGGTCTTCTTCATATTGATCTCGACAGTTCTTAACATGCCTAGGAGCTCGGGCAGTGTCTTGTCAATTTCATTCATATTGTAATTTAAGACAAACTGCTCGTAACTGTCCGACAACGATTGCAGGATCAGATCAGTGGCCAACTCTTGGCTCAAAGGAAACCCCAGTCTTTCAAGGCTCTCTATATACCCAATCATCTTGAGTACGTGAGTTCCTACTGGGTCTCGAGCTCCCATCTTACACTGAAATAACGCCCTGGATATATCAAACCTCTCTTGGCGAGCTTGCCCTTGACCATCTTATAACAACTCATGTTCTCATGTTGCTTCTGAAGCTCAGAGTTCATGGTCGCGAGCATAAGGCATTCAACATCCAAGGAGTCATCTCCATACTTCTTATAAGTATCTTTATCTGCACGTGGTGCATTAGCGGCTGGCTCTTCAGGGGGATCTTCTTCCAAGACATAGAGCTTGCGCTCTTGCCTGAGAACAATTCTCAGGTTTCTATACTAGTCAAGGAAATTTGTCCCATTTAGCTTATCCTTCTCAAGGATCGCTCTCAGGGACAAGGCGGAGTGAGATCCACTTGCCATGGATATTCTACAAGGAATTTTGCAAAGTAAAATTTTAGTACTATATTTCAAAATACATTATATATATTTTTAATAAGGACTTTTATTAAAGAGCTCCCACTATTTTAATCAAATCAATAACCCTTGATATCGATTCGGAGAGTTTATGCGAGCTACTCTCTTAGTGGACAAGATCCGTATTTCACCAACACCACGAGTCCGCTTTGGCGTTCCTCTCATAATGCGGTTATTTAGGTAGACAACATTTGTCAATTGCATCACAATGCAACTCTTGTATGGTTGGTGAATAACTCTTTATTCGCATCCATCATATGGAGCATGCCAACCCTATGCGCCTCTAGGCACTCAACCTTTGAGGTCACCTAGTTAAGTTAGACCCGATGTCGACAGTGGAGTATCACAATTATCCGCTCGCACCCATACCAAGATAGATTAATGCACCTTGCTTTGGCAAGCCCACACTTCATCGATCGAGGCAGGAAGAGTGTAATCCATCGGAAGGCATCCGAATACTTAATATTAAATAAAGGATTTTTATTTCAAGTGATTAACATTTTAATCATGATTAACATTTAATCACAATGCACAATCAGAAAATAAAATTACAACATTCACATTCCAGATATATCCCAGATGTGCACAAAAACAGTCTATCAACACTTTGCCAAAACAGGGCTAAATCTGAGCATTTAGAATACTTCTAAATCTCCAGATTTACATGCATTGGACATATGAACAACAACTCCACTTGTGCAGCAGACAAACTCGTCTCTCATGTCAGATTCAATAATCTAAACATTTGGTTTCACAAACCATTTTGAGGGACGGTTACTGCAGAGGAGAAACAACCTCTGAAACATGAAAATCGCAACGCAATCACATGCGTTCCTGGCGGGGTTCCAAGGGGCAGCGCGGAATAGTTCTATAGCCCTAACAAGAAACCGCACAAAATCACATCAAATGTCATATTCCAAGAAGAAATTAGGGCATTTAGAACGCTTCTAAACGTCCCAATTTACACGCACTTGACCGCAACCTGGCTCTGATACCACTGTTGGGTTTTCTATAGCCCTAACGGGATGACATATCGAATATGCGCAGCGGAAATAATAACAAGAACAACCCAAAAGAGACTAACGGATCTTGCGGTTTTCATGATTCAAGAGAATAAACAAATCAAAATACAAAGTACCTTTGCGGGATTGAGTCAACACTCAACCAAGGTGCTCCAAAGAGAGATCCAAAAATCTGCCTTTGAGTTCTTCAAGAATCGAAATGGATCGATCCCTCTACAGAAGTGCACACAAGCAAAGGAGAACCCTAGCTTCTTGTCGTACAAGAACTAGGTCGGAGAAGGAGGCTCTCAACGTCCCCACGGGCTGCTAGATCCGATCCAGGGGAGGCGGCGACCGACGGCGGCGGAAAACGATCGGCGGAAGGGAAGATCGAGATGCCCTCGCGCGGAACAGTTCCGTTCGGCAGTTCTCGTCTAAATCGCGAAAAGGATTAAGTCTTTGTAAACCTAAAATCGCATGCCCTTTTATACTAAAACGCATAAATCAGGCTATCCGCAGACCAGAGGAAAAACAGAACATTTCTGTCCAGATTTACATTCGCCGAATTCGACTAAACAATATAACCGAATTCGACTCAGATTCGGCGAAACCATTTCGACGAATTCGTCTATATGCTATAGCCGATTCGACTATATAAATTCGGTTATATCATTTCGTCAAAACCATTTCGTCGAACTGACATATTTCGGCTAAACCATTTAGTCGAATCTGTTACAATTCAGTTAATCACATTAGCCGAATCGATATACTCGAATTCCATTAGTCGAATCAACATAATTCGGTTAAACCCTTTAGCCAAATTTGACACAGTTCGGTTAAACCCTTTACCCGAATTTGTCTAACATAAATCCATTAGTTTAAACCCTTTAAACGATTTCCCGTTGAGACATTCTCAAGTTAATGCCAAGCAGTCACAAGATTGGTCCTTTACTCATATCCAATATGAGTAAGACCAACACAATCCTTTCTCCAATTTCTCCAAACGCTTTTATGTGCGACCCTATATGCTCATATTGCGTTGGCAGTAAGACTAACTGTTGATTGCTTTGAGATCACCTCAGAAACTCCAACACAACCATACTATCGCCTTGAGTTAGATGGTTGAACTGATTCTCCATCTCAATCTGTTGAGCAGGTGGGAGATACCGCGCCAAGAACATTCTCGAAAAGTCTTCAAAATAGATGTCCGTCAGCTGCCTTCCTGCTAGCTGATGCAACTCCAACTCGTCCCACCACAGATGCGCCTCCCCATCAAGAAGGAAGGTTGCTAATATAACTTTCCGACCTTCCTCCGTATCAGTGGAATTCAAGGTTTTTCTCACTCTCGATAGTCAATCCTCAGCTTGAGTCGGGGTTCCTGCCCCTGTGAACGTCGGAGGGTGGAAACTCAAAAAGTACTACAGCTGTTGTCCGGAGCTCTTCGTGCTCTCACCGGCACTGGTATTTCGACCACAGGTTCAGCTACCACAACCGGCACCGGAGCCACCCCGAGGGTAGGAGGCTGTCCAGGGACATGCCCTCCAAGTTGTGCAGTGAACATAACGAACACCGCTTCAGCTACTATCCTCACTGTCTCAGCAGAAAGAGGAGTAGGCACCTCAGCTGGTGCACTGATCATAGACGAACGCGGGGGTCGAGACGGCCCCGCTCCACTCCCAGTCGCCTATACATGTGCATTAAACACAATTAGCGACTAAGAGATATCATGGATCAACAAAGGAACACACAAGTTCCATCACTATGCTACAATCATACTTGTAATTCATTCCTAAAGTGGACAGTTACTGGTTATTTACATGACTTAACGACGACGCACACACGTGCTCACCACCCCTTAAAAGAATTCGACCACGAATTCAGACGGAAAGGGATCGAGACCCGTAGCTGATACCAATTTGTAACACCCTCCCCGTTACATAGAATATAACAGTAGGTCCGACCGGGACCCTACGCCATATTAAACGAACAAAAGATCGCGTTACTTAATTAGTTTCAAACAGTTAAAAACATAATCATCTCAGCACACAGAGTCGTACAACGGAAACAGTTATTTATGTATGTTCGACCAGATTACAAAACTTGTCCACTTTAACAACTAGGAATAAAAATACAACAAAGTTTGTTTATTAAAATGTTTACATCAAAAGTGGCTTCCAGACATTGGCGCGCAGGCCGGCCACACATGAAAAATAGTAAATATATCAACTTGGCCTTTGAGGGCTAGCACAACACAACAACAGGGGCTTCAACCCGCTATTTCCCGCTCATCTTGCCAGGACCTATACAAACAAATCCACCAAAAGAGTGGGAAAACAGGCAACCGGTCAGCTTTAGCTGACCAAGATATAACGACCCCACTCCATTCCCAGGGCGGTGGTACTCCTTCCCTGCAGGCAAGAGTTAGCAGCATATATACATATATATCCGCAAACAACACCAGCGCTGGCTTTCACAGCCGTCCGCTTCGTGTTCTCAAGACACACTTTGGCATACTTCCCGAGTTACGCCTCAACGCTAAGTCTTATTTCAACTTAGACACTATGAGCTTTACTATCAGGACCGCCTCGTCCTATAGTTCCTTTTCCCAAAATTCCCTCAGTGAAATGGAGGTGCAACCTCATCACTAACTGGCCAAGGGACGGGTTCAGTTCAGCTTTGCCCGTGCTCAGACCGCCGTGTAAATTAACTACTCGACGCGGGTACGGCTTCCCCTTGTGCTCATTACTGACTCGCAAGGCCAATGAAGCTAGGCACATCAGGCCTTTCTGCTCCTGCTGCTACGCACCCAGTCCCCTGGATCCAGGTCGCACAGTCTTTATAATCGGCTTACTGGGAGCTACCGCCGACGCTAACGCTAGCGCCCGACGCTACTAACAGAACCCAGTTCTGCTACCTCTGGGAAAACACTTCCAGAATTCGTCGACTTTGCTCACCTGGAGCTACCGCCGGTGATAATGCTAGCACCCGACGCTAGTAACAGAACCCAGTTCTGCTACCATTTTCTGGGTACTTTTTGGGAAACACCTCCAGATCTCTTTGCAGTACGACTCAGTACACAGAACCCAAAAAGTGCAGTATATACCACAGAGTCTTCTATGGCATGCTACATGTAATAATCATCGCTAATCCAAATAAACCTGTCCAGATGGGCTTCACACAACATGCCTATGTCCGTACTTCAATTCCGGACTCTATATGCTATTTCTGGGGGAATAACATCAACCCACCGGAAGAACCAATCTACTAATTAGTAGAAGTCTTCCAAATCATGCAAATCAAAGGACGCACATGTCCAAAGATTAGGGAGGAGAATCGTTACCCTCGATGCTCGCTTTGGTGCCATAATCTGAGATTGATCCGGAGAGAACTTGCTGAAATAGCTTCCTCTCCACGGAGTCGATGATGGCACAAGCACACAAGATTTCCTTCGCGGATTTGCCCTTGGAACAACGAACGGCTAGCCACTACCAGCCCTTTCTTCCTGCCCTCAACTCCCTTCTCGTGGAAAGACAGAGATTTTCTCATAAAATGAGAAGGGAAGTTGAATTTTGGCCGCCTATATACTTTTCCCGCTACTGCCGACACTAGCTCTAGCGCCTGCGCTAGCTCAAGGCGGTTCAGCCGGGCTTATCCATCACCGCTTAAGGAGTCGGCGCTACCGCCAGCGCTAGAACTACCGCCGGCGCTAGCGCTAGCCCCTGGCGCTATCTCCCTTGCTTCAAAACACTTTGCATTTACTGCACATTAAAACTGGGGTCTTACAACTTCCATGGGTGGAGTATTGTTATAATACTTCCTACCATTCTTTCTTACAGACCACGCCTTTCTGACTTGTCTATGGACGGGATCCGCCGCACCTCCTTACACATGTCAGTGCCTCCTCCCGCTCACCCACAATCAACATCAAGCTATCCACTCATGACCAGGTCCTCGCATTAGCCCGGGAGCGACTGCTTCAAGCTCAGGTCCGCAAGGAGATTGCCTACAACATGGGGCACCGTGAGCTGTTCTTTGCTCCAGGAGATTGGGTGTTGCTTAAACGCCGCCCTTACCGCTAGGCGTATCATCTCTACCTCCCTTCCAAGACCCGGATTCACGACGCATTCCACGTCTCGCAGTTGAAGCCATTCGTGGGGGTGCCACTTCTTGAACCCTTGATCTGCTTACCCCCAAAACTCCAGGACAAGCTTGATGATGATGCGGGCAGAGATGTTACAAATTCAGGTTGGGGGATCACGTACAAGCGCCGCATGTCGGCACACACCACTTAGTTATCTAATTTTATTTCCGTATTGCAGTTTTTATTTGGTTTTGTACTTGTAATTGGACAACCTTGGTTTATTTTGGGATCAACCAGTTATAGGGTTGAGTGTGCTTATTTGGGATTATTATGAAATCATTTGCCAAGTCTCTCTCTCTCTCTCTCTCTCTCTAATTCTCTCTCTCTTTCTAACTCTCTGTTACGCCCGACGGGCACCCTAGCCGCTCGGTGAGAGCTAGATCCCGCCTGTTTCCGTGATCCACCACTACCGCCGCACCTCCTCCTCCTCCTCTCCTCCCTCAACAGTGACCCCTCCAGTGAAATAGGACCCCGCAAGAGTTCCACCGATCCTCTATGGGACTTCCCCCTCCTTCCCCGCGGACGAGATCTCAAATGAAGGCCCATAACAGATAAGTGTACGCAAAAAATGATGGCGAAGTCCGAACAACTCAAATATGTTTATGTGATGCATTCAAGTGGGGTGCCACAAGAGGTACATGGCATACCAGAGTTTAAGAGACCTTGTCACTTAACCGGAGAAAACTTGAATGGTAAGGAACAACTAAAACACTTTATTTATCGAATTCAAAGATCTGTTCGCTGAAACCCAGTGAATTGCCACCATATCAAGACCATGAACACCAGATTAAGCTCAATGAAGGCCAATTAAATGCTAACATGCGACATTACCGATACCCACCTCTCCAGAAGACAGAAATTGAGAGGCATATTAAGGAAAAGCTAAGAACCAGTGTAATCCATCACAGTTGGAGAGCATTTGCCACCCCGATGGTTTTGGTAAAGAAAAATGATGGTGCATGGAGATTATGTATTGACTTACGTCAACTAAACTCGCACATTGTGAAGAATAAATTTACTATTCCTATCATCGAGTAGCTCATTGAAGAGTTGCATGGTGCTTACCTTATTTTCCAAGCTGGACTTATGGGTGGGGTACCATCAGGTGAGGATGGCAGCGGGCGAGGTCCCTAAAATAGGTTTTCAAAAAGGTCTCTATATGTAACATCCCCAACTCAACTACCCCTTAGGTGTGATTTTGGGTGAAGACATAGGGCCTAGGTCAAGGAAAATGACCATAGACACCAAGGAAACCCTAAACCTAACTAGGCCAATTAACCCTAACTTAGCCAAATTTGACTTCAATAGGTCAAAGTGACCCCACCACAACACTCCTAACCCTTCATGGAGTCCAATATGTCACTAATGACCCATTGGGTCCAACCAATTTCATGAATTTGGCCCAAATTAACATTGGTCCCATTTAGCCCAATTTGACATAACATGACCAAATGACCCTAAATTGGTCTCACCAAGCCATAATTCACCTTAAATGATGTCAAGTGACCCAATACCATCAATGTGGGTTAGGCACATCACTCAATTTGACCTAGGGTCAACCCTAGCCCACTTAGCCCAAATTGATCTCTTTAGGTCAAATGAGCCCAAGCCTTGATTTCATTGGGCCTAGCCCAAATATTAGAGGTCCATTCTGCAACCCAAATTACTAAAGATCATGCTTGCACTCCGATTTCAAAAATGGATGCCATGCAAGGGAGTAATTAGGAGAATTCCCCAAATTTCACTAAAGCCAAACCATGAATTCATGGGATGAAGGCCGCATGGCTTCAATTCACACTCCCCATGCCTCCTCTCAGCTCCTCCAATTAATCCCAGCCAAATTCTTGTTGAATTGATGCCAGGTGGTGGAGGATTTTAGGAGAGATAGAGGCTTGGTCAGTGATGAGTATGATTTATACTTATTCTAATTATATAATTTTGTATAATTTTAATATAAATTTATAAATTTTATTTCTATTTTAGTTAATAACTCATATATTTTAATTTTATCTCACTAATTTATGTTTTATATATTTTTGTAGGATTAATGTCGCGACCGCGCTCATGGTGTTGAAAAATAAAGTATTCACTGAAGTTGTCACGTTGGTCGCGCTCGTTCGAGCCGCACTCGTCCAATTTCATGTCGTCTTAACGTCCGCTTCGCCGCGCCATCTTCGCCAACTCGCGCAAGCTGTCATACATATCTACATATATATATACATATGTATATATGTTTATATATATGTATATATGTTTATTTATATATATATATATGATTATATATATACGTCTATATATATATATGATTATATATATATAAATATATATATATATATGTTTATTTATTATATATATATACGTTCATATATATATATATATATTAGAAGATAGCCGCCGGTCCTCCACCATGCTCCGGCCACCACCACCTCAAAGCTCTGCCCGAGCCTCCTCCGCATGCGCGCCTCCACGTCATCGATCCAGCTGCTCCATGCGCGCCTCCTCCGCCCAAGCTTCTCTCTCCACGTCAACATTCCAGCCCGAGCTCCTCCATGTGCGTAACTCCTCCATGTGAGCCTCCACCAGCCTTCTCCACGTCAGCAACAACACCTCCTCCGCCCAAGCCCTGCCTCCAGCCCCGAGATTGCGCCCCCCTTCAATTACCTCCAGCTGGTCCCGCTGATATGGCGCCGTATAATTTCAGAGCTATATAAGGAGGAGGGGAGGAGCAGAGTATTCATTCATTAGAGAGATTAGAATAAATTATTTATTTTTTCGGAGAGGAATTCAGTCCAGAATTTTAGTCCGCGAAGTATTTCGTTTCGTAAAGTTGTTAATTTCGGTCGACGTTTTAGTCGATCTCTTGTAATTTTGTACGTCTTCCTTCTTTCAAATTAGAATTATCTTAAAAATGAAAGCTTGTATTTTTATTTCTTGTGATTTCTTTCTCACTAGGAATAAAGTTTCACCTATATTTTACTAATATTAATATTTTATTTTTAAAAGTTTGTTGTTGTTTTCTTTGTTCATCCTTTTTCGTCATGTCACCTTTCTATAATAATAATTTCTCTATCTTCATGAGCGGCTAATTTCTTTGGTGCTCGATCGCGATGATCCGAGGATGAGATAATATTGTTATATCTTATGAAATTATTTTTCTCTAATTGTTGAACGCCTACGATTTATCTTTGATCTAAAAAATTATTATGAGGCTATATCATTAATATATAGTATTCATATTGTTTTCGTTCTTTAGTTAGCCGAGAGGCTCGTAAGACGAATTGATCGCTCATTGGTAAAAGGAGTAGAACGCAACCCTCGAGAGAGGACGATGTAACTCTTCCGGATTGGAGTAAAATCCAATAGTGAGGTTCACAACCTAAGACAAGTTTTAGGCGATGCGATTTGAGAATGAAAGTTCGGTCTATACACCTAAGCTTAGTTGAACCTAAACCTCGAAAGAGGAGTGTTCATACTTTGGGAACCTCCACGGTCAAAGCCTCTTCAACAAGAGAATTGCATTTTATTCTCATTTCAATATTCTTTATTTCCGAGGTGATTCAAAGATCGGGTGCTAACTTTTAAATCATCAAATTAATTTCTTTAGTATTTCTAATCTTTACTATTCGCAACCCCAACTTCAAATTTATATTTGATAAGATAATAAACATTCACTCGAAGTAGAAGTACTTAACATGACCCGAGTCTAATACGACCTTGATCTTGCGAGATCCTATACTTCACTCGATACAGTACACTTGCCGTTATCGTTTGTAGTTATAATTTTGCACGCCAAGTATTTTTATAACTGCGATGTATTTTTATGCATCAGTCGGCCAATTGAGCAACCTATCATCTTCAGAGAGCCGAGAGGAAGAGAAGCCCCCACTTTGGAGTGAGAATTGTGCACAGGAGGTGATTTTCAGCAAGGAGCTAGGAGAGAAGCTCGGCCAGGGCACTAAGGAGGCAAACCCGATCCCAGATAACCATTCAGGTCAGATTCCTTCTCCTCTTTCTTAGTGCTAGATCTCTAGCTCACCTAGGAGGGAATGCCGACTCAATTGAGTTGGTTTCCATTTTTGATTCTCGAGCTCTCTAGGCAAATGAATCCCAGCTGGGGATTTTGATCCCGACTACCTCAGGCCGTCATTCCACCGCTAATCGATGGCCACTTCCAAGCCGGAGATGGTGGCGGTGGTGGCTGTACGGAATCGAGCTCAGGTGGCCGGAGGGTCGAGTTTTGTGAGCTCCAGGAAAAACCAATCGTGGACTTTGGCTCAAGGAAGAAGACGGGTTGATAACCGTCCGATCTGGGTTGATGGCTATCAGCAGGCCAATAGATATTTAATGAAATGAAATATTAAATTTGTCACACGTTTTAATAGCTATTTCAAGTAATTATTTAGACCCCTTAGAGATAGAATCATACAAAATGATACACAAAAGAGTTGTAGATCTAAGTCTCAACTAAATTTAGAAATTTGTTTCATCACAATTGGTGCACCACAACTCCCTATGCACCTGATTTAATACAGGGTGTACAATTTGAGCCCTAGACACAAATCAGTGTGCCCCCAACATTTGGCTGAATAAAATGAGCCGAAATTTCTACCTGCATGTGATATGATGTGATCCACATACTGTCCAAAAATTAGATTTTTTGGAGATAAAAATTCTATAGTTTTGAAAATAATTTAATAATACATGCATGTGGTGGATCTAGGGTTTAATGAAGTCAAATCCACTCAAATCTTTTGTGGATGGCATATTAGGTCAAGTAAAGTCCCTGGCAAAAATTTTAGACCACTTGGACTTATGAATGCTGAGATATTTTACATGCAAGTACTCCAAATAATAAGGAATATTATGCTTATTACTCACATTCATATTTTGGGATTTATTTATATTCCTTCCACGCATGTCAATGAAAATTGGGACATGCATGTGTTATAATGAATGGTGTCATCTCTGAGTAATTTGGAATTTTTGAGTAATATTTTCCTAGAGTTTTATATTTAATTAAATAGGTCACATGATTAAATTAGAGGAATTGTTGTGACCAAATTTTGTAGGAAAATTCCAAAACTCTGGAATAAGTTTGCTTAGACAAGAATATACCCTAGGGAATTTAACACATTTTCCCTTTTATTCATCAATAATATGGTTCATCACAATTTTAGTTAAAGTGCACTTTTGTGACCAAATAATTTTAGAAAAATGTGATTCTTTGCCAATGTAACATTTAAATCAATATACACCTCTGGTGAATTATCTGGAATTTTTGGATGACTAAATTCAGTTGTTACCTTGTAAACTTTGATTATCATCATTTTGCATATGCACCATAATTGTGATAATATGTTTATGGAAAAATACAATGTTCCGTCACAATGCTGTTTAGACCATATTGTACCTTTGGTGAATTTTTGGAAAATTTTAGATGATTAAAATAAGTAGTTTCTGTGTTATTATGGAATATTGTCAATTTGTATAAATTCAATTACCGTGGTTACATAATTCTGGAAAATTGTGAACTTCTACTAGACCACCTTTTTAGACATATTGAACCTCTGGTAATTTATTAAGAATTATTGGATGAAAAAATGAGGTAGGTTATTTGTTAAATTTGAAATATCCCAATTTAGTGTAAATTCAATTAATGTGATCAAAAACTTCTAAGCAGGGTTGAGCCTCATCTTAAACCTTCTGAGCGTCGCAAAGGTCTCCACCAGATCAGCCACATGTTCCTGGACACTCCTGCTTTTGATCAAGAGGTCGTCCACATACACTTCCAGATTCCTCCCCTTTTGCTCCTTGAAAACATGGTCCATCATCCGCCGGTACGTAGCTCCTGCGTTCTTCAGCCTGAAGGGCATCATCTTGTGGCTGTAGTAGTCCTCGCCCGTGATGAAGGAGACATCACGACAATCGGGGTGATGCATCCGGATCTGGTGGTATCCTGAAAACGCATCAAGAAAGCTCATCACAGAAAAATCGACGGCTGATTCAACCAGCACGTCGATTCGAGGCAGAGGATAACAATCATTCGAGCAACTTTTATTCAATAAAGAGAAATCTACACACATCCTCCAGCTGCCCCCAGCCTTCTTCACCATTACAACAGTCGAGACCCAGCCTGGATACTGGATCTCCGACACAAAGCCTGTCTTCAGCAGCTTCCTCACTTCTTCTCAGATCGGATCAGCCAGCATGGTGGCACTGGACCTCTTCTTATGACGAACGGGCTTGACCGAGGGATCAAGATTGAGGCGATGGCAGGCAACCTCTGGATCGATCTCAGGTATATCAACAGCATTCCAAGCGAAGATGTCGACGTTCTCTTGCAGACACGCCGCCATCTCGATCTTCAGCAACCCAGGTACTCCTGCCTCTGAGAGCACCTCGATTTCTTCAACCTCTATGGACACTTACAGCGTGGCCGCGCCTCCCAGCATTCTTTTAAACTCCTCTGTGTCAGCCATCCAGCTGATAGTGTTGACTGCGCTGATGTAGCACTCCTGAGCATCTCTTGGATCGCTCTTGATCCACACATGAACATCCCCTTGATAGTACTTGAGGCACTGATGGTAGGAGGACGGGACGACTTTGAAGAAGTTGAGAAGCGGCCTTCCAAAGATAGCCTTGTAGCAGCTCGGGGCATCAACGATGATGAAACGATACTTGAGTGAGGTGTCACTGAGTGTTACAAGGAGATCTACTCCTCCCTCCACATCATTCTTCTCTCCTGAGAAGCCAAAGAGGGGACCATCTGATGTCGTCACTCTCTCTACTTCAGCGCCCATCCCGTCGAATGTCTTCTTGAAGACAACGTTCACGGAGCTCCCATTATCGATCAGAATCCTATCAACGGTGAAGTCTTCGACTGCTGCCTGGATCATGAGGTCATCATGGAAGGGATTCTCATTCCCTAGCATGTCCTTCTCTGAAAAGGTGATCTCTTCCAATGGGGGCGGTGCTTGCGAGGTCGAGGCGACGCTCCTTCGGTAGATCTGATGGAGACTACCCTTGCGGGAAGCTCCCAGCCCTGCTCCCCCACTGATCACCCTGACTGTCGCTCCTAATCCTCCTCCATTCCCTTGAATGACTTCTCCTCGACCTCCTAGGTCGACTCAATCTTCGTTCCTTCTTCGAACAATGGCTTGCACTGCTGGCTGCTCGACATGGGCTTCTAGCCTCCGCGGCTCTCCTCCTGATTCTCCGGCAGCTACTCTTCTCCGGGCTTCCCAAAATCAGGGCAAGCCATTGTACCATGACCTGCCACTTGATGCAGCTCGTAGTAGAGGGGGATCTCCTCTGCCCGCGGTCTCCTCCTCTGAACTCTCCGGGCTGGCCTGTTGCCATGGCGGGTAATAGCCATCGCTTCTTCTCTCCTCTCCCGACGCCTATCCTGCTGATTGAAATTTCTTCTCTCAGGGGAACGCCCACTTCCCTGACCATGACGCTGAGGATGAACCGCTGGCCTCCATGGAGGCCTATTAATAGGGACTGATAGCGCATCTCCTCTTCCCGATGATTCGGAATCGCTACGGGCCTCCTATCCTCTCGCCTTCTTGGCTCCTCTCTCCCGGGCTCTTCCCTCCGATGCTCCACTGACTTCTTTCTCTCCAGCTTCCGGGACCCTTCCCGCCTCCTTGGCACGGGGACTTTCTCCTCTTGCACCTCCTCCCTGGTCAGCTTGATGAGCTTGGCCATGAAGCCATGATTAGAGGCCTCCCCTTGATCTAACTTATTGGCTCTTTCAATAAGTTCCTCATAGGACATGGGAGGATCACGACTGATCTCTAGCTTGAAGAGACCTTCTCTCAGACCAAACATCAGGGGAGTTGCAGGGTGAAGCCATCCACCTCTTGGATGTCCAACACTTACTCCTGGAACTGGTCGATGTAGTTCCCTAACATCTCCCGCGCTCCTTGCACCAAATAGAAGAGGGTCATTGCCTCCTTCTTTCCCTTCTTGGCCGTGGCGAATCACATCATCACTCCTTGGCGCAGGTCTTCGAAGCAGTAGATGGAACCTGCCACCAGCTGATGAAACCAGTCCTTGGCCTTTCCTCTGAAGGTGATGGCAAAGAGCCTACACTTGAAGGTGTCCGACATGGTTCGGATGGAGACTACATCCTCAAACCATTGGAGGTGTCGGACGGGATCATCCCTCCTGGAATAATAACTCATCGCGGGCTCCCTGAACCCCTCTGGCACTGGGGCAATAAGGATCTCCTCACAGAATGAGCTCCTCCCACCTGCCTGGCGACAATCTTCCACCTAGTGAGCAACACCCTCATACTCGCCATAATGCCGAGTATCCCGGGATCTCGCCTGATCGTCCACCTCGCAGAATTGAATTCTGTGCTAGGTCTGCTGATAGAACTATGGCCTCCTTGGTCACTCCAGCTCTTCCTCCACATGCTCCTTTCCTACTCGCTGAGGGGGACCACCATCCTCGGACGGAAGCACGCGATAAGGCAAGGTCGCCGTGCCTTCCGCACGAGGAAGAAGCACTACTCACATGGTGTCCTCCAAGCATCGCGCGAAGACTTCGAAGTCTGCTCGCGTGACGAACTCACTTGCTCCTGCCGAGTTACCAACAACTCCTTCTTGGTTGCCAACTTCGACCATCTCGCCTTCTGACTAGACTTTCTTCCTCTGACTACGATCCA
The DNA here is from genome assembly GCA_033032865.1 of Dactylorhiza incarnata. Classification (NCBI taxonomy): domain Eukaryota; kingdom Viridiplantae; phylum Streptophyta; class Magnoliopsida; order Asparagales; family Orchidaceae; genus Dactylorhiza; species Dactylorhiza incarnata. The sequence continues at coordinate 2,804,682 of JAWHQI010000095.1, read as the reverse complement.
CGCTCACTGCACCAAAGTGTTGAAGCCAGGAAAATTCCTGACTCCAATATTCAGATAAATGCAGCCGGAGGCTACTCACCCAGCAGTCCAACAAGAAGGCTCGGCTGACGACGACGAAAAGAACTAGCGGCAACAACAAGACCTCAGGTATTGTGGCAGGGAGGTCCCACCACGTACCCGAAAACTCAGAAGAGACTTCCCCTCCACAACCAAGAATGGCCGAACAGGGTATGAGGAAGGCACCAACTTGGCGAATAACTAGAGAGTGACGACCAAGGGCGACGGGTCCAAGAGTTCGAAAGTTGGGTCCAAAAGCTCAGCCAAAGGTGCCAATCCAAGTACCTATGGGGTCCTATTTATAGGAAAACCAAAGGGGAGGAGGGTCTTATTTATAGCCCAGCCCAACCCGGCGACTATGCGAGATTCATGGGGACCTCGCCTAGCTTCGGCGAGTATCGTCTCTAGTCGCCCACCTGGCGAGTAGTGGGAGCTGCTCGCACATGCCGGACCACTACTCGCACAGGCCTTCTGCTGATTCTGCTGGTTGAACTGTCTTGGGTCTTTGACTCCTAGCTTATGCTTTGACCTTTTGACTTTGACTTCTGCCTACGTAGCTTTGAGTGGGTCCCACCATCGGAGAATAAGGGTTGTACATCTATGTTGCAGCAGAGCATCATTTGCCATAGCGTGTCCCCCTTCTCATCCCCGGTCTTGTTGGTCAACAAGAAGGATGACACATGGTGTTTCTGCAATGATTATGGCGAGCTGAATGCGCAAACAATGAAGGACAATTTCCCTATTCTGGCTGTGGAGGAGCTCCTGGATGAGTTGCATGGCGCCTGCTTCTTCCCCAAGCAGGATCTTTGTTCCGACTGCCACTAGGTATGCATGGCTCCCGAGGATGTAGAGAAGACATCTTTCCGCACACACCATGTCCACTTCGAGTTCCTCATGATGCCATTGGGCTCACCAACGCCCCTTCACCTTCCATGCCCTCATGAACGAGGTATTTCATGGCTTGTTACGTCGTTGCATACTTGTTTTCTTTGGCGATATTTTGATCTACAACGCTACTTGGGAGTCCCACATGAGCCATCTTCGAGCAGTTTTTCAGTTAGTCCGCACTCACAGGCTTTTCTTGAAGCGAGTAAAGTGTTCTTTTGGGATGGACCGAGTATCCTACTTAGGTTGACAACACAGGGGTATCCACTGACCCCCTCAAAATTCAGGGCGTAACTGATTGCCCCGTTCCCCAATCCCAGCGGGAGCTACGAGGTTTTCTTGCTCTGGCAGACTATTATCGGTGCTTTATATAGGGGTACATCATCATCACAGTACCATTGTTTGCTCTCTTGAAGAGACATTCCTTTGAGTGGTGGTGGTGGTGGTGGTGGTGGTGGTGGGGGGGGGGGGGGATCCGCGATGATCTCTTTTCGTGTCCTTCAGCAGGCCCTGGTGTCGGCTCCAGTGCTGAGTCTACCGGATTTTGACCAAGAGTTCCAGGTAGAGTGTGACGCATCAGGACAAGGGTATGGTGCTGTGTTGTAGTAGGGGAGCCACCGATTACATATTTTAGCGGATGGACCATCATTCATCATCAGAAGCTCCAAGCATACGAGCAAGAGATAATTGGGTTGGCCAAAGCCGTACAACTTTTGCGACCGTACTTATGAGGACGCACTTTCCTTATTCGCACCAATCACTTCAGTCTCAAGTACCTACTAGAGCAGCGCATCATCACTACCCTGCAACAACATTAGATCAGTAAACTACTGGGCTTTGACATTCAGGTGGAATATAAGGTCGGGGCCTTGAACCGGACCGCTGACGCCCTTTCCCACCGTGATCATCAGGAGGGATCCCTGCTGTCCATTTCTTACCCAACCTCGACCATTCACTACCGCGTGCAGAGGGAGATTCAAGACATACCAGTTCTACGTGAGCTACTTAACCGCATTGAGGAGGGGAATTTGCCCTCCGATTGGATGGCCCGGGACGACCTCATCTTGTACAAGAATCACCTCTATCTATTAGCCATGTCACCTTTATCTTGGATATTCTGCGGGGATCCACGAAACCACCCATGAAGGGTCCATAAGACCCTTCAACGGATCCGAGCGGAGTTCTTTTGGAAAGGACTCAAGCGGGGGATCCAAGATTTCATTTCCCTTTGCCCCACCTACCAGAGCAACAAGGACAACAACCTCCTACCAGACGGGTTGCTCCAGCCTCTTCACGTCCCTACGCAAATTTGGGCTGACATATCGATGGATTCCATTGAGGGGTTACCTACTTCGAAGGGCCGCTCCGTCATCTTCGTGGTGTTTGATCGCTTGTCCAAGGGCGTGCACTTCATGGCGATGAGTCACCCTATTGAGGGAAATATGGTGGCTCGCATATTCTTCGATCAGGTGCTCCGTTTACACGACATCTCATAGAGTATAGTGTCCTACATGGACATGATTTTTACCTCCTTATTTTGGCAAGAGATATTCGCATTATGTGGCACCAAATTGGCTCTCTCCTCAGCATACCACCCGCAGTCGGACGGATAGACGGAGATGGTCAACCGGACACTCCAGATGTACCTGCATTGTATTAACAAAGGCTGCCCCAAGGATTGGGCACGGTGGCTTCCATGGGTGGAGTATTGTTATAATACTTCCTACCATTCTTCCTTGCAGACCACGCCTTTCTGACTAGTCTATGAACGGGATCCGCCGCGTCTCCTTACACATGTCAGTGCCTCCTCCCGCTCACCCATGATCAACACCGAGCTATCCACTCATGACTAGGTCCTCGCATTAGATCATAATATAGATCATGGTTAACCCCTGTAAACTTTTATGGATCGGTTGGACATCAAAACACCATACATCATGTGTAAATTGGATGACAACTAATATTTATGAAATTATGAATAAGCATGACTAATAATTAGAAAATGATTTAAATCTGATTGGGATCACATTACATGTTATATAGAACCCCTGGAATTAGTTATAGATCATTTGACATTAATAATTTGGTAGATAGCTCATGAGTGACACAAGTTATACTTGAGGAATACATTGGTCTGCGAATAACCAAACATAGATTTAAATATTATAGACTCCAATAGATCATTTTATGGACACCCTATAAATGGGGATCAATCTTGAAGCATGTTGGATTAATTGTAGGACATTTCACTTGGGTGTCAATACTTAGGAATAATATTGGGTTGTGTTTAGTAAAATGCTTGATAAGGCAAAAGTCAAGTAGAAGACATGATGATGAGTTGGTATGAGTTAGTGATACGATAAAAGTATGTTAAACATCTGGAATTGGAAACTTATGTAGTGGGCAAGTGATAACGAGTAGAGATGTACTCGGTCACTAGGAAGTGTTAGGGTTGATGATCAAAAGAGGATCACACTTCCCAGAATAAACCTTAACCCATCTTAGGATTAAAGAGCAACCAGAGAGAAAGCGGGCCTTTTAGGAAGGATAGCCACCAATAAGATTAAATATCTTGAGAAATGGATGTTTGGGATTCAGCCCATCATACCTCCTAGTACCGCTGCAAGCCCTTCACAAGATAGAACTCGGGAAGTCCAAAATCCACCGCAAATTTCTAAGTTCAATTAAATCTTAGAAAAGATTAGAGTAAGTGGGGAAAATTAATGTCATATGTATACGCACTCACATTTTTGAGGTATGGTAATTTATGGAGATTAAGGACAAGTTAGTCCTTGGAACGATGGGCTCAGTGAATAAATATATAGTAATGGGCCGTTTAGCCCGGCGAGCTGAAGGCTCGGATGATAGAGATGATACATAAGTGCATGTGCATAAAATATGGTGGGTCTTCGGTACTATAGCCCAGTCGACACACCGATGGAAGTATATTGACCCGACAAGTGATAGAGGTTCAGAGGGTCAGGATGTCTACTGCGGTCCAAGAAGACATTTCCCTAGTAACCCACACTTAACCGTATAAGATCTGGTTCCACTAGTTCCAGCAAGAGTACGCAGGGCCTAGGTCTGATAGTGTGTTATACTCACCTAGGTGAGGAGATGTCCGCTCCTCTGCCACCGTTTGACCATGATGGGTGAGGGGTGCCCGAGAGGTAAGCGACCTCCAAAAAGTGTGAGCTAAAGGTCTGTACGTATAAAGTTGTGTGTGTGAGTCGCACATGTGAGAAGTCATAGCATAAACATTGCATACACATCATTGCATTCAACAAAATCCTCATCGTATAAATTAGTATGGGCTATTGTATACGATAAGTTACTTATATTAAAACAATCCTTAACTTATATATTTGTTTGGGCATTTATATAAGTTAAGTTATATTTCTGTGATGGTAGATAGTTCTCTTATTTACTTCTGCGATTATTATTGCTTCATTTCTGTTATTACTGCTCTTTACTTATGCTTCATTTTATAGTAGAACTGCTAGTGTATGCCACTTACTTTCTGAATCATAACTATACATACTACATGCTAGCTAGAGCCACTGCCACTTTCTTGAAATAATCTGTCTTGTTATCCTTTCATTATCCATCCTCCCGTCTGGTGTCTAGGAGTCACCAGGGGAGAGGGTGAGGAAACCGATTAATCTTTTTGACTAACGTCCAGATGTGGCATAACAACCAGGAGCGCGTTGAGCCGGAGCAGCAGCCCAGGGAGACAGAGCGGGAGGAGTTATTGCAGCGTATGATGACACTACCCCGGGCTGTTGTGAGTACTTAGTACTAGTATACTTCCACGAGAGACCTTTTATAGTGAGGATATTGATGCACAAGACATAAGCCCTTTCATTTATCATTACTTTATTATCTCGTTGGACTTTACCATTTGTTTATATATATATATATCTGTGATGTGATTTATGGACTTAGTATTTATTACTTCTATTACTCTGTGATATGTGGTTGGCCTGAATGTTGTTAACTAGCTGACAGGATCAGCGTTTTGTAGTGGCGACCAACCCGTGTGTTGGTGTCACAGCAAGGTGGCGGTTCTGGGTGGTAAGACCCGGAGAAGAAAGCAAAAAAAAGAGGGTCTTAATGAATTCTTAGTAATGTCATTCCACTTGACAAATGAGTCATCTACGTTCCAAAACCTGATGAACAAGATCTTCCAAGATCAGCTAAAGAAATTTATCATATTTTTTTGATGATATCCCAATTTTTAGTGAGTCTTGGTTGAAACATATCGAACACCTTCATTTCACCTTCTACATATTATGGCAACGCAAGATTTTCCTCAAGGAGAGTAAATGCAACTTTGGTCGTCAATAATTGCATGACTTGGGTTATATTATTTCCATGGAGTGGACACTGACCCCACCAAAATCTCAGCCATGCTCGAATGGTCGGTGCCCACCATAATGAAGAAGTTGCGGGGATTCCTTGGCTTAACTGTCTGGAGGTTCATTAAAGGATATGGAATACTCTGTTGGATTTCTTGAGCATCAAATGCGCGGCGGAAAACTAAACAGAAACCCAAGAGATTTGCGATTTTGCGAAACCAATACAAAAAAATGTTATACCTGCGACAGAATCAAAGTCCGTAAAGGATGATAGTCGTTTGAGTACTCAAACGTGGAAGTAGATCCACGTCTCTAGGAGTATCCACACAAACGTCGAAAAGGATAACCGTCCTCTAGGTCTATACGAAGCACTAGCTTCATTTTCAGGAGAGAGTTGGCTACCGGAATCTGGTCTCGCGGAAGAGAATTTCGTGCGGCTTTGGGGTTTTTTGAGAAAGAGTCAAACTCTAAAATAGATTGCTTAATTAATCCCTAAAAACACTCCATACTTATATAACAATGTTAAGAGAGTCGTCGTTTCTCTAACCGCGGACCCATGATCTAAAGGGAGTAAAATAAACATCGACTTCATATCAAGTCGACGCATGCATCAAATTTGATCTGTATCAACTTGACGCTACGTCGATATCAATTCAACGCTGCATCAAATTTGATCCATATCGATTCGACGTTACGTCGAATCGATCCATATCAATTCGATGTTACGTTGAATCGATCCATATCAATTTGACGTTACGTTGAATCGATCCATATCGATTCGATGTACATCTAGTCGACACTGCATTGAATACATGCCCAGTCGATGCATGTCTAGTCGATGTTGCGTCGAATACATGCCCAGTCGACGCATGTCTAGTTGACGCTGCATTGAATTCGATTCATATCAATTCGAAGCTGCTTTGAAATCATGCCTAGTCGACGCATGTCTATTCGATGCATGTGTTTATCCAGTCGACAAACACATAATCCCATCAGGCTCCAACTTTCCATACATTTTCATGTGCGATCTCATAGACTCATATTATATTGGTAGTGTGACTAACTCTTTGACTACGTCTAGATCACAACAGATTCAAGCAGTCTCCCACTTGAGCTACAATGTATCAACTATAGTCTTACAAGCAATGAGCGACATCTAGTAATGCATCATCACCATCCAAGTAATATAAGAGTTCGTGACTCAATGAAACCTGTCAGTGACCAATGTATCAGTTTTGTCTAGTCCCTTTGCCTAGTACATCCAGATTGAAATCAAGGCGTGGAGTGTGTCACCCTCTTAATAATTCAATCCTTATTTCTTGATCTAGAATAGACTGTCTGAAATTGGTGAGCTCAATATCTTTTATTGACTTATCCCAGCATGGTCATGCATTTCACAGTCTTATTCCATCAAGGGGCCCATGGATGTAACTCAGTCATATAGGAGGACAAATTTCATCTACGTCCACACACAATCACCCAAATGATTCGTAGTGTACCCAATAACCACCCTTATCATCAACCTTCTTCAAGGAAGACTTTAGATGACATCAAGGTACACACTTCCTCACTTAATGACTGTTGTGACTTCAGGTCAAAGGACCACAAACACCATTGTCACTTTGAGACCTACTTGTAACACATTCATATAACAATCCATAAAGTAGTATCAAGGTGGGTCTGTCCAGTACAACTTGTTCTCTAACAAGTACCTATGTGATGACTTGATATCCAATATTAAGACCTATGAGAACCAGTCATCAGTCAATCCACATACTAGTCTCAATGTATCATTATCGCCGTAATTTTCCATGATGATACCTTGACTAGGGACCTTTTAGGAAGGATGCTTCATATAGACATTGGCCCTCACATTCAAGTCACGCACTTGAATTCCTATGGAAACAAACATTCCCAGGACATGTATTATGTTAATTAATCAATCACATATAGAAACAAATTCACAAAATAAAAAAACTTGCCATAAATGTAAATCAAATATATAGTATTATTCATCACATGAACATACAACCGTCATATACAAATTCACAAGCCTCCCATTATGATTGATCATTCAGGTATTTAATACTCATTGATCTAGTATGACAATCATGCTTCCTTTGTGAAAGAGATTTCGTCAGTGGATCCGCTGTATTCTCATCGGTCGAAACCCTGCAAATATTCACATCTCCTCGATCGACTATCTCTCAAATAAGATGGAATCGCCGAAGTATGTGCTTGGAGCGCTGATGAGATCTAGGTTCCTTGGTCAGTGCAATGACATTATTATTGTCACAGTATAGAATTACCAGATCAACAATGCTAGGAACTACATCAAGCTCGTTAATGAATTTCCTCATCCATAAAGCCTCCTTCGCCGTATTAGCAACAACGATATACTAAGCCTTTGTTGTAAAATCGGCAACTATCTCTTGCTTCGAACTCTTTCAGCTAACAGCCCCTCCGTTAAGGCAAAACACAAAACCTGACTGGGATTTGGAGTCATCCTGGTCAGTTTTGAAGCTAGCATCCGTGTAACCCTTTACAACGAGCTCTTCCTCTCTACCATACATCAAGAATACATCATTAGTCCTTCTAAAGTACTTTGGGATATTCTTAACTACCGTCCAGTGACCATCACCCAGATCGGACTGACACCTGCTAGTCATGCTCAAAATATACGAGACATCGAGGTGAGTACATATCATTGCATACATGATTGATCCAATAGCAGAAGCATATGGAATCAAATTCATGCGGTCCTTATCTTCCAAAGATTTAGGACATTGGTCCTTGGAGAGACTTACACCATATGACATAGATAAGATCTCTTCTTAGACTCAAGCATGATGAACCGCTTCAACACCTTTTCAATGTACATACTCTGGGTCAAACCAGTAACTTATTCGATCTATCTCTATATATCTTAATACCAAGTATATAATTCTTCTCTCCCAAGTCCTTCATATCAAAGCAATCCCCTAGCATGTTTTTAACAGCTTGTAGGGTTAGAATGTCATGCCCAATAGATAGTATGTCATCTACACACAAAATCAGGAATACAATTGTGCTCCTACTAATCCTCTTGTAAACATAAGGTTCATCTTCATTCTTGATGGAACCAAACTCTTTGATTTTCTCATCAAAACGAAGATTCCAACTTCGAGAAGCTTGTTTCAATCCATACATGGATCGATGCAACTTGCATATTTTAGTGGCTTCATTTGGAGATACAAAACCCTCGGGTTGTGTCATGTACACTTCCTTAAGCAGGTTTCTATTAAAGAAAGCCATTTTGACATCCATTTGCCAGATCTCATAGTCATAATACACATCAATAACAAGTAGAATTCAGATGGACTTAACCTTGGCAACAGGGAAAAAAATTCATCATAGTCTACACCATGAATTTGCTTGAAACCTTTGGCCACTAGACGCCCTTTGAATGTCTGTACATTCCCATCCATGTCGGTCTTCTTCTTGAAAACCCACTCTCACCCTATGGGCCGTACCCCTTCAGGTGGTTCCACCAAGGTCCATACTTGGTTTATATATATGGAGTCAATTTTAGATTTCATGGCCTCAAGCTATTTCTCGAAGTCTGGTCTAGTCATAGTCTCTCGGTAAGTTGCAGGCTCATTATCATGATCCATAAGCAACACATTACCTATTTGAGACATGAGAAATCCATATCTCTCAGGCTCAAATCTCGGTCTACCAAATCTACATAGGACTTATCTTTCCTGAGCAGGTTCTCTAGCTACTGTAACAACCCATAATAATAATGATAATAATAATGAAAATCCCTTCCGATAATTTTTATTTAACCGCACCCCAGCCCTCCCCCGAATTTAAATCCCGCATCAGCTAGGGCTCCCGTCTCGCTAAATCTCGCAAGCCGCAAGATGCAAGGGCTGCCGATCCAGTTTCCGTTCCTGTCTCCTGTGAGCATTGATGCCTCCTCCTCCCGCTTCCCTTGCCGGCGCCGCATGCTGCTCCGCTCCTCCTCCTTCAGCCGACGACTTCTCTTGCTCATTCTCCTCCTCCCAAAGCCTCCATCAGCCTCCCTTCTTGAGTCCGGCCTCTTGCAGCGGGCAGCAGCCCTTCTCCCCCTTCCTCTGGCCGACCTCCAGCAGTGGGAAGCATCCCTTTTCCCTCTTCCTCTGGCTGGCAGCAGAAGCCCCTCCCTCCTCCTCTGACTTTCCCCAGGCCAGCACCTCCTGCTCCTATTCCTCAGGCCGGCAACCCCTTCTTCTCTGTTGGGAAATTGACCCTCAATGTTCCCTTGATTTGAAGAAGGCCTCACTCTCAATACTAAGTACAAGTTGTATTTGATGAACCCTATTTTTATCTCATAAGTATGCCGGGTTAGGAATTAACAAGGTGCAGGAGTTGTTCATTTAATTTACTGACAAAGCAGCTGAGAAAAGCTCTCAGTCTCAGCTGAACCGCTGAGACAAGGCCAGGAGCCGCTGAGATGGTGTCTGGGCTAGCTGAGCTGCAGGTAGAAGAAAACCGCTGAGATAGTTGTCTGTCTCAGCGGATGTTGGAACGGGATTGAAGAAAACCACTGAGACGGCTGACCATCTCAGCCCAACCGCTGAGACAGTTCAAATCAAATCTGGCGGATTCTGCTTTTGGCGCAAGCTGCATGAATGCATTGTGGGGACCACCAATCACTCCCATACCTAACAGGAGGTCATCTAAGAGCCGTTGAAGATTAGAGATGTATAAAAGAAGATATTAGGGCAACTTTGAGCCCTCCCTTCTCCCCCGGTTGCTTGCTGAATCTTCTTTCTCCATTGACGGCTGCTGTTGCTCTCGTTTTTCTTCCTGCTCACTGAAAAAGAAGAAGAAACTAAGAGAAGAAGATAGCTCCTCCACCAGAAGGGGCAAGGGGATCTTCCATCCTTCTATTGAAGAGGAAGATCAGGTTGTAGTTGTTATCAACATCTTCAGCTACAGGAAAGCACAAACTGTGCATGATCTACATGAGAGTATTTCTGCTGTAGAAAATTTCTAAAACATCTTTTTCTGTAAGGCTTTTTGCCTGAGTTTGTAGGGCATTTGCCTGAGTGTGTAGGGCTTGTTGGCCTGAGCTTGTAGGGCTGGTTTGCCTGAGTTTGTAGGGTTATTTAGCCTGAGGAGTAAGGCTTGTTGCCTGAGGTAGGACCAGGAGGTGGTCTGAGCTATAGGAGGTGTATTCCTCTGAGTTTGTAGGGCAGAAGTGCCTGAGGTAGGAGCTGGTGATAGCTCTGAGTTGTAGGGATTTTTGTCCTGAGGTTGGATCATCTTTGATCTGAGAAGTTCTGAGGAACATGTGTTGTAAGCTCTTGGAGCTGAGATTGGAGGAGTTGGCCCTGTCTAACACACTGTTAGAAGGGTGAAGGGGGAAAGTGGACTACCCATAGACACACTGTCTTGGGGAACCACTATAAACACTTGTGTGTTTTTCTGTGTTGCTTGATTCTCTGATTAGAATAGTTTAACAGGCCATAATTATCAAGTAAAACTCAAAAGACCTATTCACCCCCCTCTAGGTGAATTAGTTAGCATACCTATATTCTTTCAAGTGGCATCAGAGGGAGGTTGGTTAATAAGGACTTAACAGTCCGATCAGTTCCTAAATAGGTATTGCTGATTGAAAATCAAATGGCCTCCAGTGGAATGAAGAAGGAGTTGGGGTCAATGAAGTTGCCCATATGCTCCAAAGAAAACTTTGGCATATGGAAGCAAAGGGTGAGGCTGTTCATGGAAGCCTCAGACTCAAGGATCTATGTAACAGTCAAAAATGGTCCTTATACCTTTGAGAAGGCCTCCACTATTGACCCTACTAGAAAAGTACTCAAGGTATTTGCTGAGCTGACCAATGATGAAATTGCACTATACACTATGGACAAAAGGGCCCAGAACATAATTGTTAATGCAATTGATGACACTACATTTCGGAACTTGGTACACTGCACAACTGCCAAGGAAATGTGGGACACATTGGTTGTATATATGGAAGGAACAACTGAAGTGAGGGATGATAGAAAGTCACTCCTCAATCAGGAATATGAAGCCTTCAGACAGCAGAGCCAGGAGAACATCTCCATGTGCTATAAAAGGTTCTTTAGGATAGTAAATGAACTAAGAACCTATGAGAGGGTGTTCACTGATTATGAGCTAAATGACAAGTTCCTTAGATCTCTAACTAGGGATTGGGACACAAAAATCTGTGCAATCAGGGAAGGGGCAAGGCTTGGAGAAACTCCTACCCATACACTATTTGGGAAACTGCTCTCATATGAGATGCAACTGACTGCAAGAAAGGAGGTGGATACTTCCTCCCAGGCTCACACAAAGGAGAGAACTATATCTCTCAAAGCTGATAGCTCAAAGAAGAGCAAGAGCAGGTTGCAGTCACCTCCAAGAAGGAAGGATGAATCTGAGAGGTATGAGAGCTGCTCTCCAGACTGCTCTTCTTCTGATGAAGAGTTTGCTGCCATCTCTAGGCAGTTCAAGAAGATGATGAGGAGGAATCTATGGAAGAGCAAGCCCTCCCCCTCATCACACTCCAAGAAGGATCACTTCAGATCTGAAAGGCAGCACCCCAAAGGGGACAGGTATGATTCCAAAACTAGTAAACATGCTTCAGCTAATATTGTTTGCTATTACTGCTGCAAGCCTGGGCATATCATTGCTGACTGCCCAGTCAAAATGAAAGAAAGAGGTGAAAAGAAGCCTCATCACAAGAAGGAGAGGAAGGGAGAAAAATCCCTTCTAGCCAAGAAAAGCAAGACCTGGAGTGATTCTGAATCTTCATCTTCAGATTCAGATGAAGAAGAGAAAGCCTACATAGGGCTGTTTGCTACTCAGGAGGATGAAGACTATCCTGCTGATAGGATAGGAATCAGGGCCCCTCTATCACACTCAGATAGTGATACAGAGGAGGATGAAGAGGACAATGTTCAGCTAGGCCTCATGGCCATCACTGATGAAGAGGACATTCAGAATAATTCAGAACATGAACAAGTATTAATTCTTTCTATATCCTCTTCTGATTATGAGACTGGTCCAGATTCTGTTGCACCTTCATTAGTTGATGAAAGTGACTCTGAATCTAAAGTAGATGTCAATCAATTGATTGACAAATATGATGCCTTGGTTCTTGCTCTGAAAGAGAGCAAGAAGCTTGCTAAGAGGCAAGCCCAGGAAATTGCCTCCCTTAAGATGACTGAAGGTGACTACACTGGACCTACCTCCCTGGTGGCCCAGATGAGTAGAAAAATAAGTCAGTTAAAGGGTATGTCAATTGCTCAATTGAGCACTATTTCCCTGAAGAACAAGGTCATCAAGGACCTTGAGGAGAAGCTGGTGAAAGAGAAGAGCCCGGTGGCTCAATTCTCCAAGCCCAAATCTGTGCTTCCCATTATTGACACCTTCTCCTCTCAAACCAATAGGAGAGGACTTGGATTTAATAAGATGGAAGTATGAGAAGGGAGTGGAGGAAAGAGCAAGGAGAAGGCTAAGCCTCAAACCACCTTTCAAAAGGTGCTACTCCCTTCCAACAGGTATGACCATGAAAGCATTTATGGTCACTGGAAGAATGGGAGTTCCTATAGGAAGGAAAATACTCCTTCCCATAGGGAAAGAAAGGGCATGGGATTGAGTGCAATGAAAGCTGCCCATGAGGAAATACAAATGGCAAAATCTGGACCATTTGTGTTTGGTGCTTCAGCACCTTCAGTCAAGAACAAGGAAGCAAGCACTTCCAAATCAGCTTCGGCAAAAAGCAAGACTATTGTCAAATCTGTTGACAAGGCCTGCTGCTCAGTGTCTGATTCCATCAGATCTTGTATGGCTGCCAAGACAAAGCAAGCTGAGGCCATCAGGACAAAGAGCAGCAAGACTGTCCACAGATTATCCTTCAGTCAGATTATTGCTGAAAGAAACAGGAAGAATGCTGCAATCTCTTCTGCTGAACATGTGCACAGTGCTGTACCAATTCAGAAAAATGTTCAGAAAAGGAGATACAATATTCATGATTGTTGGTGTTGTGGCAAGGTGAGACACTTTGCCATAAATTGTTGGTATAATCCCAATGTACCTAATGCAAAGAAGAGCTTTCCTGCTAGGAGTGTAGCAAGTGTGAGATTATCTCATCAAACTAACAGGCACCTAGGACCCAAAGCTTTTTGGGCTCCTAAGGATAACTAAATCTTTCTTTGCAGGGTAGTTCAAGTACCAGTCTCAACCAAATATGGTACTTGGACAGTGGGTGCTCAAGGCACATGACATGAACTAGGAGTCTTCTACAGGATTACAAGCCTGTGAAGAATGGAACCAAAGTTATATTTGGGGGAGCTGAAAAAGGAGTCACCAAAGGCTATGGTATGATCTTCAATGGCATAGTTACTATCACAATGGTAGCTTATGTTGAAGGGTTGCAACACAACCTAGTAAGCATAAGTCAACTATGTGACTTAGGCTATGTCATTAAATTCCACAATGACAAGTGCTTGATCAAAAAGTCAAATGACTTAGAGACTATTCTCTCAGGCACTAGGAGTGGAAATGTTTATTGCTTAGATTTCATTTGCAATAATTCTCTTACTTCTGTTTGTCTTGTAGCTAATGCGAATGACTCTCTTTGTGTTCAATGGCACAAGAGACTTGCTCATATTAACTACAAGACAATGTATAGACTTTTCTCTAAAAATCTTGTTAGGAATAGTCCAAATTTAAAATGTATTAAAGATGGTCCCTGTCATGCATGCCAAATGGGTAAGCAAACTAGGGCCACCTTTAAAAGTATTGGATCTAAAGACACTGAAAGATGTCTTTATCTCTTGCATATGGACTTGTTTGGTCCTTTGCCAATTCAGAGCCTAGGTGGGAAGTTGTATACTTTGGTGATTGTTGATGATCACTCAAAATATACATGGGTATTCTTCCTTAAGAAGAAATCTGATACTCTAACTGTCTTTATCAATCATGTCAAGGCAATTCAAAATGATATACAATGTGAAGTGGTCAGGACTAGGACTGACCATGACACAGAATTTCAATCTGATGAATGACAAGATTTTGTCAAGAATTTGGTATCACCCAAGAGTTCTCCTCCCCAAGGACTCCACAACAAAATGGTGTGGCTGAGAGGAGGAATATGACCTTGATAGAAGCTGGGAGAACACTGTTTAGTGACTCCTCACTCCCAGAATATTTCTGGGTTGAGGCAGTCAATACAGCTTGTCATGTCCTCAATAGAGCTTCTATCAATAAGGTTCATGGGATAACCCCCTATGAAATTCTGAAAGGCAAACAACCTACAATTTCATATTTTAAAATCTTTGGCTCCAAATGCTACATTCTACATAATGGAAAATCCCAATTAACAAAGTTTGCAGAGAAATGCAATGTTGGTGTTCTTATTGACTATAGCTCACAAAGTAGAGCTTATTGAGTATACAACAAGAAAACTCATGTTGTAGAGGAGTCTATGAATGTTGTTTTTGATGAGACCAGCCTAATATATAAAGGATGGTCTAGATCTTCTATTTTGACAGGAAATGAACAGGAATTGGAAAGGATGTCTATACAAGACACTCCCAGCTGCAGCAAAACTATTTCTGATGCTGCCATCCCTGAAGAGGAAGAAGTCAACCTTGATGAAGAAACTGCTGAACCTGCAGAAACAGCACAGCAAGCTGAGAACAGAATGACTGCAGCTACCAGATATCTAAGGGATCATCCTATAGAGCAGATAATAGGGAATGTACAGCAAGGCGTGACAACTAGGAGCAGGGCTCACAATGAGGCCTTGTTCCTCAGTTTTCTGTCACAGGTAGAGCCTAAAAAGTTTGAAGAGGCCAACTTGGATCCATTCTGGATTCAGGCATACAGGAAGAGCTTTTGCAATTCAAAAGATGCAAAGTATGGAAGTTGGTGCCAAGACCAGAAGGACACAACATCATTGGCACCAAATGGATATTCAGAAATAAGTTGGATGAGAATGGGGCAATCATCAAAAACAAAGCAAGGCTGGTTGCAAAAGGGTATAGGCAAGAGGAAGGAATAGACTTTGACCAAACCTTTGCCCCAGTTGCAAGGTTGGAGGCCATAAGACTATTCCTTGCATATGCTGCTCACAAGGGCTTCAAAGTCTACCAGATGGATGTCAAATAAGCATTCCTGAATGGAAATCTGAAAGAGGAAGTATATGTAGAGCAGCCACCAGGTTTTGTTCATCCTACTCTTAAATCTCATGTCTATTTTCTTAGAAAAGCCCTTTATGGTCTCAAGTAAGCTCCAAGAGCTTGGTATGAGACTTTGTCCAGCTTTCTCCTCAAGAACAAGTTCATGAGGGGAAAGATTGATAGCACATTGTTTCCTAGGGAAACAAGGTGCAAGTGTCTCTTAGTCCAAATTTATGTTGATGACATAATTTTTGGGTCTACTGATGACAACCTCTGCAAGAGATTTGCTAATCTAATGCAGTGGGAGTTTGAGATAAGTATGCAGGGTTAGGACTTAAGAAGGTGCAGGAGTTGTTCAGTTAATTTACTGACAAAGCAGCTGAGAAAAGCTCTCAGTCTCAGCTGAACCGCTGAGACAAGGCCAGGAGCCGCTGAGAAGGTGTCTGGGCTAGCTGAGCTGCAGATAGAAGAAAACCGCTGAGACAGCTGTCTTTCTCAGCGGATGCTAGAATGGGATTGAAGAAAACCGCTGAGACGGCTGACCATCTCAGCCCAACCGCTGAGACAGTTCAAATCAGATCTGGCTGATTCTGCTTTTGGCGCAAGTTGCAAGAATGCATTGTGGGGACCACCAATCGCTCCCATACCTGACATGAGGTCATCTAAGAGCCGTTGAAGATTAGAGATGTATAAAAGAAGATGTTAGGGTAACTTTGAGCCCTCCCTTCTCCCCCGGTTGCTTGCTGAATCTTCTTTCTCCATTGACGGCTGCTGTTGCTCTCGTTTTTCTTCCTGCTCACTGAAAAAGAAGAAGAAACTGAGAGAAGAAGATAATTCCTCCACCAGAAGGGGCAAGGTGATCTTCCATCCTTCTATTGAAGAGGAAGATCAGGTTGTATATGTTATCAACATCTTCAGCTGCAGGAAAGCACAAACTGTGCAGGATATACAGGAGAGTATTTCTGCTGTAGAAAATTTCTAAAACATCTTTTTCTGTAAGGATTTTTGCCTGAGTTTGTAGGGCATTTGCCCGAGTGTGTAGGGCTTGTTGGCCTGAGCTTGTAAGGCTTTTTTCCTGAGTCTGTAGGGCATTTGCCTGAGTGTGTAGGGCTTGTTGGCCTGAGCTTGTAGGGCTGGTTTGCCTGAGTTTGTAGGGTTGTTTAGCCTGAGGAGTAAGGCTTGTTGCCTGAGGTAGGACCAGGAGGTGGTCTGAGCTGTAGGAGGTGTATTCCTATGAGTTTGTAGGGCAGAAGTGCCTGACGTAGGAGCTGGTGATAGCTCTGAGTTGTAAGGATTTTTGTCCTGAGGTTGGATCATCTTTGATCTGAGAAGATCTGAGGAACTTGTGTTGTAAGCTCTTGGAGCTGAGATTGGAGGAGTTGGCCCTGTCTAACACACTGTTAGAAGGGTGAAGGAGGAAAGTGGACTACCCATCGACACACTGTCTTGGGGAACCACTATAAACACTTGTGTGTTTTTCTGTGTTGCTTGATTCTCTGATTAGAATAGTTTAACAAGCCATAATTATTAAGTAAAACTCAAAAGACCTATTCACCCCCCTCTAGGTGAATTAGTTAGCATACCTATATTCTTTCATTCTCCCTCAAGGCCAGTAGCTTCTTCCTCTCCAAGGGCCGATAGTAGCTCCTTCTCCTCCAAGGGGCCGGCAACCATCCTTTCCTCCTTGACTCCGATTTTGCCCTAGAGTTTTGCTCGTTTCCCTCCTCCCCTGATTGTGGCCTCAGATTTGGTTTCTATTGGTAAGATTCCCCCTCCAAACCCTCTTATTCATATTTTTGATAAACCTTAATTTATTCGTGCCCATTTGCGCGCATCTTATGATTTATGAGTTTTCCCCTCTCATTTTTGTCTAATCGCGTTGTGTTTTTGATCTCCGACACTGCTCCTCGACCTAATTGATGGGATCGCGCAAAAGCCCTCTCCGAATTAGGGTTTCTCCTAGCCCAAGCACCGCCAAGTCCTAGTCTCTGTGTGGAATCTCTTCTCCCCTCACTCTTGAGGGAGGTAATTCACTATCCCTCTTATGCTTTAGATTTTAAAAATAATTCCCGGTGCTAGAATAGAATTTCCGTCGTATCAAGTATCTCTTTCATCGTTCTTATACAGGTTCGAAAATAGGATTTCTGATTTTTGCACGCGCTATTTGGCTGCCCCCGCCAGCTTCAGTTTATTTAAGGCAAGTAGAGATCATCCTCTCTTGCAAGCATTGAACTTAATTGCCTTGTCTGTTCTTATGTTTATATGAATTCACCCTTGAATGCTTGTTTCGCCAAATAAATTTAGACATCGAATCCCTAAATAGACTTGTTATTAGTTTGAGGTTCACGCGATTGGAATAACACAAGTTGTGAATGTAGATGATGATATTCGGATAATTGGAAGATGAGTTAGTGAATGATAGTCAATTGGATATTCAATTAGATGATTTGCATCTCATTTGATGAGTAATTTGAAGAATCGTAGAACGTTAATCATGAGCAACATTGTCATGATAACAATTATGCCGAATTCGAGTTAGCAAGTATATGATTGGTGTTTTGATATATCATGCTCGTAACACATAATTTTTACTTGAAAGATACTTGTGTCTAAAAATGATTTTAATCTAGATGAGTATCTATTACACCAAAATTGATGCATAGTAATCGTACAAGTCACAAATTCCTGGACCCGCAAAGTTATGTAATCTCTCTATCTTATTTCTTTTATGTCATCGAATCATGTTTCTTACGCCTGTCTGGTTCTAAGACTGGGGTATATTCTATTCCTTAGCTCGATTCCCCTTTTCCGTGTCTATGAACTCTACTCTTGTGCATCTGAGTCGATTAATTAGTAACCTGTCTTGATATGCTAGGAATCACTAAAACTATGAATCATTTAATTCATTAATAACATAAGCTAACAATGAAAGAGGGTGTTTAATTGATGCAACTCCTCGACTTGGGTTCCCTCTTGAATCCCTAACAGGAACAAAAGACCGGTTATAGCTAACATGAACTCCCTGGCTCAAGGGTGAGGGTTCAAAAGAGCCACCCCTTAGAGATCACAGGCATAAATCCCGAATATCTGATAAGACCTACATCTGAATTTGAATCTGTCTGAATCATGAATCCTGTGCGTCAACCAAAAACACCTACACTTTCACTTGTTACAACTTATGTTATTACATGACCATCTTTGTATGATTTACTCCAGAGTAGTCTAATAATTCTAGATATTCCTGCTTGTCTCACTTGCTTGTGTGTCATGCTAGCTTTGCTTTATGAAAAATGATGCACAAATATTCTATTTCCCCTGCTCGTATTTTATTTTGTTTCGCTCCTATTTATTTCAATGTTCTAAGGCTTTTTCCTTCTTGTTTTGGAACTTGCGTTAGCATTCATGCCTACGCCGCCTGCTTCCTGACCCGATCTGTGTCAAGCTTCAGGTTCTGTGTTTATGTTTCATTTCATTTACTATATGATATTTCTGTTATGTAATAATTATAATTTGCCATTTTCTCTGTTTACATGGACAACTGTTAGGCTAAATATTATATGTACTAGAATTTGACATATTTGCATGCTCATTCATCTGTGATGATCATTGCATAAAAATCTATTCCAAAACTTGTATTATAAGTTTTTCTGCAAAAATGAATGTGCACCTATTTCAAACTATCATATTTAAAGCTTCCGCAACAAAACAATCTGTGTTTCTTCAAATTAATCACTTTAAAACTTATTATCAGCATCTATGCTTCCGCCTTAGTAGGCATGGTTTCTTTTCGCTCATGCCTGTGACATCATGGACCGCCCAAAGCACACTCTGACTTTTGTTGAGATGGGTCGTGACAGCTACAACAATTTGTAGTTCTTGCTCAGGTTCCAATTATGGCTTATTCATTAGTTGTAGTTCTTGAACCTCTTCAAGTTTTATTTTAGTTGTCTTTCTAGATATGAATTCATTCTCTAGAAAAACAATGGTCCTTGCGACAAAAACTTTGCCCTCGAGTCGTTATAGAAATAGTACCATTTAGTTTCCATATGATACCCCACTAGATAACACTTATCTGATTTGGCCTCAAGTTTGTTAGACATTTGACGTCTCACGTATGCCTCACAACCCCAAATCTTAATAGAAGACATATTAGGACGCTTCCCAGTCCATATCTCCAAAAGGAAACGGGCAGATCTACATGACTCATCATCGATCGCACCATGTCCAACAAGGTGAAATTTCTCCTCTCAAAAACATCATTATGTTATGGTGTTCTGGTGGAGTGAGTTGTGATACGATACCACACTCTCTTAGATGATCACAAAACTCTTAACTCAAATATTCGCCACCTCGATCAGATCAAATTGCCTTAATTGCCTTTCCTAGTTGGGTTTGTACTTCATTCTTGAACTCTTTGAACTTTCCAAAGGATTCAGACTTGTACTTCATAAGATACACATATCCATATTTTCTGAAATCATTAGTAAGTATAATGAAGTAGTGGAACCCACCTCTAGTCATAGAACTCATGGGTCCACATACATCACTATGTATTACACCCAAAAAATCAGCAGCCCTCTCAGTATGACCAGTGAAAGGGCCTTTAGTCATCTTGCCTAATAAACAAGATTCACGTCTCTCAAATGATTTATAATCAAATTAGTCCAACAGTCCATCTTTATGGAACTTGGATATGCATTTCTCATTTATATGGCCTAAACGACAATGTCAAAGGTATGTATGATTCGAGTATTTCGTTCTTAGTCTTTTAGTATTTTCTATATTATAGATTGGCTGGTCTAAGTTCAAAATATATAAACCATTAAACATTTGAGTTACACCATTACAAACATCATTCATAAAAATTGAACAATAATTATTCTTTATTATAATTGAAAAACCTTTCAAGTCAAGACATGAAACAGATATAATCTTTCTAGCCGTGGCTGGAACAAAATAATAATTATCTAGTTCTATTACAAACCCCGTGGGCAAAGAAAGATGATACGTTCCTACGATAATGAAATCAACTCTTGCTCCATTTCCAACACGCAGGTTCACATCTTCTCTAGCCAGCATTTTTCTCCTTCTCAATCCTTTTCTTTTCAATGTAGAAGACTTGGGATCAAGATATGACTTAGATCACATCTTAGTCTTCTTGAATCCTTTGACATTGCCCTTGTCTTTATGCACCATCAATATGGGGTTAGCAGGCTTGACCTTCTTCATATTATTCTCGGCAGTTCTTAACATGTCTAGAAGCTCTGGCAGTGTATTGTCAATCTCATTCGTATTGTAGTTCAAGACTAACTACTCATAACTGTCTGACAATAATTGCAGGATCAGGTTAGTAACCAACTCTTGGCCCAAGGGAAAACCCAGTCTTTCAAGGTTCTCAATATACTCAATCATCTTGAGTATTTCAGATTATTTGAACAGATCTCAGAAATAATCTCCTTGAAGCATATGATCTCGATCAAACAAACTTTCTTGCAGAATAGGAACTTCTTACTCAGATAGATAATCTTTAGGGATAATTTGAATTATTGAGTATACTTGAGCAATATGATGAATCATATCTTGATTGAAAATGCGCTATAGTTCTTGCAAGAATACTGTAGAACAAACAACAGCATCACCTTAGGGTTCTTCCTTGAGAAATTTTTTGTTGCTCCTTCCAATGGATTTTTTGTTCTCCTTCAGGTCATAGATGATTCTCCAAAGCTTTAGATAGAATATGAGAATAAAATTGTAATCTTCATATTGTGGATTTAGAGCTCTAAGGGCTTATTTATAGAAACATCTGCCAACGGCTAAGTATTAAGAAAGATTTATTTAATTTAGACTTTCTAGAAGAAATCCCCTGATTGGCGCATCAGATGGTGGATTTCAAATTGAACATTAAACTAAGGCATAATTCCCAGCTTTCTTCCCGCAGCTTGCATATATAGAAATATTCTGGATGATATACTCTTCTAGACGATATAAGACTTCTAGACGATACATGCCTTCTATATGATACAAGCCTTCTAGACGACATTGGACTTAGCCAATATTAAGATATAGATCATATCTGGCTGTTATAGCTATGGTCTAGCTGACATAGAATTTTGCCATCGAGATCGTCTAGTCGATACAGGAGTGGTCTAGATGACATAGAATCCTTGTCGTCTAGATCATCTAACCGATATTTGCCTTTGCGAATTTTAGGCTTATTCCAACCTATTGGCTATCTTTGCAGCTTATTTCCAGACCTTTTCCAAATGACTTTTCCTTGATAGCAACAAGTCTAATATAATGTTAGATCATATGTCAACATATGTTTTGCACCAAGAGGGATTGCATAGGCAAAACACTGTTTGATAGACTATAAGCCTAACCATACATTAGCCATGCACATTTGTTATACCTGTCACATCAAAACTAAAATAGAGCATCAAATACATGATGTGTTTATTGTTATCCTGAGGGCTTCTTCAAATCAGGAATCTTGTGGCTAATATTCCAAACACTTTTGTTGATTGCTGATCAACACACTCTTGATTACTGATTACCAACCTTGGCCCCCATCCATGATCGTCGATCATTGACCCCTCTTCATTCTTCTGTCTTGAGCTATGTTTGTTGGCCAATCACTCCCTAATTGTCGACCACTTTTCCTCAATCGTCGATCGCTTATAAAATTATTTTTGATGCATAATCCTCTTACTTTGTTTTTATTAGACCTTTTGACCAATCAAAAGCTTGTATTTCATCCATTTTAGCCATAATCTATGTTGAGTATTTAAACGTTTCACCATTATGTGATCTCCTTTGCGCTAACAGAACCTTGTTGTTTCTTTCCATCACTCTTCTCTTCAAACTTCTGTGCTTGTTGTTTCTTCTTGAAATAGATGAAATCAATTCATGTTTTGAGGTGGATCTCAGCTCCTTTTCAGTGGTAGATGCAAATTTTAGGGCCTCTTGGATTTAATTAAATAAGCTGGTCTGGAATTTGTCTTACATAAGAGGGTAAGGATCTTTGTGCCATAGTTACTCCAACTCTTCTTCTCCCTCAAAGTTCAAAATGATGCCATTGTATGCAGTGTTATGGGTATTAAGATCACCAATTCACCCTCCTCTATCAAGACCCATCTTTAGTTGTGAGTTGAAGATATTTAGTTTGAATAAGTTTCTTTAATGGAAGTGTTAAAGGATAGGCAGTTGATGAAGAATGCTAGTGATAGGCCTGTTAAAAATTCTAGATCTGATATCTTCTGATAGATTTTAGCTCAGATATCAAGTCCTAAAATTTCTTAGAAGCGGGAAGCAGGCGCAGGAACACTACAACCATTCCAAGTTAAGTAACCAGCACAATAGAAGAACAAGAATCAAGTATTTGATATCTCTTTACAATGCGAGGTATACATGTCGAGACATGATTTATAAGAATGCAAGATGGAGAGAAACAGAGACAACAAACAACTGGCGATCAACAACAACTGATACCGCCAGAGACCACTGAAACAGCCAGACTGCATGGCAACCTCTGAGACCGCGCGAACAACACATGTCGTCAACCTACTATCTGTCCGACGGCCACGTCAGACCGCACGAACTGCTGACTTATTGAACTGCTGATATAGAACCTGTTTGCACTTCTTGATCACCAGACCGCAAGGTCGCATAACCACAAAAGCTGCCCGCGAACAGAAATGAACTAGCTGTCGCCTGACCACAACTCGAGATTGCCTGACCGTCGAGGTACCCTGACCGCAGAGGTTACCGCAAATAGCTCAAGAACTACAACTCAGTCCTCACAGAAGAAATCTGCTGGTGAACTGGTTATTCAAAGCTGGGAAGAATCATCAAGGAAGAAGATTGTTAACTGCTGGTCGCTGACCTGCGAACACAACTGTTGGGATTATTGTCCACAATGTCTTAGATTTGGAGAAGTTCATTCTTAAGTCAAAGATATATCTCAGAATGTATTTGATATACTCTCTAGAATCAATGTGCAGGAGATCAGGTTAGGCAAAGTGCTCAAGGAATTTATCCAAGTTCACAAGCGTCGAGACATCATACATCGCTCGACGCCTGTGACCCAGAAGCGTTGACTCATGTCTACTGCTCAAAAAGACAAGGTCGCCGCTGAAGTAATGAGACCAAGTTTGGAAGCGTCGAGCCAAGTTATATTCCTCTACGTCGTGGAAAGAGAAGTGTCGACCAAACTTCAGTTAGCTCTACGCCAACAAGAAGAGTCTAGATATGAAGGCATAGTTAAGAAGCGTCGAGCCCCTGTACGTTGCTCGACTTTTACAGATAAAAAGTGTCGATTAACTAATGATTGCTCAACGCCTAAGAAGGAGGAATCGAGTGCTTCAGTCTAAGAAGTATGTGTTGAGTATCTACATATCGCTCAACGCCTAATGGAAAAAGCCTCGACAGAGATGTTCAGTGCTCAACGCCTCTTCTACAGATACTCTGAGCTGAGAAATTTCTTCTACAGCTAGTTGAGCCTTTGTTTCTTCTGAAGTCATTAAAGACCGTTGAAGACTTAGCGTCGTGCTGACGTAGAGGAGCGTAACAGATGTTGCAGATGGCGGGCTATAAATAGAAGGCATGACCTATGGGTTATGTAGTTGATCACTCCTATCTTTCGAAAGCCATTATCGTTTCCATCACTTTGAGGGAAAGTCTGAGAAAGAATCTGAAGAAGTCGTCTTCTCTTTCAGAACCGATCTAACTTGAAGATTTCTTTCAGCAATCTGGTGCTAATACATCTTTCTGAAAGAAGAAGATTAAGAAGGAAGAATCTGTCTTCCTGGGAAGAAGAACAATCATCACAGCCTGTCGAATCAAGAAGATCATTTGCTGCTGCTGTTCTATTGAAGATTTCTATCTGATCATTCAGGCAGATCAAGAAGACTCAATAATCTGAAGAATCTGAGTCTAAGCATTGTTATTTTCTTTATCAATTCCTGTAGGATCTGAGTTGTCAGATCTGAGTGTAGGATCTGTCAAGGATCTGAGTTGTAAGATCAGGTGTGATCTGAGTTGTAGGATTCATGGGTGAATTTGAGCTGTAAGCCTAATTATAAAGGCTGAGGTAGGATCTGTGAGATCTGAGTTTGTAAGATCTACTGAGATCTGAGAGAGTAAGATCTGAGTCTGTAAGATCTGTTGTGATCTGAGCTGTAAGACCTGTTTATGGTCTGAGATCTGGAGGAGATATAAACCCTATCTGGCACACTGCTAGAAGGGAGAAGGGGAAAGTGGATTACCCAAGATAAGGGGAACCACTATAAAATTCTGTGTCTTTTCTGTGTGTGCTCTTATTCTTGAAAGCTCTGATAAGTTTTATTTTGGTTATAATCAAGAACTGCAATAGTTTTTCAAATAACATATTCACCCCCCTCTAGGTGATTAGCTACCCTTAATTAAACTCTTTCAAGTGGTATCAGAGGGAGGTTGTTCAAGAAAAGGTTTAACATCCTGAACAAGATCTTCTAAGGGTAGATTTTTGAAGTCGTGATGGCTAATACAGAAGGAAACAAAGAATTCACATCTATGAAGCTACCAATTTGCAGAAAAGAAAACTTTGGGATTTGGAAGGAAAGGGTCAGACTTTTCATGGAAGCCTCTGATCCTAGGATATACATAACTGTTCTGAGGGACCTTTTGTTCCTATGAAAGTTTTATTTACAGATGGAAGTATCAAGACTCCTAAAACTTATTCAGAGATGACCAAAGATGAAGTGATTCTGGACTCCATGGATAAGAGAGCTCAGAACATCATTGTTAGTGCTATTGAGGATTCAACTTTCCAAAACTTAGTCCATTGCAAAACTGCCAAAGAAATATGGGAATCTCTCATTGTCTATATGGAAGGGACTGAAGAAGTCAGAGATGACAGGAAGTCTATTCTAAATCAGCAATATGAGCTTTCAGACAAGACAAGAAAGATTCAATAGCAGTTTGCTATGAAAAATTCTTCAAAATTGTAAATGGTCTAAAAACTTATGGAAGAACTTTCACAGATTATGAGCTGAATGATAAATTCTTAAGATCACTGAACAAAGAATGAGATATCAAGATCTGTGCAATCAGGGAAATGGGAAATCTGGGAAACATTCAGCCACAGAATTTATATGGGAAACTCTTGTCCCATGAACTTCATTTGAATACCAGAAAAGCTGAGGAAGGACACAGCAGGGAAAATCCTATTGCTCTGAAAGCAGAAAGTTCCAAGAAAAGCAAAGAAAGAATGTCATTATCCCCCAGGATACCATCTGAATCAGAAGAATCAGAAACCAATAATTCTGATTCTGAAATATCAGATGGTGAACTGGTACTCTTCACCAAACAACTGAAAAGGATGTTAAGAAGAAAACAACACTGGAAAAGTAGACCCTCTCAGTCATCCAGATCTAAGAAGCACTCAAATTCTTCAGAGGGATTCAAACAAGACTCCAAGAAGGACAGGTACAACTCTAAACACAATAAATTTAATTCAGAAGAAATTGTGTGTTTTGGTTGCAGGAAATCAGGACACATGATTGCTGATTGTCCTTCAAAGTGAAAGAACAACAAGAAATCTGATGAAAGGAGGCACAAATCTGACAAGAGACATGAAAAGAGTCTAATAGCCAAGAAGGGCAAAGTCACTCTTAGTGACAGTGAATCTCAGTCATCAGACTCAGATAGTGAGGAGGCACTCATAGCTCTGATGGCTGCAAATGAAAGTGAAGACATTCTAAATCATAGATCTATGATAAGAGCCCCACTATCAAGGTCTGATAGTGAAGAGGATGAAGAAGAAAATGCAGGACTCATGGCACCGAGTGATGAAGAGGATCAGGAGACAACTACTAATGTAAAGGTACTTGATAAAACTCCTCTATCTGATTCTGATTCTGAACCTAAAATAGATTCATTCTCTTCTGATGAAAATGACTCACAATCTAAACTTCATGAAGATGAAATTATTGAGAAATATCAATTAATTCTCAAAGCACTTAAAAAGAGCAAAAGACATAATAAAAGGTTACAAAAAGAAATATCTGAATTAAAGCAAACTAATTCCCAAAACTCTAAGGCAGCTGAGAGGCTGAATCAGACAAGCAAAGAACTTAGTAAACTAAAAGTCATGTCTATTATTCACATACAGACTTTATGCACTAAGGAGAAGTTAATAAAAGAACTTGAAGCAAAACTCCTAGCAAAAAGGAAACTTGTAGCAAAGTTCTCAAAACCACAAACTATCCTTCCTATAATAGACACATTTTCTGCACAATACAGATCAGGCATAGGATATGATAGGAATGCAGATAATAACCCTAAAAGTAATGACAAGGCACCTATGCAACCTATAAAATTTAACAAAGCCATGCCTATCACAAATAAGCATGATCAAAAAGGTGTGCATAAGTTTTATAAGGGTGAGTGTTCTAATAGCAAAGATGATTCAATTCAACCAAGTAACAATAATGCCAAATCACTATGCAAAGAAAAAGTATTAACTCATCATGACTCCTTTGTATTTAAAGCAAACACTAAATTCAAAAGAAAGGAACTAAGACCTGAAGTAAAAAACCACTGCTGTCAAGAAAACTGAACCAGTAAAATTTACTAAAACAACTTACATAGCTCCTTTGAATAAGGCAATTAAGCAAAATATGAGTCAACATAAAGAAGTGAGAAGACCCCCAAGGAGATATAACAGATATGAATGCTGGTGCTGTGGAAGGGTTGGACATTTTGCTCTTGACTGTTGGTTCAATCCAATTGTTCCAAGATTCAACTCTGGGAGACCAGTACTCAGACCTATGGCAACTCTCACAGCACCAAGGATTATTCAACAACTAAATATTCCAGCTCATACTAACAAGGTTCTAGGACCCAACTTGGTGTGGGCTCCTAAGAAAAGGTAATTTATTCTTGCAGGGTTGTCCAAAGACCAATCAACTTCCTATCTGGTACTTGGACAGTGGGTGCTCCATGAATATGTCTGGAATAAGAAGTCATCTGGGAAGGGGAGAAGATTGTCTGAAACAAACAAGCGAAGAAATCATGTCACTGTAAAATATTTCAACGTCATAATACCTGTCATAACGAAGAGATATTAAATTAAATAAAACGCTAGTAAATCAATACACTAGAGACACCTGACGCGACTACTGTCAGTTCTTCGATAAACTCAAACATGCACGGGTATCGAGCGACTCTTCATCTTCCCGCACTATAAGTAGAACGACTACTTATAGTCCAGGCTATCGACTCTTCCACAATTCTCTTCTTTGTCTCCGTCGATTCATCTTTTCTCCTCCATGGAAAAGGAAGGCAGCAACCCAGGATCAGGAAAATCCTTAGCTCAAAATGACCCTCTCTACCACTGTATTTCAATTCTTCTAGCCATTCAGAAAGAACAAATAGAGAACTTTATACAGAAGATCATAAGTGAATTTAGGAATGAGACCAAATCGGAGATGGAATCAATAAAGAAGGAAGTCCTGAATTTCAACACTCAACATGCCCACTTCACAGAACTGATTCTGAACAGGATCACTGTCCATGAGCAAAACTTGAATGCCCGTATGTTGGAAGTTAGAGACTTCGTGGATGCAGGAAATCAGGTAGCCTTGCAGCAATTGGTCGGATTGCAAAACTTCTTATCTGAAGACATCCAGGAGATGGAGGAGAATGTTAAGGAGGAGATCAAGGAGAAAGGTAAGAAAAATATACGTGCCTGCTCACTCCAAGCAATGTGGGTGAGTAATCAAGTAAAAGAAGCGCTACATGTGACCCCGTGTCAAAATGCATTCACTGAACCCTCTTTCAGCTCCGACTCTGATGCTTATGGAGGCAATTCAGATGAGTCCTCTTCATCTAAGAAGAGAAGAAGAACATCCAGTGTGGAGTACCGGAAGAAAAGGCTAAGTGAGATTGAACAGGATCCAGAAGCCGGTAGGTGGAGTCCCCGTTCAAGGGAAATCATCACAGAATCGTGGATTGCGTTCGGACACCCTCAGGTCGACTATGGAAGAGTATATTCTTCAATAGAATGGAATCGACATCAGAAAGAGCTGGATGCAAGGAGGTATCACAAATTGGCTTTTCCCCATGGTCCTCCTCCGCCTCCAAAGAAAATACCGAAGCCACTGCACTTCTATAAGCGAAAGAAGAAGAAGGAAGACTGCACCAGCAAAGTCGTCTTGCCTTTCAACAATTAAAAAAAAATCATTTATCTCTTGAGCTCATGTTATGTTAAGAACAATTTGTCCAATCATATGACTCATCTTAAATATGAATGATTATAAGGCATATGTCTGTGATGTTTTTGGGGTATGATATTCACAACATGCAATCACTGTTATGTTTATTGCTTGCTGTTAACTAACAACATGCCATGCACTTTGTGTGCCTATCTTGAAAAACACCATTATATATGTGTATGTGCTAGACATTAGTTGCAGATTCTATAGGTTGCAGGGAAGACAGAAAAAGTACATCAGGCACATGTCAATTCCTTGGCAAAAGACTAATATCTTGGAGTAGCAGGAAGCAGACTAGTGTGGCTATTTCTACAGCGGAATCTGAGTACATCTCAGCTGGAAACTGCTGTGCTCATCTACTATGGATTCATCACCAACTCCAAGACTACAAAGTTCAGCTAAGTAAATCTCCTCTATATTGTGATTCAACTAGTGCTATTGCTATAGCTAATAATCCCGTATCACATAACAGAACTAAGCACATAGAAATTAGATATCATTTCATTAGAGAACATGTAGAAAATGGAGATATCACAATTGAATATGTCCCCACTGAAAAACAAGTTGCTGATATATTTACTAAACCCTTGGATGAAACAAAATTCGATAACTTTAAAATTGAATTAGGAATGCCAAAAATGGATTAAAGGTGTTTTGAAATAAATAAATGAAAATAATGATTGAGTCCTAAATGGTGAGTGGAGAAGTTAACAGGCGTCGAGAGAAGTTACCTGGCATCAAGAAAGGATACCTGGCATCGAGAGAAGATACCTGGCGTCGAGAAGATACCTGGCGTCGACCGAAGAAAAATGGCGTCGAGCTATCTCAACGCTTGAGCGAACATAGCTAGGCCATCTCGACAGGGTAAATTTGAACCATTTGATCAAAATTGTCAAACAAGTTCGGCGCGCGGCTATTCATCTTCTTGAATTAGAAATTCTATAAATAGGGAAGACACTTCGTTAGTACATACGCCCTAGATCTCTAAGCTTGAAATTATTTGCCCTAGAAAATTTCTCCATCTATTCTCTCACTCTTCGATCATCAACCACAATGCCTCCCAAGAGCAGTGATTACCTTTATGAAGGAAGCGAGCTTGTTCGCAATGGATTTCAATCAGCTCCAGTAGAGATCAAATCAACCATCGAGTTAATCTACAAAGCAGGACTAGAGTTCGTGCTATCTGAATCGACTCTTATCTGGAAACGAGAGGTCATAGAACTTTACTCCAATATAGTAATAGACTCCGTCAATTCGAAGCTTAAGACCACTGTGAATGGTAAGAAGATTAAGATCACTCCATCAAGACTCGCTAAGGCACTAGAACTGCCCAGATTAAAAAGCAATGAAAAAGAAGAAGAAGTGAGCTCTGAACAGATTAAATTAGCACAAATCTGGTGCGGAATTGAAACATCACGTGAAATCACTGGAAGTATTCTTAGGAAAGGAATGAATTCAAAAGGAAAATTGCTAACAGATGTGATAGGAAAGGGCCTGTTGTGCAAGACTAGATCTCATGATAAAATTTCCAGGAAAATGTTTATTCTACTAACCATGATCATTTATTCTTTGAGAACAGATTGGGGGAGGGTGTTGTTTGACAGAATAATTGAATGTATTCAAGTACCCAACATGGGTAGAATATTATCTCTATATTTAGTAAAAGTCATTCCAGACTCTTTGAATAACAAACTTGGATCCAAGATAAACCACATGAAGAAAATGGATATTAGAATGATAGAGAGATGGGAAAGAGTTTTATCAAACCTTCCACCAGCAGGTCTTTCTCCCAAGCAGAAGAAAGCTAAGAAACGAAAGAAGAAGAAGGTTTCTTCAAGCTCATCAAGCTCATCCTCTTCCAAAGGAAAATCTAAATCCTCTCCAATTCATGATCCTAACCTCACAACATCTGAAGAAGAAGAAGGAAACAAACCTAGGGATAGTACTCCTGACACACCAAAAGGTACTGATCCACTACTGGAAGAGGTTGACAAGTTCTATACATAAAAGGATGAGAATGAGAAAGAAGAAGAAGAGAGAGGAAGTCATCATGGATCCCCTGCTAGAGTTGAAGGGATTTTTCAAATTGAGGGCGAGGCTCAGGATGAGATCCCTGCTCAAGACAAAATTGATCTGAGCAATGCAGAGATTGAGGGGGAGCCTCAAGATGAAATTCCAGCTCAAGACAATGCACCATTTGAGGGGGAGTCTCAGGCTGAGATCCCTGCCAAAGTGAATTCTGTAGTTGATGCTATGGATGTGGAAGGAGAGCCTGAAGCAACAAAGAAACATGTTGAGAAGGTAATCAAGATAGAATCCTCTAGCTCTCATATGAGCCAGAGAAATGATTCTTTCATCAGAGAAGAGAGCAGTAGAGGTAATGGAATGGAAAAGGAAATCAATGTGGATCTCAGTGCTATACTACCTCAGCTGGAGGTGTTGCTTAATAATCAAAGAAGATTATTAGAACAATATATTGAAGATAATAACACAAAAATGAAAAATGAAGTAGATTTCCAGATGAAATTGGTTATATTTGAAGTTAATCATCAGATGACTGCTTTGAGAAAGGAAATGGTAAAGTTTTTCACAAGATCTGGTGCTTCAGTAGATTATACAGCTGAACAACTTGATGCAATCAAAGAGACATCAAAGGTTCTTAAAGAGTCACAAGTAGGAATTACAAAAACAGTAGATGATGTTCAAACAAATCAAGGAATTCTAAGTAACAACATGCAAGTTTTGTACAAAGAACAGGTTGCACAAGTCCTTACAGGTACATCTAAGATTGAAGCTAGACTGCAACAACAGGATACTGCTATTTTGGCTAAAATTGATGAGAGCTCTACAATTCTAAAAGATCAAGCAAAGTTGAATGCAGATACCATGGATGACCATCTCCTTAGGGTAAAGAAAACCATTGAAAGTGGAATTCATCATTTGGAGGGTCAAGTCAGGTTTCAGAAGAATGTTATAAGAGATCATATAGTTGAAGAAGTCCTAAAGGGGGAGAGGTCAATGATTCAAGCCAGCTCTGAGCATGCTGTGTGGACCTCAAATTCTATAAGAGAAATTTTAGGATATCCTCCCATAGATTATGAGAATGATCAAGTTTTTGAGACCAGGCCAGCTTCTCTTACACTAGTCCAAAAGCAAATTGCTAAAATGTATAGTCCTGAGGATAAAAGCAAAAGAGAGAACTTTACTAGTGAGCAAGTAGAATCTAGTAAAAGAAAGTTCAGAGAAGAGGTTCAATCAAGGGTTGACTTTGAACATTGGTCTCCCTCTTCAAGAGAAATGATTCTGACAGCATGGGAAGCTGTGAAAGGTAATCCCGATGAAAGAGGAAAATGGTATTCTGAAGCTGAATGGTTGAAGCATAGGGATCAAGAGGAACTGAAGATGAAATTCAAGGCTGACAAATTGGCTGGGAAGGTTCAGGCAGGTGATAAGGAGCCAATCAGATACTTTCCAAAGCCATTTGGCTATTTCAAGAGAAGAAAAGAAGTTGCTGAAGCCCTTTCCAAAAGAGCCAAAAGAGGAATAGAGTTCAAGGAAACTGAACAGAATTAGGATTTTAATCTTTACTAAGTATTTTCAGAAAAATGTAATTGATATATCTTTGAACAATCTTGATGAGTTCCTAGTGCTAACTACTTTTCATTATCATATATATATGCCTGTGATGTGATCCTTTTTCTCTTCATGTTTTATTCTGAACTGCCTGTGTTTTTGTGCTTATATGAGAAATCATGTCTTAGATAATTTCTGTGTATAGAAATTAGAAAATATTGATTATCTTTGAAAAGAGGGATATATCATTGACTGAGATTATGACTTCTTCAAATAGGGGGAGATTATTGGGATTATTGTCCACAATGTCTTAGATTTGTAGAAGTCCATTCTTAAGTCAAAGATATATCTCAGAATGTATTTGATATACTCTCTAGAATCAATGTGCAGGAGATCAGGTTAGGCAAAGTGCTCAAGGAATTTATCCAAGTTCACAAGCGTCGAGACATCATACATCGCTCGACGCCTGTGACCCAGAAGCGTTGACTCATGTCTACTGCTCAAAAAGACAAGGTCGCCGCTGAAGTTATGAGACCAAGTTTGGAAGCGTCGAGCCAAGTTATATTCCTCTATGTCGTGGAAAGAGAAGTGTCGACCAAACTTCAGTTAGCTCTACGCCAACAAGAGGAGTCTAGATATGAAGGCATAGTTAAGAAGCGTCGAGCCCCTGTACGTTGCTCGACTTTTACAGATAAAAAGCGTCGACTAACTAATGATTGCTCAACGCCTAAGAAGGAGGAGTTGAGTGATTCAGTCTAAGAAGTATGTGTCGAGTATCTACATATCACTCGACGCCTAATGGAAAAAGCGTCGACAGAGATGCTCAGTGCTCAACGCCTCTTCTACAGATACTCTGAGCTGAGAAATTTCTTCTACAGCTAGCTGAGCCTTTGTTTCTTCTGAAGTCATTAAAGACCGTTGAAGACTTAGCGTCGTGCTGACGTGGAGGAGCGTAACAGATGTTGCAGATGGCGGGCTATAAATAGAAGGCATGACCTATGGGTTATGTAGTTGATCACTCCTATCTTTCGAAAGCCATTATCGTTTCCATCACTTTGAGGGAAAGTCTGAGAAAGAATCTGAAGAAGTCGTCTTCTCTTTCAGAACCGATCTAACTTGAAGATTTCTTTCAGCAATCTGGTGCTGATACATCTTTCTGAAAGAAGAAGATTAAGAAGGAAGAATCTGTCTTCCTGGGAAGAAAAATAGTCATCACAGCCTGTCGAATCAAGAAGATCATTTGCTGCTACTGTTCTATTGAAGATTTCTGTCTGATCATTCAGGTAGATCAAGAAGACTCAACAATCTGAAGAAGCTGAGTCTAAGTATTATTATTTTCTTTATCAATCCCTGTAGGATCTGAGTTGTTAGATCTGAGTGTATGATCTGTCAAGGATCTGAGTTGTAAGATCAGGTGTGATCTGAGTTGTAGGATTCAGGGGTGAATCTGAGTTGTAAGCCTAATTATAAAGGCTGAGGTAGGATCTGTGAGATTTGAGTTTGTAAGATCTGCTGAGATCTGAGAGAGTAAGATCTGTGAGATCTGAGTCTGTAAGATCTGTTGTGATCTGAGCTATAAGACCTGTTTATGGTCTGAGATCTGGAGGAGATATAAACCCTATCTGGCACACTGCTAGAAGGGAGAAGGGGGAAAGTGGATTACCCAAGATAAGGGGAACCACTATAAAATTCTGTGTGTGCTCTTATTCTTGAAAGCTCTGATAAGTTTTATTTTGGTTATAATCAAGAACTGCAATAGTTTTTCAAATAACCTATTCACCCCCCTCTAGGTGATTAGCTACCCTTAATTAAAGTTTTTCAACAACAAACGATCAAACCACTTCCCGACCGCATGACCTCAAAAGTGAGACCGGCAAAAGCAACCTAAGATTTAGTTCTTACAGTTCTTGTCTAGAATGATGGGGCATGCACCTCTATTTATAGGAAAACAGACGGATGATGTCACCTCCCAAAAGAGGTGCAATAACTGCCCATCCAGATCGCGTGCAGTCTCAGCAAACCAGACCGCCCGATCAACCTTGAAACAATTGGACAACTAGCTGACAGAGATAATAAAGTCAGAGAGCCCACACAGACCGTGCAATCTCTACAGTCTCTATATGCCTAAAAAATGTTTTGAAGGTATTTTTGTAGGCTATAGTAGCTATAGTAAGGCATA
This sequence comes from Dactylorhiza incarnata, assembly GCA_033032865.1. NCBI lineage: Eukaryota > Viridiplantae > Streptophyta > Magnoliopsida > Asparagales > Orchidaceae > Dactylorhiza > Dactylorhiza incarnata. Next base: position 2,770,196 of record JAWHQI010000095.1, on the reverse strand, counting down.
AATGACTTACAATAAGAAAACTCTGGTTGTGGAAGAATTAATTACTGTTGTATTTGATGAAATGAGCATGATACATGAAAGATCATCTAGTTCTTCTATTGTAGGCACAAAAACAAGATTCAAGGAGTTGACCATTGGTGAGCATGAAGGAGTTAAAGAGACAACCTCACTAGATGCTGTCACTGAAAATGAAATTCAAAATCAAGAGGATGTACCCGACTTAGTTGAAGTAGATCATCCTGCCAAAGATGAAGCAACTGAGATTACCTATCATTTAGTATATGAGTTTTTATTATAGCACTATTCACATATATAGTTCGCCAGGGGTTCACTCCTTATATAACCAACTTCTACCCTCTCTTGTTATCTTACTATGATTTTCTTTGGAAATTTTTTTAATAAAGAAGAATATTTTATAATTAAGTACTAACTAATTTAAGATAACCAGTAATCTTAATATTTGAAGGTTTATTGGCTATGTAGTATCATAACAAAATAAAGGTTCTTTTTAAAGATAGAGAAGTAATGTTTAATTTAGATCTAATCAGCAGGATTCCACATTACTCCGGTCTCCCTGGGCGAGATGACACTGAAGCTTTTGTTGGCATGATAACGGTCATAACCGCCATCAAGAAAAGAGAACTAGTTTTGAACATAAAATTGGTCGAAGTTCCTTTGGTGAGGTCGGGCATTCACGAACAACGGTTCATAGCCACCGCATTCATGACCTCCACCACTGCGCCAAACAGAGCTTAAGTAGCAAAGGCTTTAAGTTTTTCAACATGTGTAGTAATGTCTGATTTCGGCTATCTCAACTATAATAAGAGATTCCTGATAACCTCATATGCTCAAGTAACATCTTACATATAAGATTAATAGCTTGGGTCCAAGTGTTATAACACCAACGAAATCACAAAATATAGGCATCATTGAGGGATCAATTGGCTGACACTGTTAGAGTTTATAATTTATTAGCTCTTTTTCCTATTATATTTTTGACTGGCTTGACTGGAAATGCTATAGGGAGATGAGCAGGACCCTCGCAGGAAGGAGACGAGTGACGTCAATGATGAAGGATGGAAGTGCACAGGTGATGAAGGGGACGACGAGGCTGATGAAGGGTTTGTCGAATGTTCTGCGTGCGTGAAGAAGAAGAACCCGCATGATGCCGTCGATGAAGGCAAGGCACAACGGTTAGCTCCGATACCAAATATATTATGTACTTTTTTGTGGTTAGTCGAGGGTGGGATGGAGGTGAGGATACAATGGAAAGCCCTAGGATGGAGGTAGAGTAGGGGAAATTAGAAGAAGCTTGAGGGAAGAGGGATGGGAAAACCCCAGAGGAGGAAGAGGTCTTAGAGAGACAGGTAGAGGAATTTAGAAAGAGGAGGAAATAACTTTCATGCATTGATTGATTCCTTCCTACATGACAAGGGGTTCATATATATAGACCCTGGATGACATAATTGTAAATACAACAACAAATGCAAAAATAATAAAATAAGACGACTCTAATAACGATGACTACGACTCAACTCATACAATAAAAGGCTCGATACAACTCGAATTAATATAAATAAACTTCTAATACTAGATAACCAATGGCGTGAGATCCATAACATTCTATCTTATATGGATTGATGCTACAGACTTGGGGTAGACACTAACACTTTAGCATGATCATCAATCACTGAGATTTGTTTTCAAAAGAAAGAGTGTCTCTGAACTGTCTGAGCCTTGGTGTAGAGTCAGGTTTCTGCAATTGAGAGGAAACATAATGTAAGGTAAAAGTCGTAATAAGATACTACCGACAAATGCAGTGACAATCAATCATTGTGTTTCTTCTTTTCGTGAATGATGAGATGAAATGAAATATAAACAACAATATTATTGTCACAATGTAAGGGAGTAAGTGCAAATAATATAAGTAAGGAGCCAACATAGCCAAGTGATCACAACAATAGTGGTATCTATTTCTCGATATTCTGCTTTAACATTGGATCGAGCGATTACATCCTACTTCTTTGACTTTTAAGAAATCAAATAATCTGAAATAAACACGTAATAACCATTAGTAGATAGTCCATCATAACATCTCCTGCCAAATCACATCAGAATAGGCATGAAGTTGTAGTTGCGGGTTGATGAGAAAAACAATGATCAAGATCTGATTCTCTGTATATTGCAAAGGATCCTCAATCGAGCAGCATAATGTGTGGTACAATTCAGAAATCGCATCTCCTGCCAAATCACATCAGAATAGGCATGAAGTTGTAGTTGCGGGTTGATGAGAAAAACAATGATCAAGATCTGATTCTCTGTATATTGCGAAGGATCCTCAATAGAGCAGCATAATGTGTGGTACAAGTCAGAAATGATTTGTCTGATTATATATACTACATGAGCGACGTCTGTATGATTGATGTGCTACACCACTCCAAAAACCTGTGCAATCACGATTATCACTTACCGCACTATTTTATAAACACTCTTCTATTGTAAAACGACTGATTTCTCATTATAGGATTTGTTATTATCAATATGGGGAGTTTGTTGGAACATGCGTTCCACATCTCTTAGTTTGAATGCTCCCCCTGTTGGTGTTTCCATGATGATCTGGAAGTGATTAAGTATCTAGTCTCATTGCCAACGCGATATGAGCCTATGGGGTCACACACAAGAGTGTTTGGAGAAGTTGGAGGAAGTAGTCTAGTATCTGGTCTCTCTGTTGAGTGCGTTCGACGAACTCATGGAGCGTTCGACGAACTCAAAGTTCGTTCGACGAATGGCTAGCATAGTTCATTCGACAAACGGCTAGCGCAGTTCATTTGACGAACGGCCAGCGCGTTCGACGAACGGCCATCACGTTCGACGAACGGCCAGCGCGTTCGACGAACGGCCAGCGCGTTCGACGAACGGCCAGCGCGTTCGACGAACGCTGGCCAGTTCGTCAAATGCAGAATTCACCTGGGTATATAAAACAATGCGATTCTTTTGACCTAAGTGTGTGCGATCTGTTTTGCGATAGACTGAGAGCGACGGAAGAGTTCCGCCAAATGCAGAATTCACCGCCGCCGCCTCTTCCTGTAATCGGACCTAGCAGTCCGTGGAAGACACTGAGGGCTTTCTTCTCTCCGACCTAGATCTTGTGCGACAAGAGGCTAGGGTTCTTCAACACAACACTCGTGTGGACTTCCATAGAGGTGTCGATCCATTTCAGCACTTGGAACTCAGAGATTGTTGTCTGGATTTCTTCTTGGATCATCTTGGTTGAGTATTGACTCAATCCTACTCAGGTACATTGCACTGTGTTGTTTTGTGCTATTTCTTGATTCATGAAATCGCAAGATCCGAAACTCTTTGGGTTGTTCTAGTTTATTATATTCCGCTACGCATATGTGATATGATATCCACTTATTGTATAGAAAACCCAATAGTGGTATCAGAGGGAGGTTTGCGATCCAGTGTGTGTAAATCAGGAAATTTTGAAGTGTTCTAAATGCCCAGATTTCTTCCTGGAGCATCAATTTTGATGTATCAGAGGAACGCATGTGATTGCGTTGCGATTTCACTATTTCTGAAATTGTTTCTCCTTTGCAGTAACCGTCCCTCTAATTGGTTTGTGAAACCAAATGTCTTAGATTTTGAATCTAACATTGAGAGACGAGCTTGTCTACTGTATAAGTGGAGTTGTTTTTGCCTGTGTCAAATGCATGTAAATCTGGAGATTTAGAAGTGTTCTAAATGCTCAGATTTAGCCCTTTCTATCAAAGCGTTGATAATTTTATTTTGTGTACATCTGGGATGTATTTGGTTTGTCTATGTTGTATTTTTGTAAATGTGCACATTGATTAATTGTTAATCAATTTTATAAAAAATCCCTTATCCAATATTAAGTATACGGATGCCTTCTGATGGATGACACTCTTCCTGCCTTGATCGATGAAGTGTGTGCTTGCCAAAGCAAGGTGCATTAATCTATCTTGGTAAGGGTGCGAGCGGATAATTGTGATATCCCACTGTCGACATCGGGTCCAACTTAACTAGGTGACCTCAAAAGTTGAGTGCCTAGAGGCATTGGGTTGGCATGCACCATATGATGGATGCGAATAAAGAGTTATTCACCAACCATACAAGAGTTGCATAGTGATGCAATTGGCAAGTGTTGCCTACCTAAATAATCGCATTATGAGAGGAACGCCAAAACAGATTCGTTGTGTTGGTGAAATACGGATCTTGTCCACTAAGAGAGTAGCTCGCATAAACTCTCCGAATTGATATTAAGGGTTATCAATTTGAATAAAATAGTGGGGGTATTTAATAAAAGACCTTATTAAATAAAATTGTATTTTGAAATATAGTACTAAAATATATTTTGCATTATTTTGTAGAATTTTCATGGCAAGTGGATCTCACTCCACCTTGTCCATGAGAGCTATCCTTGAGAGGGACAAGCTCAATGGGACTAACTTTCTTGACTAGTATAGAAACCTGAGAATTGTTCTCAGGCAAGAGCGTAAGCTCTATATCTTGGAAGATGATCCCCCAGCAGTGCCGACCGGGAGATCGTCCCGTGCCGACAAAGATGCTTATAAGAAGTATCAAGATGAATCCCTAGATGTCGAATGCCTCATGCTCGCTACCATGAACTCTGAGCTTCAGAAGCAACATGAGACCATGTGTGGCTTTGAGATTGTCGAGCACCTGAAGAAAATATTCCAAGGGCAGGCTCGACAAGAGAGGTTCGATATCACTAAGGCTTTATTTTAGTGTAAAATGGGAGCAAGGGACTCAGTGGGAACTCATGTACTCAAGATGATTGAATACATTGAGAACCTTCAGAGACTGGGGTTTCCTTTAAGCCAAGAGTTGGCTACTAATCTGATCCTGCAATCGTTGCCGGACAGTTACGAGCAGTTTGTCTTGAACTATAACATGAATGAGATAGATAAGACACTACACGAGCTCCTAAGCATGTTAAGAACTGTCGAGAACAACATGAAGAAGACCAAGCCCGCTAGCCCCATATTGATGGTGCATAAAGGCAAGGGCAAGGCCAAGGGATTCATGAAGTCTAAGGTGGGACCTAAGTCTTGCCTAGATCCCAATTCTTCTACACTGAAAAAGAAGGGATTATCTAAAGAAGGAAATTGCCACCACTGCAGTAAGGCAGGACATTGGAGGAGGAACTGTCCCCTCTACATCGAGGATCTGAAGAAGAAGGGAAGTGTGACTTCCACTTCAGGTATTTATGTTATAGAAATAAACTTTTCCGCTCCTTCATTTTGGGTATTGGATACCGGATGTGGTTCTCACATTTGTATAAATGTGCAGGAACTGACAAGGAGAAGAATGCTGGGTAAAGGAGAGGTAGACCTGCGCGTTAGAAATGGAGCAAGAGTTGCTTCCATTGCCATAGGAGTGTATCGTCTTTCTTTGCCCACAGGGCTTGTAATTGAATTAGATAATTTTTATTATGTTCCAGCCATAACTCGAAACATTATATCTGTGTCATGTTTAGACATGAGAGGATTTTCTTTCATTATTAAGAACAATAGTTGTTCGATATTTATGAATGATGTTTGTTATGGTGTAGCCCAATTGTTTAATGGCTTATATGTTTTGAACTTAGATCAGCCTATTTATAACATAGAAAATACCAAACGACTAAAAACTAATGACTCTAATCCTACATATCTCTGACATTGTTGTTTAGGCCATATAAATGAGAAACGCATATCCAAGCTCCATAAAGATGGATTATTGGACTCATTTGATTATGAATCATTTGAGAGATGTGAATCATGTTTATTAGGCAAGATGACAAAAGCCCCTTTCACTAGTTATAGTGAGAGGGCCCATCATCTCTTGGACATAATACATAGTGATGTCTGTGGACCCATGAGTTCTATGGCTAGAGGTGGGTACTACCACTTCGTTACATTTACTGATGATTTCAGTAGATACGGATACATGTTTCTTATGAAGAACAAATCCGAAACCTTTGAAAAGTTCAAGGAGTTTAAAAATGAAGTAGAGAACCAACTGGGAAAGAGGATAAAAGCACTCCGATCTGATCGAGGTGGCGAATATCTGAGTCATGAGTTTCGTGATCATCTAAGAGAGTGTGGTATTGTATCACATCTCACTCCGCCCGGAACACCACACCATAATGGTGTGTCTGAGAGGAGGAATCGTACTTTGTTAGACATGGTACGGTCGATGATGAGTCATGCAGATCTGCCCGTTTCCTTTTGGGGATTTGCTTTAGAGACTGCTGCTTTCACATTAAATCGTGCTCCAACAAAAATGGTTCTAAAGACACCATATGAGATATGGACTGGGAAGCGTCCTAGTATGTCTTTTATTAAGATTTGGGGCTATGAGGCATACGTGCGACGTCAAATGCCTGACAAGTTAGAACTCAAGTCGGATAAGTTTTATCATGTGGGATATCCTAGGGAAACCAAAGGGTATTACTTCTACCTACCGCCTGAGGGCAAAGTGTTTGTCGCAAGGACTGACATCTTTTTGGAGAAAGAGTTATTATCCAGAAAGACTACAAAGGTGGAACTTGAGGAAGTTCAAGAGCCACAAATAATAGTTGAACCAATTTTAGAACCTGAGCAAGGACTACAAGTTGTTGTAGCTGGAGAACCTGCTCAAGAAACACAGGTCCTGTGTAGATCTGATAGACCAAGATTTGAGCCTGAGAGATATGAATTTCTCGTGTCTCAAATAGGTAATGTGTTGCTTATGGATCATGATGATGAGCCTGCAACCTATCAAGAGGCTATGTGTGGACCTGACTCCGAGAAGTGGCTTGAGGCCATGAAATCTGAAATGGACTCCATGTATACAAACCAAGTTTGGACCTTGGTGGAACCACCTGAAGGGGTACGACCCATATGGTGCAAGTGGGTCTTCAAGAAGAAGACTGACATGGATGGGAATGTACAGACATTCAAAGGCCGGCTGATGGCTAAAGGTTTCAGGCAAATTCATGGTGTTGACTATGATGAGACCTTTTCCTCTGTAGCCATGGTCAAGTCCATCAGAATTCTACTTGCTATTGCTGCGCATTATGACTACGAGATCTGGCAAATGGATGTCAAAACGACTTTCCTTAATGGAATCCTTCTTGAGGAAGTGTATATGACACAACCCGAGGGTTTTGAATCTCCAAGTGAAGCCACTAAAATATGCAAGTTGAATCGATCCATTTATGGATTGAAACAAGCTTCTCGAAGTTGGAATCTTCATTTTGATGAGAAAATCAAAGAGTTTGGTTTCATCAAGAACGAGGATGAACCTTGTGTTTACAAGAGGATTAGTGGGAGCATTGCCATTTTCCTGATATTTTATGTGGATGACATACTGTTGATCGGAAATGACATTCCGACCCTGCAAGCTGTTAAGAACAGGCTAGGGGACTGCTTTTCTATGAAGGACTTGGGTGAAGCGACTTATATACTTAGTATTAAGATCTATAGAGATAGATCGAAGAAGTTGCTGGGTTTAACCCAGAGTACATACATTGAGAAGGTGTTGAATCGGTTCAACATGCTTGAGTTCAAGAAAGGATTCTTACCCATATCACATGGTGTGAGTCTCTCTAAGGACTAGTGTCCAAAATCTTTAGAAGATAAGGACCGCATAAAGTTGATTCCATATGCTTCGGCAATTGGATCAATCATGTATGCAATGTTATGTACTCGACCCGATGTCTCTTATGCTTTGAGCATGACGAGCAGGTATATAACGACCCAATTTCCAATACGAATAAAAAAAATGAAGTTGGTGTGCAAATAGTCTTAATTGTCTTAAGAGTTAATTATGAAGTTGGTGTGCAAATAGTCTTAATTGTCTTAAGAGTTAATTATGAAGTTGGTGTGCCAATAAAATTAAGAATTGATGATGAAAATGGGTGTATTGGGTGTGCCAATAGAGAAATTGAATTCATAAAATGTGAAGTATGGTTGATAATGTGCTAATAATAGACACGAGTGTGCGGATTGTAAAACGTTTGGTTTGGGCTGAATTGAACAAAGCTATTTGGTTTGGGTTGCCATAGATTCATCCCTTCTTAGTCTTCAACGACCTCTTGGCCTTCAACGGCCTCAAATAAAGCTCAAAAACACATTCCGCTGTAGCGTATTCACACCCCCACTACGGCTACTGGGTTAACCCTTATCATTTCCGATGCATCGATGCTTATTTTCTTTTCGTTCTGTTCTTATTCACGTATTCATAGTTAAGAGCGGTGGATTTTGGATCGGTTCAAATGGTAATAAAGGAAACTGAGCCCCTCTTCATTCGCAAAACCCGCACCTGGCGACTTCCCCGCTATCTGCCGCTCTCGCCGATGGATATCAGGAACCGCACGATGACGTCTTCCTCCTCGCTAGGTCTTGTCGCCGATGCCTGCTCCTGCTGCTGCCTGCTTCTGCCATCGTTGCCTACTTCCGATGCCTGCTCCTGCCGCTTACTAGGGCTCGACGACTTCATCGGTATCAGATGACGATAACAACGACCATAGCCCTCTTTTGTTCTCACTGTAAGCTAGCTTCCTTCTCCGCTCCCTCTCTTATTCTTCAGTACAGATTTCTATTAGGGTTTCTATTATACTATGAAAGGACTCATGGATTTTTGGAGGTTTGGGGATTTCTGTGAAGCTTTGTTTAGTGGTGTTATGTTCAGCCAACTTTGATGGTTAGGGTTTTTTTGTGATGAGAAAAGTGTCCGGCTGTCCTTTTTGGTGGAGTTTATTGCATCTTAATCTTATGTTTTGTTCATATTAGTAATAGAGATCTTTATGAGGATTCAACATTTCTTGAAAGTGTGAAGTTATATTGGGGAGGATTTGGATGTACCTTGGGGGAAAACTAATGGCCAAAGCTTGTAGTTTTAATTTTGTTGGCCGGCTAATAGTGTGGGGAGATAAAAGATGTGGAGAGTTATGACATGAGTCAAACCATCTTAGTTCGATTTGGAGAAGAGAATTAGTAATGTAAGTAACATATTGATAACATTTTGGGTGGAAAGTATCATGTTGGATATCTTTTATGGTTGCTCGTGTGTGTTTACATACCAATGACAGTTGGACATAGAAAAGAGGAATGATGATATCTATGGGAGGTTTAAGTGAGTTAAAAATAACATGTTTTAGAATCGGTTTACTTACGGTTGATTGATAATTGGCTGGAATTGCTAGGGGATTTGTGGGGGTTGAGTTTTAGATGAAACTGAATATATTCTAGATTCCTCCTTTAGTGCAAATTACTAGAATTTTGATTTCGTTTAATAACAGATACCATAAAGGAAAAGATGATGGAAAATTTGAATTATGACGCGAATTCAACGAACAGAGAAAACAAAGTGAGTACTTATTTCTTTAATTATGCATAGCTTTGAATTATTTTGATACACACCTGATTAACTTTTCTTACTGAAAATATTTTAGTGAATGTGCATTGACATGAAATTGAAATTGTTTGCATTTATGAAGCACGGATAATTATGAAAATTGCTAGAACCTGTTGAATCGGAAATAATAAGAATTAAGTGATGATCTTAAAAATGTTTGAATAAAACCAATGATACCTGATACGAAGATTAAATATGAATATTGACTATGAATACGTGAATAAGAACAGAACGAAAAGAAAATAAGCATCGATGCATCAGAAATGATAAGGGTTAACCCAGTAGCCGTAGTGCGGGTGTGAATACGCTACGACAGAATGTGTTTTTGAGCTTTATTTGAGGCCGTTGAAGGCCAGAGGCCGTTGAAGGCCAAGAGGTCGTTGAAGACCAAGAAGGGATGAATCTACAGCAACCCTTATGATTTCCTAATTTAATAAAGCGAAAGATAAACGAGGAATCTGATTATGAGAACATCTGATGATTGACGATGGAAAATGAATTGACTGAACTACAGTTGAAAGAATCTGAAATTGATGAACAGATTTCGAATAAAAGAAATGAAACGACCGTGAACGAATAAAGACTGAATGTGAATAGAAGCTACGAAGAAACGAAATGAATACAAGAATTTGAAAAGTAAACGTATCGTTATTGATATGTCATTTCCTATTTAATGCATTTATCTACTGCAATTTGAATTCGATGATGAAAGGTGAATAAAACTTCTGATAATTGAAAGTGACTCACAAGAGATATGAACGAAGAAGAAATATAAGAATGAACGAATATTAACATGAATGAATAAGACTAGAACATTCGACGAAATGAACTTGAAAGAACATACGAATATAAAGAACTTGAAGAACCTAAAGAACTGTATGCATATTGATACTGATATTTCTTGTTTGCATGTACAACAGTTAAAGAAGCATGTTATTCACTTAGTCATATTCGTTATGACTAAGCCCGTTGACTTCATTTTTTTAGGAAGATGCGCGTTTCCTGAAGACCCTTAAGAAATCAAAGTGGCCCATTGAAGAAAAGCAAAATAAAGATCAGGCTAAGGTATGAGTTTTTATTATGTGTTTTATTCTGTATTCACTATACTTACTTCTAGAACATCCTGGCATGAATGATATGAAAATAAGTTTTGATACAGTTTCATGTGGGGTCTGAATAGGGGCCTCACAAGGTATCAGTCTGATCCTGGTGATGGTCACTAGATAGCCGTCAAGAATATCCTGAAGTACTTGAGAAGGACTAATGATTTATTTTTGGTGTATGGTGGAGAGGAAGAGCTCAGTGTAACTGGTTACATGGATGCTAGCTTCCAAACTGATAGGGATGATTCAAAATCCCAATCAGGTTTTGTATTTTGCCTTAATGGAGGAGCTGTAAGTTGGAAGAGTTCCAAGCAAAAGACAGTTGCTGATTCTACGACTGAGGCCGAGTACATCGCTGCTACAAATGCGGCGAAGGACGCTGTGTGAATTAGGAAATTCATCAGCGAGCTTGGTGTAGTTCCTAGCATTGTTGATCCCGTAGTTCTCTACTGTGACAACAACGGTGCTATTGCACAAGTTAAGGAACCTAGATCTCATCAGCGCTCCAAGCACATACTTTGGCGGTTCCATCTCATTCGAGAGATTGTCGATCGACGAGATGTGAGCATATGTAGAGTACCAACTGAAGAGAATATTACGGATTCACTGACGAAGCCTCTTGCACAGAGAAAGCATGATGATCATACTAGATCAATGAGTATTAGATACCTGAATGATCATCTCTAGTGGGAGTCTTGTGGATTATATTTATGTTGGTTGTTATTCATGTGATGAATAGAGTATTTCATATTTCATTTTACATTTATGGCAAGTTCTTTTATTACGTCAACTGTTTCTATAAGATAGAATAATTTGCATAATAAATGCCCTTAGAATGTTCGCTTCCATAGGAATTCAAGTGCGTGACTTGAATGTGAGGGTCTATGTTTATTAGAAGCTTCATTCTTAAATTGTCCATAGTCTATATATTATCAAAGAAGCTAAGGGCAATGATGATATAATTAGGCTAGAATGTGCGTTGACTGATGACCGGTTCTCACAGGTCATGATATTATGATATCAAGTCATCACATGGGTACTTGTTAGTGAACAAGTTGTACTGGACAGACCCATCATGAGACTACTGTGTGGATTGTTATATGAACGTGTCACAAGTAGGTCTCTTATGACAATTGCGTTTGTGGTTCTTCGACCTGAAGTCACAACATTCATCAAGTGAGGAAGAGCGTACTTTGATGCCATTTAAAGTCTTACTTAAAAAAGGTTGATGATAAGGGTGGTTATTAGGTATGTTAAGATTCATTTGGGTGTTTGTGTGTGGGCAGATATGGGATTTGTCCTCCTATATGACAGGAGTTACATCCAAGGGCCCCTTGATGGAATGAGACTGAGAAATGCATGGCCATGCTTGGTTGAGTCAATATATGATATTGAGCTCACCAATTTCAGACAGTCTATTCTAGATCAAGGAATTAGGATTGAACAATTACGAGGGTGACACGGTCCATGCCTCTAGTTCTATCCGGATATAAGGGACAAAGGGACATGACAACACTGATATATTTGTCAAGACAGGCTTGTTGAGTTATGAACTCTTATTGCTTGGGTAGCAATGATGCATTGCTAGATGCTGCTCATTGTTTATGAGACTTTTATTTGATACGTTCAAGATCAAGTGGGAGACTGTTGGTGTTTCCATGATGATCTGAAAGTGATCAAGTATCTAGTCTCACTGCCAACGCGATATGAGCCTATGAGGTCACACACAAGAGTGTTTGGAGAAGTTAGAGGAAGTGGTCTAGTATCTGGTCTCTCTGTTGAGTGCGTTCGACGAACTCATGGAGCGTTCGACGAACGGCTAGCGCAGTTCGTTCGACGAACGGCCAGCACGTTCGACGAACGGCCAGCACGTTCGACGAACGACCAACGCGTTCAACGAACGGCCAACGCGTTTGACGAACGCTGGCCAATTCGTCAAATGCAGAATTCACCTGGGTATATAAAACAATGCGATTCGTTTGACCTAAGTGTGTGCGATCTGTTTTTGCGATACACTGAGAGCGACGGAAGAGTTCCGCCAAAGCTTCTGACAGAAAAGTTCCGTCCGACCACCGCCGCCGCCGCCTCTTCCTGTAATCGGACCTAGTAGTCCGTGGAAGACGCTGAGGGCTTTCTTCTCTCCGACCTAGATCTTGTGCGACAAGAGGCTAGGGTTCTTCAACACTCGTGTGGACTTCCATAGAGGTGCCGATCCATTTCAGCACTTGGAACTCAGAGATTATTGTCTGGATTTCTTCTTGGAGCATCTTGGTTGAGTATTGACTCAATCCCACTCAGGTACATTGCATTGTGTTGTTTTGTGCTATTTCTTGATTCATGAAATCGCAAGATCCGAAGCTCTTTGGGTTGTTCTAGTTTATTTTATTCCGCTGGGCATATGTGATATGCTATCCACTTATTTTATAGAAAACCCAACACCCCCTACATAGATGCTTCTTTTACACATATTGGTGTTATATTATACTCTCCCTAGAGTATTAGATTTCTCAATTTATTCTCCCTCTTTTGGTATTATCAAAAGAGGATTGAGATTAATGTAGTCATGGAGTTTTAAATTTCCCTATTTATTCTCCCCTTTTTGGACAAAATTAAATTTAGTTTCCACTTATTGTCAAATAATGCATACTACTTGTTGAATTGTCAAAACTAATCATGATAGAGCATTAAAGGAAAACATGATAGAAAGTAGTCGTTAAAGAATGCATAAATCATATATAAGATAAGTATGAAGAAGTAGGAGCTCCCCTTAAAAAAATTGAAAGGATAATCATGAATTCTAAAGTGAGGGAAATACCAATGTGAAGATTTCATAGTAGAGAAAATTATATATATATAAAGTATCATCTTGAACCATAAAAGCACAATACACAAAGAGTTATTGGCTTAATAAAAAGATGAGTTGTTGAAAATATAATATATATAAATATATATATATATATATGAGTGTTAGCACAAGAGATGTCATTCTATTGATTATTTTGAAATATAGCAAGCATGATTGAAATATTAAGAAAAGATTGTTAGAACACGGTTTTCTGCATCCCTTTGATTTGAGAATAACAAATCCTACTTGTATTTGATCTAGTTTGTCATTGTGTTTTTAGTATGCAGGATTGAACAAATATGACACAAGGATGCTATGTGTTGGTATGGACTAGCTCAAGTGCTGAAAAGAAAGGATGTGGTCTAACGCTAGGCGTTAGAGCCAATGCCGGCATTGACACTCGATATCACCAACATAAAAATGGTATGAAGGGAAGTTGTCGTGATTGAAGATGTATCTATGGAATGATTTGACTTAACGCCAGTGTTTGCCTTAACGCCGGTGTTAGGGTTGCCTAAAATGAAATGTTTCCAAAGATATAATACGTTCTTCCCTAGAATATGGATTCGAGCCATCAAAACATTTCTATACAGAGTTAACGCCAGCGTTAGCCCTAACGTCGGCGGTAGATTGCACTCCTATAAATAGGTGGCATTCGTTTCTATTCAAGGAGCCCTATTCCAGTACTCTGAATTTTTTAGGACCGTACTTCCAGACCACAAAGGATCTCCCACTCAATCTCAAGAGAAGGAATCGAAGGAGTCTTGGATCAACGCTAACTCAACATGAAGAATGCACGCTCCGACTTCAACGATTTTCAACGATTCTTCATCGTCTCCTTCAGATTTCCTCATAGGGAGTTTTAAATTTGTATTTCATATTTTGTATTACTTTTATCTTTGTGATCGATTTGTGAATTCATCGCGGTTATTGGTGACTAGGTCCGTGCGTGGCTTAGGGAGAATTCTCCACAAGACAACTAGGTCGAGGGCTCAGATCAAGGGGGTGCTCGAGGTCTTTCTGGGGATAGAGAGGCTAGAGCGACTTGATGCTGTATCTAGGGAAAGATTGGCTAAAGCCAACCAGTTCTTGGGAGAAGAGTCAGTATAGAAAACAAAAATGTGTTTTTAATATTTTCGCTTTGATTTCTAGCGTCATAAACGTCCAATTTTGTAATCAATTTTATAAATGACAATCATACATTTTCTTGTTCAATAAAATGATTTAGTTTTCAATTTCTAGCACTTTACTTTTCATTTCATATAAAATATCAAAAGTTTTCTATTATATCTTAAAGTTTTTAAAACCCCTATTCACCCCCCCCCCCTCTAAGGGCGCCTTAAGATCCAACGAGTGGTATCAGAGCGAGGTTATTCCAAAAAAGTTTCACCACCAGGAAAAATGGCGCACCATGATCTCGCCTTCTACGTGGGGCAAGGAACTAGTAGACCATCACTATTTACTGGGTCAGATTTTAACTACTGGAGAACTAGAATGCGTTGTTTTTTAATGACTTTAGATATATATGTTTGGGGAATGATTGAACAACGCTATTCTCTTCCTACCACCGTAGTAGGAGAAGCTACTCTTGAAAAAACTAAAGATAAGTGGGATAATCAAGACAAACTTAAATGTAAAAATAATGCTAAAGCAATGAAAGCATTATTTTGTGATTTAGATAGAATTAAATTTAATCGTGTTTGTGCTTATGAAACTGCATATGATATATGAAATTTATTGGAAATTACTCATGAAGGTACTTCACAGGTGAAGGATTCAAAGCTTTTCCAACTGGAATCGGAGTATGAAAAGTTCTGCATGGAACCAGATGAGGATATCGATGTCATGTACACAAGATTCACAAAGATCGTAAATGCATCAAAAATCCTCGGAAAGACCTTCACAGACGGAGACCTAGTGAGGAATATTCTTAGATCTCTCCCACCAAAATTTAATCAGAAGGTGACGGCTATATCATAATCTTATGATCTAAGGCGACTCCACATTGAGAGCCTCATCGAGAATCTAAAAACTCATGAGGTGGAACTCAAAATTCAATAAGAAGAGTACCATGCAGAACCTAAGAAGAAGGCTTTTGCGCTAAAATCCAAGAAGGAGGCAAATGATGATGAAGAGGATGATGAAAGCCTCTTTGTAAAGAATTTCAAGAAATTCATGAAGAATCTGGAGAGAAGAATTTTTTTCGAAAAGACTTCATGAAAGATGCAAAAAGGAAAGGAGGTAGAAAGGAAAAGAGAAGAGGAAAGTTCTGAAGGTGGCTATATGGGATGATTCTTCCTCCGAGGAGTCAAGTGGATCTTCTTCAAGCGACGATGAAGAGGCAAACATATGCCTCATGAGTAGGAGCAAAGATCTCACCGACGACGAAACCAGTGTCCAAAGTGACACTGAGATACCTCCTCCTACTTATGATGATCTCTACGATGAATTCCTTCAAACATACAAATATTTTGAAAAAAAAATCTTAAGGATATTGATCTCTTAAAAACTAAAAATAAGATTTTATTATAAGAAAATAAGAGACTAACTAAAGAAATAAATGTTTTTGGTAAAGAAAACGTAGATGGCCAAGATAGTGATACTTCATTGGCAAAAATTCAAGAACTTGAAGAGACTCTCTAAGGCTCTCTCCGAACAAAAATTTCTTATGAAAGAAAAGAGGGACTTAGATAGAAAGCTAAAAACCTCTCTTCTCCAAATAGAAGAAGGAAAGAAATCATTTGCAAATCGATGTGTGATGCTAGTTACCAAAAACACCTCTTTGAAATCCCGAATTCATGATCTAAATATGGCTATAGAAAAATTCGGTGTTGGCCAAAAATAACTGGACATGGTCTTGGACAACCAGTGTCATGGTTCTGCAAAGTTTGGTCTGGGATATGGTTTGGGAGGCTACCGCCCAGCGTTAAATCATCTGGCGCTAGCCCTATTTACAGAAAACAAAATCTCTTTAAAAATTCATCTATCATCTCTACTACATCCATATCTACCAGCAAGAGTCAACAAAATTCTCAGAGAAAGGTCTCAACTCCTTTTATTGCGTATACCAATTGTTTGGTTTTTGGTCACACCACGAACTCTTGTAGGAAGAAGGAAAAACGAACTTTGAAGTAAATCTGGGTACTTAAGGTCTCCATTTATACTATGGGAGAAACCTCTTGGGTATCCAGATCTTTACTCCCATCCTCTTTTTAGGTGTGTTGGCAGGATAAGGACAAGGAAGACTGTTATATATGGAACTATCACCTAGTGGGGGGAGAATAGGTGATATGACTGTTTTGAAATTTATGCAGAACAACAAATAGAACAAATCACACCACAACAAACAATCACAAAAGCACAGCACACAAGGACACCAGATTAATAGTGGTTCCTCAAGACAATGTGTCTTGAGTAGTCCACTGTTCCTCTGCGCTTATCTAACAATGCACTAGAGTCGGCGAAATCCGTCAAATCTCAGATATACTCCATAGATCTTACAGCTCAGGCAATGCAGGTCCTACAACTCAGATCCTTCTAGGATCCTACCTCAGGTTCCAGGAATCCTACAACTTAGGCACACCAGGCCTTACAACTCAGATCTATCTCAGATCCTACCTTAGGTTCCACAAACCCTACAACTCAGGCACACCATACCTTACAACTCAGATCTATCTTAGATCCTACAGAGAGTGTATAAAATACAAGAATGAAGAACACTTAACACATTAAAGAAAATACTAGAGAGTTCTTCTGAAGCCAGATGTTCACGACCTCTGAAGTTGAAGAGAAAACTATAAAGATATTTTCTTGATGAACACAAGCTTCTCTTCTATCTTTTCTTTAATCTGGAACATAACTTGACAGTCGATGTTGCTTGACTGAGACTTGGAGAACAAAAAGCTAGAGCGTATTGTTCTCGAGAGATTGTTCCTTCTTCACACAACCATTTTTACTGTTCGATTGATTTGATTATTCTCTGTATGAAATTAGGGCAGACATTATTCCTATTTATATGACTGGGGGACCTTCTAACGGTCTACTCAGAGGTCCTTTAAGTGTCAGAAGCTTATTCCTTAACGACATGCGCTGATTGGACCAGCAGGCGGCGATATTAAATGTAGATATCACATTTTGAAAAATCTCAGCCTGTCTCGACGATATGAGAAACATCTCGATGACAGAGCTTGCCGTCTCGACGATCCATCTTGGACTTAGACAAATCTTCAAGTCTTCTTAACTCTTCTCCTGAGAGGGATATCTCGACGATATGAAATATCTCAGCTATACTTGCAATCACGACGACATGAAGTCATCTCAACAATGTCGTTGTGAATATCTTGCTGGCATGAGGTCCTCTCGATGATATCGTTGAGATCATCCTGACTTCTCATCGGTATCGACTAGATCATCCCGACGATAAGGAACACTTCATCTGCAAACTATCTCCATGAATTCTGACTTAGTCTTCTCGACGACAAAACTCCTTTACGACGATGTCATCAACTTAGCCGGACATTTTACTTTGATTTCTGAAGAGCTTCATCACGCCAGACTTCTCAGCGATATTGTTCATGTGATACTTGTTGACACGATGATACCAGACTTGATTGATTCATCTTGTTCTCACAATGATATCGTCATGTGTACTTTGTTGACACAATGATATCGTCGTGTTATCCTTAATGTCACGACTGTACAACCCTCATATTTCCTGAGTCGGTGTGACCCGACCCGGATGAGACCAAGACAATTCAAGGTGGTCGATACGGTCAAAAAGACCACGCATAAGCGGCCGGGACCAGTCAAGGCAAAGAGAGGCCACAGGGGACGCGGGGGGAGCACCCGCTCCCCCACCTCCCTTCGGGCGAGTGGGAGGAGCCTCCCACTCGCCGTTCACCCGGGCAAGTGGGAGGTTCCCTCCCACTCGCCATTTACCCGGGCGAGTGGGAGGGACCCTCCCACTCGCCGGGCGAGTGGGAGGGTCCCTCCCACTCGCCGGGCGAGTGGGAGGGTCCCTCCCACTCGCCGGCCACCTTGAGGGGGAGTGGGAGGGGGCCCTCCCACTCGCCACCCCCTTTGGGCGAGTGGGAGGAATTCTCCCACTCGCCCGGTACATTGGGGGGAGGCCGGTATGGCCTCCCGTGAGGGAGAAAGTGGGCACCTCGGGTCCCACTCGCCTTCCCTCACGCGTTGATCATTCGTGGTCATGGTTGGACTGCGGATAGCCAGATCTTGGCTATCCGCAGTCCATTTTTGGGAAAGTCTATAAATAGACCCCCATGGGCACCTTGGGAAGGGTTGGTCTCTCCCCCTCCCCCCCCTTGCGTGTGTCTTGTGAGCAAGCACCCCTCCTCCCTTGTCATCCTTCAGCTGACAGTGAGGTGGTTCTTAGTGCCCTCCAAGGTGCCCAGGCTCAGCATTGGCTTGGGAGGGGAAGCGCTCTAAGATCTTCCGGGTATGTGGTGGGACCTCCGCGCTGTAGCTTAAGGGGTCCATTTGTGGATTCAAGTGTTCATCAAATCCAAGTCTTTCAGTTCCTAGTGACCGGTCAAGGGTCAAGGCTTAGGTCAAGTAAGAGTTAGTCGCAACCCCCTTTCGAACGCTGAAACCAGGAAACTGGTTTCAACATTCTGGTGCGGTGAGCGTGGAAGCGACTAGTTCGGAAAGCTCTGAGCCATGTCTCATGGCTGGAAGCGACAAGTTGGGAGACTCGCCTCCGGCATGCGAGTATGTGAAGAAGGGCGACGTCGATGAGTTCAGCAAAGGGATCCAGTGCTCGACACCACTGGCAGAGAGGCAATAAGAACGCCCCCGTCCAACCGGGGGGGAGTAACTTCACCTGGAAGGGCCAAGAAGGAGTTGCGGAGACGGAAGAAGTGGCGAAGAAGATGACCAAGGAGCGTGCGGCCAAGTGAAGTGCCCAGGAAGGGCGAGATGTAAGTGAAGCGCCCAGGAAGGGCGAGATGTAAGTGAAGTGCCCAGGTAGGGCGAGATGTAAGTGAAGTGCCCAGGAAGGGCGAGATGTAAGTGAAGTGCCCAGGAAGGGCGAGATGTAAGTGAAGTGCCCAAGAAGGGCAAGGTGTAATGAAGTGCCCTGGAAGGGCGTAGGGTAGTGAAGTTGTAATAGACGAACTAGGAATGAAAAAAGGGGTTCTGGGGTAATACCCCGATCTAAGATCCCCGACTAGAGACCATTCTCCGGGCTTAGTCATGCCGGTAGATGGGGGACTCATCGGGTCGACTCGCTACTTGGTAAGGGGACTGGGAAGGCGTTGAGTCCCTCCACCCCCGGTTGAGCTAAGACTCCCAGGACATGGATGGGTACTTCCACCTCCAGTCAGATTGGGGAGGTGTCGAGTTCCTCCACCCCCGGTTGAGCTAAGACTCCCAGGACATGGGTGGATACTTCCACCTTCGGTCAGATTGGGAAGGTGTTGAGTTCCTCCACCCCCGGTTGAGCTAAGACTCCCAGGACATGGATGGATACTTCCACCTCCAATCGGTAAGGGGACTGGGAAGGTGTTGAGTCCCTCCACCCCCGGTTGAGCTAAGACTCCCAGGACGTGGATGGGTACCACCACCTCCGGTTAGATCAGGAGTGCGTTGAGTTCCTCCACCCCCGATTGAGCTAAGACTCCCAGGACATGGATGGGTACTACCATCTCCAGTTAGATCAGGAGTGCGTTAAGTTCCTCCACCCCCGATTGAGCTAAGACTCCCAGGACGTGGATGTGTACTACCACCTCCAGCTAGATCAGGAGTGCATTGAGTTCCTCCACCCCCGGTTGAGCTAAGATTCCCAAGACGTGGATGGGTACTACCACCTCCAGTTAGATCAGGAGTGCGTTGAGTTCCTCCACCCCCGGTTGAGCTAAGACTCCCAGGACGTGGATGGGTACTACCACCTCCAGTTAGATCAAGAGTGCGTTGAGTTCCTCCACCCCCGGTTGAGCTAAGACTCCCAGGACGTGGATGGGTACCACCACCTCCGGTTAGATCAGGAGTGCGTTAAGTTCCTCCACCCCCGGTTGAGCTAAGACTCCCAGGACGTGGATGGGTACTACCACCTCCAGTTAGATCAGGAGTGCGTTGAGTTCCTCCACCCCCGGTTGAGCTAAGACTCCCAGGACGTGGATGGGTGCCACCACCTCCGGTTAGATCAGGAGTGCGTTGAGTTCCTCCACCCCCGGTTGAGCTAAGACTCCCAGGACATGGATGAGTACTACCAACTCCAGTTAGATCAGGAGTGCGTTAAGTTCCTCCACCCCCGGTTGAGCTAAGACTCCCAGGACGTGGATGGGTACTACCACCTCCAGCTAGATCAGGAGTGCGTTGAGTTCCTCCACCCCCGGTTGAGCTAAGACTCCAAGGACGTGGAGAGGTACTACCACCTCCAGTTAGATCAGGAGTGCGTTGAGTTCCTCCACCCCCGGTTGAGCTAAGACTCCCAGGACGAGGATGGGTACCACCACCTCCGGTTAGATCAGGAGTGCGTTGAGTTCCTCCACCCCTGGTTGAGCTAAGACTCCCAGGACATGGATGGGTACTACCACCTCCAGTTAGATCAGGAGTGTGTTAAGTTCCTCCACCCCCGGTTGAGCTAAGACTCCCAGGACGTGGATGGGTACTACCACCTCCAGCTAGATCAGGAGTGCATTGAGTTCCTCCACCCCCGGTTGAGCTAAGACTCCCAGGACGTGGATGGGTACTACCACCTCCAGTTAGATCAGGAGTGCGTTAAGTTCCTCCACCCCCGGTTGAGCTAAGACTCCCAGGACGTGGATGGGTACTACCACCTCCAGTTAGATCAGGAGTGCGTTGAGTTCCTCCACCCCCGGTTGAGCTAAAACTCCCAGGACATGGATGGGTACTTCCGCCTCCAGTCGGATTAGGAGGGCATTGAGTTCCTCCACCCCCAGTTGAGCTGAGACTCCCAGGACATGGATGGGTACTTCCGCCTCCTACCGGTAAGATCCCCGACGAAAGACGACCGTTCTCCGGGCTCAGTCATGTCGGCAGATGGGAGGCTCATCGGATCGATTAACTACCCAATGATCGGTTCAAGTAAGGTATCAAATCCTCAAGCAGTAAAGGGAGAAAGATTAAAGGAAACTGGTATGCAGGAAATACATGGCTCCTACAAGGAGCCAAAGAAGAGAAGAAGTCTATGGCCACCCTCACGTTCAGGGGGAATAGCCACCGCTGCAAGGGGACGAGTCGGGTCGCGCAGGAGAAGGGGAGGACTCATGCAGGATGTCATCGACAGAGACTCCCCTCTAGCTGTCTCGGAGAGCATCCGCCTCATGAAGGCGGCTCCCCAGGGCTTGGGTTGTTGACGTCACAATCCTCCTGCGAGTACACTCGGCTTCAACAGGGCAAGGTGGGGTAGCCGTCGCTGCCCTTGAAGGTTCGCCTCTTTCTCTCTCCTTTCTCCCTTAGCTGTCTTTGGGCTTCAGCAGGCGAGAAGAGAAACCGGCGCGCGGGTTCTCGTTGAGCAGCCTCCACTTCCAGTTGAGCTCTGCTCCCTGGAAGATGTTGAGTTCCCTCCATCTCAGGTTGAGTTCGACTCGACTAGAGATGTTGAGTCCCCTCCATCTCAGGTTGAGTTCGACTCGACTAGAGATGTTGAGTCCCCTCCATCTCAGGTTGAGTTCGACTCGACTAGAGATGTTGAGTTCCCTCCATCTCAGGTTGAGTTCGACTCGACTAGAGATGTTGAGTCCCCTCCATCTCAGGTTGAGTTCGACTCGACTAGAGATGTTGAGTTCCCTCCATCTCAGGTTGAGTTCGACTCGACTAGAGATGTTGAGTTCCCTCCATCTTAGGTTGAGTTCGACTCGACTAAAGGTGCTGAGTTCTTCCTCCACCTCAGGTCGAGTTCAATTCGACCTAAGGTGTTGAGCTTTCTCCACCTCCAGTTGGGCTCGGCCCATAGGAGGGTTCTTAAGTGGATAAAGGTTTTCCTCCCACCTCAGGTCGAGCTCGGCTCGACTAGAGGTGCTGAGTTTTTCCTCCACCTCAGGTCGAGGTTAATCCGACCCAAGGTGTTGAGCTTTCTCCACCTCCAGTTGGGCTCGGCCCATAGGAGGGTTCTTAAGTGGAGAAAGGTTTTCCTCCCACCTCAGGTCGAGCTCGGCTCGACTAGAGGTGCTGAGTTTTTCCTCCACCTCAGGTCGAGGTTAATCCGACCCAAGGTGTTGAGCTTTCTCCACCTCCAGTTGGGCTCGGCCCATAGGAGGGTTCTTAAGTGGAGAAAGGTTTTCCTCCCACCTCAGGTCGAGCTCGGCTCGACTAGAGGTGCTGAGTTTTTCCTCCACCTCAGGTCGAGGTTAATCCGACCCAAGGTGTTGAGCTTTCTCCACCTCCAGTTGGGCTCGGCCCATAGGAGGGTTCTTAAGTGGAGAAAGGTTTTCCTCCCACCTCAGGTCGAGCTCGGCTCGACTAGAGGTGCTGAGTTTTTCCTCCACCTCAGGTCGAGGTTAATCCGACCCAAGGTGTTGAGCTTTCTTCACCTCCAGTTGGGCTCGGCCCATAGGAGGGTTCTTTAGTGGAGAAAGGTTTTCCTCCCACCTCAGGTCGAGCTCGGCTCGACTAGAGGTGCTGAGTTTTTCCTCCACCTCAGGTCGAGGTTAATCCGACCCAAGGTGTTGAGCTTTCTCCACCTCCAGTTGGGCTCGGCCCATAGGAGGGTTCTTAAGTGTAGAAAGGTATTCCTCCCACCTCAGGTCGAGCTCGGCTCGACTAGAGGTGCTGAGTTTTTACTCCACCTCAGGTCGAGGTTAATCCGACCCAAGGTGTTGAGCTTTCTCCACCTCCAGTTGGGATCGGCCCATAGGAGGGTTCTTAAGTGGAGAAAGGTTTTCCTCCCACCTCAGGTCGAGCTCGGCTCGACTGGAGGTGCTGAGTTTTTCCTCCACCTCAGGTCGAGGTTAATCCGACCCAAGGTGTTGAGCTTTCTCCACCTCCTGTTGGGCTCGGCCCATAGGAGAGTTCTTTAGTGGAGAAAGGTTTTCCTCCCACCTCAGGTCGAGCTCGGCTCGACTAGAGGTGCTGAGTTTTTCCTCCACCTCAGGTCGAGGTTAATCCGACCCAAGGTGTTGAGCTTTCTCCACCTCCAGTTGGGCTCGGCCCATAGGAGGGTTCTTAAGTGGAGAAAGGTTTTCCTCCCACCTCAGGTCGAGCTCGGCTCGACTAGAGGTGCTGAGTTTTTCCTCTACCTCAGGTCGAGGTTAATCCGACCCAAGGTGTTGAGCTTTCTCCACCTCCAGTTGGGCTCGGCCCATAGGAGGGTTCTTTAGTGGAGAAAGGTTCACCTTCCGTCTCAAGTCAGGATCAACCGAAAGGCTTGGCAGAGGTTCCCCGATGACGGATCCCTTCGTGGATTCCCCTAAGGTCCCACCTACTCGTCAAATAGGTGGGTTGGACTTTCTTTCCGAGCTTGGGACAAGCTCGCAAAGAGCGGGGATTGTGTACAACCCTCATATTTCCCGAGTCGGTGTGACCCGACCCGGATGAGACCAAGACAATTCAAGGTGGTCGAGACGGTCAAAACGACCACGCATAAGCGGCCGGGACCAGTCAAGGCAAAGAGAGGCCACAGGGGACGCAGGGGGAGCACCCGCTCCCCCAACTCCCTTCGGGCGAGTGGGAGGAGCCTCCCACTCTCCGTTCACCCGGGCGAGTGGGAGGGTCCCTCCCACTCGCCGGCCACCTTGAGGGGGAGTGGGAGGGGGCCCTCCCACTCGCCACCCCCTTTGGGCGAGTGGGAGGAATTCTCCCACTCGCCCGGTACATTGGGGGGAGGCCGGTATGGCCTCCCGTGAGGGGGAAAGTGGGCACCTCGGGTCCCACTCGCCTTCCCTCACACATTGATCATTCGTGGCCATGGTTGGACTGCGGATAGCCAGATCTTGGCTATCCGCAGTCCATTTTTGGGAAAGTCTATAAATAGACCCCCATGGGCACCTTGGGAAGGGTTGGTCTCTACCCCCCCCCCCCCCCCCCCCCCCCCCCCCCCCCCCCCTTGCGTGTGTCTTGTGAGCAAGCACCCCTCCTCCCTTGTCATCCTTCAGCTGACAGTGAGCTGGTTCTTAGTGCCCTCCAAGGTGCCCAGGCTCAGCATTGGTGGGAGCGGAAGCGCTCTAAGATCTTCCGGGTATGTGGTGGGACCTCCGCGCTGCAGCTTAAGGGGTCCATTTGTCGATTCAAGTGTTCATCAAATCCAAGTCTTTCAGTTCCTAGTGACCGGTCAAGGGTCAAGGCTTAGGTCAAGTAAGAGTTAGTCGCAACCCCCTTTCGAACGCTGAAACCGGGAAACTGGTTTCAACAACGACGATTAATGACAATCCTTTTTGCTGTCTTCTGCGAGTAATCTCAGTGATATGTGTAACATTTCATCGATATGTCCAGTCCTTCTCAACAATTTTGGACTTAGAGGGATTAGAGAAGTCTGGACATACAATCTATTCTCTACATTCATAGATAAGTTATACCATCAAAAACATAGTGCTTTTATTATTGACCTGAGCACTTCTTCAAACCAGGAACATTGATAGGCACTGTTCACAACAATCTCCCCCTATTTGAAAAAGTCATAACTCACCTGATTGATAAATGCCAGACAATAAATATAATCATAATTAAAAATACTTAGGCAATATAAAATGTTTCAACTACCAGCATTATATAAATAAAATAAAATGTCTTATACAAAAGTTTTCACAATCATTTGCCCAAGTCATTTTCCAGACAAACATTCTAGAGATGATCTTCAATTCTTGCTGCTTCTCCCTTTTCCCTTCCTTTTCTGCCTTTCATAGAATTTGATTGGCTTGGGTATCTTCTTTGGAGAAGGAGGAGGACCATGAGGGAAAGCTAGCTTGTGATTCCTTCTTTTCTCTTCATTTCTCAAGTGCAGATTCCAATCAGCAAAATAATACACTCTCTCTGAGCCATCCTTAGGATATCCAAATTCAATCCAGGATTATGCGATGATGGTTCTGGAAGTGGGGCTCCATCTGCCTGACTGGGGGTCTTGCTCAACTTCCTCCAGCCTCTTTTGTCTGTACTTATTGTTCTGAGTTCTTTTCCTTTTTCTTGAGGTTAAAGATTCTCCAGCTACAATACCATAATCTTCTGATGCTGAGCTTTCTGAAGGTTCTGCCATATCAAATACAGAAGGTGGTTTCTGCATTGCTTGCTTTACTTGATTTACAGTCCACATAGCCCGGTTGGAGCCTGCATTTATTATTGCTCTCTCCCCATTTAGGACTTCTTCAACCATATGATCATCTAAGGCCACTTGTACTAAGTTGATCCTTTCATGTAGATGTTTTTAAGCCTCATCTAGGTTGTTCCTTACTTCCAGCAAATGACCATCTAAAGTTTGAGTATTCAAGTTCACTATGTTCAAAATTGACGGTCTGTCTTCTTCCATGAAATTAGTTACCTGTTGAAAAGCATGCTCAATATCAATTAACATTATTGTCTAATTCTGAAGGATTTGATGAGTTGACTGCTTGGATAAGTTTATCTGTTCACCAAGGTTATTCATTGCAATTGCTGTCATGTGAAGGAAATGAGTATGCTGAGAGTTTAGATGATGCATATCGGCTTTCACAACCTTCAGCTCAGTCTGCATCTCCTTCCTTTCAACATCCACTATCTTTAGAATGAAACTTTCCATCTTATCCCTTTGAGCATTCAACAATGCTGATATCATATGTAACAATGAACTTGACTGTTCAGCAGATGTTCCAGCAACATTCACCTCAAGAGCACTTTTAGGATTACTATCATTACCCTGAAAGTTGGGATAGTCTACCTGCACCTGCTCTTCCTCTAGTAGCACTCCCTTTCCTTTGAAAAGAACAAGGTCAAGCCCACTGTTGGGTCCTTTGCCTTCAACAAATTCTGGCTCCTGGCCTTCTTCCTTCTCTGGCTCTTTGCCTGCCAACTCCTTAGCTCCTGGGACAACCTTCACCTGGACTTCTTCCTCAACTGAAGTTCCAACCTTGTCAGCAGCATGACCTTCAACCTGATCAACTAGGGTAGAGAACCCCAGATGGGTCTCCCCCTAAACATCCTCAGTATCTTGGGTTGCACTCTCAAGTAGGGACTCCCCCTCAACTGGATCAGCTCCCTGAATATGGCTTCTTCTCTATTCATCAACCTCTGTGATAGCAGATTCATCCAAAGTTTCTGGAGTAACTTGAACAAGAGATACCTCCCCCTCTGTCAAAGCAGGGTTTGGTATGGATGGGGCTTCTTCTTCCTCAGAACAACTTGAAGACTCCTCCTCCTCGTCAACAACCTCTACAACTTTCTTCTTCTTCTCTTTCTGAACTAACCGAGCATCTTTAGGTGATTTGGATATGACTTTATCCCACCTGTCTAACATTTTGGAATCCAACCTCTTGGAATAATGTATAGGCACACCCATCATCCTTTTCCGCACCTCCCCAAGAGAATTCAGAAGAAATAGAGACAAAATTCTTCCAAAAGACAGGGTTTTCAGATTGTTTTTTTATCCTTGGAAATAGAAACTCTCTCCAATCTGTCTTATTTGAAAGAATGATTCTAAACATAATCTCAAACATATCCTTATAAATCCTGTCATGAGAGCCAGGCTTGCACCAAGAACTTTCCCCACAATATTAGCTAAAAGTTTCCCTTTCTTATTAAATTCTGCTCCTTTTATAGACCCATAGGTCTTTCCACTATGCCCACACCAGGCATATCCTCCAGAAAGGTCTTCAACAGTAAGCATTTCCTCTTCATCTTCTGCCTCCAGTCTGGGCAATCTCAAGGTTTTTCCAAAGCTTTTGGCTGACACTTTTATCTTCTTTCCAGCCACCACCGATTTTAATGAGGTCTCATAATGGTTAACTCTAGTTCCCTCAAAGAATTCCAGGAGCTCTCACTTCATTAGAACACATGGCTCACAAAGCAGATACTCCAGCCCGGCCGATTCCAGTAGATCGATGGCTGACATAATCTCTTCGGAATAGGAGTTGAAGCCTCCTCTTTGAAGCTCACAACCTGTAATGACTGAAGCTTCTTCCTTTTTGGGAGCCATTGAATCAGAATGGCGGGAATGAACGAGTGTCGGGGATGGAACAGGTGTTTGTCGCGAAGATAACTTAGGGCAAATGAATGTGTAATTTTGTCCTAAGCTTTCATCCAATTTATAGTAAGAGTAGATGAAGGGGCGCGTACCTTTTTGTTCTAATGATTTGATTAATAAATCATTGGACGGCTCAGATTGAAAGATCCAATATTGTTTTAAGTTGCTGGATTCCGTTTCAATGATATGCATTTTTGTCGCCGAAACAAGTCGCCGCCAAGTATCCTTCCAACTATGTTGTTGTGTCGTTGAGATTTGTGCAGTGTCATATAGACATCTGACTATGCCGTTGAGACAGTTCACTCTGTATCGATGAGAATGCATCTGTGTCATTGAGACAACCAACAGATATTTGTCTGAGTTAGGGAATTTTCAGCACTTCTTGAGAGGTTCCTGCAGCACTTATCATGCATGTTATTAGCGACAACAAATGAATGATAACAAATTAAAAATGAGTTAGAAATTACTCTAAGTTTAACATTCCCAATTGGAACTTGAAGAAGTTAAACTTAGCTTCATCTAGGGGCTTTGTGAATATATCAGCCACTTATTTGTCCGTGGGAACAAACTCAAGGATGATATCTTTATTCTCTACATGCTCCCTAATAAAGTGATACCTGATCTCAATATGCTTAGTCCTGCTATATGAGACAGGATTCTTAGCAATTGAGATAACACTTAAAGAGTCTCAAAATAAGGGTGTTTTGGTCATCTTCAAATTGCAGTCTTCAAGCTGATGTTGGATCCATAGTAGCTGAGCACAGTAACTCCCAGCAGATATGTATTCTGATTTTGCTGTGGATATTGCTACACTGGTTTGCTTCTTACTGCTCCATGAAATCAGTCTTCCTCCAAGGAATTGGCAAGTCCCTAAAGTACTCTTTCTATCTTCCTTGCACCCTGCATAGTCTGCATCTGAATAACCAGTTAGTTCACACCCATTGTTCCTAGGGTACCATAGACCAAGATTAGGTGTGCCCTTCAGGTATCTTAAGATCCTCTTGACAGAGGAGTGATGAGATTCCTTGGGGTTCACCTGATATCTATCACAAATACATGTGACAAACATTATGTCAAGCCAATTGGCAGTTAGATAAAGCAATGATCCAATCATATATTTGTACTTGGTTTCATCAAAGGGTAATCCCTTCTCATCCTTGTCCAGAGACACATTGGATCCCATGTGATTCTTCATGGAAGAAGCACTCTCTAGTCCAAATTTCTTGACTAGCTCTCCAGTGAACTTAGTCTGTGAGATGAATATGCCATCTTCAGATTGTTTCACTTGAAGAACTAGGAAGTATTTGAGCTCTCCCATACTGCTCATTTCAAACTTTCCCTGCATTAAGTTAGCAAACATCTTGCAGAGATTGTCATCTGTAGAGCCAAAAATAATGTCATCCACATAGATCTGCATTAGCAATATCTTGCCCTTTACTTCCCTTAGGAACAATGTCTTGTTAATCTTCCCCTAGAGAACTTGTTCTCAATGAGAAAGCTTGACAATGTCTCATACCATGCTCTAGGAACCTGTTTCAAACCATATAAAGCTTTTCTAAGAAAGTAAACAAAATCAGGGTGTTCAGAATCAATAAAACCCGAGGGTTGTTCTACATACACTTCTTCTTTGAGGTCTATATTTAGAAAAGCTGACTTGACATCCACATGGTAGACTTTGAATCCATTATGTGCTGCATAGGCCAAGAAT
Organism: Dactylorhiza incarnata; assembly: GCA_033032865.1. NCBI lineage: Eukaryota > Viridiplantae > Streptophyta > Magnoliopsida > Asparagales > Orchidaceae > Dactylorhiza > Dactylorhiza incarnata. Next base: position 2,740,986 of record JAWHQI010000095.1, on the reverse strand, counting down.
ATTCTGATTGCTTCCAATCTTGCAACAGGAGCAATAGTTTGGTCAAAATCAATGCTCTCCTCCTGTCTATAACCCTTTGCAACTAGCCTGTCCTTGTTCTTTGTAATTATCCCATTCTCATCTAACTTATTTATGTAGACCCATTTGGTTCCTATAATATTGTGTCCTTGGGGTCTTGGAACTAACTTCCACACTTTGCATCTTTTGAATTGATTTAGTTCCTCCTGCATTGATGCAATCCAAAATGGGTCCACATTTGCTTCCTCAAATTTCTTGGGTTCAGTTTAGGAGAGAAAACTTAAATATAAAGCTTCATTCAAGGCCCTGCTCCTTGTCAACATTCCTTGACTGACATCTCATATGATTTGCTCTTGAGGATGATGCCTGACATGTCTAAGAGCAGCTGACAGTCTTCTAGGAATTTCTTTTGTGGCAGGTTGTTCATCTTCTATTGTATCCAAGCCTTCCACGTCATCTATTTCCAATTCAACTGCCACTGAATGACCTTTGACTTTCATTGAAGATTCAGCCTTATCTTCAATGGATAGCTTCTCCATTTACTCTGTTGTACTTGCATCCAACAATGAACTAGACCAGCCTTTGTGAATAAGGTTAGTCTCATCAAATACAACATGCACTGATTCTTCTACTGCTTGGGTATTAATGTTGTACACTCTATAAGCTTTGTTATAGGAGTTGTAGCCAACAAAAATACCTTCACTCCTTTTCTCAGCAAACTTAGTTAGCTTGGATTTCCCATTGTTAAGTACATAACATTTACTACCAAAGATTCTGAAATAGGATAAGGTAGGTTTTCTGCCTTTCATCAGCTCATATGGAGTTTTCTTGTGGTCTTTGATGATGGAAGCCCAATTTATCACATGATAAGCTATATTAACAACCTCTGCCCAGAAGTATTCTGGTAGAGAGGAGTCACTCAACATTCTCCTGTTAGCCTCTATTGAGGTTCTATTTTTCCTCTCTGTAACTCCATTTTGTTGAGGAGTTCTAGGTGAAGAAAATTCTTGGGAGATACCCAACTCTTGGCAGAATTCTGTCATGGCTCCTGACTGAAATTCTATACCATGGTCACTTCTGAACTTGACCACAATACAACTCATTTCATTCTGGATCTACCTGACAAAGTTCTTCAAGTTGTCTAAGGTATCTGACTTCTTTTTAAGGAAGAACACCTAAGTGAACCTTTAATAGTCATCAACTACTACGAGGGTATAAGACTTCCCTCCTAAGCTGTGAACTGACAAAGGAGCAAACAAGTCCATGTGCTATATAAATATGCACCTAGAAGAATATTTATTAGAGATGCTCTTAAAGCTGGTCCTAGTTTGCTTGCTAAGTTGGCATGCCTAGGAACCTTCTTGAATGCACTTAATATTGGGTCAATTTCTAACTAGGTCTTGAGAGAAAAGCTTGCATATGGTTTTGTAATTAATGTGAGCAAGTCTCTTGTGTCATTGAACACAAAGAGCCTCTTTCTCAATACCACAAAGCACATTAGCATAGAAGAATTTAAATGAAGGAAATTGAGACATAGATATTTCCACACCTAGTGCCAGTTAATGTAGCCTCAGAATCTAAGGACTTCTTAACTAAGCACTTGTCCTTGTAGAAAATAATAACAAAACCTAGATCACAAAGTTGACTTATGCTTATGAGATTGTGATTCAATCCCTCCACATAAACTACCTTTGCGATGGTGACTAAGCCATTAGATATGTTTCCATAACCTCTGGTCACCCCTTTCTTTGAACCTCCAAATATAACTATTGGTCCATTCTCCACTGAGGTGAAGTTTCTCAAATAACTCCTTACTCCAGTCATGTTCCTGGAGCAACCACTGTCAAAATACCAAACGGGAGATTGGTTGGCCTTTGAACATACCTGCAAGAAAAATTACTTTGCCTTAGGTGCCCAATTGGATTTAGGTCCTTGGTTTCTGTTAGGGGGACAAACTAGAAGATCAACCTTCTGAGTGGTATGCACTCTTCTTGCTCTTGGCACTGTTGGGTTGAACCAACAGTCCAATGCAAAATGACCAACTTTCCCACAACACCAACACTCATACCTATTGTATCTTCTCTTTTGCCTCACCATCTGGGTAGGATGGCAATGTTGGTGAGCAGGAGTGAAGACAACTGGCCTAGCAGGTCTTTGGTGAACCTCACAAATGTGAGTGTGTAGTGGAGCCGGTCTCACCACCTTTTGGATCACCTTCTTGGGATCAGGCTTGATAGGAACTGTCTTTCCCTTACTTTTGGGTGTTGTTGATGCAGGTCCATGGACAAAAGGACCTAGATTCTTCATTTGAATCTCTCATGGGGTGCTTTAAAAGCACTCAACCCAAAGTCTGCTCTTCTATTTGTGATAGATGGCTTACTGTCACTTGTTAAGCAAGCATTAGTCAGATGACCATACACAGATTCCTGGTCAAAAGGATTTGATGCCAACAACACCTTCTTAAAAGAAGGGTGGGATTCAGAATCCTTGCCCTTGAATATCTCCTCTTTAAATCCTACACCACCTCTGAATGGTGCAGAAAAATTGTCAATAATAGGGAGGACAGTCTTGGGCTTTAAAAAAACTGGCAACAATTCTCTTTTCTGCCAACAACATTTCCTCATGGTCCTTGATGACCTTGTTCTTTTGAGCGAATTCAGCATTTTTGAGATTTTTGGCTTCCTTGATTTGTCCACTTCTTTGCTCATAGCAGCCAGCTTCTCAGCTGTCTCCTAGAGCTCAGAGTGGGTAGTTTTCAGGGATGCTAACTCCTTAGACTGAACTCTAAGGAGTTTCTTGCTTTTCTTAAAGCTTCCCACAAAGCTTCATATTGCTGCATTAATTTAGATTCATCCTCATGTGGGGATCTTGAGGATGTGTTATTGTGAGCAGACACACATTCATCATGCACAGAATTTGCCTCTGATTCAGAATTAGAGGTAGACAAAGGAGCTCTGATAAGTACCTTTCCAAGAGAGCTGTTCTCATCTTAGATTTCTTCATTTATGGCCATAAGGCCAATAAGAGCTTCCTCCTCGGTTTCTGATGAGCTTGAATCATAATCACTTAGGGTTCTGATTTTCTTTGCAATGAATCCTTTCTCTGATTTCTTTTTGTCCCTTGGATTTATTTTATCTTCCTAATTCTGTGATTCCCTCTTCTTGGAGGGGCAGTCAACATTCATGTGACATGCAGTGGCGGAACTAGGATTTTTGGTGGACCCGGGCACCATTAAAAAAATATTTACTTAAAAATAAAATTTAACAAACAAACAAGTTAATCAAAATTATAGTAAAATTACATACCGCCTAACAAACAACTTTTCTGGTACACATATTCTGGAAGCGTTCAATGATTGTCTCATTAGTAATGGTTTCCACAATATCTTTCTCAATATAAGCAATTAAGCAGTCGTTCATCCACCCATCTCCCATTTTATTACGCAAACGACTCTTTATGATCTTCATTGCCGAGAACATTCTTTCAACAGTAGTCGTTGCAACAGGTAGTAGACATGCTAACTTCAAAAGTCGATAAACAAACTGAAAATTATCATGTTTTTTTGTCTCCACCATTTTCTGAACGAGTGCACTAATTCCTTTTAAATGAGAAAATGCGCGAGTTGATCGCATATCCAGAATGTACATATCCAATTGACCTTTAAGTAACTGCAAATCTAATGGACTGAAATCATAAGGATAGAATTCTGCAAGGCGAATCAATTTTTGCTTATTAAAAGAAGCAAAATGATCGCTTGGGTCAAGACATGAAACACAAATTAGTAGTTCAGTGTTTACTTCATTGAAACGATCATTCAAATCATTCAGTACCCAATCAATCACCGTGTTAAATAGCTCAACTCGAAAATGATGTTGATTTGTGATATCTCTTGCTTTACGCCTTGATCTTCCAGGTTGAACAAATTTACTATCCATATTATGAACGTCAATCATATGCTTACCACAAAATGAGGCCACTTCAGTGAGAAATGACTTCCATTCTAGCTCAACGCTCCTTAAATTAAATAACAACTGTTTCGATAATTTCACAAAATTCATTGCATTGATAATATCTTGATCTTTCCTTTATAATGCTTATGATAACTCGTGTGTCTTTGACAAAATAATTTTCATAAAATGCAGTAGAAAGACGAATTCAAATGTTGATATACTCTTGATCAGATTGCTAGCAGTTCCTCTTTGATTTCCATCATGTCCATCATCTGAAATTATTTCAAGAACATCCACAATAGATGAGAACATACGTATGAAATTCAAAACAGCACTATAATGGGAGCTCCATCGTGTCTCTCCAGCTCTTTTGATTTCTAATGGTTGATTTAACCCCCGACCAGTCTCTAGCTCTCCACATTCAAGTTTGTGTGCAACTCTATCAACTTCTAATGCTCTGATATTGTCACGACGCTTAGAAGATCCACCTATAATATTCAATACCATATTGATATAAGAGAACATCCCTGCAACTTCAGAATGACCTTCAGCAACAGCAACTAATGTCAATTGTAATTGATGAGCAAAGCAATGAATATAATAAGCAGAAGAATTCTCTTTCATAATCAAAGCTTTAAGACCATTAAATTCCCCTTTCATGTTGCTTGCTCCATCGTAGCCCTGACCGCGCAATTTTGAAAAATTCAGTCCATATTTCATGAAAAGATTATCAATGGCAGCCTTAAGTGATAATGCAGCAGTATCTAATACATGAACAATACCAAGAAGACGTTCAATGATAAAACCCTTCATATCAATGTATCGTAAAACAACTGCCATCTGTTCTTTTGTTGAAATGTCACGAGATTCATCCACTAGAATGGCAAAACACTCCTCTCCAATATCTGCGATAATTATGTGTGTTGCCTCACTTGCAATTGCGGAAACAATTTCTTTTTGAATTTTTGGAGATGTTAGTTGGCTACTTGGAGCATTTTCAAGCATAACTGGCTTTACATCATCATTGTGTGAAGCAAGGAATTCTAACAATGCAAGAAAATTTCCTCTATTGGCTGATTCCCTTGAGTCATCATGTCCACGAAAAGACAATCCTTGGGACAAAAGAAAACGAGTGCAATCAATGGATGCGCATAAACGTGTTCCATATTCTATAACTTGTGTTTCATCCCGTCTTGCAAATATAGTCTGAATACTTTGTTGTTGGTTCATCAAATTCTCACACATTTTTTTAGAAGCGTTATGATCACTATTATGTTTACCCACATGCTTTTCAAGAATCATTTTATCCTTCCAATATCTGAATCCCCGGCTAACAAATGTTTGATCACAAGATGCTTGAGGAAATATGTAACAGTATAAGCAAAAGCCTGCATCCTTATGTTGGCTATACTCCAACCAACCTTTATATTCACTATACCACTCCTTGCTGAACCTTCGAGACTTCTGACCCATCAGTGTTTGCGGAAAATTAAGTAAATGTGGCTGACAAGGACCATTTTGTAAGTAATATCTTCTTATTGAATCTTGGTAATGAAGTTCATAACTTATTATCGGTTTCCTCAAACCCGGATCATTGGGTAAGTCCTCTAATTTAAACTCTAATCGAGGCCGCTTGTGTTCTTCTAACTCATCTGATGTCTTCTTTGATGTTGTTCTTGCGAAATATTTATCCATTATATTGGAATTTTAGTCACAACTCAAAACTACAAGATATTAAAATAAATATCAACAACTTGAACAAGAGATATCACTATATAAGTGCTGAAATCTAAGTGAACAATGCAAATACCAGTGAAAAATGCAATTACCTGCTAGCCGTTGACTATTGATTCACAAGGGCGGAACTCTATGAAATGAAGATGGAGAATTTACATATACAAAAAGAACAAATTATCAGTTGAGCACTCTTATCATTGATAAAGACAAACTCTGAGCAGAACACGAGGATCGAGCTTTTCAAACACCCTTCCCCTAGTAATGAAAACTTAAGCACATGCCAAAGCATATAAAATTGTTGGATGGGCATATAATTTTGATCTTAGGGATCATTCGGTTGCTTCTTATAAGTAGAAAATTCATTTTAGAGAGCTGTGATTTAGTTTTCATTCATTTTGAGTGAAAAATTCTCACCTTTGAGTGACATGCGCAACAAAAGGTAAAAATTACACCGATTAGAAGAGAATATAACATAATAACAAGGATTTAGAAAATAGTGGAAGGTAATATGGATAATCGTTGTTCAGAAATCAGAATGGTCTTCGAATGCGGAGAGCTAAATGAAATCAGAATGATGGAAACCCAAAAAGAACAAAGCAAGGAATTCAACTTACGGTCCACGGTCGAGACTCGGGAGCCGAAGATTAGTGAGATGCCGAAGATTAGTAAGAGCCCTGGTAAGAGCTGCGACCTGCGGCGCCAGAGGGAGGAGGAGGACGGCGACCGGGCGACGGCAAACCTGGCGAGAGCTGAGGCCTGAGGGCTTCCTGAGGGCTGAGAGCTACGTCGTTGGGACTCAGGAGTTTAGGTTTCGCAGTTCGCGATAACTGTGATTCTGTGAATCCGTCGCGAGTTTAGGGTTAGATATGTGGTGGAAATGTGGAATCGCGTAGAGCGGGCCGGAAGGCAAAAACCTGGCGAAATAAATCACAAAATCAGACCCCAAATAGTGTTTCGGTGCGACTAAATTGGACCTAAATGTATTTGGTTGAACCCAAAACAACACCTACAATTTATTTTTCTGAATTTTTGGACCCGGGCACGTGCCCGGGTGTGCCCGGGTGTGCCCGTGAACAGTTTCACCGATGGTGACATGCCTTCTTGCAGTAGTAACAAACTGGTTAGTTAAATCAAATTTACTGGGTTTAGATTTATATCTTTCCTCCATGTTGACCAGATCTTCTAGAGCGTGAAGAGGATGACCTATGGCTGTCTCTTCTCCTTCTAGACATCAGCTTTTTGAACTGCTTGGAGAAGAGGGCCAGTTCCTTATCAGTGTTGTCAGATTCTGATGTGCTGGCATCAGAAGCTTCACTGCTCTCAGAGATATCCTGAATTGCAGGAGTCTTATCCTTAGTTCTCCTCAAGCTTTCAGCCTTAAGGGTCATGGACCTTTCTCTGGTGCTCCCCCTCAAGCTTTCTTCTTCAGCTTTTTTAGTGTTAAGCTGAAGCTCATGAGACATCAATTTCCCATACAGATTCTTGGGCTCCATGTTGCCCAGTTGAACCATTTCCCTGATGGCACAAATTTTTATATCCCATTATTTAGTGAGGGATCTAAGGAATTTTTCATTTAGGTCTGAGTTTGTAAACTCCCTTCCATAATTTTTCAGGCCACTCACAATCTTGAAAATCTCTCATAGCAGTTGGAGATATTTTCATTCGTATCTTGTTTGAAGGCCTCATATTCTTTATTTAGGAGGGACTGTCTGTCATCCCTTACTTCTTCAGTCCCCTCCATGTAGACAACCAAAGAATCCCACATCTCCTTGGAAGTTTTACAGTGAATAAGGTTTTGGAGGGTTGAGTTATCAATAGCACTCACAATAATGTTATGTGCCCTCTTATCAAGGGCCATCAGGGCAAATTCATCCTTGCTCACGTCAGAATATTTCTTTGGCACTCTCAAGTTGGGATCAATGGTAGATGCAGTCATGGGTATGAAGGATCCCTCTTGAACAACCATAAAAACACTGGGATCAGCTGCTTCCATGAACAGCCTGACCCTTTCTTTCCAGATGGGGAAATTTTCTTTAGTGCAGGTTGGGAGCTTCATGGATCTCATTTCTCCGTACTGATCACTTCCAGCCATAGGGAATTGTTCGAAGATCTAGATCTGGTTGTTAAGTCACTCTTTGATCAACTTGGCTTTGATACCACTTGTTATATATAGAACTATCACCTAGTGGGGGGGGGGGGGGGGGGGGGGGGGATAAGTGATATGACTATTTTGAAATTTATGCAGAACAGCAAATAGAACAAATCACACCACAACAGACAATCACAAAAGCACAACATATAAGGACACCAAATTTATAGTGGTTCCTCAAGACAATGTGTCTTGAGTAGCCCACTGTCCCTATGCGCCTATCTAATAGTGTGCTAGAGTCAACAAACTTTGCCAAATCTCAGATCTACCCCACAAATCTTACATATTAGGCACTGCAGGCCCCACAACTCAGATCTTTCTAGGATCCTACCTCAGGTTTCAGGAACCCTACAACTCAGGCACACCAGGCTTTACAACTCAGATCTATCTTAGATCTTACCTCAGGTTCCAGGAACCCTACAACTCAGGTACACCAGGCCTTACAACTCAGATCTATCTCAGGTCCTACAGAGAGTGTATAAAATACAAGACTGAAGAACACTTCACATAGTAAAGAAAATACTGGAGAGTTCTTCTGAAGCCAGATGTTGACAGCCTCTGAACTTGGAGAGAAAACTATAAAGATCTTTTCTTGATGAACACAAGCTTCTCTTCTATCTTTTCTTCAATCTGGAACACAGCTTGACAGTTGATGTTGCTTGACCGAGACTTGGAGAACAGAAAGCTAGAGCGTATTATTCTCGAGAGATTGTTCCTTCTTCACACATTTGTTTTTACTGTTCGATTGATTTGATTATTCTCTGTATGAAATTAGGGCAGACACTATTCCTATTTATATGACCGGGGGACCTTCTAACGGCCTACTCAGAGGTCCTTTAAGTGTTAGAAGCCCATTCCTTTACGGTATGCACTGATTGGACCAGCAGGCGGCGACATTAAATGTACATAACGCATTTCGAAAAATCTCGGTCTATCTCAATGATATAAGTAACATCTCAACGACAGAGCTTACCGTCTCGGCAATCCATCTTGGACTTAAACTAATCTTCAAGTCTTCTTAACTCTTCTCCTGAGAGGGATATCTCGACGATACGAAATATCTTAGCTATACTTGCAATCACGACGACATGAAGTCATCTCAACGATGTCGTCGTGAACATCTTGCTGACATGAGGTCTTCTCGATGATATCGTTGAGATCATCTTGACTTCTTGTTGATATCGTCTAGATCATCCTGACGATAAGGAACACTTCAGCTGCAAACTCTCCACGAATTCTGACTTAGTCTTCTCGATGACAAAGCTCCTTTACGATGATGTCATCGACTTAGCCAGACTTTTTTACTTTCAGATTTCTAAAGAGCTTCATTATGCCAGAATTCTCAGCGATATCATTTGCATGATACTTGTTGACACGATGATACCATACTTGATTGATTCGTCTTGTTCAACGATATCGTCGTGTGTACTTTGTTGACACAATAATATCGTTATGTTATCCTTAATTATGTCACGACGATTAATGATAATCCTTTCTGCTATCTTCTGCGAGTATTCTCAGCAATATGAGTAATATTTTTCATCGATATGTCCAGTCCTTCTCAACGATTTTGGACTTCAAGGGATTAGAGAAGTACTGGACATACAGTCTATTCTCTACAGTCATAGATAAGTCATACTATCAAATACATGGTGCTTTTATCATTGACCTGAGCACTTTTTCAAATTAGGAACATTGATGGACACTGTTCCCAACAAAGATATGTGGTACTTGGACTTGGGATGCTCCAAACACATGAAGGGCGATAAAGAAAAGTTCCTTAGCCTCAAGATAAAGGAAGGAGGAATGGTGACTTTTGGTGACAATGGAAAGGGAAGGATCATGGGCATTGGTATAGTGGGTAACAACTTCTCTATTTCAAATATTTTATATGTTGAAGGTTCAAAACATAATCTAATATCCATTAGTCAATTATGTGATAAAGGTCTAAATGTCTTATTTGAATCTTCTTCAAATCTTTGCAAAATTATAAATTCCAAAACAAATGAAGTTGTACTCACCACACCAAGAACTCATAATGTTTACATGATTGCTTTCCATGATCTTTCACATTCATCTATTAAATGTCTTATTTCAAAAAATGGTGCATTAGAATTATGACATAGGCGTCATGGACACACAAGCACTAAACTTATTCTAAAACTAGCAAAAGATAAATTAATTAGAGGATTGCCTATGCTTAATGGAACTTTAACTTCACTTTGCCCACCTTGCCAAAAAGGAAATTTTTTTAGAACATCATTTAAAAGTAAAAATGAAATTTCTACCTCTAAACCCTTACAACATATGGATCTTTTTGGTCCAATGAGCACCGCTAGTCTAAGTGGTAGGAAATATACTTATATTTTGATTGATGATTTTTCTAGATATTATTGGACAATCTTTCTTACCTCAAAATCCGATGCCTTTTATGAATTCTCAAAATTATGTAAACGTGTTCAAAATGAACTTGATCTAAAAATTCAATGCATTCGCTCGGATCATGAAGGAGAATTTGAAAATGAAAAATTTACCACTTTTTGTAGTGATCTAGGAATTAAGCACAATTTTTCTGCTCTACGCACCCCACAACAAAATGGTGTTGTGGAGAGGAAAAATATAACCATTCAAGAATTAGCATGCACCATGCATTCTGAATTTGGGTTACCTAGATCATTTTGGGTCAAAGCCGTTAGCACATCATGTTATGTCATTAATCGTGTCATGCTTCAACTTTTCATAAAATTAACCCCTTGTGAATTATATTTTCAAAAGAAGCTTAATGTATCATATTTTCGTGTATTTGGTTGCAAATGCTTTTTATTAAATACAAAGGATTTGTTAGGAAAATTTGATGAAAAATGAGATGAAGGAATTTTTCTTGAATATTCTTCAACTAGTAGAGCCTACAGAATATATAACAAAAGAACAAAAATAGTTGAAGAATCTATTCATGTTAGATTTAATGAGCTTGTTCCTTGTATAGAGATTATTATTGTAGGAAATGAAGTGGAACCCCTCTCCCTATTAGAGCATGAGGATGACAAGTTACAAGAAGAGGGGAACAAGGAAGAGGAGGACAAGCAAGAGGAGTATGTGCCTCCTAGCATGCTAAAGTTCACAAAACATCACCCAAATGGAGCTTGTTATTGGAGAGCCGTCAAAAGGGGTAACGACTCCCCTACATGAATCTTGTTCAAACCTTTGCTTTGTTTCCAAAATTGAACCAAAAAATGTTTCAACCACTTTAAATGATGAATTTTGGTATTTTTGCTATGAATGAAGAATAAGAACAATTTGAGCGGAATAAGGTTTGGAAACTTGTAGAAAGACCATCTATCACCCGGTAGTAGGAGTAAAATGGATTATCAAAAATAAATTACATGGTGAATATAGGATTATTAGGAACAAAGCTCGCTTGGTAGTACAAGGGTATTCTCAAATCGAGTGGGCAGACTTTGATGAAACACTTGCACTTATTGCTCGCTTAGAATCCATTAGAATTTTTCTTGCATTTGCGAGTTTCAAAAGATTTAAATTAATTCAAATGGATGTTAAAAGTGCTTTTCAAAATGGGACTATTAAGGAAGAGGTCTATGTTGAACAACCCCCCCCCCCCCCCCCACCCACCCAGTTTCATAAATGAAAAATTTTCCTAATCATGTATTCAAACTAGATAAAGCAAATTATGGTTTACAACAAGTGTCACGTACGTGGTATGAAAGATTAACTTCATTTTTATTAAAGCACGATTATGTAATAGGAAGTGTCGATAACACACTCTTCATTAAGCATGTTAATAATGATTTGATCATATTACAAATTTATGTAGATGACATAATTTTTGAAGCCACTAATGAAGAGTTGTGTAATAAAGTTGTACTTGTAATATGATGAATTTTTATAGTTATAAGGAATTCTGTCTGGGGAAGCCCTAAAGAGACTAAGGGTTGGATTCGGGCGGGCGCCTTCGAGGAGTCTCCCGAGTAATCCTTCTTCGGGGAGCTGAACCGTTTTCCCACCTGTCGAGATGATGGAAGTAACAGTCACTCCCGCTTTCGAATTATCGAGAGAGGCTCCCGCGCGGGCGCGGCCTAAATTCTTTTTAAATTTTAAATGAAGCGGGGGCTTCCGGCAGAAGCTTTTGGTAAAAAGTCTATCCTAACCAAAAAAACCTAAACTCCCTAAAGGCAAGTATACCTTATCGCGCTAGTATATGATATTTTTAAGAAATATTAAGGTCGTATTTTTTTGGATCGTGTCGATTATTGTTACTTTAGAAATACGCAATTATTTATCGAAAAGATCGATTGATTTTTAAGTTTGCAATAATTTAGAAAGCAAAAATGACGATAATCGCGGGCTTGGTGTGCGTTTAGCAAAAACCAAGAAAAGCGATAAAAAGGAAAAGGACGCACTAAATGAAAAGCTCACGCACTCTATGAGAATTTAAATGACTGAAATTAAAGAAAGCAATAAAGCTAAGCTATGAAAGCGATAAAATTTAAGTTATGAAAGCGATAAATCTAATTATGAAAGCGATAAATCTAATTATGAAAGCATGAAAATCTAAGTTATGAAAGTATTAAAATTAAAGCATTAAGTCTAAATTATGAAAGCAATAAAATTAATCACACACACACACACACACTCTACTTGAATAAAAGAAATAAAATACATTACATTAAAATAAACTAAGTTACAAAAAAGAAAATATTAAGAACAAACTAATGCTAAAAAAAGGAACAAAAAAAGGGGGAGGGAGAAGGATGAGGAGAAGGAAGAAGTAAAATACATTACATTAAAATAAACTAAGTTACAAAAAAGAAAAAAATGACAAAAATTAAAGACATAATAAAATTGCAAGATTAAGTAACTGACAATTGCATAAAGGAAGGATTTTTATTTAAATAAAAAAGGAGGTTACATATCTTGGATCCAACTCCAAGTTCTTTACATAAATTGCAAAAAGAAAAGTGGCTAAAAGCTTACAAAAATTCAACCCCTTCTCTTAAGGAGAAGGGGTTGGAAAATCCTAAGAAAAATAATACATTTAATGACATAAAAAATACAATAAGAACTCAACCCCTTCTCTTAATGAGAAGGGGTTGAAAAACCTTAAAAAGAAAAAGAAAAAAAAACTTAAAAAAGGGGCACAGAAAAAGCTTAATAAAAGAAAGAAATGAAAACAAAACAAAACAAAATCATAAAAATTCAACCCCTTCTCTTAAGGAGAAGGGGTTGAAAAATAACTAAAAACAAAACAATAATTACATAAGCAAAAAATACATAAAAAGGAAACTAAAAAAAACAAAACTAAGAATTAAAAAAAAACTTGAGATGAATAACACGAAGAACAAAATATTAAGAACAAACTAATGCTTAAAAAAGGAACAAAAAAGGGGGAGGGAGAAGGATGAGGAGAAGGAAGAACATTAAAAAGAAAACAAAACTAAAACAAAATTAAAACACAAATGAAAATAAAACAAGAACAAAAGAAAGAAAAACTAAAATAAAAGTAAGAACAAAAGAAAGAAAAGCCAAGGAAAAAGGGAGAAGAAGAAGAGGGAAAAAAGAGCAAAAAAATACTAGAAGAAAAAGGAAAATAAGAACCTAATTCCTAAAAGAGGAAAGGTGGTGAAAGAGGGGGAATTTTTAAGTATACAAGTGGCATTTTTATAGGCTAAGAAAAAGGGGGGGGGGGAAGCAGCTGGCTGGGTCAGGCAGCAGAGCAGGAAGACAAGATGGCGGCACAGAAAAAGCTTAATAAAAGAAAGACATGAAACAAAACAAAACAAAATCACAAAAATTCAACCCCTTCTCTTAAGGAGAAGGGGTTGAAAAATAACAAAAAACAAAACAATAATTACATAAACAAAAAATACATAAAAAGGAAACTAAAAAAACAAAACTAAGAATTAAAAAAAAAACTTGAGATGAAGAACATGAAGAACACAATATTAAGAACAAACTAATGCTAAAAAAGGAACAAAAAAAGGGGGAGGGAGAAGGATGAGGAGAAGGAAGAACAATAAAAAGAAAACAAAACTAAAACAAAATTAAAACAAAAATGAAAATAAAACAAGAACAAAAGAAAGAAAAACTAAAATAAAAGTAAGAACAAAAGAAAGAAAAGCCAAGGAAAAAGGGAGAAGAAGAAGAGGGAAAAAAGATCAAAAAAAAATACTAGAAGAAAAAGGAAAATAAGAATCTAATTCCTAAAAGAGGAAAGGAGGTGAAAGAGGGGGAATTTTTAAGTATACAAGTGGCATTTTTATAGGCTAAGAAAAAAGGGGGGGGGGGGGGGGAGCAGCTGGCTGGGTCAGGCAGCAGAGTAGGAAGACAAGCTGGCGGGAGAATTAAATCCCCAATAAATATCCAGCGCCAGGTTTCAAACCCGGGTTGGCAGTAGGGGCAGCTAGAGTCAGGTCCACTGAACCAATTGGCTTCATCTATAATAAAGAGGGTTATATTAAATATATTATATTAGCTTTACAATTTATTAAATGCAAAAAAAGAGGGAAATGCGAGGCTGGCAGTTTAATCCAAGTTAATCTGTCAGCGCAAGGATTTGAACCCGGGGGAGCAGCGCAGCAAGCCAAAACCAGAACCAGTGAACCAAGGGGCTCCTTCAACATTATATGAACAACAAATATATTTATTATGGTAAGCACATATATTTTTATTTTTATTTTAATTTTTTTTTAATTTACATAATTATTTATATGTTTATATTTAATATATATATACTTTTATTATTTATTATTTATATACTATTATTATATATTATATACTATTATTATTTACATTTTATATATTATACATATATATATATATATTTATACATATACATATATTATACATATATTTTTTATTATATTTATAATATATATTATTCATTATTATTACTATGTTATTAATATACTATACTACTATATTATTATAATATATTCATACTATTGATTTATTATGCATATTATTTATATTATTATTACTATTTTTCATTTATATTTACATATATTTACAAATAAATATATGATTATTTATTATACTTATTATTTACATATATATATCACTATTTATAATATTACATTTACATATATATATATATATGACTATATTATTTATACATCTTTATATCTTTATTTTATAATTACATATATATATCATTATTTTCAATGGCATATATATATCTTTATTTTATGGTTTTATTTATTCATAGTATTATATGTACATTAAATAAATAATTTATTTCAAAAAATTTATAATTAAATAAATATATTTACAAGGGATATTTTTTTTACATATTTTTCTAATTTATTTCATACTTAAATAGCTTCTTCTTTATATATAGGTATATATTTATATACATTAGATAAAACAAGCCAATTTATTTAATATTATACATGAAATATGTATAATATTACCTAAAACAATGTTAAAAACTATATTAAAATACATGTATTCTACTATTCATCATAATGCAAAAAGAATTTGAAATGAGCTTGGTAGGAGAACTTACATATTTTTTAGGTTTTCAAATCAAATAAAGAAATGATGAAATATTTATTAGTCATTCTAAATATGTTCATGATATGTTGAAAAGATTTGTATTTTAAAACATAAAATAAGCCTCTACTCCTATGAGTGCATCTTTAAAATTAGGAAAATATGAAGCCAAAATTTCTATTGATCAAATGTTATATAGAGGAATGATTGGTTCATTATTATACATGAATGATTGTTGTTTACTTATGTGCTAGATTTCAAGCTAATCCTAAAGAATCACATTTAAAGATGGTTAAACAAATTTTTAGATATTTAATTGGATCATCTAGTCTAGGCTTATGGTATCTTTATAATGATTCTTTTGTAATGCATGGATATTCCGACTCCGATTATGTGGGTGTTCACTGGATCGTAAGAGCACAAGTGGCACATATCACTTTTTAGGCATGTAACTTGTAGCATGGTCAAGTAGGAAATAGAATTTTGTTGCCCTCTCCACAACCGATGCTGAATATATCGCACTAAGAAGTTGTTGTGCACAAGCCCTTTGGATGAGTCAAACACTAGAAGACTTTGGGGTTCATCTAAATAATATTGAATTAAAACATGACAACAAAAGTGCAATCGATCTAACCAACAACCTCGTTCATCATTCAAGGTCTAACCACATAGAAGTGCGTCACACTTCATTAGGGATCACATCAGAAATAACATGTGAGAGTTAGCTTCATAGACACGGAAACCCAACTTGTGGACATCTTTACCAAACCTCTTCCCGATGCTCGTTTCAACATGCTTAGGTTAGAATTGAGTGTCTTGGATATATCCCATTAAAACATACACAAAGCCACTTCTCCTAAAAAAAAATTCTCTGTTATTCTATCATTCATGCATCTTGTTTTTATCTATTCCTCAAAACAAAAACATTACACCATAAAAATGTACAACCATTTTTTAAAAACAAAAACATGCTTAAAGAACCTTCTAATGATCTTTAAAGTGTCTGAGATTTTTACACTAAGAAGGACTCTATTAAACAACTCTAAATCAAAGAAAAGTTTTTTTTCCAAAAACTCAAGAAATAGTCAACTGTTTGGGTGTTAACTCTTAATGTCGGTGTTAGGCTTCAACGCCAGCGTCAGAACTCAACGCCTGGTGTTAGCCTTGTATGCTCCAAATTCAATTCTTTTAATGCTGAAAAATCTCTGATATTCTTTAATGCATATCTTCACATCTGTTTCCCTTTTGACAATGTTAAATTCCTTTAATTTTTATTCTTTATTCAAAAATCAAACAAATTTTTTTCAAATAATCTAAAATGTTCAAAAACATGTTCTTATTTTTTTATTCTCAAAATTTAGGGATATGTTTCTTCTTACTTTTTATATTCATTTTCTTTGTTTATTCCAAAATCCATAAAAAATTAAATAATCAAAAATCTTCAAAAGAATGTTTTGTATCCTTTTATTTAAAATTAAAAAAAAAACAAATATATATGTTTTGCCCATTGGATTTCACATGAGCTTCTATCTTAAATGGTCAAAAGTGTTTAGGCATACTCTTAAGGATTCTCTTCAATGTTTAATTTTCATTTCAAGTTTCCTAAACATTGTTTTGTCTTGACATGCCTTGACCTTAATCTAATTATGTGCAATGAAATAGACTTTAGAAAATTGTGTAAGATTGCATAGCATGCCTCTAAGTATGAGTAATGTCTTTATGTTAAATAATGATTCCTTCACTCACTCTTTTGGTAATCTGCATATGCTTATAATCTTAGTCTTGCATGATTGTGTAGTGTAATAGTTTAACATGTTAAGTTATATGTCTAAATTACCTACACCTTCTTTTCAAACATAAATTTCTTGCACATATAGAAGTGTTATTTTTTCAAAAAATTTAAATGTTTGCAAAAACAAGTGAATTCAGAGACCTTTGTCCAAATAAAAACATATATGAATAAAATGACAAAGATAACTCCACCAAGCACTACTAAGCATCATGATAAGTCTTAATGAGCATTGTGAGGTTGAGCACCTTAGAAAGAATTATAAAGTGTTTTGTGCAAATACATAGTTTTTATCACTTCTATTTGTACACCGGATAATTCAAAAAATACATATCAAATGCTTATGTGATACCCCAAGCAATACTTTACTCCCTGATAAGTCTTAATGAGCATTGTGTGGGAGAAGCACCTTGGTATTTGTACTCTTTTATGTGCTTTGAAATATAATTCAAGAATTGATGCGTGGAAGTAATTTTAAGACTACTTTCTTAATATTGTTTTACTACTTCATTACGTATGTCATGTGTTTTGATTATATCACTTATTCACTCTTATCAAAACACCATTTGCACACATCATTATCTTTCATAAAGCTTCTACTCATGAGAATTGGATCCTAGTGCACATTTACATAATTCTCTAAAAAGCTTAAGTAAAAGCACTAGATTGCAATGCATGATCTCTACAATGTTTTCTTTACTTGAAATACGAATTAGTTGTAGCTATTATCTCTTTGAATATGTCCAATCATGCTTGTCTTTAGTTGTTGAAATTTTGTCAAAGTTAATGCTCATTACATGTGAAAATTCTAGAAAAATTGTTTGCATTTTATTTTCAAAATCCAAAACTAAAAATCGAAAACTTTCTCTAAAAATTAAAACAATTATCTTGGTTACTTTGTTTTTTCCACAGTATTGACTTGATCGTGTATCTTTACCATGCTTTATAATGCTTATTTCAAGTCTTACCTTGAGGTCCTTTCATCACTTGTATTTTAAAACTCCTTTTCCTTGTTTTTTCAACAAGTAGTAGACTTGCTTGGTAAAGTAAAAGGGATTTTGTTACTTACACGCTTATCATATATTTTTTCCACTACATTAATCCCTCTAAGATCGATCATGTCTTCCTCTATTTTACAGCAAAACTCTTAACCCTCCCTTGGTAGTACCAACTTTCATCTCTTTACCTTATTCTAGTCTTGTTTTGTTTCACTCCGCCCACTTTTGCTAATAACAAAAGGGGGAGAATAAAAATGATAAATCTTAAATGATTAAGGAGTAGGATTCACTAAATTAAGGGAGAGCATAAATCTACTTTATGTTAGTATACACTAAGGGGGAGCACTTAAATAGGGGGAGCACATTTTTATAAGAAGAATATTTGTCATAACAATCTCTAAGTAGCATAAGTATCGTATCTCTTATAAAAACACATCATTTACCTTTTGAAATCTGATTTATCTTAATTGAATTTGTTATTATCAAAGGGGGGAGACTGTTGAAACACGGTTTTCCGCATCCCTTTGATTTGAGATAACAAATCCTACTTGTATTTGATCTAGTTTACCATTGCATTTTTAGTATGTAGGATTGAACAAATGTGACATAAGGATGCTGTGTGTTGGTCTGGACTAGCTCAAGTGCTGAAAAAAATGATGTTGTCTAACGCCAGGCGTTAGAGCCAATGCCAGTGTTGACCCTTGATCTCACTAGCATAAAAATGGTATGAAGGGAAGCTGTCATGATTGAAGATGTATCTTTGGAATGATTTGACCTAACGCTAGTGTTAGCCTTAACGCCAACATTAGCCTTAACGCCAACATTAGCCTTAACGCCAGCGTTAGGGTTTCCTAAAATGAAATGTTTCCAAAGATACAATATCTCCTTCCCTGAAATATGGATTCTAGCCATCAAAACATTTCTATACAGAGTCAACGCCAGACATTAGCCGTAACACCGACGGTAGCTTGCTATCCTATGAATAGGTGGCATTCATTTCTATTCATGATATACATAACTCAAGGAGCCATATTCTAGTACTCTAAATTTTCTGGGGCCATACTTCCAGACCATAAAGGATCTCTCATTCAATCTCAAGAGAGGAATCAAAGGAGGCTTGGATCAATGCTAACTCAACGTGAAGAACGCACGCTTCGACTTCAATGAACTTCAGCGATTCTTCGTCATCTCCTTCCGATTTCCTCATATGGAGTTTTAAATTTGTATTTCATATTTTGTATTACTTTTATCTTTGTGACTGGTTCGTTAATTCGCAGTGGTTGTTGGCGACTAGGTCTGTGTGTGACTTAGGGGAAATTTGCCACAAGGTGACTAGGTCTAGGGCTTAGATCTAGGGGGTGCTCGAGGCCTTTCTAGGGATAGAGAGGCTAGAGCGGCTTGATGCCGTATCTGAGGAAAGATCGGCTAAAGCCAACCAGTTCTTGGGATAAGAGTCGGTATACAAAACAAGAAAAGTTTTTAATATTTTTGCTTTGATTTCTAGCATTATATTAGTCCAATTTTGTAATCAATTTTATAAATGACAATCATTTCTTTTCTTGTTCAATAAAATTGATTTATTTTTCAATTTCTAGCACTTTACTTTTCATTTCAAATAAAATATCAAATGTTTTCCATTATATCTTAAAGTTTCTAAGACCCTTATTCACCCCCCCTCTAAGGGTGCCTTAAGATCCAACAAGATAACAATCTACAATGTAAAGTGATTTGTATTTCAAAAAAAAAAAATTTTTAAACATTGCAGAGATCATGCTTAGCCATATAGTACATTTACTTAATGTTTGTAGAGAATAGTGTATTTGTGCGTTATAGACCAATTCTCCGGATTGAAATATTTGAGGAAGACAATGATGTGTACAAATAATGTTTTGATAAAATATATGAGTGCAATAATCAAGACACATAAGATATGTAATGGAATAAATACATTATTATCAAAAATGTAAAGTAAAATTACTTCCACTAAATTCTATGCACAATAAGAAATAGTACAACTACCAATGCGATTCACACACACACACAATGCTAATTAAGACTTATCAAGGAACGAAGCAATGTTTGGGGGATCATATAATATTATTCTAACTCTTATTGGTGATCCGGTGTACTAAAGAGAAGTAAAGCTATGTGGTGTAATTTAAAATTGTTTGCACAAGAAACTTTATAATCCTTTTCAAAGTGGTCAACCTCACAATGCTTATCAAGACTTATTTGGAGGAGAAATAGTGATTGGTGGAGTTTCCTTGTCATTTATTATTTAAATTTTTTAGTTTTATGACCAAAGACTCTGAATTCACTTGTTTAGCAAACATTTTTATATTATTTTATAACCACACTTCTTAAACTAATAGGTGCATGAATGTCCATGAATTGCAATAAGTCAATTCAATGGTATGTAGGTAATTTATATGTGTATTTCAATTAGTTATATTATTACACTACATACCCATGCATGAACAAGATTATTTGCATATGTAAAATAAAAAAAGTGAGTGAAAAATGAATCATTATCTAACATAAAACATCATTCATACTTAGAAGAACACTAATCACTCCTACACATATTTTCTACAATCATTTTCATTGTACAATAAAAGATAGTATGCAAGACATAAATAGTCAGGACAATGTTTAAGAAGTTTGAAAAATTAAATCATACATTTTAGTGAATTTTTAAATGATATATTTATTCATCCTTGACTATTACTAATGAAAAATAAGCAATTTTTAGGGTTTTGTTTTTATTAAATAAAAAGAAATACAATAGAAATCAGAAAGTAAAAAACATTCTTTTGTAATTTTGATTTGTTTTGTAAATTTTTATTTAGTTTTGGGTTTCGATGAAAATTAAAGATATAATGAAATGATTTTACTAAAAAACACAAAAGGCAATGTCGAGTAAGTTAGAATAATAATATTGTATTCCATCTAAAATAAGAAAATGCAAGAAAATTAAGCATTTACAGAAATTCAAAGGCAACCGCCGGCGGAAATAGTTACAGTCGGGCGGTATCAAACATAATTTTGATTTTTCATTTAAAAAAGCATGGTTTTTGATCATTTTTATTCCAATTTTTCTCGATTATTATTTTTCATGATAAGGGGCACCAACTACAGCAAAGAGTTTTGAAAATTAATAAAAAGTTACATATTTAAAAAATTTAGCTTTGGATGTCCAAAACCCCTAACTACAATCTATGAGATGATAATCGTGCATTATGGAGTGGATTTGTGAATATGTCCGCAAGTTGTGATTCAGTTCTAATAAAGCTTACTCTAATATGTTCCTTTTTATGTGATCCCAAATGAAGTGGTGCCAACATCAATATGTTTGGATCTAGAGTGGTGAACTGGATTGTTGGTTAGATCAATAGCACTTTTGTTATCACATTTTAGTTCTATGTTATTTAGATGAATTCCAAAGTCTTCTAGTGTTTGATTCATCCATAATGCGTGTGCACAACATCTACCTAGAGTGGTATACTCGTCCTCGGTGGTGGAGAGGGCAACATAATTCTGTTTCTAACTCGACCATGATACAAGTGATGACCATAAGAAATTACACGTGTCACTAGTGCTTTTACGATCTAAAGAACATCCCGCATAATCAGAATTAGAAAAACCATGTAATATAAACAAATTATTATGAGGATACCATAATCCTAATTTAGGTGTGCCTATTAGATATTTAAAAATACGTTTAACTACTTTTAAATGAGATTCTTTTGGATTGGCTTGAAAGCAAACACATAAACATACGACAAACATTATATTTATTCTAAAGGTACTCAAATATAATAATGATCCAATCATTCCTCGATAAAGGTTTTCAAATCCTTTCCTAGTTTTAGAGATGCACTCATTGGTGTAATAGCTTGCTTAAGGTTTTCAAATCTAAATCTTTTCAGCATATCATGAACATATTTACTTTCGCAAATGAAGATTCCATCATTATGTTGAGTGATTTGAAAACCAAGAAAATATGTGAGTTCACCTACTAAGTTTATCTCAAGTTCATTTTGCATTACTTTAACTACTTCATTACACAACTCTTCCTTAGTGGCTCCAAAAATAATATCATCTACATAAATTTTCAATATAATTAAATCATCATTTAAATGCTTAATGAAGAGTGTGGTGTCGGCACTACCCATAATATAACCGTTCTTTAACAAAAATGAAGTCATCCTATCATACAAAGCATGTGGCGCTTATTTTAATCCATAATGGGGATTTTTCTAGTTTATGGACATGGTTTGGAAATTTATCATTTATAAAGTCGGGGGTTGTTGAACATAAACATCTTCTTTAATTATCCTGTTTAAAAATGCACTCTTTACATCCATTTGAAATAATTTAAATTGTTTAAAACTCGCAAATGCAAGAAAGATACGAATTGATTCTAAGCGAGCAACTTGTGCAAATGTTTCTTCAAAATCCATCCCCTCAATTTGTGATTATCCTTGTGCTATAAGTCTAGCTTTATTCTAAGTTGTTCTAGAGCCGTCATCTAATTTATTTTGAAATATTCATTTTACTTCTACTATCAGATGATTAGATGGCCTCTCAACTAGTTTCCAAACACAATTTCTTTCAAA
This sequence comes from Dactylorhiza incarnata, assembly GCA_033032865.1. Lineage (NCBI taxonomy): Eukaryota > Viridiplantae > Streptophyta > Magnoliopsida > Asparagales > Orchidaceae > Dactylorhiza > Dactylorhiza incarnata. The sequence goes on along the minus strand of JAWHQI010000095.1, from coordinate 2,718,217 downwards.
TTGATTTAGTTCGTCATTCATAGCCAAAAACCCATATTCATCATTTAAAGTAGTGACAACATTCTTAGGTTCAATTTCAGATATAAAGTAAAGATTTAAAAATGATTCATGCAAGGATGAGTGAGTAGTTACCCCTTTCAAAGGTTCTCTAATAATAAGTTCACGTGGATGATTTCTTATAAACTTTAGCACACTCAGCAGCACATACTTCTCATGTTCTTCTTCATTCTCTGCCTCACCATTGAGTGGCACATCATCCTCATGTTCCATGATGTAAGTAGGCTCCTCTTCATTTCCTGCATTATCAATAGTATATACATAAGAGACACGCTCATCAAATCTAACATGAATTGATTCTTCAACTATTTTTGTTCTTTTGTTATACACTCTATAAGCCTTACTAGTTGAAGAATAACCAATGAAAATACCTTCATCACATTTTTCATCAAATTTTCCTATGTAATTTTTAGTGTTTAATAGAAAGCATTTTCATCCAAATACACAAAAATAAGATACATTAGACTTCATTTGAAAATAAAGATAATAAGTAGTTTGTTTCAAAATTGGGCGAAGCATATCTCCATTTTTTATATAACATGTGGTACTAACGGATTTGGCCCAAAAGTGTCTAGGTAATCTATATTCAAAATGCATAGTGCATGCTAGTTCTTAAAGGGTTTTATTTTTCCTCTCTACTACACCATTTTATTATGGTGTGCGTGGAGCAAACAATTCATGCTTAATACCTAGATTATCACAAAAAGAAGAAAAAAAATTCATTTTTAAATTCACCTCCATGATCTGAGTGTATGCAAATTATTTTTAAATCAAGTTCATTTTGAATACGTTTGTATAATTTTGAAAATTCAAGAAAAACATCAGATTTAGAGGTGAGAAATATTGTCCACCTGGTCGGCGGATGACATGTCAGGAGTTGATCCTGAGGTTACATGCTATCATCTAAATATTGATCCTAGCTTCAAGCCAATCAAGCAAAAGAAGTGCGCTATGGCGGTAACTCTTGCCCAGTCAATCAGCGAGGAGGTTCTCAAGCTCCTCAAAGCCAGCTTCCTCTAGTAAATTTAGTGCCCATAGTGGGTCTCGAATGTTATAATGGTTAAAAAACCTGGAGGAAAGTGGAGGATGTGTGTTTATTTCACCAAACTTAATAAAGCATGCCCTAAAGATTGTTACTCCTTGCCTCAGATAGATTTTTTAGTTTATTCTACAGTATGGTACTCTTGAATGAGCTTTTTAGATGCATTCTCAGGTTATCACAGAATTTGAATGCACAAGCCCGACATCCCTCACACTTCATTCATTACGAGCGATGATTGCTTTTGTTAGCGCATAATGTCCTTTGGCTTAAGAATGTTGGTGCAACTTATCAATGTATGATGGATTTAGTCTTTAAAAAGCAAAAAAGGAATAGATTTGGAAGTCTACGTTGACGACCTTCTAATTAAAAGCAAGAAGTTTTTTGCTCACACAAGTGATCTCATAGAGACGTTTGCCACTCTACGAGCCTTCAAAATGAAGCTTAATCCTCCGAAATGTGTCTTTGGGGAAAATAAGAGAAAAAATTTGTGGCATCTCCTTACGCCTGAAAGACTTGAGCCAAATCTGGACAAAGTAAAAACAATTCTCAAAATAGCACCTCCAAGGTCACCCAAAGACATGCAGCAACTAAGTGGAAGGATGCAAGGTTTAAGCAGGTTCATATCTTGCTCAGGAGATAAAAGTGGACCGTTCTTCAAAACCTTGCATGGAGCATCAAAATTTGAGTGGACTAAGGAATATGACTCAGCTTTTGATCAGTTGAAAAAGCAGTTAACATCAACTCCGTTGCTTTAAAGCCCTCGGGAAGGGGAGGAACTTTTTCTTTATATTGGTGTTTGTTGAGATGTAATAAGTTCAATATTGGTTCGAGAGGAGAAAATGAAGTAGTATCTAGTTTACTACGTTAGCATAATTCAAAAAGATGCAGAAACCAGATATCCTATTCTCAAGAAGTTTGCATTGGCACTCATCGTCTTAGCCCGCAGACTTAGGACATGTTTTCAAGCTCATTCGATTCAAGTAGTAATATATTTGCCGCTAAAAATGTATTAGAAAAATCAGAACTTCCAGATTGACAAAGTGGGCAATAGATCTTAGTGAATTTGATTTAACTTATGTGCCAAGGATGGCGATCAAAGCTCAAGTTTTGGTAGACTTCATGGTGGATACCACTGAGAGTAGCACAAAAAAGAGATAAGATCACCCCTAGCTTGGACTATCGATGTTGATGGTGCTTCTGGCAGAAATTCTTCAGGAACAGGAGTTGTTTTGATCAATCCAAATAGGGTTAGATTGATTCAAACCTTGAAGTTCTATTTTCCTACCACCAACAATCAGGCAAAGTATGAGGCGCATTTTGTTGGACTTCGATTCACAAAAGAGCTGGGTATATAAGATGTGGAAGTGAAAATAGACTCACTAGTAATGACATCCCAAGTGAATGGGACTTTCGAGACCAGAGATCTGATTTTAATGCAATATCAGTTATTGATAAAGATGAAATCAACAAGTTCAAAAGTATCACTATTCAACATATACCTCGGTTAGAGAACCCAGAGGCAAATGAATTGGCAATGTTTGGACTTCTCTCGGGAGAGACTACTTCAAAGATGTTTTATCCAGCCATTAAAAAAGGAGAATTCATGCAAATAGATAAATAACCAACTTGGATGGATCCGTTTATCCTCTATCTCTCAACTAGAGAGTTTCATCCATCCGTAAAATATAAGAAGAGGTTCAGGCTGAAAGAAACTCATTATTATCTAATCGCAGGAATTTTATACAGGAAGACTTTTCTCTCACCAATATCAAGATGTATATCAGAAGAAGAAATTTACATGGTACTTCAAGAAGTTCACTCCGGGGAGTGTGGAAGTCACTCAGGAGCTAGAACGCTAGAAAAAGGATCTTGAGACAAGGATATTTTGGAATCAAATGATGAAGGATGCAGAGAAGTTTGTAAATAAGTGTGTGTAATGTCAGAAGTTTGCTCCTCTCCAGCTTCAGACAACACAGTGATTGCGATCAATAGCAACACGTTATCCATTTGCAGTTTGGGGAATGGATCTTCTCGGGCCCTTCCCAATGGCTAGCGGGCAACATCGTTTTATCCTAGTTATGATTGACTACTTCAGCAAGTGGATTGAAGCTAAGGCACTATCCAAGATAACCACTCAAATAGTGAAAAATATTATCTGGGGAGAGATTGTATGCAGGCATAGAATTCCAATGGCAATCATCACTGATAATTGTCCTCAATTCAACAACTAAGAGCTGATAAATTTATGTGACCAAATAGGGACCGAATTACGTTTCGCCTCAATGCATCATTCGAGGAGTAATAGGCAAGTAAAGGCTGCAAATAAGTTGATTTTGAATGTCCTGAAAAAGAAGGTTGAAAACCTCCATGACAACTGGGCAGATCAATTACCATCAGTTCTCTGGACTCTTAGGACTACCCCTTCTTCAGCTAAAGGTGAAACACCCTTCAAACTCTCTCATGGGTCTAAATGATGAAGAGATGAAAAGCAGCCTTGACCTTATCGAAGAGTTAAGAGATGAATCAACAATCAAACAGGAAGAAGTGAAATGGACAATGGAAAGACATTTTGATAAAAATGTTAGAGTAAAATACTTCGTTGTTGGGGACTTAGTTCTGAAAAAAGTTGATGCGTCGGCAAGATCCGACTCAATCAGAAAGTTAAACCCCAACTGGGCAGGACCATTTATTGTAAAGAAGGTATTGAAAAATGGTGCTTATCGTCTCCAAGTTTATGACGGGGAAGAAGTATCCAACGCCTGGAGTGGTAATTATTTGAAAACATTCTTCTCTTAACAAAAATTGTTAACTTTATTATTTTCTCATGATTATTATTGCAAGTATACTAACACTTTTCCATGTTTGAGAGAGGTTGTGCAACCTTTACCAGATTGAATCACTCCAATTAGACATCGATAGATCCTACTTGTTTCCCCCACAAATTGTAGCTTGAGATGTAACACCCACCAAGACCATGGATAGCGGGGATTTTTCGCTTCCGTGTATTGGTAGCTTGTCAATCTCGTGTAGAGGATGTTTAGGATGTTGGATCCCCACCGACATCTGACACACCCATGCATCAAGGGAGGTCTAGGTGAATGTTCAGTTATGTCGTGCAATAATGGGATATCGTTACAGCTTTGATGACCTCTCTTAGGAAAGCAATGATGATGCACTTTAGCATTCACCTGCCCAATTGGTCATCTTATCCTATGACCCTCGAATACTCCTTGGCATCTAGAAATGGCTTTTTGAGAAAGGGGCGGTCAGGAGTACTTTGACCGCCACCTGTGCCCTACAACATCTATGGGTGGTTAGAAATTTTGGACCGTGAGGTCATCTTTTTTAAGGTTTTCATAGCTTTGATGACCTCTCTGAGGAAATCAATGACGATGTTCTTTAGTGCGCACATGCCCAATTGGTTATCTTAGCTTGTGCACCTTTTTTCTATTTTGCTGACCGCCAAAATTGTCCTATTAGTGAGCTACTATAGTTTTGATTACCTCTCTGAGGAAATTAATGATGCTTCTCTTTAGCGCTCACCTGCTCAATTGGTCATCTTAGTCTGTATACCTCCCGTCGAGAAATACCGGTCATTCTTTTGGGATTCCTTTTGTGTGGTCAAAAGTGTTGTCTGAATATTCTTATGAACTTCTTTATATGTGGTTAAGATAGTGAAAGTGCACAGTAAACCAACTAGGGGTTAAGAAATACAGGTCATTCTAGGGGTTAAGATAAATCATTTCCCCAACAGATAGTTACAAAGACTCACTACTCTGGATTTCCTTATAGCGTGATCTGAAATCTCTATATGAAGACATTAATGATATATTGGGATTTTATTATATTGAACTTCTACATTTAAGGTCAGGGGTGAATATAGAAGATCTATCATCTTGTATTTCTGTATAAACTCATGATGTGGTTAAGAGCCATGGAGTGGAATTCTTGAATATGAATAATGGTCTGCAAATAGAAAACTCATGACAACATAATCTCATCCAACTCTTTTTGACAGTTATGAGTTCATGAATAGACTTTCTATTGGTAATTGTGATTTACTTCTTCATGAAGCTTACTGCCATATGATATGGGAAGTTCATTATAATATATTGGAGACCACTCAAGTAACAGACCGTGCGACTTCATCGATCAAGGAATTATCAAGCAAACTTGTTGGGCCATAGATGATTGATTCTTCCAAGTAAATTACTATATAAATAATGGTCTCACTTGTTATTAACCGCTCGATCGCTTCATCCTATAATCAGACGAATAAAAATGAGCATTTTATCTCTGCAACAATTCTTATATATATAGCATAAGAGTGGTACCAGGAGAAAACATAAAACAACTTTTTATTCATTAAGCATAATTTATATCATGTCACAAAGTTCTAACCCGTGTTCAAATCACATCCTTCTTTTGCTTCCTTTCTGCCTCCACGGGTACCTCATAGCAGGGCCTGGTATGCTGGCGATCTAATCCTAAAAAGAGAAATCACCAACCAGTTAGTTTAGAAAACTAAGTGAGTTCCTTACCTCTTCAACCACACTACAAGAAAGCACAAAGAGTCAGCATCAATATGTAATTATATATTTATGTATGAACATGTATGGTAGAAAAGGTGAAACAGTAGATTAAGTAGTACACGTACAGTAGCAGTAGCAATGAATTGGTACAAAAGAAGTAAACTGTTTCACGTATCAAGTTCGTTACTTCTTTTATTCTTTTTCATTTCTATATTCAATTCTCTTCTTCATTTCTGTTTTCAACTCTTTTCTTCATTTCTGTATTCAATTCAGAGTTTTCTTATCATATCTCATTCTTCAAAAATGCTGAGGATCATTGTGAAATTTATCAGTCGTTTGAGCCCATCAAATCCATGCCATATCTAGGGTGATCGAAATCGCTCCAGGCTTCCACGCCTCCTAGAGTAGACAATTTGTTCTAGTTCAAGGTGATTGAACACAACCTGTGGAACCATCAAATTCTGTAGGATTTCTACCCCTCCTCCCCTATGAGGTGTAAGGGTTCTACCCCCCCCCCCCCCCCCCCCTACGAGGCTAACCCTTAGCATTTCTAAGCATCGACGCACACTCAGTTTCTTATTCTTTTTATATTCAATTCATATTCATTTTCAAGATATAGGAAATAATTATATAAATTTCTCCTCAGAGTTTCTATTGCTTGCTAATCCATGTTTAACCTTTTAGCGATTTCATATTTTCAGTGATTTCAAATCTTCGAATTTCTTCAATTTAATTTAATTCATATTCAGTGTTCATGCAAGGAAGTAGCTTAAAGTAAAGTAATTCTACATGTTCATATTTTAAAAAAAAATCAAATATATACATAATCAAAGCGGTAAGGACTCACCACAACTTTTCTTTTTGCCCTTGCCCTTCATAGGGTTCTCATCGCGTCTATCACCGGAAGTTATCCTCTGCAGTATCAAATAAATCATTTACTTTAGGGTTGCACCTTTAAATAGCTATGAGCGGACTCCTAAGACGGTCACAACTACGATCTATAGGAGTTGCATGCCTAGGGGAGGAATGACTTAGGTGACACGAAGAAAGCGTCAAAAATCAGATTTCAGCTACTACGTGACTCAAAATTCAGTCACTGATGAAATCAGAATTCAGCTACCAACGGTATCAATAAATGTCATGAAAGGGCAACTAATAAAGAGCCAACAATAGCCATCAGTAGCAACCCCAATTGGCAGCCAACAAAACAGCCTGCCAACACAAGTAATAGCAGCCAACATAAGCCAACAAAAGGGGTAGCCATCCACAACCAACAAGAGCCAACATCAGCTATCAATAGTAGCCTAAAGGGCAGCCAACAACCATGGAGTTTTCCCACATCAAGAATCAAACAACATCATAAAGTCAGGCCAAAATCAGTGCCCAAATCAAATCCAAGGCAAAATCAACAGCTAGCCAATAACAGGAGCCAACAATAGTAATAATTCATCAAATCTCTCAACTAGATCATTAAAAAGGAACCATTAGATGTAATTCCAATCAGGAATAAGATTTTCGCAGCCACCAAACTTGAAAGAAGGGAAGAATGCAAAACCCTATCAGGAACCCTAGCCGATCAACATGGCATAAAGTAATCAAATCCCCCAATAATATCTCTAACCAAGAACTATTAACAGGCAGAAGAAATAAAGGGAGAGGGAGAAGAAGAGTGAGAGAAGCTCACAGTGGAGGAGTTGAAGCCCTTAACTAACACCAAACTCCAAATGACAGTTCAACAAAGATCTGCATGGGACTGCAGCAAAACCACAAAAGGAGATTGTACAACCCCGTATTTGTCGAGTGTTTTTCTGAGACCCAGGGTCCTTTAGAACATTGTATGGTAGCATGGTCCCAGACAGGAAGAGTAGTAGAGGCGAGGGGGAAAGCGGTGGAGGCGGAGGCCTCCCGCTCGCCCAGCCCGTATAGGGGGGGCGAGAGGTGGAGGGGCCAACCCTCCCTTTCGCCCCGCCCCCAGCAGGAGGGGGCGAGACCCAGCAGGTAAGAGAAGGGGGCGGGGGGGGAGGGGGTGCGAGCTCCACTCGCCCCGCCCCCAAAGGAGGGGGGCGAGCTCCACTCGCCCCGCCCAAAGGAGGGGGGGGGGGGCGAGCTCCACTCGCTCCGCCCAGAGGAAGGGGGGCGAGCTCCACTCGCCCCGCCCAAAGGAGGGGGGGGGGGGGGGCGAGCTCCACTCACCCTGCCCAGAGGAACGGGGGCGAGCTCCACTTGCCCCGCCCAAAGGAGGGGGGGGGGGGGGGGGCGAGTTCCACTCGCCCCGCCCAAAGGAGGGGGGGGGGGGGCGAGCTCCACTCGCCCCGCCCAGAGGAAGGGGGGGGGGGGGTCGAGCTCCACTCGCCCCGCTCAGAGGAGGGGGGCGAGCTCCACTCGCCCCGCCCAAGGGAGGGGGGGGGGGCGAGATACACTCGCCCCGCCCCAAGGGAGGGGGGGGGGGGGGCGAGCTCCACTCGCCCCGCCCCAAGGCAGGGGGGGCGAGCTCCACTCGCCCTGCCCCAAGGCAGGGGGGCGAGCTCCTCTCGCCCCCGCCCCAAGCAGGGGGGAGAGCTCCTCTCACCCTCCGCCTCCAGCAGGGGGGCGAGATCCCTAGTAGGGGGCGAGCTCCTCTCGCCCCCCGCTTCCAGCAAGGGGTGTGAGATCCCTAGAGGAGGGGAGGGGCGACCAGCCCCTCTCTCGCCCCAGCTCCAGTAAGCAGGATGGTCTGCATTTAGAAGGATGGTCTGCGTTTAGCAGGATGGTCTGCGTTTAGCGCCGTAGAACAGCGTGATTTGGCTATCCACAGCCATTTCTGGGGGTATTTTGGTAATTTCAGAGACCAGATTGTTGTTATCTGCAGCCCAAGTCCAGAAATCCTATAAATAGGACAAGGGGGCACCATTTGGAGGCAAGCTTGTTCTAGGCTAGCTCCCTCTCTCCCTCTCCCTCCCCAAATCTCTCTAGCGGGGTGAGGAGAGACTCCAGTGGTGCCCAAGCCCGACGTTGGCTTGGGAGGGGAAGCGTTCTAAATAGCTTCCGGGTATGTGGTGGGACCTCCTCGCCGAAGTCCTTAGTCCAGTTCATAGTTCCAACACCTTCAACCTAGAGCTCTCCCTTGGGGGGAGTAAGAGTTGGCCACCCCTCAACTCGTCGGGGGCCCCGAACTCCACAGAGGCCGAGAAATCGGTTTCAACATTATGGTGCGATGAGCGTGGAGTGTGACTAACTCAAGAAAGTCTCAAGCTGAGCTCCATGGCTGGAGGTGGAGGATCCGACCCAGGTCACTCGCAACCCCCGGTGGCTAGGGTGACGTTGGATATGTTCGAAGATTTCAGGCAAGAGGTCTTACAGACCTTCCAGGTTGCTTTCGCCATGATAGTCGGAGGCAGAAGAAGAGATGGTCCAGAGGTCCCGCCCCGGCAGGTGGGCGAGGGAACTCTCGACCAACAGTCCAGGAAAGAGGTACCGGTGGGGGGGAGTGGGGAGGTGCCATGCCCCCACTCGCCCACCTTCAAGGGGTCAAGCTCAGGAGGGAGGCGCCCTCCCAACTCGCCCCGCCCCTTCAAGGGGGCGAGCTCAGGAGGGAGGAGCCCTCCCAGCTCGCCCCGCCCCTTCAAGGGGGCGAGCTCAGGAGGGAGGCGCCCTCCCAGCTCGCCCCGCCCCTTCAAGGGGGCGAGCTCAGGAGGGAGGCGCCCTCCCAGCTCGCCCCGCCCCTTCAAGGGGGCGAGCTCAGGAGGGAGGCGCCCTCCCAACTCGCCCCGCTGATTCAAGGGGGCGAGCTTAGGAGGGAGACGCCCTCCACACTCCAAAGTGCCGGAGCTGTCAGATGCATGCCAACGTGCCTCATCAGCCCCCGGTCGTGCTCTCCACACTCCAAAGTGCGTGGTCGTTCGCGCAATGGGGAATCGACCTCCTCGGCCCCCTACCTCTAGCTTCCGGGCAGAGGAAGTTCATCATCCAAGCCATCGATTACTTCACCAAGTGGATAAAAGCGGAGCCCCTAGCCAAAATCACAGAAGAGAACGCTAAACAATTTGTCTGGAAGAACATCGTCTGCCGCTTCGGTATCCCAGCAACAATCATTGCCGACAACGGCACTCAGTTCATTGGGAAGTCCTTCACTAAGATGTGCGAGGACCTGAAGATCAACCTTCGTCATACTGTCGTAGCACATCCGCAAACCAACGGGCAAGTAGAAGTTACGAACCGCACCATCCTCAAATGGTTGAAGACGCGTGTAGAAGAAGCTGGGGGACAATGGGTGGACGCACTCCCAAACGTACTATGGGCATATCGAACAACAGAGAGGACTCCCACAGGAGAGACGCCATATAACCTCTGTTACGGTACTGAAGCTGTCATCCCCATCGACATCGGCATTCTGAGTACTCGTGTGCTAACCTTCGATCCCAGCAAGAATGACGGGCTGCTTCGGGAAAACCTCGACCTAATCCCCGAAGTCCGGGACGACGCCGCCCAGTGTGCCGCCTCTTACCAAAGGAGTGTAGCCCGGCTCTATGACAGAAGGGTGAAGCCCAGACCAATCAACGTAGGAGATCTCGTCCTACGCAGCATCGAGGCGGCTGGAAAGGGCCCCCAAGGAGATAAACTCTCACCCACTTGGGAAGGTCCGTACGTTGTCACTGCGGTCGTAAAACCCGGAACATACAGGCTCAGAACAGCGGAAGGAAAGACTCTACCACGCACCTGGAACGTCCAGAACATGCGCCGCTTCTATCAGTAACATCAAGTCTTCCATCAAGTAGAAAGCCGTACGTTGACACCTATATTCAATTAAGAAAGATCTTTATTTCGGGGCCCTGCCTCGGGGACTTCGCACCACCGTCGATTGAAGGTTCGCCCTTCTCCTCCGCCGTAGAGTCCCGACGTCGTAGGGGCCTGCCCCCCTTACGTTCGCCCCCGATTTGAATACACCAGCTATTCACCGGCCATCTCGGGGCCCTGCCCTGGGGACTTCGCACCGCCGTCGATTGAAGAATCGCCCTTCTCCTCCTCCATAGAGTCCCGACGTCGTAGGGGCCTGCCCCCTTACGTTCGCCCCCGGTTTTAATACACCAGCTATTCACCGGCCACTTTGGGGCCCTGCCCCGGGGATTTTGCATCGCCGTCGATTGAAGGTTCGTCATTCTCCTCCGCCGTCAAGTCCCGGCGTCGTAGGGGCCTGCCCCCCTTACGTTCGCCCCCGGTTTGAATACACCCGCTATTCACCGGCCAAGCCTATATTATGTAAAAGCCGCGAGCTCAGACTCGCGCAAGCTAATTTCTTATTATTATTATGAAAAACACGCAGGCTCGAACCCACGAATCATCCGTTATCTTGTAAAAGGCCATCAAGCGGTTTGGGTATCATCGCTAAACAGCAAGCCAGCAACAGTCGCAAAGTACGAACACCCTTCGCCGACCAACTTGAAGCATCTTCCCTCAAATCGACACTTCAACGACAACCAAGGAAGCGGGGCCATAAGAACGCTATCACAACGCAGCGCAAAACGAAATACGCCTAAACAGAATAAGAAGTCAAAAGCAATCGCACGCTCATCCTCCGCAAGCAATTCCTACCCATGGCACCGCAAAGAAAGCAATGATCAAAGCCGCCACAGAAAAATCGAAACCTCTGAACTCCTCCGCGCAGAAGTCCAGACTCCGAAGGTTTGGGGGGCTTATGTTACATATCCGTAGAGGCCTTGGGGTGCGTCTAGGAAAAACTCCACTTACGGGAGGTGGGGTCAACGGTCAACGCATGATCGCCCAAGTTGGAGAAACCGAAGCCGCCATTTCTGCTGCCAACGCGCACGAAACGCACGTCACGCCCCACCATGACCGAACCCCACTACTGGGGTGCGATTAGCCCGCACCCTACTAGTGGGGTGCGAATAGCCGCACCCCCCATAGTGGGGTGTATGGCCAAACCGCACCCTATGAGGGGTGCGGCCAAGCCGCACCCCCTTGGGGTGCGGCCAAGCCGCACCCCCTTGGGGTGCGGCCAAGCCGCACCCCATGTGGGGTGTGACCAAGCCGCACCCCCTTGGGGTGCGGCCAAACCGCACCCCACGAGGGGTGCGGCCAAGCCGCACCCCACGAGGGGTGCGGCCAAGCCGCACCCCCTTGGGTGCGACCGAGCCAAGCCGCACCCCATGTGGGGTGCGGCCAAGCCGCGCCCCTCCTCCAGGTGAGGCCGCGCCGCGCCCGCCTTTAGGTGCGGTCGAACCGCCCTCCCCGCATCAAGGTTGGGGTGAGTCCCCCCTCTTCCGGCTCGCCGACCGCTTTCGGGCTCCGGACTTCGTTCGGAGCAATTCCCCGTTCGTTACGCGCTCAGAGCACTTTCACATTTCGGGCACGCTCACTTTTTGTCTTGCTAGCATGCTCACATTTTGTCTTTCTAGCATGCTCACTTTTTGTCTTTCCAGTTTCTCAGATTTCAGGAACAGCTTGTCGCCTTTTTCGCCTCCAACAAAACTGCCCGAACTGCCCGAGGGGCAAGATGGTCAATTACGAAAAATGGCGATCCGTGCGCTCTGAACCGGAAAATATGATTCGTCTGACAGGTGGTTACGGTGGTAACAACGGCGAAATTACCGGGCTACCCCCGGCCAAAGCTATAAAAGGAGCCACAAGGCTTCATTTCAAGGGACTTTTGCCTTCTGGACCCGGGAAAGCTTCTTGCAGACTTTCGCGGAATTCTCCTTCGAGACTTGAAGATTTCCTTCGTCGTGAAAGGCGACTCAGCATTCTCAATTTTGTTCTCCGAAGCATTCTCACTTTCATTCCCAGCAGTTCTCAGAAGGAAAAAGACTTTAGTTGTTCTGGAGGTGGCCTGTCACCTTCGGAACTCTCTCTCTCTCTCTCTCTCTCTATTATTGTAACGAGCAGCGGCCTGTCGCGCTCAATTTCTAAGTCTCTAATTGTAACCCCCCAGAAGATAGTGAAAGTTTGATCGGCACAGCTCCGACCGCGTGGTTTTTTACCCTTTCCGGGTTTTCCACGTTAAAAAGTCTCAGTGTACTCAACGAATCTCTAATTGACTGTTTGCGCGCTCGATTCGCTTCCGAGCTAAGGTGGTTCAATTCGACCGGTCTACCAAAGCGCTCGAGCGACCCGCAACACTTATGTAAAGTCACAACTTGCATCATGTATAAATGATGTTTCTCCCATAACATTTCCTTTGTCTTCCCATCCTGAACATGCCAAATCATCATTACTCAAGGGTAGATCCATGGTTATAGAAGGGAGCTTGAAATTGCAACCCCAATCATATAACAATAACTTCACCTGGAGAATTCCTCGCACTCTTGGCTTAGTGCAAACATTGTATAGATTGCCCACATCTCTTAATGGGTACAATGAAATTCTACCTGAAAATTTCGTACATTGGTCTACGAATACTGTGTTTTGATACGAATATAATTCCGCAGTTCACAAATATCCATAAATTACAAATAGCCATTGATGGTAACCAATGAGGCTTGGCCTAGATGACTAAGCTAAGACCCTAAGACAAGTCATGAGTTCGATTCTAACCAAGATGTGAGCTTTGTCTATTTATATAACAATTTGTTGATTGGTTATTGAATGTAATGCTTAATATTCTATAATGATGCTTATACATTTCAAAAAAAAACTCCCACCGCTATAAAAATTATCTGTTCTTATATTGGCAAGGAAATTAAATGCACTGTTTTATAATAAAGGAGGGAATAATTAATTTCATGTAATACAGTTTAACGAAATATAATTTAATGGCTGGATGTTATGGAATGACATTGTAGAGTATGAATTAAATAAGTATAATTCAAAAGTTTAAAATGTAAATGGCAGAATGTAAAGTGTGAATTGACTTAAGACTCCGTTTGAGGGGACTTATTTTCACCTGTCAAGCGGTTACAACCGCATGAACCAGACCTTAATTAAGGCCCGGTTCATGCGATCGTAATCGCTTGACCGGTGAAAATAAGCCCCCCCAAACAGAGCCTAAGTAATGAGTCAAACGTTTAAAAGCTAATCGTTATTAAAAGACCTAGAAATTTCTCACCGTTCATTTGGATGAAATTGAAATTGGATATTGAAATTGAGATCACTTTCAATTCTTCTAGGAAAGCCAAATAAATAAAAAAAATATTGTGGAATTAATCAATTTTATTGTTCGTTTGTTAATAAAATTCAATCTTAAAATTACACATACTACAACGAAAAGCACGCACCCCGACACAAAAAGTGTGCCCCAGCGCGTGGGCTAAAATGCACGCGGATGATCGAAAAGCGTGCGCCCGGTCGAAAATATGCGTGCCCGATCAAAACAGCGTGCTCAGGCAAAAAACACGTGTCCGGGCAAAAAAACGTGCCCAGGCAGAAAAAACGCGCCCGAAATGAAAACTCACGCCTGGGCGAAAAAGCTCACGCCGAGGCGATAAATGAGCGTTGTGGCAAAAAAACCGCGGTTGGGTGAAAACGTGCTCCCGAACAAAAAGCACTCGCCCGTGCAAAAAAAGCTTGCCCGAGTGAAAAATGCTTGACCGGGCAAAATTACGCGTCTCGGGCAAGAATTGCACGCCTAGGCAAAAAACCAAAAGTTAAGGCAAAAAGTACGCACGGCTGAAAAATGTGCGCCCGGGAAAAAATGCGCGCTCGAGCGAAAAAACAGGCCCGGCGAAAAAAACATGCATGGGCGCAAAAAAAACATCCGAGCGAAAAAAAGCACGCACCAGAGAAAATGCACGTCTGAATGAAAAATGTTTTTTTGTGCCAAAAATACTCGCCTGGGTAAAAAATGCACCGACGGGCAAAAAAACATGCCCAGGTAATAAACGTGTCTCCGCCGGAATTATCCAATTCTTATATAGATCGAAAAAAATTGGCTTTAGTTCAAAATGAATTCCATGGAATTCATTGAAATTCCAATTCCAACGCTTAACACGCAAACGAACTACATTTGAACTAAACCATCAATAACAGACGAGAAACTTAAACCAATTAACCCAGATCTTAGGCATAATAAAAAAACATTAATTCATTGGACCCGAAACCAGGGGAAATATAAGACAACAATAACATATCATTTTGTCACAAGCTGCTAATAAGAATTACAATGTACTATGTTAATTAAACCTTTTTCTTCTATGGATAATAAGCAGCTCTCATTATAAAAAAAACTTTAGAAGACTATCATATTTACAGCTTCACAACAGCGGTCAGAGTATATGTCATCTAATCTATTGTTAACGGTTATGATTGTGTTTTTTTTACTTATTCTAAGTTAAATGAATTCATTCTCAAATCATCTAACATAGACTAGAAGACTGAGATTTAAAACGGACTCTCTACAATTATCCCCTGTAGAGCTAACCGTAAAATCAGTCAGACAAAATGGTGCTTGTGTCGTGCAAGCCCCACCCACCCAAGAGGGTCTAATTCGACCCGATCCAACAGCCGGAGTCTTACGCTGGGACGAGTAAACCTCAAGAATTGCTAACCACTCCATATTTCGCAGATTCCAAGTTCTGATGGAAACCAGTAATCAGAATCTAACTGCAGCAAAACAAAAAAAACATGTCAAATGACGAGGCAAATACGCATAAACGAACAAACACGGTGAAACGCGTACGTCAAAATCTGAAGGCTCAATCTTTACTATTTCTCCAGAGGATTTCTGCAAGCTGGTAGAATCTGAAGGAAGTTGGTGAGTAACCACATCACGGCTATATCCTGCCGTATTTGGCACAGCGCCATTTGGGCAGTGTGTGGTCATTACATCATCCGTGAGAAAGCGACTGTGTTTAGCGCACAAATCCATGGCTTCAATCTGCTGGCTGGAACCTGACGTCTCAAATCTTTCCTCATGCTTGCTGTCAGAAAAATCACAAAGATAAAGCTCCAATTACTGCAGATGTATAAAACTTCTACAGGCTTAGCAACATCTGTTAAGTATGGGCTCCAACGGATCCCCCATAGCACTACAAGAAGCGAAGAAGCCAAATAAGCATGGTGGAGACCACTGCAGTATTTATGAGTTCCTATTAAAAAAACTTATTATTGTATTTCATATTTTGAGTGCATAGAGAATCTATTTAATGAGTGAGTTGTAAAGAGGCTTGTTACATGTATCTCCTAATTTGGAAGTCTTCAGTTTCTTGTCCTAGGCGAGGGAACAAGCCCTTGATTGAGTCTTCGCGAGAGTATGTCGCACGATGGTTAAAAAAATCGCTCCTTCGTGGAACATCTTCTCCCTTCTTCACACTATCTATCCTATTGATCTGACCTCCCTTCCCTCTTGCAACACAAGGACGAAGGCTCCCAAAGTATGAGATACATGTAACATGCCCCATTAGAACTCACTGCTTACATAGACTTTTTAAGTCACAAACTAAGAAATACAATAATATATTTAATATATTAAGGAACCCATTGATATTGCGGTAGGGAAGCTCTGGGTTCTTATATTGCCATGGAGGGATCTGTTGGAGCATACATAAATCATACCGTTCCAAACCAGTGCATACCTTAAAAGGTAGCAATGAATGGGGCCCATGCAGCTTCTCAAAACCATAGAAAGTGGCTGTGGAAATTCCAAACTCTGCTCAAGAGCAGAACACATGCCAGTCACTCGTTATACTTAACAAATGAAAATGAAATTTTCATGGCTACTTTCTTACCTCATTAAGATCTGTTACTTCAACTATAGTACCATGTGGAGCTTCAATTGCAATCAAAGTAGAATCCTAAAGAAATATACGAAATAAACTTAAAATAATTAAAAGAACAATTGTGAGTGACCTAACCATGGAAGGTAAATAACCAAGCAGACCTCAAAACAAGGAAGGCTGTTTATATCTTCTCGGGTGACATAAAGCCATCTATAAGCCCAAAAAAGTTAAGTTATAAAAAGAAACAGAAGAACATTTATTGATTATGTTAGAGCAGATGAAGAATGATCTTACTTTTT
Organism: Dactylorhiza incarnata; assembly: GCA_033032865.1. NCBI lineage: Eukaryota > Viridiplantae > Streptophyta > Magnoliopsida > Asparagales > Orchidaceae > Dactylorhiza > Dactylorhiza incarnata. The sequence goes on along the minus strand of JAWHQI010000095.1, from coordinate 2,701,641 downwards.
GTTGTTTTCATCTTCCATTAAAGCAGCCAGTTGATCTTTCTTTTCACTGATTAGGAATATGTATAAGTCATGCAAATGGACAACAGAGCATAGAGTTCATCATAGCATAGAGGTTCTACCTGATCAATCTATCGACTTTGTGTTCCTCTATCCGCAAAATCTCTACTTCGGTCTGAAATTTTTGTATAAATACTATACTATAAAATAGTAATCGTAGATAGGATAAGTAAGTGCAAAGAAATTGGAAAAACTACTATCAAAATCTTAAGGTTAAGCACATTTCAGTTTTATATTTCAAGCACATATGCAGAATGTCAGAAAATATTCTAGTTTGTTGGTTTGCATGTTTTAGATGTTAATCTTAAACTATGGAAATCATCTTGAACAACATTAAATTCATATTTTCATGGGTATACCGTGTCTACTTAATCATGTGACACCATGGTACGAACAGGAAGGAGAATGCTTGAATTAATGAAGAACGGATACAATCCGAAGCAAGCTTCGGCCAACTCCTGGAGGCTGGTTCTTCCAAGGAGCATTCTCTCAAATGAGAGCCCAAATCCCTAATGATCAAAAGATGCCCTAACTCCCCAAAACCACCTCCTTATATAGGGAGGGGGGGCTCACATCAAACTAAAATATTTAAAGAAAAGCAATAATAAAATAGTAGGCGCGTGCGCGTAACAATACATCCCGTCAGAAAAGCGACCTTGACCCCAAGGTCGGAGCGCCGCCCAGCGGTCAGTAGTGGGATGCTATCGAGGTGCCCGGGGCGTCGTCCGGTAGTCCGTCCGAGAGCAGCATGGCGTCAAAGTCGGCGGCGGAGAGCGCGGCCACGTCGTCGCCGATGAGGACTCGACACTCCTTCACCGGGCACTCATGACCAGGAGAGTAGGGGTGCTCGCAACGGAAGCACAGGCCCTTGCTTCGTAAGTTGTTGTACTCCTGGTTGGACAGGCGGTGGGTAGGGAGAGGTCGGTTGTTGCGAGGACCCATCATTGGTGGCCGGGGTAGGGGAGGTGGCTGAGGTGGAGGTTTGGGATGGGTTGAGAAGTAAGGTTAGGAGGGATGCCTGGAGGAAGGTGATGGGTACGGAATGTCGCCGGACGTCGCGAGGAATTCCGCCTCCACAAGGGGGGAGAGGTTGATGGCTTGGTGGACCGTTAATGGTTTGAGGGTGCGGAGACGGGAGCGGAAGTGGGGTTGCAGACTGTTCATGAAGAACCCCAAGTAATGGTCTGGGGGGAGTCCGGGAACATGAGTGACCAATTCCACGAAGGCATCAATGTACAAGTCAATGGAGCCGATGTGACGGACCCCGCAGAGTCGCTCGATCACAGGGCCGGAGTAGCGGTCGTCATACCGCTGAATCAGGGCCTCGGTGAGATCTATCCAGGTGAGGGCGGGAGAGGTCTGGCGGAGCCAACGGACCCAATGGAGGGCCGACCCTTCCATGCCGATAAGTGCGGTGGAGACCCGTTGCGCCGGAGGGGTTTGGTGGATGTCGAAGAACTGTTCGGCGCGGGCAATCCACCCAAGGGGGTCAGTTCCGTTGAACGTAGGGATGTCAGGTCCACGGTACGGTAGAGTAGGTAGTTCCACCACTGCGGGTGTATCGGGGAGCGTAGTGCTGGGGGATCCCACAGCAGAGGCGGCAGGAGGCCCTGAGAGCTGGCTGTGCTGTAAGTTCTGGAGCATGGTCAGAATCGAGGAGAACTGCTCGGTCTGTGCCTCGAGACGGGCGTTGATGGTGGCGAGGGAATGTTCGAGGGCTTCGACGTGGGATTCCATTTGGCCCATTGGCATATGAGGACGACCGCGCTGAGCCGGGGGTTGGCAGGAGAGTGCCGAAGTCGGGGAAGGGCGCGAGCAGCGGAAGGTCGCTGCGGAAGAGCAGGATGAGGCTGGCGCTGTGGCAGGTGCAGGCGCTGGAGAACAGGTGGAGAACAGGTGGAGGATCGGGCGCTGGATCAGGCGAACAGGAGCGGAGCAGGCGTCGTGCGTTGGAGAGCGGAGAGCGGAGCAGGCGAACAGGTAGAGGATCGGAGCAGGCGCTGGAGAACAGGTCGTGCGCTGGTCGTGCGTTGGAGAGCGGAGCAGGCGCTGGAGAACAGGTGGAGGATCGGGCGTTGGATCAGGCGAACAGGAGCGGAGCAGGCTTCGTGCGTTTGATCGGCGGAGAAGGCGCAAGACCTAACGGAAACGGGGACGCCTTCGGCGCGAGCAGCGGCGGAATCGGGACGCGAGGCAGGCTGCGATGCGAGATAATGAACATCGGCGGCTTCCTTAGCGGGCAGGGCGGCAGGTCGGACCAATTGGTACGAACAGGAAGGAGAATGCTTGAATTAATGAAGAACGGATACAATCCGGAGCAAGCTCCGGCCAACTCCTGGAGGCTGGTTCTTCCAATGAGCCTTCTCTCAAATGAGAGCCCAAATCCCTAATGATCAAAAGATGCCCTAACTCCCCAAAACCACCTCCTTATATAGGGAGGGGGGCTCACATCAAACTAAAACATTTAAAGAAAAGCAATAATAAAATAGTAGGCGAGTGCGCGTAACAATCCATTACATGAATGTGCACTGGGACGACCCTCCTTGCGACTATGAAAAACTTGAAGCCATCTCCCGGCTTATCATCTATTAATATTGGCCTTCAATTACTATTGCATTTTTATGTAATTTCCCATTATGAGACATTTTGGTCATTTAGTCACTAGGGTGTCTCCCTGATACAAGGGAGAATATATAAGTCCTAAACGTATCTTAGAAGCATTTGTAAGCTCTCACTTGGAGAGGGTCTCTTAGGGAAAGCAACCCTCTAGAGCTTGCTGTGAACATAAGTCACAAGCTTGGAAGAGCCTTCTTTAAGATTTGGGGAGAGGCATAGTTGATGGCTCAAATGTAGGTTCCAATCGACAGAAGTGATGGAAGAGAGTGTTGAAGGAGGTAGATCCCGAATGTAGAGCACGTTGGCAGTCATCCCCTACCAATAATACTCCGCATTCGACGATTCTGCAAAAAGGAAGAAGAAAAAGTTATGGAGTAGTTATGATCATCAGTGAAATGACTAACAGAGAGAATTAAATTATGAGCCAGGGATATGAAGTGCGGATCATAGAGAAATAGATGAAGTAAGAGGCATGCCACATGTCTGCTATTGGGGTGGTTTCTCCATTAGCAACATGAGGTAAGAGGCACAATACGGAGCATAGAGAAATAGATGAGGTAAGAGGCACGCCCCCTGATCTGCTAATTGGGGTGGTTTCTCCATTAGCAACAATAACGAGGTAAGAGGCACAGTACGAAGCATAGAGAAATAGATGAGGTAAGAGGCACGTCCCCTGATCTACTAATTGGGGTGGTTTCTCCATTATCAACAGTGATGAGCTTAGGACAAGCAGTATCCATGTACTGCAAGGCCTTCTACGGAGTAATATGATTTGCAAGTGTATCTACTATCAAATAGGGGATATGGGAGAGGCTTGATGTATCTCCATTTGATGCAGAGGCAATGGGCTCAGAGGTTTGAGTAACCAGCACCCGAAGACTCTGAGGTTCCTAACTTAATGTGTCAATATCAAACCGGGACGTCATGGGAGTATTCACTGCAAAAGAAGCTTGGTGAGGAGGATTAGGAGTTGCTGGGGAAACCCATGTTCCAATAGCAATTCACCTCTTGTGTGATTTCCCAATCACAGTAGGTACACACTCAGGTGCTTTGTCCTTTAGGATGATTTCAATCATCTCGCTCACTGATGAGCATATTTTATAGTGTTTTGGACTCTCGTATAGCTTGGTTTTCCTATGAATTTGTTCATCCTTCATTTGATTCTAGCACAAAATCGCTTTTAATCCGCGCTTGTGTCATTTGAGCATCGCATCGCTATTTGGAGCACGTTTGCATTCATTCCATGCATGAGGGAGACTTCCTCCCCCTCCCATTTCATTTTCTTATATTGTTATATTGCATATGGCTGTGTGGATGTGTTTTTCAGGGTGATCTGGTGATTTTTCATGCAAGTACAACCCTTGTGTTGCTTCCCCCGGGTGTTTGGGCCATAATTCAATAAGGAAGCCACTGGTCATGCGTTTTTGTTCGCGCACATGCAGTGAACTCCTCTGCGTACGACCACAGGTCGTGCGCAGTTCAGTAATTTTCCCTCCAAGCGCTGCACTTTTCCCGTCAGTCCTGGTTCCTTCGCACACGGTTAGTGGCAAATCCTTCGCGCATGACTCCTGGTCGTGCGCCTAACCGTGCGCGGGTCAAAAATTTTGCTCAAATATAAACACAAGTTTTGACAGGATTTTTGGACTTCTTCGTCAGCTCTTCTTCCGGAAACGCTCCAGGTCCACCGATTTCGCCCCAAGGGCTAGGGATCGTCCCCTAGGCTCTCCCCATCATCCAAGGACTCCAAAGTGAAGATCAATCGTTCCTTTCTCTCAGCAAGCTAGGATCTAAAAGAGGAAACATGAACAGTGCAAACCCCTCGAGAAGACGGGCTAGAAGTAGTGACAGCTTTAGAGACCCCAGACGCATCCGAAGATTAAGGCCAACACAGATTCATACTCTGGAGTCCCTTTGCATCCACGGAAGAGTCTCGAGCACTGTTTGTATTTGTCTCATCTCTTTACACACATTAGGTGGAGATTGATGATTTGTATCTTTTCATGTTGATGATGGTAGGAATGAACATGTTATGACGTTGGTTTGCTATTGTTTTATGTGATATTGAACTTGTTTGTGTTCATTTCCTGTGAAGTAGTCTAAGAGGCCTAGCCACTTGTGTTTTTTCCAAGTTGTTCTCTTGAGTTTGTCATTTGTGTTGTGTGTTGCTACTGCAACGAGCGAAGCGTAGACCTACGACCCACGGAGGTGCGAAGCGGAGGAAGACAACCCGCGAAGGTGCAAAGCGGAGGTTGGCGACACGCGAAGGAGCGATGCGGAGGTCGGCGACCCGCAGAGGAGCGAAGCGGTGTCGGTGACCCGCATAGTTAATTTAGATATCTTTTCTTGCATTAGTTGATAGCGAACAACCAAACCCCCAGATAAAATCTGACTTAAAAGGCATCGATCTAAGTCTTTTCTCGATAAATAACTCTACCCCCACCGTGTTCCACATGAGATCGATACTCGGAGGTAACTCCTCATTTTATTATTACTTGACGACATCGATACTCTTGTCGTTGTTGCATCACTCACCACCTCCGCGAAGGACCATGCGGCCTCCCCCACGCCTAGTATTGTAGTGCGTACTCCATAGATTGTTGGACGAGGGCAGGAGATGGAGTTAAAGAGACATCAGTGGGTGGAATGACCTTTAGGACCATCGAGCAAACATCCGACAAGGATGGGATTGTTGAAGAAGAAAAAGCATGGGCTCAGACAACGTATAGATGTGGTATTCTAGCCGTCTTCGCACCTATATCAGCAGCTTCCTTTTGACTCGTTGGGTCATCATGTCAAGACTCAAGAGTAGGAGGCTAGTGTTGAATCTAGACCTCGATGAGAGTCTTGTATTGCACTATAAATGGCGTTACATCGCCATCCAGACCAGGTTCAACATTCTAGAGGTCCCAGAATAGATCGAACAAGTATTGGAGTTTATCTTTCCCAGAGTAGAGAAATTATATATCATCTCACATATAGCTTTTCCAGTTTCGTGGTGCATACTCATTCGAAATGATGCACTTTAATAGAATTTAGTATTTAAGATTGAACTAGACCACCATCGTGAAGTCGTAGTTCTGTCGGCTCATTCATGGGGTCTCTGGTTAGGTGATAAAGAAGGCCCTTAGTTTGGAGAACACGACGCACCAAGTGGATCCACTTAACAAAGTACTTCTTTCCGGTGAAATAAATAGTGCAAGTTTCAACTCATGTCGGACTTCTTATAAGGGGTGGTGGTTAAAGTAAATGGCACATTTGTCCCCATATCGCATGATTAAAGAGCGCGAGATAAAAGGATCTATGCGAGACAGATGCTACGTGGCGATTGATAAGCATGAGCGATTTGCGAGTACTGGAGAATATGAGAGCTGGTCTGGAGAGATAAACAAAACCTGCAAGAAATAGACCTTGTCGGTTATAAGAGGTTCCGTGCAAGAGCCAAAATCCATCGGCAAGAAGAGGGGGCACTCACGAACAGCTAAAGATCGGTAAGAACTGACAAGAGTCGGTAAAGTTCGATCGGCAAAGCAATAGGCTAGATCTTCGGGCAAGAGCCAGAAAGAACACAAGCAGGAACACAAAATCATGAGGATGAGATCAAGGTTGATATCATACTCCAGTGAGAGCTTCCTTGTTTTGGCTTTCTTTCCTCCTTTACTCGTGTAACTTCTTTTCGTAGGCATGAAAGATAGGTTGACCGTAGAGATAAATAAAAGCAAAAACCTTGAGCCATAAGTCGAACTATTGAAATAACAACTTCTTTCTAGCCCAAGCTCTTATGGCACTGTCGCAGATATTACACAAAATCCATATATATCGTGGATCGAATAGAGAATGTGGTTGATAAATATTCTTTGGTAAGATGAAAGAGAGGATGGCAGAACGAAGAAGTAAAAGATAATATTTATCTTGATTTGTATCCTGAGTTCTTAACAAAGAGCGAATCATCCAAAGAGAGGCCTTAACAAAGAGCGAATCATCCAATGAGAGTTCTGGCGAGAGTCCTAGCGAGAGTGGTTCCGTGATATCTTCTAAATCTTCATAATCGTCAAAATCATCGGGATCTTGGAAATCCCCACTCCATAGTCATAATAATTTGTAAAATCTATATAGTAGTGAGTAGATTTTCTTTTATTTTTTGCCTTCTTTCTTTTGGAGCTCTTGCAGATTTCCTTTTTTGTAACTGTTAAGCTCGTAAGATACATGTAAAACACGAAACAAAATTAATATATATGAGGGAATTTTGTTTTTATTATTGCATTGTTTTCTTCTATGTATTTGAGAATGTTATCTAACTACAATTATGATGATATGACTCCAGACAGACTTGTTAATCAATAGACGTGAGGGCACTATTACTAGGAGAGGGTTAGAAATATACCTACCTTATAAGTGAAAAGAAAGAGAATTTGCGATTGATCTGTTAGTGCGTAATTGAACTAAGTGCATCTATGGATCAGGCAAATCACTCAGGCAATCGCGAACAATTCAAGCAAGAGTCGTCGAGGTGGATCTTACAACTCTCAAAGATCGATAGAAATTGTGATAACTAAAAGCGAGAGTGAGAAGAATGGAATAACACCAGAGAACCCTTAGAACCAGGATCAGGCCCACCGCTATCACAATTGCGAACAATTCTAGCGAAAGTACTCGTGACGGGTCTTACAGCAAAGTGATTCAAGTACAGGTGAATTACTACATAATTAGAAAGAGAACGAGTTCAAGAGAAATTGTGAGGTAAGAAGTATTACAAGATGCTTGATGTGAGATTATCTTCGTGAGTCTTGTGTGAATACTAGTGGGAGCACTCACGAGAAGTAAATAAAGGATAATGATAATGATTATTAGGGGTGTAAGCGGTTCGGTTTGGGTCTAAATTGAAACCGAACCGATTGATTTTACCTCAGTTCGGTTTTAAATTGATTTTATCGATTTGGTTTAGCGTTTTTTACTATATATGAGCAAGTAAATGTTTAAAGATTGTAAATTTTTCTGAATACAATGCATAAATCAGTTGTTTCTTATATTCTTATATAATAATTTATTTGCAATCAAAATTTAAATTTTAAATATTAGTTTATTAATTTTTATACAATTATTTATTTATAATCATAATTAAAGTATGTATCAAGCATTAAAGTTAATGTATTAGACAAATGAATTCAATTACTTTGACGACGCTTGTTATTAAATGGTTAAATACTTAGCTTAAAATATATTAGATATTATATAGTCAGCATGCTTACATTTTTAGGCGTATGTAACTCATTCATGAAAAATTACCAAGTTTTCATGCTAATATAAATGACTATAGTATTATTTTAGACATAAAAAGAAGACGGTGCGGTTCGATTTTCTCGATTTCAAGCGAAGGAAAACTGAACCGAACTGTTGAAATAGCCCATAAGCTTTGGCCCATTTAGTGGCCCTTTTTGATTCTCTTATATTTAGTCCCACATTGTGTATAGATTTTTCCTCTCTCTTCTCTCTCCTATAAATATGTACTCTCCTTTGTATACAAAGTAAGAAATACAAAATACGCATTGCGTTTTTCTACATGGTATCAGAGCGGTGACGATTTCTCCGCTATTCGAACCGCCCGCCTCTTTTTGACCGCAGGCCGTGCGGTCTCCTTTTTTCACGATCGCTGCCCGCTCCCCAGCGTAGTTCCCCCCCTCCGCTACTCTGCCCTTCTTCGCTCTTTATAGAATTCGCCGCTTGTGGGACCCTTCGCTGCTGAGCTCGCAGCCCGCCCCGTCCAGACCGCAAGTCCGCACGACCTCCTCTCCCGACAGCCTGCCCTTAAGTTCTGCAGCTTGCTCGCTCTGTCTGCCCGCTCCAGCCCTCACGGCGCTCTGTGCGATCTGCTCCAGACCGCGATCAAGCCCGCGCGTGGTGCTCGCACACCAATCCGCGATCTGCTCTTGCCGAGTTCGCGATTTGCTCCTGCCAAGCCCTACCAGATCGCCAGTGATCGCTCCGGCCTCCTTTCCAGACAACGCGGCCTCCTCTCTGCTCGCTCCGGCCTCATCTCCAGACGCAGACCGCCAGTAGCGATCTCACAACGCTCTCTCAATCGCAGCTCGCCAGAAGCGATCTCTCTCGCGATCACTCCCGCAGAAATCAGCCCGCATCGATCTCTCAACAGCTCGCCAGTCCGCCTCCTGCGGTCTCTCCATCCAGCAAGCTCCCTCTGCCGATCTCGTGGGCTCTCCGGCGACCTTCCCTCAGTCGCAGCTCGCTCGACCTCTTGATCCCTGCGGCTTCTCTTCGTGCTCGCTACCGGCGTCTCTCCCTGCCGAGCTTCCTGCCGGTCTTCTCAGCAAGCCGCCCAACTGTCCCTGATCAGCTGCTCGCCCGGCCTCTTTCTGTCAGTCTCCTCCTAGCAGCCCGCCGTCCTAATTCCTTCAATAATGGGATCCTCCGTGGACTCAACCACGGTGCCTGTCTCGCCTCAGCCTGCCAACCTGGGTCAGCCCCCAGAACTCCGTGATGAGCTGCGCATTACTACTCTATCCCTCTCCGGGAAGAAAAACTTCATTCCTTGGGGTCACTCAATCCGCCGGGTCCTCCAGGCCAAGGGTCTTCTCGCTCATCTTACCGATGATCCTCCAGCCCCTCCTCCTCCTGAGTGGCTCAAGACTGATGGTCGGGTCCAGACCTGGATCCTTAATTCTTTGGAGGGAGAACCATATGAAATGGTCATGTACCTGCCCACGGCCAAAGGGATGTGGGACGAGCTCCACTCCTTATACTCTGGGAAGGACAGCCTTCAGAGTCTCTTCGACATTATCTCTGATCTTCAAGCTCTGGACACCAGTGGACCAAACATTACCTCTGTTGTCGCTCGGGTCAAGTCTCCCTCCGAAGCATGGCTTCAACACCAGCCGCCCACATCTGATCTTGCCACTCAGCGAGCGCAAAGGGAGGCCGTCTGCATTGCTCTTCTCATGGCTCGTGTTCCTCCACATCTTCTGAGTATTCGGGCACAAGTCTTGGCCTCGTCTCCCACTCCCTCCTTATCGGCTGTCTGCTCCATGCTACTCCGAGTATCACAACCTCCAGAGGCCCCTGCTCCTCCCTCACCGGCTCTTCTACAAAATATCCCTGCCCCTTCACTTCCTCCTCCTTCTAGCCGAGGAGGTCGGTCGGCCTACCGTAGAAGGGGCCGTGGTGGCCGAGGACGGCCGAAGTGCTCGTTCTGTGGTCGCGATGGCCATTATGAGTCCACCTGCTTTCGGAAGACTGGCAACCCTCCTCCTCCACGACCGACTGTTGCAGTCGTTGACGATAGCTCCTCGGCCTCTCGTGCCGACCTTGAGGCTCTCCGCCTACAGTTCCAGCATCTCCAAGGGATGATGACTCCACCTGCCTCGGTCGCCTCCGTCTCCAGCCCAGGTATCGTTTGTCTCTCCACTAGTCCTCGATGGATAGTGGATTCGGGTGCCACTCATCATATCACCTCTCTTCAACCGCCAAGATATTCGGGTGCTCCTCATCCGAAGTGTATCACTGTGGCCAATGGGGCGACTGTCTCTGTGTCCGGCTCCGCTGACCTATCCCTCAGCCAATCCATTTCTCTCCGCTCGGCACTCCATGTTCCGGGCTCCCCATTTAACTTACTCTTTGTTAGCCGCCTCACTACTGATTTGGATTGCTCTGTCACTTTTTCACGCTCTTCTTTTCTGATACAGGATCGACGGACGGGGACTACCATTGGTAAAGGACAACTGCGCAACGGGCTCTACATTCTCGACGACTCTCCCACCATCCTCGCCTCTGTCTCTTCTGCTGACTGGCATCAGCGTCTCGGCCATGCTCCCCTCCCCATCCTCCAGAAGGCACTACCCGATGTATCTTTTCCTGCTTTTAAATGTGAATCATGTATTTTCGGCAAACAGCCGCGTTCATCTTTTTCTGCAAATTGTACTCGGAGCTCCGCTCCTTTTGATCTTATACATTCAGATATCTGGGGACCCTATAAAATTTGTAGTATCTCTGGATACCGTTATTTCATTACCTTTATTGATGACTACTCCCGCACAACTTGGCTATACTTGCTTCGCGAACGCTCGGAATTACCTCGTGTGTTTAAAGCATTTCTCCGTGAAACCCGCACTCACTTCTCTACATCCGTCAAAACACTACGCACAGATAATGCTCGCGAATACACCGGCAATGAGTTTTCGAGCCTATGCTCTGAATTCGGGATTATTCATCAAACATCATGTGCCTACACCCCTCAACAAAACGGTGTGGCCGAAAGAAAGAACCGACATCTCCTTGATATGGCCCGCTCGATTATGATTCACATGAACGTTCCGAAGATCTATTGGAACTTTGCGATCTCTACCGTCTGCTTCATTATCAACCGCCTTCCCTCCTCTATACTCAACAATGTCAGTCCGTTCAGTCTTCTCTTTCCCTCTACTCCTGCCTTCCCGCTCACACCTCGAATCTTCGGATGTACGTGTTACGTTCACTCCATGGGACCATCTACGGACAAACTCGATCCCAGAGCGACTAAGCAAATGTTTGTTGGCTACTCCCATACTCAGAAGGGCTACGTCTGTTATTCCCCTCACTCGAAAATTTTTGGTATCCGCTGACGTCACCTTCCGGGAAGACCTGCCATTCTTTCCCGCTCCAACAACACATTCTACATCACCTACTCTCCCACAACCTGTTATGCGACCCATCATCCCGGTTAGCACACCTCCTCCAACACCTCTCCCTGAATCACTGCCTACTCCGCCTACCGACCGGCCACCCTTTATCCAAGTTTATTCCCGTCGCAACTCCCGCCCCGTGGCCCCTGCGCAGTCGTCCTCGACCTCTGGTGCTCCAAGTCCTGTTGATCCGGTAACAGAATCCACCGCTCATCCATTGGCGAGCTACGTATCACTGCATCGTCTCTCTCCTCCACTTCATACTCTGGCCACTTCTTTATCGTCGGTTGCAGTTCCTAACTCTGTGCAGGAGGCTCTTCAACATCCTGGTTGGCATGCCGCCATGGAAGAAGAAATGGCCGCATTGTGGGCAAACCAGACCTGGCAACTGGTGGATCTTCCCCCTGGTCAGAAAATTGTTGGTTGCAAATGGGTCTTTGTCATCAAGCACGCTGCGGATGGGACCATTGACCGTTTAAAATCTCGCCTGGTGGCTCGCGGCTACACCCAGCAACAAGGTTTGGACTACGACGAAACCTTCTCTCCCGTCGCCAAACTGAACACCGTTCGGGTTCTTCTCTCCGTCGCTGTGCACCGCCTATGGCCCTTACATCAACTGGATATTAAGAACGCCTTCTTAAACGGCGATCTTACTGAAACGGTGTACATGCAGCAGCCGCCCGGGTTTGAGACCACGGGGGAGTCTCGGACCCCGAAAGTTTGTCACCTTTTGCGGTCTCTCTATGGTCTCAAACAGTCTCCTCGAGCATGGTTCGACAAGCTCAGCAAGGTCCTTCGTGAAGCAGGATTTACTCGGAGCTCGGCTGACTTCTCCTTGTTTACTCGCAACCAGGCAACAGGCACTGTTCTCCATCTAGTCTATGTTGATGATATCATTATCACAGGCAGCGACTCAAAAGGAATTCAGGCAATCAAGCAACAACTCAGCTCCGTGTTCCAAACAAAAGATCTGGGGAATCTTCATTACTTCCTGGGCCTGGAGGTAGCCAGACGACCAGATGGACTTGTTCTATCTCAGAGAAAGTATTGCCTCGATCTTCTTCATGATGCAGGCTACTCCGGCTGCAAACCCATCAACACTCCAATGGACGCAAACCACAAGATTTGTGCTCAGTCCTCTGACTCTGATCTCTTGCTCCAGAACCCGGAGTACTATCGCCGTCTGGTAGGAAAATTGATCTATTTGACTGTTACAAGACCAGATATCTCCTTCGCTGTCGGTATTGTCAGCCGTTACATGCACGCCCCTCGTTCCTCTCACCTTCAGGCTGTGGAACGGATTCTCCGATATCTGAAAGCTGCTCCTGGTCAAGGCTTGGTATACAAGACCTCATCCTCAACTCCAACACTGGTGGCATACTCGGATGCTGACTATGCCGGATCTCTGGATGATCGTCGGTCAACCAGTGGCTTCTGTACGTACTTCGGAGGACATTTGATCACCTGGCGTAGCAAGAAACAAGCAGTGGTTGCGCGCTCCTCAGCAGAAGCAGAATACAGGGCAATGGCATCTGTGGTCTCTGAACTTACCTGGCTTGAAAGTCTTCTCACGGATCTTGGGGTAAAACTTCCCGCTCCTGCTCTTCTACTCTGCGACAGTCAGGCTGCTATACATATTGCCAAGAACCCGGTTTTCCACGAAAGAACCAAGCATATCGAGGTCGACTGCCACTTCATCCGGGAGAAAGTACAAATGAAGAAGATCGAGCTAAAACACGTCCCTGGTACTGAACAAGTTGCGGATGTCCTCACAAAGGCACTGTCCAGTACCCTCTTCTATCAATGCTTATCCAAGCTTGGTGCATACGATTTGTACGCTTCAGCTTGCGGGGGAGTGTTGAAATAGCCCATAAGCTTTGGCCCATTTAGTGGCCCTTTTTGATTCTCTTATATTTAGTCCCACATTGTGTATAGATTTTTCCTCTCTCTTCTCTCTCCTATAAATATGTACTCTCCTTTGTATACAAAGTAAGAAATACAAGATACGCATTGCGTTTTTCTACACGAACCAAGTTGTTTAAATGTCAGGTTGGTTTGAACGGTTCGGCTAGGTTTGGTCTGTTTTGGTTTTTCATGCACACCCCTAATGATTTTCCACAAAATGACAAGACTGCTGATGATCAAAAATAGTTTCATAACGAAGCTAAACTTACACTTGTTCATTCATACTTTCTTTATGGATAGTATCTTTTCATGTCATCACCACTCAAGTGTTGGCTACATCATTTTCATAATGTGTTTGTATCTGATAACCTCCTGTAATAAGGGGCACTGCCCAGTTAGGATATAATTTTCATACTGAGGCTGATATTCCAACAACATTGACTTTCTTCATGATAAGATCTCCCACAGCAAATTTCTTTATTCGTACATTTTTGTTGAAATGTTTGATTATTCAACGCTTAACTTCTTCAAAGTTCAATCAGATCTCTAAGTTATTATGTTGTTCTTCCTCATTCTTTATCCACCATTCCTCTTCTCTGGCTATTACTCTAGGACTTCTAACTTTGAATTACACCGGAATAAGCTTTAGGATACATGAGATAGTTTGAATGTTGTTTCCTTAGAGCCGAGGTCGGGGTGGTTAGGAGAGCCCAAAGAACATAAGGAAATTGTCCTGCCAAATTCCCTCGAACGCTCTTCATCTTCTTCTTCAGTAAATTCTCTTCCATTATGTTTTGATTTGATGACAAAAAATCTCAAATCCTTTGTTAGGACTTAGGACATTGAGGACCATTGTCGGTGATAATAACAAGTTAAATCTCATATCGACAAAAGATCTCTCCCTAGATAAAGTACTCCATGATCTGAGTAGTTATTCTGGCCAAAGCACGGGCCATAATTCATTAGCTGAATTAATCAATCACCAAGATATACCTCATCTATTCAGTGGCCATTGGAACATGACTGTGGATCAATTGGTGATGAGAGTCTGCCTGAAGACTCTTTATCAAGGAGGTCAGGGGATCGAGCCCCGACCTCAACAACCTATCGACCCTGTGGTGGAGCCGGGGATGGGTTGGGGTGTATGGTCTGCGGACCTGGTAAGGCCTATCGGGTGGACTCCCGGTGGGACACCTGGGCTGGTAGGACGCCAGGTGCCAGGGTGGCAGGCAGGTGTGACGTCTGTCCTGCATCAAGTAGTGGTGGTGGTGCTGTTTGATGGAGATGAACAACAATTTTGGAGAAGCGGTTGTTGTAGGAGCTGCTACAAGGGGAAACACAAGGAATGATAAGGACAATAACTAGGAGTCGGCATCTAAGGAAGTCAACACTGTGAAAAGAATGTCGGATTCCGGGGAGAAGCTCTCCAAAATCTTTCAAAATGCAATGAAACCTAAAACCGATCTCGCAAAAAAAAACATAAAAATATAGAAGCATCACTATGAACATGACTGTGGATCCGGATCATCAAACTGGTGATGTCAAATGTAGGTGGAAAATCAGCATTGAACGATCTCAAAAACACGAGCACCAAACTCTCGCCGATTCCATCATTCTCCTCGGCTTGAAAGAATTCATTTCCTAATGAATGAAGATGGGTATCCAGTGTCCACTCAATATAGATCGGGTAAGAATTAATGTAGCCCCTCGGATGCCACTAAAGTGTCGGCCTTGAATAATTGTCCTATCTAGTAAAACAAGTATAGTTATGAACTTATGAGACACAATGACTGTGTTGCTCTTTGTTTGTTGATGCACACTCAAAAGTCAATTATTATGTTGGTGGTACTAGTGGAGACCCTGGCAATGTCGATGTAGCCATAGGTGCATGAGGGGTAGGCTGAGGATGGAACTGAGGTTGGGGTATGTGAAGCTCGTGGATGGACTAGAGATATAGATCTTGTACTCACAAGGCCCAAAGGAGGGAGTCAAATCCTCAACAATAAATACGGGGTGAATATCCATACTCTTAAGAATGTCGAGCTCGTAGGTGTTTGTTATTATCCATCTCATGATCATATAAGGGCTCGACATTCAACTTTTTTAGCAGGCCCATTGGGGAGCCTCTCTGCACGAATGCGAACCATAACCCGCTCACCCTCTCAAAAGATCTGGTCCCGCTTGGGACTATCTGAATAAGCTTTATATGAGTCATTATTACTTGCAATTTTATGTCAATTCGACTTATGTAACTCATGCAGATAATGAACAAAGGACTTAGCAGACATGTAAATGGCAAACAAAAGAGTCAGCGGACTCATGCAAAGGATGCAAATGAAGAACAACAGGCATAACACACTCTGAGTAGTGGTCAACAATACATTGAATGTCTCCAAGAAGTGGTGGCCTATCAGGAGGCTCTTTGGGTCGAGTGTAAAAGTATTCATCAATTGTGCGACAAATATCCAAATAATTAAGTAAAACTTTGGCACTACGAGTCCATGACGTGCCAAATTTCTCTCAAAGGATGTGACTAATCAGGAGGCTCACTGGATGGTGTATAGGAAAATTCATCGGAATACAACAATCGCCTGAATGAATACTAGAGACATCAACACTAGGGTGATCCTCTATGGTTTGTCGAATATTTCCCGACGAAAAAACTCATCAAGAGGTGTACTAAGTGTGGTATAGAAAAATACTCGTACGCGAAATTAATAAACACACAATACGTGAAAGAAGAGAGTGGATCATGTGAACAAAGAGTAACTAAGCCTACAAGCTCACAAAAAGATGACCAATGAATGACGTAACCAACTATCACATGTGGTGATTTGTCAGAGGCTCATGGGGAGGTACATCAAAGGACTCAACAATGGGGTGATACTCGTCCCGATAAGCTTCAATGATGACAACAATGTCCTACAAAGCAGGTGAGTAAGCAACCACTAAGTACTAGACTACTAGGCTCTCGACTCTCGTTTGTGATGAGACTCAGGAAAACGAGAGAGAGTGTGGGAAGAACCTATACTCAAGAATGAATCCATGAGTGGAGTGCCGAGGAAAGGGTTTACAGTATGGGCACTAACAAGTCCTAGGTAAGGAATAAGAAGATGGCATCCTAGTACTCCAGACTCGCTAGGTCGCACTTAATCGCTCTCTATCAATGCCACAAGGTCTGGGTCAAACTAATTCCCATTGTCAAGTGGCAGACCACTCATCAGACATGGAATCTCACTGGAGTGGGATAGCTCTATATCAGAAGTCTTATCTTTCGTGTCTATTGAGGCACGAATAGGCACGAGGGTGGTCTCAGGTTGGGGAGGACTCCTCACGATGTGACGGTGAGGGTGCGAGTCTACTCAACTAATTCTAGTAGATCTCAAAGATCGCTCATAATGGAGGGCAAGCTAAAATATATAATCAATTGACTCTAAGAGGTGGAGGGTTATCTCTCAACAAATTTAAGGCACTCACAACGTGCTTCTCTTGAATATCGCTTCTCACAACAAGCTCGGTGAATTAAATCATACGGACAGCCCCTTGGCCAAGGATTAATCGAGTAACTGACATGTATATTATACAAAAAGATAATTCTTTGTTAACTCCCGCTTCACATTTGTACAGGAAATATGATCGTTGCGCTTTATCTTATGCTCCAACCAATCCAATAATCCTTAGCCTGATCCTAAAGCTTCATCTTAGCAAGTCTAATGACACTCTTCAAATATCTCATACCAATCAAAATAATAAGTCTATGATTCAATCCATAAACCCATTTATGTCTAACTACTTGTAAAACGATTGCATCTCACCTAGATCTGCATGTAATGCATTCCTCGTAAAAATACTTTACATGAGATCCATGATACTTCTCATAATAATCGTCTCTAACATAATCAAAGTGTATTAAGGGATCAACATAATTTCTACAAACTGTTGGTTCAGCTTTTATTGGTTCAGTTTCGATTTTTGCATGATATTCCACATAAAACATAAAAAACTTTACTTTAATGCATATCTTCTTTTTCTCATCTTCAATGCATGTTTAGTGTTCTAAAAAATAGTTGAAAGTTTAATGTCACAATGTATGTATTATGTAAAAAAGGTTCTCTTATTTAATTTATCTTCACTGCTTGAGATTATATATACAGATATATTTACATTATTTGTATGATTATTTCAAACATAAAACTGTGTTTACAAAAATAATGAAATATTTAGCATCATTAAGCTATGTAAATGGTTCTCTTAATTAATATAACTTCATTTCTTGAGGATAATACAGCACATTAATTATGTTAATCTCACAAACACGGAATAACCCCTGCATTAATGTTTCCACTTACACCCAATCCAGCTTTAATATATTAAATTCTGAGGTAAATAGGTAAAACCATATTATTCAATATTTTAGATCTTAATGGATTCGGTTCGGTTCTGTATTGTCAGTTTATAGAACTTGAAAATCGATTTGAACCGATAGGGGGTCAGTTTTCACCACCTCCAAACTTAACCAACATCGGACCAATGATTTGGTTCCAAAATCGGTGCGGCTCCGTCGATCCAGCCGGTTTTGTTGGTTTTCAGTTTAGCCTCATACCCTTATTGTCACGACCCGTCTCGACAAAAGTCAGAGTGCGTTTCAGGGCGGGCCGTGATGCCACAGGCATGGGCGGAAAGAAAACCATGTCTGCTAAGGCGGAAGCAGAGAAGCTGAATATAAGTTTTAAAATTATTTGTAGTATTTCTGTTTCCGCCTTAGCAGCTACGGATTTCTTTTCGCCCATGCCTGTGACATCACGGCCCGCCCCGAAGCGCACTCTGACTCTTGTCGAGAAGGGTCGTGACAGTTGGTATCAGAGATAGGTTAGGCTTTAAAGATAAAGTATTTTGTAACTATTACATATTTTGAATCTTATTATATAAATATATATACATGCATCATTACTTCACGCACCTTATCATTATCTGTTGTTCACGGCTGAAACACGCACACACTACACTCATAAGCATGAGTAGTATGCACACGAATATTAAGGGGTTATGGGCAAACTTAACATTTTTGTGCATATGAATTTCCACTAGGATATACACCGCTTGCGAATATTAAATGGTTATGGGTAGTTTAATATTTTCAAGTGCGTTGGCATTAGAATCATAATATGCATGACATGTTAAGTGATATGGGCGCTTAACGTGGCATGTGTATCCATTCATTTGCATTCATATCATAAGCATTGCACAAGTGTCCAGCTAAGAACAACAATAATGATTGTACACGCATGGTTTTACGATTTGCTTGACATCGCACATGATTTCAATTTTGCACTTGCATGATCATTACCTAGAGTTGTCCAATGGAAATGCTGTAATTATTACATAACAGTGTACCTGACAGTAGGAAATGTGTTAGAATCTCTAGTTTCAAAACTCCGGTATTTGTAATCAGTGTTTCTTGTTCTGCTTGTCTATCGGTCTCATCTGATTCTCCAGTATCCCCTTCTAATTAGCTCCTAAGCGTCAACATCGCAAGTAAGTTACCCCCTTCGTGCAAAGATTTTCATTCCCCCATTGTGGAGTCTTATCTCTCAATTCCGAGCTAAGTGAAGCAATTCTTGTGTTCCCTGCATCCAATCCTTCGTATCTGGACATACCCGCTAAGATCGTAGAGTATCAAGTACGCAAGCTTCGAAAGAAAAATCATCCTTATGATAACTGTGTTTTGAATGCATGAAAATTTTGAATATTCTCTCGAGAACTTGAATCAGATATGCGAAGCAAGTATCCGCAAATTTTCTCTTGATCTCGGTAAGTCTCGGTGCTTGTTTTCATTTCTGTTTCAGCATATTCATAGTTAGCTTTCATGCCTTGATTTGAAAATCTTGTTTGGAATAAATGACATCTGAATCTTCGCCATGAGAAGTCTCATTCCGCGAATTCTCAGAAAAGTTTCGGGACGAAACTTCCTAAGTAGGGGAGAATGTAACAACCCTACTTTTCATTTTAAGTATTTAATTAATTTCTGCTAACCGCAACCCATCCCCTCTTTATTACCTAACCGAGCCAGCCCCTCCCCCGATTTAATCCCGCTCTGCTAGGTCTCCCAATTCTGTTTGTGCCGTCTCCCGCTCCAGCCCTGTCTCCCGCACGCCCCCGTCTCCCGCAAGTGCGCAGCGCCGCTCCCGCTCGCCTCCCTGCTCGCCGACGCATCCTCTTATTCTGGACGACGACTCCTCCTGCTCATGGTGTGGCCTCCTCCGCCTCCTGCTTCCTTTGTGCTCATGACCGACGACCGCCCTGCCTCCTCCTCCTCTTGCTCTGGTCGCAAACTCCAGGAGGCTGTCCGACCTCCACCAAAGGGCCGGCTGCAGCAAGATTTCTTCCTCCCCTCTCCTCCGACTCCCTCAGAGTCCGGCAACCCTAATCCCCACTCTTCCTCTTTGTCTTGGCCGACGATTTGCAAGGGGGACGACTAGGGTTCCCTTCTTTCTCCTCCTCGGGCTCGGATTTGGCTTCCTTGGGTAAAGATCTCCTCTTTCCCTCCTTTATTCAGATGTTTTTGAGTTCCTTTGCGAGTTTTTGTGCTCTGAATTGCGTGTAAATTGTGATTCAAGGTTTATGCCCTATTTTAATCGCCTAACCGTGTCTTGTTCTCGATTTCCGGTGCCGCTCCTCGATTCAATTGGTGGGATCACGCAAAGTCCTCTCCGAATTAGGGTTTCCCTAGCCTAAAACGCCGCCAAATCTCCGGTTTCCGCGTTGTAATCTCTTCTCCCCTCACTTTTGAGGGAGGTAAATCTGCTAACCTTCTTTTGTTTAATTTCCGCGTCATAGAATGCATGTGTTAACGTAGTAAATTATGCTACATCGCTTTCGTTGTGCTTGATCAGGTTCAAAATGTGATGTCTGTTATTGCTTGCGCCGCTTAGCCGCCGCCGTCAGATTCGGCCTCATTTAAGGCAAGTAGAGATCCCTCTCTCTTGCAAGCATTGAATTTATTTAGCCTGTCTGTTCTTATGATTTTATGACTGCTTTGAATACATGTTTAATCAAATAAACTTAGTCTTGAATGTCTGAATTTGACTTGTTAATAGATTGAGGTGTCACGTGTTTGGAATGTCACAAATTGTGAACGTGAATGATGGCTACTTGAATATTCACTTAGATGAATTGTGTCTCATTTGTTGGAAGATGAGTTAGTGAACGAAAGTGGTTTTAATTGGATTTTCATTTAAATGAATTGGTTTAATTGGATTTAAGTGATGGATAAATGCAAGACTAGTAGATCTTTTCGAGCAGGAACATTAATTGCTATAATAATAAATGTTAAGATTCCTGCTAGCAACTAGGTGAATTGTGCTTGATATAAAATCTTCGACTCATACACATGGTTACTTAGAAGATATTCGTGTCTTGGAATGACGTAATCTAAAGGAATACTGGATATCCTAGAAAATATTGTATAGTAATCTTATTACTCGTAAATACTTAAATCCGCAAGTTTCAAAACTCTCTATCAAGTTCTCTGAGTCATCGAATCTTGTTTCTTATGCCTGTCTAGTTTCAAGACTCGGTTAAATAACGTTCTATAACTTGATTCTTCCCGTTTCACGTTTGTAAAATATACTCTTGTATATCTGAATCAGTATCTTGGTTACATGTCATGATATGCTAGAATCCACGAAATCCTGCACTAAGTCATTAATAACGTAAGTTAACGTTGAAAGGTAGGGTTTAATTGATGAAACTCCTTGACTTGGGTTCCCTCTTGAATCCCTAATGGGAACAAAGGATCGGTCATAGCGAGCTTAAATTTCTGAATCACTTAGGTCTTGCGTGTCATAAGCAAATCTTGGAAGCTAGGGTTTAGGTGGTGCATCGTCTTGACTGCATGGTCACGGTAAGCATGAAATACTCTTATTCTAGTTAGACTTACACTTGAACTTGAGTGTGAACCATGTGCACCCACTGTAAACACCTACGCATTTCAACGATTACAGCTTATGTCGTTGCAAGAATGTTTATGTTATACTCCGGAGTAGGCTAATATTTCCAGATAATTCTGTTTGTTTTAGTTACTTGCCTGTTTCACTGGCTTGCTTCGAGATTAATTGGTACCTTAGAATTTCTAATTTCTTCTGCACGTACCTAAATTTATAGCTTGTATACTGTTGATTTTCAATGTTATGAGGCTTTTCCTTCTTGTTTTGAAATTTGTCTTAGCGTTCGTGCCTGCGCCGCCTGCTTCCTGAGCCGATTTGCGTCAAGCTTCAGGTTTTGCGTTTTTGTTTCATTTCTTTTACTGTCGGATATTTCTTTTATGTAATAATTACGATCAGCTATTTTCTCATGTTTCATAGACAACTGCTAGGCTAAATATTATATGTACTAGAATTTGACATGTTTTGCATGCTCATTCATCTGCGATGATCACTGCATAAATTTCTGTTTCAAAACTTGTATCTTAAGTTCTTTTGCAAAAATACATGTGCACCTGTTTTTAAAGCTTCCGCAAATAAATCAACCTGTTTTAATCAAAAGTAACTATTTTAAATTATTTGTAGTATTTCTGTTTTCGCCTTAGCAGGTATGGATTCCTTTTTGCCCATGCCTGTGGCATCACGACCCACCCCGAAGTGCACTCTGACTCTTAGAGACGGGTCGTGACACTTATAATATGACGATCTCTCTGAATGAGCTCTATAGGATCAAGGAAAGATAGATTATAGTTCCTCAAACAGAGGAGAGGGGCGGCGATGATGAACCACCATAAATTAATTTATACACTTTACGAATGTGTAACACAAACTAAGATGGGATTTAATATGAGTTCTCTAAATATCATATTACTATAAAGCAAAACGTGGCCCAAATCTTGGGCTCTGCTACCAAATATGAAGCAAGATATGGATGCATGCGTGAACCTAGACAATGCAAACCTAGGTGAAATGTCAAGGAGAATAAACTTAACGACCTAAAATGATATATGCAAGCAAAACTAGATATGACAAGGTTTGCAATTAATAATAAAGGCATAAAACTTAGCAATTAATGCAAGCGGAGTTGAGTTTAGTAGTTGTAACAACTCAATAAAATAAACTAAAAAAATGGAATTTTACTAGCCGCAGCCCAGCCCCTTTCCCCGATTAAATAGACCCTTACGGCGCTAGGTATTCTTGATTCTCGCAGCGCCGCTCCCGTTTCCCGCACGCTGCCACCCGACTCTCGATCGCGCCTCCCTCTCGCCGCAAGCTCCTCCTGCTCCTCTTCTCCTCCTCCTCCTGCTCTGGTCGTCGACCCTTCTCCTCTCCAGCAGTCGACAACAGCAGCTTCTCCACTCCAACAGCCGGCAACAACAATTCCTCTTCACCCTCCTCTGCTAGGGTCGGCAACCGCCGCTTCTCCTCCTCTAAGGGCCAGCAGTCATGCCCTTCTTCCTCTCCTATGGCCGGCAGTCCCTTTCCCCCTCCTCTCAAGGCCGGCAACCCTTTTCTTCTCCGATTCCGCCTAGGGTTTTGCTCGAACCCTCCTCCACGGATGTTGGACTCGGATTTGGTTCCTATTGGTAAGATTCTCCCTCCAAACCATATTATTCAGATTTTCATAACCCCTAATGATTTATTTGTGCCCTGATTTGCATACAATTTGTGATTTCAGATTTATACCCCTTTATAATCGATTAATTCCTATTTAATTGTGATATCCGGTGCCAGTTGTCGAATCTCTCAGCATGATCTCTCTAAAGACCTCTCTGATTTAAGGTTTCCCCAAGCCTAAGCGCCGTCAAGTCTTCGTCTCCGCGTGGTGTCTCCTCTCCCCCTCACTTTTGAGGGAGGTAAATCGCTAACCCTCTCGTGCTTTTGGCCTTGTAAAATAATTGTCTGTGCTAGCGTTGTGGATCTTGCTTTGACAATTATCGCTTTCGTTGTTCCCGAACAGGTTTAAATAGGGTTTCTATTTTTGCTTGCGCCGCTTCACCGCCGCCGTCAGTTTCAGACTCATTTAAGGCAAGTAGAGATCTCTCTCTTGCAAACAATGAACTTAGATTACCTTTTCTATTCTTATGAATTTATGACTTCATTTTTGAATACATGTTTAGCCAAATGAATTTAAATCTTGAATGTCTAATCGGTCAAGTTAGTAGTTTAGGGTTTAATATATTTGGAATGACATGGGTTTGTGATCCCGAATGTTTTTATTTGGAAATCACTTAGATGATTAATTTTCTCATTCGATGTGTAATTGGAAGAATGGTAGATGTAACAACCCTACTTTTAATTTATGTATATAACTTGATTTGTCTAGCCGCACCCCAACTCCCCTGTTAATCCCGAGCAGCCCTTCCCCCGTTTTAAATCCCGCACCCTCAGCTAGGGCTCCCGGTCCAGGGATTTCAATCCCGTCGCTGCTAGCCGCCCCGATCCCATCTCCCGCAAGTCGCAGAGTCGCTGCCCCTATCTCCCGCAAGCAGAGCTGCCGCCACCTCCTCTAGGGCCTGCGCCTCCTTCTTCTTCCTTCAAGGGGGCCGACATCAGAAGCTTCTCCTGCCTTGGTCGTCTCCTCTTCCGCCTCCCTGCTCGTCGGTGTCTCCTCCTCCTGCCATGGTCGCCTCCTCCTGCTCTTGCTCCTCCTGTCGTGGCCTCCTCCGCCTTCTGCTTCCTCTGTGCTCGTGAACGACGAGATCTCTTCCTCAGGCCGGCTCCAGGGAAGCAATCTCCCCTTGTTCTGGTCGGAAGCAACCACCTCTCCAAGCCAGCAGCCCTTCTCCTCCCTCCGGCAGCAAGGTCTCTCCTCCAAGGGACCGGCAGCCTTGTCTCCTTCTCGTGGACAACAGCCACCTCTCTCCGACAGCCCTCTTCCTCTCCGTTTCCACCTAGGGTTTTGCTCGAACCCTCCTCCGCTAAGATTTCAGACTCGGATTCGGCTCCTTGAGCCCGGTCTTGTCTTCCTTGGGTAAGGATCTTCCTTTTCCTCCTATATTCAGATTTCTCCTAGATTATTTTTGCAAATTTTGGGATTGTAGCTGCGTTTAATTTGCATTTCAGATTTTGTGCACTTCCTAATCACCAAATCCTTAGGTATTCGTGCTCCCCGGCGTTGTTCGTCGCCCTATTTGGCAGGAACTCGCGAAGCCCTCTCCGATTTAGGGTTTCCGCAAACTAAGCGCCGCCAAGTCTCCGTCTCCGCGTGGAATCTCTTCTCCCCTCTCTTTTGAGGGAGGTAATCCGCTAAACCCTCTTTGTTTATATTCCGCGTCGTAGAAAGCATGTGTTCGCGTAATAATTTATGCTGCATCGCTTTCGTTGTGCTTGAACAGGTTCGAAATATGATTTCTGATTTTTGCTTGCGCTATTTGGCCGCCTCCGTCAGCTTCAGCTTATTTAAGGCAAGTAGAGATCATCCTCTCTTGCAAACATTGAACTTAATGTCTTGTCTGTTCTTGTGTTTATACTAATTCACCCTTGAATGCTTATTTCGTGAACTGAATTCAGATATGGAATCCCTAAACAGACTTGTTTTTAGTTTGAGGTTCACGCGATTGAAATAACACGAGTTGTAAACATGAATGATGGTTACTTGAATATTCACGCAGATGAATTGTGTCTCATTTGTTGGAAGACGAGTTAGTGAACGAAAGTGGTTTTAATTGGATTTCCACTTAATTGAATTGCATCTCATTTGATGGATAAATGGAAGGCTAGTAACTCTTTTCGAGCAGGAACATTAATCGTTATAATAATAAATGTTAAAATTCCTGCTAGCAACTAGGGGAATTGTGCTTGATATAAAATCTTCGACTCGTACACATGGTTACTTAGAAGATATTCGTGTCTTGGGATGACGTAATCTAAATGAATGCTTGATATCCTGGAAAATGTTGTATAGTAATCTTATTACTCGTGAATACTTGAACCCGTAAGTTTCTAAACTCTCTTTCGAGTTCTTTGAGTCATCGAATCCTGTTTCTTATACATGTTTGGTTGAAAGACTTGGATAAAGTCTATTTCTTGACTTGACGTTCTTCGTCAGCGTGTCTGTTCCAATTAGAATCATCAATCTATGAATCTTCTAACTCAATTTTTATGTCATAAGCAATCTCTGAAATGTAGTGTTTAGATGGTGCATCGTCTTGATTGCATGGTCACGGTAAGCAAGAAATACTCTTATTCTAGTAAGCCTTACACTTGAACTTGAGTGTGAACCATGTGCGCGCACTAGAAACACCTACACCCTTCATTGATTACAGCTTATGATATTATGCGATCAGTTATATGTTTTACTCCTGAATCTCTGACAAGTCTTGAATCTGAATTTGAATCCTTCTGAATCATAAATCCTTCAGTTCATTAATGTGATAAGCAATCATTGAAAGGTAGTGTTAAATTGATGTGACGCTTTGAATCGAATTTCCGCTTACCTTGTAACGGGAACCAATAATGTCATAGCAAGCCCAATTACTTTGATAAGCCTTGCATTTAGACTCCTGTTAGAATCTCGTGCATCAGATAGAAACACTTGCACCTTTCAATGATTACAACTAATGACATTTCATGACTGAATCTATGTTATGCTTCGGAGTAGTCTAATAATTCTAATTATTTCTACTCGTCTTGCTTACTGTCTGCCTTGTTAGCTTTGCTTCTGATAAAACTGGTACTTATACATTATTGTTTCCCTTGCTAGTTTGTAATCTACCTTGCTTATGTTATCAATGTTCTGAGGCTTTTCCTTTTTGTTTTGGACTTGCCTTAGTGTTTATGCCTGCGCCGCCTGCTCTCTGAGGCCGATCTGCGTCAAGTTTCAGGTTTTGTGTTTATGTTTCATTTATTTTACTGTCAGATATTTCCTTCATGTAATAATTATAATCAGCCATTTTCTCATGTTTCATGGACAACTGCTAGGCTAAATATTATATGTACTGATATTTGACATAGTTGCATGCTCATTCATCTGCGATGATCACTGCATAAAAATCTGTTTCAAAACTTGTATCATAAGTTTTTACTAAAATGCATGTGCACCTGTTTCAAGTTCTCACAATTTAAAGCTTCCGCAATAAAACAACATGTTTTTACTCAAAAGTAACTCTTTTAAATCTATTTATCAGTATCTCTGCTTGCGCCTTAGCAGACATGGTTTTCCTTCAGCCCATGCCTGTGGCATCACGGCCCGCCCGAAGCGCACTCTGACTCTTGTCGAGACGGGTCGTGACAGTAGAATATTTGGTCTTGAGCAACGAGGGTCATAATGATAATTGATAAGGTTTCCTTGTAGCAATCAATGATTTGTCTTTTATATAATGTTCGGATCGTACACATGTTTACTTAGAAGATAATCGTGTCTTGGAATGGATTAATCTGTACGGATACTTAATATCCTAGAAAATGATGCATAGTAATCTTATCACTCGTGAATACTTGAACCCGCAAGGTTTCAAAACTCCCTATCTAGTTTCTTCTGTGTCATCGAATCTTGTTTTTTTATGTTTGTCTGAATATAAGACTTGTGTAACTATTGTTCCATGACTTGACTCCCTCTCATTTCATGTGTAAATTCTACTCTTGTATATCTGAATCGGTAATTGGTAACATATCTTGATATGCTTGAAATCGTCAAATTATGAATCACTTAATTCATTAATAACATAAGATAACAATGAAAGGTGGTGTTTAATTGATGCAACTTCTTGACTTGGGTTCCCTCTTGAATCCCTAACGGGAACAAAGGACCGGTCATAGCTAGCATGAACTCCCTGGCTCATGGGTGAGGGTTCGAAAGATCCGCCCCTTAGAGATCACAGGCAGAAATTCTAAATCTCTGATAAGTCTTGAATCTGAACCTGAATCTGTCTGAATCATGAATCTTGTGCGTCAAACAAAAACACCTACACTTTTACTTGTTACGATGTATGTTATTACATGACCATCTATGTATGTTATACTTCGGAGTAGTCTAATAATTCTAATTATTTATGCTTGTCTCGCTTACTGTCTGCCTAATTAGTTTTGCTTCATGAAAACTGGTACTCAATTATCTATGTTTCCCTGCTTATACTTTATTTTAATTTGCTCCGGTATATTTCAATGTTCTGAGGATTTTTCCTTCTTGTTTTGGAACTTGTCTTAGTGTCCGTGACTGCGCCGCCTGCTTCCTGAGCCCGATCTGCGTTAAGCTCTAGCTTTTAAATGTTTAGTTTCTTACCGCGTCAGATTTTATGTTTATGTTTCATTTCTTTTACTGTCGGATATTCTTTTTATATAATAGTTATGACCAGCCATTTTCTTTCTCATCATGGACAAATGCTAGGCTAAATAGTATATGTATAAGAATTTGGCATGATTTACATGTTCATTTCTCTGGATTTGTCATTATATAAAAATCTGTATCTGAACTTGTATCATGAGTTTTATTAAAAATACATGCGAATTTAATAATCTCGCTGCCATATTTTAAAGCTTCCGCATAAAAACAATCTATTTTACTCCAAAGTAATTATTCTAAAACTAAGTTTCAGTATCTCAGCCTCCGCCTAACAGACATGGAGTTTCTTTCCCCATGTCTGTGGCATCACGACCCGCCCGTAGCGCATCTCTGATATTTGCTATTAGACAGGTCGTGACAATATTAGTATATTTATATATGAGTGGGTTTAGTCCCACATCTTGTGTTAGAAATTGTGAGTCCACTGTAATGTTATAAATTTCCCCTATGTGGATGAATATAATTGCACCAGTAATTATCTTTACTATAAGACTTGTGTAATTATTGTTCTATGACTCCCCCCCCCCCCCATTTCATGTGTAAATCCTACTCTTGTATATCTGAATCAGTAATAGGTAACATATCTTGATATACTTGAAATCGCCAAATTATGAATCACTTAATTCATTAATAACATAAGCAAACAATGAAAGATGGTATTTAATTGATGCAACTTCTCGACTTGGGTTCCCTCTTGAATCCCTAACGGGAACAAATGACCAGTCATAGCTAGCATGAACTCCCTGGCTCAAGGGTGAGGGTTCGAAAGAGCCGAACCTTAGAGATCACGGGCAGAAATTCTGAATCTCTGATAAGTCTTGAATCTGAACTTGAATCTGTCTGAATCATGAATCTTGTGCATCAAACAAAAACACATACATTTTGACTTGTTACAACTTATGTTATTACATGATTATCTATGTATGATATACTTCAGAGTAGTCTAATAATTCTAATTATTTATGTTTGGCTCGCTTACTGTCTGCCTAGTTAGTTTTGCTTCATGAAAATTGGTACTCAATTATCTCTGTTTCCCTGCTTATACTTTATTTTAATTTGCACCGGTTTATTTCAATGTTCTGGGGCTTTTTTCTTCTTGTTTTTGAACTTGCCATAGCGTCCGTGACTGCGCCGCTTGCTTTCTGAGCCCAATCTGTGTCAAGCTATAGCTTCTAAATGTGTAGTTTCTTGCCGCGTCAGATTTTATGTTTATGTTTTATTTCTTTTACTGTCGGATATTCTTTTATGTAATAGTTATGATCAGTCATTTTCTCTGTTATCATAGACAACTGCTAGGCTAAATAATATATGTATAAGAATTTGACATGATTTGCATGTTCATTTCTCTGGATTTGTCATTATATAAAAATCTGTACCTGAACTTGTATCATGAGTTTTATTAAAAATACATGTGCATTTAATAATCTCACTGCCATATTTTAAAGCTTCCGCATAAAAACAATCTATTTTACTCTAGAGTAATTATTCAAAAACTAAGTTTCAGTATCTCAACCTCCGCCTAACAGACATGAAGTTTCTTTCCCACATGTCTGTGGCATCACGACCCGCCCGTAGCGCATCTCTGATATTTGCTATTAGACGGGTCGTGACAGTAGAATTAGTATATTTATATATGAGTGGGTTTAGTCTCACATCTTGTGTTGGAAATTGTGAGTCCATTGTAATGTTATAAATTCTCCCTATGTGGATGAATATAATTGCACCAGTAATTATATTTTCTTCTTTCTACTTGGTATCAGAGCGAAGTCGACTCTGGGAAATTTTTCGTCGCCCAAATTTGTTGGCGACCTAAAGTTCTCAGCCTTCCACTCGATTCCAAAAGTTTACGCCTCTCAATTTGATCATCGACCGAATGTGCTGCCAGGGACCCGGCTGGGTAGCTCTACTCCTGCTCCCGTCGACGGAATCACCGTTTGATTCCAACAACGGGAGCGGTCCTTTCTCCCCTCCTCTCCGTCGATTGGTCCCGTCGAGCACCTCCTCACGATTGATCGGCCCCGTCGTCCCTCATCATCGATCCCTGCAGCACAATCATTAGCATTGACGTTCGATCTCTGCCCTTTTCGGTTACGATCCTGTCGTCCACTGTTGTTGCCGCTGGACGCTTCTCCCGTTGAGCCATCTCCTACAGCCCGCGCTCGATCTAATATCCAAGGGGAGCGGTCTCCCTCTCCCTCGTTCTCACCGACGAACTGCGACTCTTGATCCCGTCAACATCGACGCTCGGGCTCTTGCTCCTATCGACATCGACGATTGCTGCTCTCGACGTTGGTTGCTCCTATTTTCCAGATCCCGGCGAGCTCCTTCTCGGCTGGCTGCTGCAAGAGGGAGCAGATCTTCCCCTCCCCCGCTGATCTTGCTGATCCCGCTGCTTTTTCTCATTGGCTTCCCATGCTGGTGTGGATGATGGTTCCCTTTCATATTCTATGCTTCTTGCTGCTATGGACGATGACTTATGGTTGCTGCCTCCCCCTTCTGGGTGCTGATTTCGCTCGCCGATGATGAAGTTTTGTGGTAGTTTTGTTGTCTTTATGTGTCTCTTTATTTTCTTGTTGATTTGTATTTGTTTTATGTTGTTGTTATGTCTATATGCAAGTGTTTTCCATGTGGGGGAGTGTTTGGGATGAGTGCGACCCGGATGATCTTTCTCGTTGTTCGCCTAGTGTCACACGGCCTCTAGGCTTATGTCGTATGTTGTTAGTGTCTCCCCAAGTTTTCTTTGATAATTGGTAGGTGGTATGGTCTTTGGTGGTTGTCTTTTTTTCCCTCAACCTACCCATTGGTAAAAGCCCCGACGAGGGTTAGCCTTCGGTAATTTGGTTGTGGTGTTATCCCCGCGGTCTCGTAGATTCGTGCGTGTGGTGTTATCATCGCGGTCTCGTAGATTCGTGTGTGTGGTGTTATCGTCGCGGTCTCGTAGATTCGTGCGTGTGGTGTTATCCCCGCGGTCTCGTACATTCGTGTGTGTGGTTTCCTCTCTATTCGTCTTGTCCGCTTTGCCTGCCACTTTTATCATTTCTTTTATGATGTCCAAGCTGAAGGTTCCCCCTTCAGCTTGAGGAGGAGAGTTGAGTTTAGTAGTATTAGTATATTTATATATGAGTGGGTTTAGTCACATCTTGTGTTAGAAATTGTGAGTCCATTGTAATGTTATAAATTCCCCCTATGTGGATGAATATAATTGCACCATTATATTTCATCTTCATAATTCTACTAGCGGTTTGCATATACTTTTTAAGAGTAGGGAAGTTAGATTCTTTTTTCCATTGAACTAGCATTAATTAAATGTGCAATGAGAATAATTCATGCAAGCCACAATTAATCACAAAAGTAGCCGCACTGGTATAAATACACATCTATGACAATATAAAGGTCTGATTCATAAAATAATGATGAAAAACAAAACCAAACTAGAACTCACAAGCATAGGAAGTCGTAATAGGTGTAGATGGAGGCTCAGGTGGTTCTGTAGATGTATGGTGGTTGTCCGGAGGAGTAATTGACGTAGGATAACACTATTGTAAGGGGTTGTATAGGGTGAATCAGGGCAGTGGGAGGCATGGATTAGGAGTGGTTAGGGCTATGTTGTGAACTGGGTTAGACTGGGATAGCATAGGTGTAAGAGGGTCGGCTATAGGGTTATGGTGCGGGGAAGGTTTCGTCCAAAGATTTAGGGTGCAAAGAAGGTTCATCTTGGAGTTTTGGGTGCAGGGAAGGTTCGAATAGGGATAATCAAGCGGCTGGGAGGTATCCAACTGGGTTGCGATTGTAGGAACATATTGTGGAAGGGTCGGTTCATGCAGAGGAGTGGATGGCTACTGGTGAGGAAGGTTTTAGGTTTTTAGCAAGGGGAGGCAGGTGGGCGTTATGTTAAGTGAAGGATGGATAACAGTTTTAGAGAAATGATTGTTGATGTGGGGGAAATAAGTAGGGGATACAAGGGGAAACACAAGGAATGATAAGACAATACTTAGGAGTCAGCACCCGGGGGTTTCAGGAAATTAGTACAGTGAGAAGATCGTCAGATTCCGTGAGGAAGCTCTCCAAAATCTATGATGAACCCTAAAATCAGCCCCTTATAATTGTTTAAATTGATAAACAATCATAAAGAAACAATCTTGAACGGCTTAGATCTTGCATTCATGAGTGTTGTCCAATCTCTCGAAGTAAAATTGCTAAAAATATATAAAAGAACATGTAAATATGGAAACATCACTCTAAACGCGACTGTAGACTCGAATCATCAATTTAGTGATGTCAAATATGGTGGTGAGTGGTAACAAATCAATCCTAAACTGTAAAGCCTTAAACTCGTAAACTTATGATGTGCATTTAAAATCATAATTTAAATAAATCAACAAAGATAAATAAAGCATCTCTAAATCATCTTGAACAAACAAATTTTAAAAACATCACATTCTTCTCTTTTGTACACTACACCACCTAAAAATAATATTATGTGATCCGTCGAGCAATGTTTTGTATTCCTGATAAGTCTTAATGAGAGCATTGTGTGAACGAAGTAATTTAGTAGTTGTATTCATGGTTATCAGGATTGCGATCCGGATCGTCCAGATTTTGTAAATCGATCTGGATCTTACCCAGGATATAAATCGGCACCTCTACGGCAGGGATCATGATCCAGATCTTAGGATCGTTAGGATCACGATCCCTATCGGTCCAGCCACAGGGAACTAGAAACATTTCCAACCTTATCCCCACCCCATTCAACCGTTCCAATGCCCATACCCCATCGCTTAACCCTATCCCAATCCTGACCCACATAGCCCATCGCAGAATCACATCTTGCCGCTTTACCCTATCTCAAGTGTCGACGGCCGATTCCAAACGGAGGTCAAGGCTGACGTCTTCGATCGCTTTCAGTCCAGACAACACTTCATTTTCCTTCCTTACCTAGTTCCATTTCAAGTAGTGTCTGTGTCTTCTCATCCATTCCAGCGTATGATCAATCCAGTAGTCAGCAATCCAGTGGCTTCCTGCTTCCAAGCCAACATTTTCTCTTCCTTTCTACATACGAGCAATCAAGCGACTAACAATCCAACAGCTAGAAATCCAACATACGAGCAATCCAGTCTTCCTGCTTCCAGCAGACGAGCAATCCAGCAATTCATCAGTTCGGATTCATTTTTACTGTTAGTAGTCATTGGGCGTCCTACCTAAAACTGAAAGTGAAGTTAGAACGATATAATCTTTTTTATTTTGTTATTCAATTTTTTTTTTGATATAATTATTCACATACTGCTCAATTTAATGATTTTTTGTTAATTGAGCATGTAATTGGATGATAAAATGTTCAATTTTATATTTTTAGTCTTAATATATGAATGCTGTAGGATCTTGAAATTCTCGATCTGATCCTACATTCCGATCCGATCTGCCCTCGAAACGAACTCACCTAGGCTCTCGATCTTGACAACCTTAGTTGTCTTTTATTGTGGTTAGAAGTTGTGAAGGTATTTGTACTTTGCTTATTGATGACGATTGTGTGCATTCATTGCATGATTTGCATCTATATGTGTTTTGATTATTACTCTTGTATATTTTATCAATTTCATAAATTGTACACATCATTGTTTCATATACAACTTTCACGCATGAGAATTGGACTATGAGTCATAAATATATCATCCTACATGAAATAGTAAAAATACTATATGGCTAAGCATGATCTATACAATGTCTTGTATGCTTGAAAATCAAATCATATAACAATGCACATTCACATCCTTTGCGTTTACACATTACATGTCTATCACATTTTTTAAATAAACGAATATCATTAATAATTTCCTATATGCTTCACTAATCTATCTTGATTTATCACATTCTTTCTTTGTCCGGTCTCTTGGTTTATCATATTCCTTCTTTGTCTGGTCTCTTCGTTTACTATGCTATTCTTTTATGTGAATTTAAGGTTGTGTAGGTTACTCACGATTATTTTTTCTAATGTTTATTGGTTTATAACGATTATCTTTTTATAATTTTACCCTGAAAATTGTGCTCTTGGTTTATCATGATTACTTGCTTTTGTATTTACCTCGTAATGTATTCATCATTTCACGCTTATTTGTTGTGCATGTATACACTTTGTTTTATGCTCGATCATGATTATCCGTCTTGATTTGGCATTATTTATTGTAATGACCCCCCTGTTAATAACAAAGGCGGAGAATAAATAAATCTAGGGGAAGAAAAATGCAAACCATTGGATTTAGGGGGAGTACATATTTAGGTGGAGTTTGTTGTACTTTCATTCCTTAAAATGTTCATTCTCGTACCCTATTCATGAGTATCATTTAACACACTATTTTATACACAAAACACATGTATAAATGATTAATTTCTCATTCATGGGATTTGTTATTATCAAAAGGGTGAGACTATTAGAACATTGATCATGCATCTCTTGGCTTGAGAATAACAAATCATAATCTATATTTGATCTATCTTGGCTTGTGTTTACAGTGTGCAGGGTTTATAGGTAAAATGGAAACATGTACACTGGAGCATGCTCGGGACATCATATGACAGATATGAAAAGAAACATCCACAACCGCCGGCGATAGAGATACCGCCCCGCGGTAGCACTTGTTCTACAAAGACTAGCTACCAAGGAACAAATGTGGACTTTGCGGAATCCGGGAGCGGCATATGGAATAAGAAAAAATCCACTACCATACGGCGGTAGCGATATCGCCCGACGATATTGTTTTGGAAACTCTGTCAATCAGAGGAACAAAATAAGCAAGAAGATCTCATTTGCGCGCAAAGATATTACTTGTTACCGCACCGCATTATCTGTTGTCTAAAATTCTTGTGCCGCCTTCCAAATGAAGAATTGTGGAAGCGGGAAATTGAACTATTTGCACTACCGCCCGACGATAATGCTACCGCAAGCGATAGCTCACAGAGATCTATTAAAATAACATTTTGCTTCGTTTCTCATACGCTGAGACGAATATTTTGGAGAGCCTTTTCGTCTTAGAGCTCCAGAAAAGATTCAGCACTCTCATACACTAATTCTAAGAGATTTCGAAGGCGCTTGAAGACTAAATCTTATACATGATGAACATTGAGTGCACCAACAACAACAGTCTTTAGCGCTCTTTCGGCATCGCCTTTAGGAATCATCTTTGAGAGTTTTTCATTTTGAATATATTTCTTCTATCTTTTGTATTCTCTTCTTTGTTTTTCGATAACCTTTTTTGTTGTGATGGAAATTCATCTTTGTTGGCGACTAAGTCTAAGTGAGGACTTAGGGCTAACAATTCGCCTCTTGGGTGACGACTATACTGTTGGAGTTATGAGTTTAATATTATTATGTTGGAGTCTTTAGGAGTTTAGCCCCACATCATGAGTCCGGTTTAAGTGTCTTTGTAATCCCTATATATTACCCATATGTGGAAGAATAAACATATCAATATATTATCTTCTTCTTTCTAACTTCCAACTTGGTATCAGAGCTGAGTAAAAATTTTCTATCGTTGTGTGACGCCCTAATCCCGTGCATGTTCCTGCTTTTTCTTCTCGCTTTCGCCGTCTGTGCGCAGCCACGATCCTGTCGACTGTGTTGCTCCCTCTCCCGTCGAGCAGCTCCGCTCCCGTCGACGGAATCGACATCTGATTCCATCGACGGGAGTGGCTCTGTATTCGCGAGTAGCCAGTCGTCCTGCTTCGCTGAGATCGAGCACCCTTTTTTGGTGCTTTCGTCGACGTCGACAGCATCATCGTTGTTTTCTGTTTTCGTTAACGCCTGCTCCATCGTTTTTCTCTGTGCGCTATCGTCAACGACTCCTGATCGATGATCCTGTCGTGCTTCTATGTTGCGCCTGCTCCTCTGCACAAGCCTCAGCGGCCCGTCGACATCGACATCCCAATTTCTGCTCCTGGTTCCAGCGGCCTTCTATCGCCTAGACGTGGACTCCTATGCTCCAGCCCCAGTGGCCCGTCGGCATCGACGACATCCCAATTTCTGCTCCTGGTTCCGGCGGCCTCCCTCTCCCTCGTTCGATGTGCCGTTGTTTTTCGTCGAACCCATCGATAGAGTGTGCAGCCGATCCCGTCGCCTGCTGTTGTTGCCGCTGGTGGCTTCTCCCGTCGAGCCCATCTCTTCTCATCGACGAAGGAGATCTTCCTTTCCGGTTGTTGCTTTCGTCATCTTCGACGGCGCTTCTCCTCTGTCGACGATGTTTCTCCTCTGTTGATCTGACTGTGCTTCTCTTGTTGCTGCCTCTGATAGTCTTGTCGGTCTCCATGGATCCCGTTGCTCGCTTCTCTCGTCGATGATGGTGATGATGGAGTGGTTGCTTTGTTTTTATTGTTTTTTATTTGTTTCTTAGTTTTGTTGTGTTGTTATGCCTATATGCATGTGCGTACCACGTGAGGGGGAGTGCTTAGGGCAAAGGCGACTCGGATGATCTTTCCCGACTTTTCGCCTTCGTTCCACACGGCCTCTAGGCTTATGTCATATGTGTCTTCCCATGTTTTTCCTTGATGATTGGTATGTGGTATGGTCTTTGGTGATTGTCTTTTTCCCTTTCCCCCTTTTTCTCCGCAGTCTCGTAGATTCGTGTGTGGTGTTATCCACGCGATCTCGTAGATTTGTGTGTGTGGTGTTATCCTCGCGGTCTCGTAGATTCGTGTGTGTGGTGTTATCCTCGCGGTCTCGTACATTCGTGTGTGTGGTGTTATCCTCGCGGTCTCGTAGATTCGTGTGTGTGGTGTTATCCCCGCGGTCTCGTAGATTCGTGTGTGTGATGTTATCCATGCGGTCTCATAGATTCATGTGTGTGGTTTCCTCTCTATCTGTCTTGTCCACTTTGCCTACCACTTTTTTACCATTTCGTTTATGATGTCCAAGCTGAAGGTTCCCCCTCCATCTTGAGGGGGAGTGGGAGTGTTGGAGTTATGATTTTAATATTATTATGATGGAGTCTTTAGGTGTTTAGTCTCACATCATGAGTCCGGTTTAAGTTGTAATCCCCTATATATTACCCTTATATGGAAGAATGAACATATCAATCTATTATCTTCTTCATTCTAACTTCCAACTTGTACTAGGGTAGGTCTAGGGGGCTTGAGACCAATCCGGAGAAGGAAAGGCTAAGGTCAACATGTTCAAGGGATGAATCGGTATAGAAAATAAACAGTGTAACAATCATCGCCTAGATCTTCAACGTTAGGAAGATCCAAGTTTTGTAAACCTCGTGAAAATTAATATAATTATTTGAATATGTTTTTCACTGAAGTTATTGATATTCAATGTTATTTTCCAATGAATTCATTTCAATAATAATTAAGAATTTAAGTATTAGAAAGAATTTTATTAAAAGTTGACAATTCCTTATTCACCCCCCCCCCCTAAGGACGTCATACGATCCTACATGATTTCGTAATCGTCACTATTAGCAACCTTGGTAAATGGATTGGACCATTAAAATATTTAATGGTACTGATCCCTTCAACTTCGTCATGATTTCATGTCCAAATCACAAGCATGAATCATCTAAGTATCTAGATTCAGTTGATCAAATCCCCAGAGCATCCCATTAGAAGGATTCCGCTCCTATGAAATTATGGCTTTATAGGAGGAAAGTAGACTATGCAAACCCCTCATTGGACCACTTTTCACTAGTAAAAAACCAACCTTTCTTGCAAATGCGTTAGGTCTTCTTTTCATCAACCTCGTAATGGTTGTTTTCTTCTGCAATAGAATGTCCAATTATAAGGGTACCTCTTGTTGCATCACTAAATAGTCTATGCAAGCAGAATTTCTCCAAGCTCCCATCTAACATAAAGTCTTGAATGGATTTAGGTTCTCCGCATCAACCACCAAATATATATCAACATATGGTGGCAATTCCAATTGCAGGCATCATCCCCAGTCTTGTTGATAATCTGGAATAGCTCAAACCGAAATAAAAAATTTTCAACTCCACCTTGAGCCGATCCTTTCCCAAACCTGACCAGTCAAAATCACTAAACAGGCAAGATTGCTCTATCACAATAACACTATCCTTTGCAGAGGAAGACATATAATAGGAATAGTGGAACTTCCTATGAGCCATATGACATGATATTTTCACTTAGCAATCAAGTCCAACTAAGTTGGGATAAACCGCCTGATCTACAAAGTACAGACGCACCTTTGCCTGATGAGGTGATCCGCAAGCTTAAGGGAAGAACATTACATAGAACAAACAACAGAAGTAGATATCTCAGGAAAATGAATACATATTGAAGTAAATAAATTACCTCAAAGCAGTGTATCAAAACATTCGACAATAGTCTGAGATAATCTTCAAGAAATGCATAGCAGATTTCAGTTGTAAAAGGGTTGCATTCCTTTCTATGAAGAGTGCAACACATATGTTGACTTCAGATTATCAAGTTCTATTACCCTCTAGAGATGGAGGATTCCAAGGGAAAAGAATGTAACTAGGCTTGGGGGCAGGGACTGGTAGCCGGCTCCCTAACTTGCACCAATTAACTGAATCAGTTCACTTAAAAGATAGATCCAACCTAAACTTCTCTAGGTCTAGTTACCGCAAGTGGGTTCTCTTCTTGGTTCATTATAGATTTATGTGAGTACACTTCAAATTGGATTATAAGAGTATTCATTGGGATGTGAATTTGGCATGAGAATAAAAAATTGCTACAAAACTAATTTGATGTTTGGTCTGATTGAAGTTAACAATCCAATCCCAGCTTGGATTGAAATTGACTGAGTGATCGAATCGGCTAGAACAAAATGCAAATGCATGTAGGTAAGAATGCATATACATATAAGTTATGTCACATATGCTTTCCCACAATCTAACTTCCAGAGCCACATTAACTAAAATTTACGTACATATTTAGTTTGAATTAATCGATATATGCATCCATGCATTAATAATATGTGAAATTACATATGTATGTGTGGATGAATGCATGATATACTAAAAATGTCTCTTGAGATTATACATATATCGAAACTGGATTAATTTTTTGCCTTTTGAGATTGAACCTAGATTAATGAGCTATGTAAAGCTTGAATCAAGGTTGAATTGAGCAAGCCTAAAGCCGAAGTTGGCCCGGCTCAATTTGAATTGAAATGAATTCAAAACAATCGACGGAATGGGGACATATTGATCAAGATCGGATCATTAGTAGACTTATATTTAATAATTTTGACAGATGATTTCAATCTCCAAACTTGAGGAAATGAATGAGATTTACATGAAAGGAAATGAAATCAGGAAAATGATTAGGATAATTTAAATTTTTTAGTGGAAGCAATGCAGGGTGTAGGGGTGGTGGCTAATGATGAAGGGAGGCTAATTGTTAATGACGGCGGTCGGATGGAATGTAGTTCACTGCCGACAATAGATTAACAAAAAAGGTAATGTAACAAAAGTAGGAGTGTTAGAAATGCCCATATGAGAGGCCCAGTTATTTTGGCCCAATAATGTATTCCTCCTTCTTTAGTCCCACATTGTGTATAGGATTTTCTCTCCTCTCTCTCTCTCTCCTATAAATATGTATTCTCTCCTTGTATTACATACATGAAAATATACTCAAGCTTGAGCCTTTTCAACATGGTATCAAAGCTATCGGTCCAATTTTTTTTCGGTCACCAAAGTTCCTAACCGCACCTCAAAATCTGCCCGCCCGACCTTGTGCGGTCTCCTTTTCTGGCTGCCCGTTTTGTTTTGGTGTCCGCAGCTCCTTTGCGAGCTCATCCTGTGAGAAGTCTCCTTCCAGACTCCTCCTTCTCCGGCTCCTCTATAGCCATCCTCGTTGTCAAGTGGGTCCCGCCCATCTTTGCGACTCTCGCTTCCCACGGCCTCTTCCTATAGAGACCGCGCTCCTCCTGCGCCTTCCTCTCTCCTCTTCAGCGGCCTCCTCCCGCGGTCTCGTGCGAGCTGTAACAACCCTACTTTTTATAAGCATAGGTATATTAGATTTCTCTAATCGCAGCCCAAGCCTCCCCTGTTTTAAAATCCCGCAAACCCCCCCCAGCTAGGGCTCGCGTCTCCCGATCCCGCGTCGATCTCCCGCTCGCCTCTGCTTTCGTCTCCCGCACGCGAGCCGCCGCCTCCTGCTCTCCCTCAGGCCGTCGACGACGCCTCCCTCCTGCTAGCCGCCGCCGCTCGCCGCCTCCTCTAGGGCCTGCTGTTTCTCCTCCTGTCATGGCCGTCGCCTGCTCTGGCCGTGACCTCCAAGGAGCCGGCAACAGCCTCTCCCTCCGGCGCCTACTCCTCCTGCAGTGGCAGACGCCGCCTCCTCTTGCTTCCCCGTCGCTTCCTCCTCCTGTCTCAAGGCCGACAGCCCTCCAGTCGCCAGCAGCCTCCTGCTCCTCCCTCTCCTCCCTCCGGTAGCAAGGCTTCTCCTACAAAGGAGCCGCCTCCAGCAGTTTCTGCTCCCCTCCGGCAGCCCTCTTCCTCTTCGTTTCCGCCTAGGGTTTTGCTCGAACCCTCCTCTCAGATTTTGGACTCGGATTCGGCTCCTTGAGCCCGATCTTGACTTCCTATTGGTAAGAAATTCCTTCTTCCCCTCCTATTTCAGATGTTTGCCCTCCTATATTCATCTAACCCCGGTTTATTTGTGATTTCCGGCGCTGATCGTCGAATCTCTCAGCGGGATCTCTTCAAGACCTCTCCGATTTAGGGTTTCCGCAACCTAAGAGCCGCCAAGTCTCCGTCTCCGCGTGGAATCTCTTCTCCCCTCTCGTTTGAGAGAGGTAATTTTTTTGCTAAGCTCTCTTTTGTTAATTTCCGCTTCGTAGAATGCTTGTATTAGCGCAGTAATTTATGTTATGTCGCCTTCGTTGTGCTTGATCAGGTTCTTGGAATTTTGCTCGCGCTATTTGGCCGCCTCCGTCAGCTTTAAGTTATTTAAGGCAAGTAGAGATTTTTCTCTCTTGCAAACATTGAGCTGCAATTCATGTGTTTGTTCTTATAATTATAGGTTTCACCTTTGAATCCATGTTTCATCAAATAAATTTAGATCTTAGATCCCTGATTTGACTTGTTAACAAATTGAGGTTTTCACGTGTTTGAAATGACACGAATTCGTGACATGAATGATGTTATTTTGATTAGTCATCTACATGAATGAATTCCTTATTTGATGGATAATTCAAAGAATGATAGATTGTTGAGCATGTGTAACAAGCGTCGTGATAATAATAGTAATGATCTCTGGTTAACAAGTATATGATCGGTGTTTTTCTATCATATTCGGATCGTACACATGTTTACTTAGAAG
This sequence comes from Dactylorhiza incarnata, assembly GCA_033032865.1. Taxonomy (NCBI): domain Eukaryota; kingdom Viridiplantae; phylum Streptophyta; class Magnoliopsida; order Asparagales; family Orchidaceae; genus Dactylorhiza; species Dactylorhiza incarnata. Next base: position 2,660,836 of record JAWHQI010000095.1, on the reverse strand, counting down.
TTAATCGTGCCTTGAAATGGATCAACCTGAATGAATGCTTGGTATCCTAGAAAATGATATATACCAATCTTATTACTCGTGAATACTTGGATCCGCAAGTTTTCAAAACTCTCTATCGAGTTCTCTGAGTCATCGAACCTTGTTTCTTATGCATGTCTAGTTCCAAGACTTGGTTAAATAATGTTCTATAACTTGATTCCTCCTGTTTCACATTTATAAAATATACTCTTGTACATCTAAATCAGTATCTTGGTTACATGTCTTGATATGCTAGCAACCACGAAATCCTGCGTTAAGTCAATAATATCGTACGTTAACATTGAAAGGTAGGGTTTAATTGATGAAACTCTTTGACTTGGGTTCCCTCTTGAATCCCTAATGGGAACAAAGGACCGATCGTAGCAAGCTTAAATTTCGGAATCACTAAGGTCCTGTGTGTCATAAGTAAATCTTGGAAGCTAAGGTTTAGGTGGTGCATCGTCTTGATTGCATGGTCACGGTAAGCAGGAAATACTCTTATTCTAGTAAGCCTTACACCCGGACATGAGTGTGAACCATGTGCGCCCACTATAAACACCTACGCATTTCATTGATTACAGCTTATGATATTACATGATCTTTTATCTGCTTATTCCTGAATCTCCGGCAAGTCTTGAATCTGAACCTGTATATGAACCTGAATCTGTCTGAATCATGAATCCTTCAGTTCATTTATGTGCTTAGCAATCATTGAAAGGTAGTGTTAAATTGATGTAACGCTTTGAAGCGAGTTCCCGCTTACCTTGTAACGGGAACCAATAATGTCATAACAAGCCCAATTACTTTGATAAGCCTTGCATTTAGACTCCTGTTAGAATCTCGTGCATCAGAAAGAAACACTTGCACCTTTCAATGATTACAACTAATGACATTATATGACTGAATCTTTGTTGTGCTTCGGAATAGCCTAATAATTCTGATTATTTCTACTCGTCTTGCTTACTGTCTGCCTTGCTAGCTTTACTTCTGATAAAACTGGTACTTATACATTGTTGTTTCCCTTGCTAGTTTGTAATTTACCTTGCCTATGTTATCAATGTTCTGAGGCTTTTCCTTCTTGTTTTGGATTTGCCTTAGTGTTTGCGCATGCGCCGCCTGCTCGCTGAGGCCGATTTGCGTCAAGCTTCAGGTTTTGTGTTTATGCTTCATTTCTTTTACAGTCGGATATTCTTTTTATGTAATAATTATAATCAGCCATTTTCTCTTGTTTCATGGACAACTGCTAGGCTAAATATTATTATATGTACTAGAATTAGACATGTTTGCATGTTTATTCATCTGAGATGATCACTGCATAAAAAAATCTGTTTCAAAACTTGTATCTTGAGCTTTTACTAAAATGCATGTGCACCTGTTTCAAGTTATCATATTTTAAAGCTTCCGCAATAAATCAACCTGTTTTTACTCAAAAGTAACTCTTTTAAAACTATTTGTAATATTTCTGTCTCCGCCTTAGCAGGCATGGATTTCTTTCCGCCCATGCCTGTGGCATCACGGCCCGCCCCGAAGCGCACTCTGACTCTTGTCGAGACAGGTCGTGACACGAGCCCTCACTTCAGCGGCTTCCTCCGTGATCTTACGGCGCTCTGCAACTTCTTCCGCGATCTCTCGATCTCTTCAGCGGCTTCAGCGGCTTCCTCCGCGATCTCTCTCTGCGCCCTCCTCCCGCGGTTTCAGCGAGCTCGCTGCTCTCTCTCGCACGGTTTGCACCTCCTGCGGTCTGTCTCCAGTCCGAGCGGCCTCCAGCTCGTGCGACCTCCTTCGGTCTGTCAGCAGCGGCCCGAGCTTTCCTCTGATGATCTCGCAGCTGCCCGAGCTCTCCTCTGTCAATCTCGCAGACCGCCCGAGCCCTCCTCTGCCGATCTCTCAGCCCGCCAGCAGCGATCTCTCAACAGCGGTCTCCTACTCGCTGCTCTCCCAGCGGCCTCTCTAGCCGCAGTCTCTCTGCCAGCGGCATTCCCAGCTCGTGCGACCTTTCCAGCGGCCTCTGTCAGCACCTTCTGACAGCAGCTTTCCCAGCGGTCTTCCCAGCGGTCTCTCTCATGCCTTCCTCGGTTGACTCCACTGGGCTGCCTGCTCCCTCTCCACCAGCCCATCCGGACTCCTCTTCTGATCTCCGCGACGAGCTGCGAATCACCACTATCTCCCTCTCCGGGAAGAAGAATTTCATTCAGTGGGTGCACTCGGTCCGACGGGTTCTTCAGTCCAAGAGCCTCCTGCGACATCTCACTCAGGCACCTCCATCACCTCCTACGGACGACTGGCTCAGGAATGACGGACGCGTTCAGACTTGGCTTCGCAACTCTCTGGATGGCGAGCCATACCAAATGGCCATGTATCACGAGACCGCCAAAGCTATGTGGGATGAGCTCCACTCACTGTACTCAGGCAAGGATAGCCTCCAACACCTCTACGACATCATTACTGATCTCCAGGCTTTAGACGCGGTCGGGGCTGCCGACATGACCTCCTTTGTAGCTCGAGCTAAGACTCTGGCTGAAGCCTGGATCCAGCATCAACCTTCTACCAATGATCACGCTGCTCAACGGGCTCAGAAGGAAGCAGTCTGCATTGCCATGATCATAGCTCGTGTTCCCCCACACCTGCAAAGCATTCGGGCTCAAGTTCTTGCCTCCGCCACTACTCCGTCTCTCTCAGATGTGTGCTCCATGCTCCTCCGAGTCTCTGCACCTCCGGATGCTCCTCCACAACCCTCCCCAGCCCTTCTCCAGAGGACAAATGCCCCCTTACTTTCCCTACCTCCATCTGCTAGTGGTGGACGCTCGGGCTCTCGGGGAAGGGGGCGCGGTGGTCGGTCTCGACCAAAATGTACCTTCTGTGGGTGAGATGGACATTTTGAGGCAACCTGCTACCAGAAAAATGGTCGTCCTCCTCGTCCAACTGCAGCTGTTGCAGAAGACAGCTCCCCTGCCTCCCGCACTGATCTTAAGACGCCCGCATACAACTCCAGCTGCTTCAAGAGCAGATGTCCTCCTCTGTCTCAGTCGCCTCCGTCTCCAATTCAGGTATCGCCTGTCTCTCCACCAGTCCAAGTTGGATAGTGGACTCTGGTGCCACTCATCACATCACCTCGCTACGCCCACCCAAGTATTCGGCCACTCCTCATCCAAAGTGTATCACTGTGGCTAATGGGGAGACTGTTCCTGTTTCCGGCTCGGCTGACTTATCTCTTAACTCCTCCCTCTCTCTCCGCTCGGCTCTTCATGTCCCGGGCTCCTCATTCAACTTGCTTTCTGTTAGCCGTCTTACTACGGATCTCGATTGCTTCATCATATTTACATTCTCTTCTTTTCTGATACAGGATCGGCGGACGCGGACTATCATTGGTAAAGGGCAACTGCGGAACGGGCTCTACCTTCTTGACGACTATCCCACTGTTCTCTCTTCTGTCTCCTCTGCTGATTGGCATCGACGTCTTGGACATGTCCCGCTTCCAGTCCTCCAGAAGGCACTTCCTGATGTATCTCTTGCTGCTTTCCAGTGTGATTCATGTATTTTTGGCAAACAGTCGAGTTCTTCTTTTCCAGCACATTGTACTCGGAGCTCTGCTCCTTTTAATTTACTGCATTCTGATGTGTGGGGTCCATATAAAGTTACTAGTATCTCTGGTTATCGATACTTTATTACATTTATTGATGATTATTCTCGAACAACGTGGTTGTACTTACTACGCGATCGCTCCGAACTTCCTCGTGTTTTTAGGGCTTTTATCCTTGAAACCCGCACACAATTCTCAACTACTATCAAAACGCTACGCACAGATAATGCTCGCAAATACACCAGCCATGACTTTGCCAATTTGTGCTCTTAATTTGGAATTATCCACCAGACTTCATGTCCCTACACCCCACAGCAAAATGGTGTTGCCGAACGGAAGAATCGCCACTTGCTTGATGTCGCCCGCTCTCTCATGCTTCACATGAACGTTCCCAAAGTCTACTGGAACTTTGCGGTCTCCACTGCGTGCTTCCTCATTAACCACCTTCCATCCTCTGTCCTCCACCATGCCACTCCAGTCAGTCTTCTCTTTCCCTCTGCTCCGTCTTTCAATCTTACACCTCGAATCTTCGGATGTACCTGCTATGTCCACATCATGGGGCCATCCATGGATAAGCTGGATCCCAGGGCGGCCAAACATATATTTGTTGGATATTCACGTACTCAAAAAGGCTACGTCTGCTATAATCCAACCACCCGAAAAATCTCGGTTTCGGCTGACGTTACTTTCCGTGAGTCTCAGTCGTTCTTCTCTGGTTCTCTACCCAGCTCTCCTCCACCACCTCTTACACAATCCATCCTGCGACCGGCCATACCTGTTAACACACCTCCGCCACCAGCTCTTCCAACACCAACTCCTGCTCCTGGTCCCTCTAGACCGCCCCTTCTCCGTGTCTACTCTCGTCGCGCTCCTCCGTCCGTTGCTCCTACACAGTCGGCCTCTACCTCGGGTACTCCGCGCCCAGCTGATCCGGTAACAGATTCCACCGCTCATCCTATGGCGAACTATGTCTCCCTACATCGCCTCTCTCCTCCTCTTAAAACTCTTGCTACTTCATGATCCTCCGTTTCTATTCCTAACTCTGTGCAGGAGGCTCTGCAACATCCTGGCTAGCGTGCTGCTATGGAGGAGGAAATGGCCGCTCGCTGGGCCAACCAGACATGGACTCTGGTACCCCGCCCTCAGGGTCAGAAACTGGTTGGGTGCAAATGGATTTATGTCATCAAACATGCTCCTGATGGAACGATTGACAGGCTAAAAGCTCGATTGGTCGCTCGTGGCTATACCCAACAACAAGGCATTGACTATGAAGAGACTTTTTCTCCCGTGGCAAAACTAAACACGGTTCGTGTGCTTATCTCTGTAGCTGTACACCGTCAATGGCCCTTACTACAACTGAATGTGAAAAACACCTTTCTGAACGGCGATCTCAATGAAACTGTTTACATGGAACAACCTCCCGGGTTTGAGACCACGGGGGAGTCTATGGTCTGTCATCTTGTAAAATCATTATATGGTCTCAAACAGTCCCCTCGGAATTGGTTTGACAAGTTCAGCAAGGCTCTTCAAGAAATTGGTTTTACTCGGAGCTCCGCAGACTTCTCGCTGTTCACTCGCCATTGGTCCACGGGAACTGTTCTTCTGCTGGTTTACGTGGACGACATCATAATCACTGGAGATGACTCAAAAGGAATACAGGCGGTCAAACAACATCTTAGCTCTATATTTCAAACGAAAGATCTGGGGCACCTTCACTACTTCCTAGGTCTGGAGATTGCCAGACGACCAGATGGACTTGTCCTTTCTCAGCGCAAATACTGCCTCGATCTTCTTCAGGATGCGGGCTACTCCGGCTGCAAACCAATTAACACTCTGATGGATGTAAATCACAAAATATGTGCTCAGTCCTCTGACTCTGATCTCCTGTTACAAAATCCGGAATACTATCGCTGCCTGGTTGGAAAATTAATCTACCCAACGGTAACAAGACCAGACATCTCCTTCGTTGTTGGTATTGTCAGTCGGTATATGCATGCCCCTCGGGGCTCTCATCTTCAAGCTGTTGAACGAATCCTCCGATACCTCAAAACAGCCCCCGGTCAAGGACTAGTTTACAAAACCTCATCATCAACGCCAACACTAGTGGCATACTCTGATGCTGATTATGCTGGGTCCATAGATGATCGTCAATCAACCAGTGGTTTTTGCACGTACTTCGGAGGACACTTGATCACCCGGCGAAGCAAGAAACAAGCGGTAGTTGCGCGTTCCTCAGCTGAAGCAGAATACCGGGAAATGGCATCTGTGGTTTCAGAACTCACTTGGCTGGAAAGCCTCCTTACGGATCTTGGTATAAGGCTTCCCTCACCTGCTCTCCTCTTCTGTGATAGTCAAGCTGCTATACATATTGCTAAAAACCAGGTCTTTCATGAAAGAACAAAGCATATTGAGGTAGACTGTCATTTCATCCGGGAGAAAGTTCAAATGAAGAAGTTCCTGGTACTGAACAGATTGCGGATGTCCTCACAAAGGCCCTGTCCAGTACTCTCTTCCATTAGTGCCTATCCAAGCTCGGCGCCTACGATTTGTACGCTCCAGCTTGCGGGGGAGTGTTAGAAAGGCCCATATGAGAGGCCCAGTTATTTTGGCCCAATAATGTATTCCTCCTTCTTTAGTCCCACATTGTGTATAGAATTTTCTCTCCTCTCTCTCTCTCCTATAAATATGTATTCTCTCCTTGTATTACATACATGAAAATATACTCAAGCTTGAGCCTTTTCAACAAGAAGAAACATAAATAATTTGAGAGAAGGAGAGATTGCATCCAAAAGAGTTATCCTTGGTCTATTACCAAATTGACAACATAAAATGGGAACAATTTCTGCAAAAATAGATATGCAGGAAGCACGCTGATTTCATATTTCAGTTATGCACTTCAGATTTTAATGGAAGGAAGACTAGTAAATCTAATGATTTTGAGAGAAGTCAAAGACGGGAGAATGTAAAATTAAGGTTACTTCAATTCAATAGCATTTGTTTGGGGCACCAGGTTCTAGAAGAAGTGACAGATTTGCAATGAGATATGAAAGGGAGAGTACTACAAGGAGATAAGAAAGGGAGAGTATTGCTAGGAAGAAATAGATGACCTTCAGCAAAACTATAGGAGATTGAGAGAATAGATAATATAATAATATAAGGAGAGAGAGGGAGAACCGTAAAGAAGGATTTTAGGTTGAGCAAGTCAAAACGGAGTACATGGAGCTTAAATTTAGTAGTGCAAGAAGGACGGATGGCTCCGCCATTAAGTTGGGTGACTAAAATATTTTCTGCAACGAGTGTTTTAAATATCTGGGATCGATAATTCAAAAAGATGGAGGTGTAGATAAAGATGTGATACATAGAATCCAAGCAGGTTAGTTGAAGTGGAGAGGCGTGTCTGGGATCTTATGTGAGCGTAAAGTACCATTAAAACTTACAAGGCAAGTTTATGGGTATTACCGTACTGTAATTAGACCAGTGATGCTCTACGATTGTGAGTGTTGGGCAGTGAATTATATACATGAGCAAAAAATGAGAGTTGCGGAGATGAGAATGCTTGGTTGGATGTCTGGACACACGAGACTGGATAAAATTAGGAATGAATGTATCAGGGATAAGACAGAATTTCGAGGGGAAATGCGTTTTCTTTCAATCTACCATTCCGAGTGACGGGTCTTCTAAGCTCAGGTCTCAGACGACTGCCGCCGACGACAATGAGGGATCACAGCTCGGCATCAAGTTACTACGTCTTTGGCCCAATCCCATTTACGTCGGATCGCGCCCAATAAGCTAGTCGGGATTTCTATCAAGAATTCAAAGAATTTCGAGGGGAAATGCAATCTTTCATGTGTTTCTTTCAATCTACCATACCGAGTGACGAATCTTCCAGGCTCAGGTCTCAGACGACTGCCATCGACGACAATGAGGGATCACAGCTCGACGTCCTCAGGCCGCCCCTCGCCCCGACCTCCTTTGTTGCCATCAGAGGGAGTGGAAGGACAACCCCAATTTCGGGATCACATACTCGGTAACAACGGTCTTGACTCATCACATACCTAAGTTGTTAAAGGCGCGTCTCAGGCGCGCCTAAGGCTCCAGGCTCACCAGGCTCAGATGATTGCGCCTTTGTGCGCCTTTTTTGCGCCTTTGTAGCATAAAAGGCGCACTTGGTGTAATTTTTGCAAAAAAAAAATTTCTTTTTCAAAATAAGGAAAGAAATAACGTAAGAATTCAATAATTTTGCATGATGTAGTGTTTGTGAAACAAAATCGAGCGTCGAGGTTTAAATATGGTCCTAGTGATCACATTGTTTTTATTTTTTAAGAGATATAAATGTTAGTAATGAATGATTAATGAGTAGAATAGACGAAAAATCTGATCAAGAAGATGAATTGATGTTTAATGATAATTATTTAAATTGGATGTGATTGCGCCTTGCCTTCGTCAGGCGCGCGCCTGTGCCTTGAGCCTTGCGCCTAGGCTCCAAGACCTATTTGCGCCTTGGTGCGCCTTGCGCCATTAATAACTAAGTCACATACCGGTATTCTTGGTTGCATACCCCCTCGGCCAACTTTGTCTCCCGGGGCAACAATGGCACCCTCTTTTTCATCATCTTTTACAATTCCTCAATATACGAATCCACTGCCCGTGCATGCACTACTTCCAGTACCTTCCCAAGTTCCCACTTTTCAATTTCCACCCTTTGTAGGCCAACAAAATCTACGGCAACATGAATCAAATAAATTCAATGATGCAAACCACCATATGACTACGAACAAGCAAAATTAAGTTGCTCATGTTTTGCTTCTGGAAATCCTCCTGACTGGTTGCACAACAACATTAACCCATTAGATTATGTTTTTGAAGCCTCGATGCATTTGGACAAGTCAGACGCTCGATGATTCCAAGGATTACACTAAGACAGCATGTGCCCAGATTGGTTCACATTTAAAGCAGCTATATTCGATCGTTTTGGCCCCACTGATTACTCGAACTCTGAAGGCTTGGTTGAACGGTTCAAAGCAAGGTTGGTGGCAAGGGGATATACTCAAACCCTAGGCATCGATTTTCAAGAGACTTTTGCCACTGTGGCAAAAATGATCTCTATACGAGTCTTGCTATCATGTGTTGTGTGCAAGGGTTGGGATCTAACTCAATTAGATGTGAAGAATGCATTCCTTCATGAAAATTTTAGAAGAAGAGGTATATATGTCTCTTCCCCCTGGTTTTCTCCTTCTGGTTCTGAAGGGAAAGTATGCAAACTGAATAAGGCCCTCTACAGCCTGAAGCAATCACCAAGGGCTTGGTTTGGTCGTTTTCATAAAGTCATGATCTCTCTTTGATACAGACAAAGTCACGTCGACCATACTTTGTTTATAAAATAGAGAGATAGCATGTTAGCTGCCCTCATTGTCTATATTGATGACATTGTTATAACAGGAGATGATGTTGAAGAAGTGAAAGTTTTGAAGAAGAATTTGGCTAAGAAGTTTGAAGTAAAGGATCTGGGAAAACTTAAGTATTTCTTAGGGATTGAAGTTGCTAGATTCAAACAGGGTATTTTCATCTAACAACAACACTCAAGCCTTTATCCCACCATAATGGGGTCGGCTATATGGATCATTTGTCGCCATTGCGCCCGATCTTTTATCATAGTCACACTAATGCCTAAGTACATCATATATTTCCTTATAGTTTCATTCCAAGTCTTTTTAGGTCTACCCCTCCCTCGTTTAACATGTCTAATGACTAAACTCTCACAATGCCTAACAGGTGCCTCTAATGATCTCATATGTACATGTTTAAACCATCTTAAACGAGTTTCTCGCATCTTCTCTACAATTGGCGTCACTCCTGTCCTATCCCTGATACATTCATTCCTAATTTTATCCAGTCTCGTGTGACCACACATCCACCTAAGCATTTTCATCTCCGCAACTCCCATTTTTTGCTCATGTACAACATTCACTGCCCAACGCTCAGAACCGTATAGCATTGCTGGCCTAATTGAAGTACGGTAAAACTTGCTTTTAAGTTTTAATGGTACTTTACGATCACATAAGATCCCAGACGCGCCTCTCCACTTCAACCAACCTGCTTGGATTCTATGTATCACATCTTTATCTACACCTCCATCTTTTTGAATTATCGATCCCAGATATTTAAAGCACTCACTACGGGAAATATCTTGGTCACCCAATTTAATGACGGAGTTATCTGACCTTCTTGCACTACTAAATTTAAGCTTCATATACTCCGTCTTTGTCCTGCTCAACCTAAAACCCTTCTTTTCTAAAGTGTCTCGCCAAGATTCAAGTTTCGCGTTTACACCCTCGCGTGTCTCATCGACCAAAACAATATCATTTGCAAATAATAAACACCAAGGTATTGCTTGTTGGGTATGTCCGATGAGCTCATCTAAGATAAGGGTAAAGAGATAAGGGCTTAAAGCTGACCCTTGATGTAAGCCAGCAGCGATAGGGAATTCCTGTGTTAATCTTCCAGATGTCCTCACCCTGGTCACTGAATTTGTATACATATTTTTTATTACGTCAATGCATGATACACTTACACCTTTCTGGTGGGAATCTTGCCCACATGGTTCCTGATTTGAAGAAGTCACCAAGTCAAGAAAACTTCACTTTGTATTTGATCGCTTCTCTAGCCTATAAATCTCAGGAAGAAAGAAGAACAAGATTCGTCGAACGCAGAAGGGAGTTCGTCGAACGCAGAAGGAAGATCGACGACCGTTGAGATTTGGCGTGTTCGTCGAACGCAGAAGCAAGATCGTCGAACTCAGAAGCAAGATCGACGACCGCTGAGATTTGGCGTGTTCGTCGAACGCAGAAGCAAGATCGTCGAACTCTGAAGGAAGATCGACGACCGCTGAGATTTGGCGTGTTCGTCGAACGCAGAAGCAAGATCGTCGAACTCAGAAGGAAGATCGTCGACCGCTGAGAATCGACAAGATCGTCGAACGCAGAGAAGACACAGTATCGTCGACTTCATCAAAGTGGTCTTGTCGTCAAGAAAGAACAAACATCGTCGTGAAGAAACCTTGTCGCTGAAAAGGCTGAGTATGACTGATGGCGTCGAACATCGTCGTAAAGAAGGCATGTCGTCGAGAAATCAAGGTGATTACGACGACACAGTCAAAGACAGCATATCGTCGTATATGCAGAAGCGCCAGAATGTCTCGTATCGTCGAGATATTAGCATCAGTGGCAGAAGTAAGAAGACTTGAAGGTCTACTAAAGCTCAAGGCAACGACAAAGTCCTGTCGTCGAGATATTGTCGGTATCAGCTTGAAGATGGAAAAATCGTCGAGACAGAATTCAAACGTTGCAGACGCGCTGTCAGCATTTAATGCCGCCGCTTGATTGTCTAATCAGCGCGTGTTCTTAAGGAAAGGAGCGTCTGACACTTAAGGCATTTTTGTCAGAAGACCGTTGGGGACCTCGCAGTCTTATAAAAGAGATAAGAGGTTGCCCTAATACGGGATCAATCGATCAGTAAGAAAGAACTTGCGCATATAGCGAATCGAACAGTACAAGCGGCGCAAGAAAGAAAGAAAAAGAAGAAGCAGTCATCTTCATCGACTGTTAAGGTGCCAATCTTCATCAGGTTAAGAAAAGATTTGAAGAAGAACCGTGCACTCAAGATCTGATTCAAAAGCATCTTCTTCAATCTCAAGGAGCCGATCTTCAACAGGCTAAAGTTGCTGATCTTCATCCGACAGAAGTAACAGTCTCTTTACTGTAATCTTTGTAAAGGCTTGCGGGGTCTATTTGTCCATCTTGAGGGTTGGAGACCTGTGAGGCTTGAGGGTCAGGGCAGAGGATAGACTTGAGGGTCTGGCTAGGTAAGGCTTGCGGGCCTGTTTGTCAAGCTTGAGGGCTTGAGACCTGTGAGGCTTGAGGGCTAGGGCAGAGGCTAGACTTGCGGGTCTGGCTAGGTAGGGCTTGACGGCCTGAGTGTCGAGCTTGCGGGCTCGGGAGCAGTAGGGGCTTGTGGGCCTAGGCTGTTGGGACTTGCGGGTCCGTGTTGTAAGGCTTGAGGGCCTGAAGTTTTTGGCGGCGTTTGCCGAGCCTAGCACACTGCTAGGTAGGCGTAGAGGGAAAGAGGACTACTCAAGACACCCTGTCTTGAGGAACCTCTATAGATCTTGTGTCGTCTGTTGTGCTATTTGTGTGTGATATTTTACTGTTGTGCTTAAATACTCATAACTCACACTAATATATCAAAAAGAACCAAGATCACCTAACACCCCCCCTCTAGGTGAACGTTCCATAACTAACAAGAGGTATCAAAGCGAGGTTGTTCAAAGAAAAGCTTAACAGCTTGAACAGATCTGCCATTGGGTGTCTAAGTATCATAGCTATGGAATCAAGAATAGTTATCTGTTCTAGAGAGAACTTTGCCCTCTGGAAAGTTAGAGCAAGAATTTACATGGAAGCAATGGATCCCAGGATGTTTCAAGTCACTCAAGAAGGGTCATATGCTCCCAAGACCACAGCCAAGACAATGACTGAGGATGAGATCACCCTAGTCAACTTGGACAAGAAAGCCAGAAACATCATAGTTAATGCAGTTGATACTCTTATACTCCAAAAGTTGATCCACTGCACAACAGCTAAGGAGATGTGGAACTCTTTGACAGTCCTCATGGAAGGATCCTCCGAGTTAGAAGTACTGCGGCTGAAGGGAAGAATAAAACCCAGGATGATAGCGACTCAAGCAACTCAGATGCAGAGGAGGAAGCTCAGTTTGGACTAACTGTCCTATCTGAGTCAGAGGAAGAAGTTCAGAATGAAGTCATCTCAGAACAGGGTGGCATAAGGGCTCCCCTATCGAACACTGACTCAATTTCTGAAATGAGCCTCTCAGAGGATTATGAAGATCTTATAAAAGATCTCAGAAGGAGCAGAGAACTTTGCAAAAAGCAAGCTGATGAAATTCTTCAAGCCAGAAACTTTGATCTCTTGGAAAAGGCAGAGAAGCTTACTCTGCAAAATGCAGAGTTCTGCCAACTCAAGAAGGATTTCAATGGCAGTTCCAACCTGGACCTAATAAGCATATTTGGAAAAACTCTGAAGGCCTTAGAAGATAGCAGGGAATTGTGCTACTCCCTCACCAAGGAGGTTGTTCTTCTAAAGAAGGATAGAGAGCAGGCAGGCCTCCTGAAATCAAGGGTCAGGAATATGAAGGACAAATTCTCTATCAAAGAAAATCCAGTAACAAGCTCCTCCAAACCAGAGATCTCTCCCCCATTAGTAAATGGTTGTTGCTCCATCCCAAGAGGGGAACAAAAATGCTTCAAAGAAAATGGATTAGACCCACTATGTGAGACAAAGACTAACATGAGGAAGGTCACTTTTCCCTTCAACAAGAGCATAGGAGAACCGGTCCCTGGGTATCATATGGATGAGACTCCCACAAGGGGAAGAAAGATGTCACCTACTACTCCCAAGGTACACCTTAAAAGGGGAGACACAAAGAAACAGGAGCTTAGTAGACACTGGAGGATGAAGGAACCCCTACAAAGGACTGAGTTTAAAAGGAAAAATGTGAATGGAAAGAATCATATTTCTAACCAATACAATTATGTCTTCTACAGGTACTCCTCCAATCACCCACAGAGGATTCAGACACCTACCTACAGCAAGAGGATAAGATACAATAAATTTGACTGTTGGTGCTGTGGCAAGACGGGCCACTTTGCAATTGATTGTTGGAACAATCTGTTACGGTCGTAACCCCCGGGCCGGGCTGGGCCAGGTCCCAGGCAGGCACATACATCCTCCTGGACAATACCCTCCCACGATTCCTGGCCCTGTTACGGTACCCGGGCCAGGAATCGTGGGAGGGTATTGTCCAGGAGGATGTATGTGCCTGCCTGGGACCTGGCCCAGCCGCGGCTCAGTTGGTGATGAGTCCATGGAAGGACTTCTTATCAAGGGGGTCGGGGGTTCGATCCCTGGCCTCGACAACCTACCGCCTGATTAAATGGGGGCGGAGATTTGGTTGGGGTGTATGGGCCGCGGCCCTGTTACGGTACCCGGGCCAGGAATCGTGGGAGGGTATTGTCCAGGAGGATGTATGTGCCTGCCTGGGACCTGGCCCAGCCCGGCCCGGGGGTTACGACCGTAACACAATCCAACTGCACCAAGGGTAACGTTTGCTAAACCTTCAAATCGTCTTGCTCATTATTACTGCGCTTATCCAAAAGTAATTAAATCCAGTATGTCTCTTAAAGATAACAATGTGCTAGGACCCAAAACTACTTGGGTTCCTAAGAGTCTGTAATCTCAATTCACAGATAGTCCAAGTGCCCATAAATCTGGGCTTTGGACAAGGTAGCTGTTCCAGCCCATAGGTTGAAACAGCAAAATTTGCTCACTAACCATCTTAGTGCAGGTTTGATACCAAAGGGTAACTCCCAAGCAAGGTGGAAGAATGCCTTAGGCAGACGTGTTAGGAAGAATCGTATAATCGATACAATAAGATGTGCTTTGACAGTATTGTCAGAACTACGCTTAAATATTTTAAATATTGTTAAATTCGGTAAATCTAAGCCGCTCGATGCGGTAGCCATCGATTCCTCGATAAACTCAAAAAGGTACACGCCTCTTCACCTACTCCCACCATAAATAGTGTGAATGTCTAGGATGGAAATTACGCTCTCATTTGCCCTAAGACATTCCTTCAACAAACCACCTCTTCGTCTCCAACCCTTCGTCCTCCCAGGATAAATGTCAACAGAAAAAGGAACCGGTGAGATGCCCCCCTTGCGACGCTTACCGCCCTGTGGGAGCGTGTAACAACCCTTAAATTTGGGCTTGATAATAATAATAATAATAATATAAAAAAAAAATCTCCCCCCTTTATTAAAAGCCCCAGCCGACCGCCCCCCCCCCCCCCCCCATTCCCGATCATTTCAAACCGCTCGTGCTAGGGCTTTCTCACTCCCGATCCCGTGTCACTCTCGCCTCCCGCGCACGGCGACGACGCCGACAGCAGCAAAGCTCCCGCACGCAGCGCCGCTCCCTCCGTCAACTGCACGCAGCGCCACCGCCTGCTCCCTCCAGCTGCATCCTTCCCCTCTCCTGGACGCCGGCAGCAGCAGAGAGCCGGCTGCCTCTCCTCCTCTGGCCGGCAGCAGCCATCTCCTCCTCTGGCCGGCAGTAGAGCCTCCTCCACCCTTTTCTCCAGGTGTAGGCAGCCCCTCAATCACTCTCCCGCTACATTTTGGACGATGGATTGCAAGAGGATCGTCTAGGGTTTTGCTTGAAACCTCCTCTACTCAGATTTTTGAGCCCAGATTTGGTCTTCTTGGGTAAGAAACTCCTCCAATCTCGTTGTTTCAGATTTGCCCTAAATGCTTGTGGTGATTTTCGCTATTCGATCGACGTAACTTCATCGGTCCCTCTTATGTTTGTCGTAAATCCGCCTAATCCCAATTTTGTTTGCGTTTCCGGTGCCGCACATCAGATCTAGTGGTGGAATCGCTCTGAACCCTCTCTGATTTAGGGTTTTCGTCACCCAAGCGCCGCCAAGCCCCCGATCCTTGTGGTAACTTCTTCTCCCCTCACCTTGAGGGAGGTAAATTGCTAATCCGCTTCTGATTATGTTTTCGCGAATTAAACTGCCTGTGTTAGCTTGTGGTTTGCTGTTTGTCAAATATCAAAAATCGTCTGGGATTATCCCTGAACAGGTTCAATAGAGCCTTGTCTTTGCTTGCGCCGCATAGCTGTTGCTGGTAGTTGCGGCTTCACCTTAAGGCAAGTGGAGAAATTCCCTCTCGCTTGCAAACAAAAATTTAAGTTCTTCTTACATGTATCTAAATTATTAACAGTATCTGATAACATAAGAATTATCGCTCGTGAGTATGTCGCGTGGTGATAGAAATCCCCTCGGAAAAACATGAATCACTTATGTCTTGAGTGTCATAAGCAAATCTTGGAAACTGGAGTTTAAGTGGTGCAACGTCTTGATTGCATGGTCACGGTAAGCAGGAAATACTCTTATTCTAGTAAGCCTTACACCCGGACTTGAGTGTTAACCATGTGCGCCCACTATAAACACCTACGCATTTCATAGATTACAGCTTATGTCGTTGCAAAATACATGTTTAGGCTATACTCCGGAGTAGGCTAACATTTCTAGATAGTTTCTACTTATTTCAATTACCTGCCTGTTTCACTAGCCTGTTTCAAGAGTTAATTGGTACTTTAGAATCATTTCTGCACGTACTTAAAATTACAGCATGTTTTCTATTATTTTCTTGTTCTGAGGCATTTTCCTTCTGTTTGGATTTGCCTTAGGGTTCGTGACCGCGCCGTCTGCTCCCTGAGTTTTCTTCGTTCAGCTGCAGTTTTGCTTGGAGGTTTTATTTTGATTACTGTGTCAGCAGGTTCTATGTATTTTGTTTCAGTACTGTTGGATCTACTTTTCTTGTATTAGTAATTGCCAGCCATTTTCTCTTGTATTGTGGACAACTCTTAGGGTGTTTTGTTGTATCAGATCTTTTTGCTTGACATTTTACTATTGTGGCTTATTGCGTGATCACCGTTTCAGCATTGTGTGTAACATTGGATTTTATTATAAATGCATGAGCATTAACTTTTCATTTCGGCTTCCGCATATTTATAAAATACATTATATTCTTTTCAAAAGTAATAAATCCAAAACTTTTGTGGCATTTCTACTCCCGCCTTAGCAGGCATGGTATCCCGTTCGCTCATGCCTGTGGCATCACGGCCCGCCCGAAGTGCGCTCAGACTCTTGTCGAGACGGGTCGTGACAGTTGGTATCAGAGCCAGGTTTAGCATCTAAAGATAAAGTATTATAAAATTTTCATAT
The DNA here is from genome assembly GCA_033032865.1 of Dactylorhiza incarnata. Lineage (NCBI taxonomy): Eukaryota > Viridiplantae > Streptophyta > Magnoliopsida > Asparagales > Orchidaceae > Dactylorhiza > Dactylorhiza incarnata. The sequence continues at coordinate 2,644,377 of JAWHQI010000095.1, read as the reverse complement.
ATTTTGAAATCTATTATATAAATATACGTGCATGCATCATTTCCTCACTCACTTTGTCGTTATTTGTTGTTCGAGGCTGAAACACGCACACACTCACTCATATGTATGAGTAGTATACGTACAAATGTTAAGGGAGTATGGGCAAACTTAACATTTATATGCATATGAAATTCCACTAGGATATACACCGCTTACGAATATTAAATTGTATGAGCGATTTAATATTTTCAAGTGCGCTGGCATTAGAATCATCATGCGCGTGACATGTTAAGTGATATAGGCGCTTAACATGACATGCGTATCCATTCATGAACATTCTTAAGGATGCATTGTAGGCATAAGTACATTGCATGCATGACATAACTCATTGCATGAGTGTTAAGCTGAGAGCAACAGATGACGATTGTACACACATGGATTTTTCAAATCATCGTTCTAACGCACGCGATCTTTTCGTCGCATTTGCACTTGCATGGCTACCACCTAGAGTTGTCCACTGACAATGTTGTAACTATTACATGATTTACGTATTCAACAGTATTAGAATGCTAGAACCTGTAGTCTCAATCCTCTAAGCTTAGTCTGACTGTTTCTCTTACTTGACTCTTTTGTGCTTCTTTCTAGATGGCTTCTAAGCGATCGCAGCGCAAGAAGACTACCTCTTCAGCGGGAGGAACTTCTGGAGATGCCACTGCCCAACTGCTGAGGCAGATTCTGGAACGTCTCACCCGACTGGAAGAGGATCGCCAAACTCCTGACCCGGCCCTTGGTTCCGGCAGTGCAGGGACAGCTGGAGTTACCAACACTACTGCCCTTCCTGGAGCCACCCCTCCTGCAACTGATTCTGGGACCGGCTCGCCTGCCGTCACCTTGGTGCCCCCGCTCGTGTCAAGCTTGACTGCCCCGCCCGTGGCAATGGCAGATACTCTGGCATTCAAGAGGCTGAATCCGCCGTCTTTCGATGGCAATCGAGACTACATCGTGATCACTGAATGGATCCCAGATGGAGAAGCATTTTGAGTATGCTGGAGTTCCCGAGACTTGGTGGCTCCAGCGCCGCAGCCTCCCCGATTCTACCACCTTATCTTGGGGTCAGTTCAAGAATGCTCTTATGGAGAACTTCCTCTCTTCCGTGGAGCGGGACAAGTTAGCTGAGAAGTTCCTGTCCCTTCAGCAGCCTGGTAGGACAGTGACCGAGTACGCGAGAGAGTTCTCCCGCCTTTCCCTCCTTGCTGCGGAGTTCGTGCCAGATGAAGAGAAAAAGATCAGCCGTTTCGTGAAGGGGCTCCGTCATGACTTCCGCCAGCTTGTGGTAGCCCATGGCGCCACCACCTACGCGGAGACCGTGGGAGCCGCCTTGCGGGTGGAAGCTATTGAGCTGGATCGTTCTGCCAAGAAAGCCCAGCATGGAACAAGCAATGTCGCCGCTTCCGACCTCAAGCGCAAGGATGCTCCATCTCAGCAGCAAAGCCCCAGGTCCAAAGAGGTGTGTGCCTTCTGCCACAAGGTGGGCCATGTCGCCCAAGTCTGCTGCTCCCTCCTGAAGAAACAGAAGATGATTACTCCTGCGCAGCAACCTCAGATGACGCTTGCCTCTGCTGCCTCCGTCTGTACTTTCTACAAGAGGTCGGGCCACTTGGCAAAGGACTGCCGCCGCAAGCAGAAGGCCTGTTTCAAATGTGGGCAGGTTGGGCACCTCATGCTCGACTGTCCCATAAAGGAGAGCCCGATCCCCGCTCAGCCTCTGCAAGTTATCCCCGAAGCTCAGGGCAGAGCTGTGCTGAACGTCGTCACTCAGGGCGAGGCGCTCGCATCTACCGACGTCATCTCTGGTATGTTTTATGTAGAATTTTAAATTCTTCTGCATTCTTAAATCTGACTTGCCTTAGTCGAACAAACTTGTTTTGCGTTATATTTTACTTTTTAGGAAGTTTTAGGGTCAAGAATAAGTGGATGCAAATCTTATTTGACTCCGGTGCATCGCACTCCTTTATTGCTCGCCGCATTGTGGACCTTTATAGTTGGCATACTTCGCCACTTGAGGTTCCTTTTGAGATTTCTGTTCCCGGTCATATGCATCTCTCCACCAGAGGCGTTTTCAATTGCCCGATCCTGCTTGGAGAATTGCAATTCGTCGCCGACCTCATAGTTCTGGATATGACAGAGTTCGACGTAATCCTGGGAATGAATTGGTTGGTCGCGTATCGAGCAAAGCTGGACTGTGTGGCGAAGAAGGTCAATCTCAGCATTAATGACAAGGAATACAACGTTCATGTTCAGACCCGCAGTCACCTGAAGGTAATCTCTGTTGTACGCACCACTTGACTTCTTAGCCAAGGATGTTCTGCCTGCTTCGTTTATGCTTCGCACTCGGATGCTATCTCTCCTCAACTCGAGTCTATTTCTGTTGCTTCGGAGTTTCCTGACGTGTTCCCCGCCGAATTGTCTGGGATGCCACCTGATCGTGATGTGGAGTTCTGTATTGATGTAGAGCCTGGGACGCGCCCCATATCCAAAGCTCCTTACCGTATGGCACCCCGTGAGCTAGAAAAGCTCAGATCGCAGTTAGACGAATTGCTTGAGCGTGGGTACATTCGCCCTAGCTCGTCACCTTGGGAAGCCCCTGTACTCTTCGTGAAAAAGAAGGATGGATCCATGAGATTGTGCATCGACTATCGAGATCTTAATAAGGTGACCATCAAGAATAAGTACCCTCTTCCGCGTGTGGATGATTTATTCGATCAGCTTAAGGGCAGTACAGTCTTTTCCAAGATAAATCTCAGATCGGGTTACCATCAACTGAAGATCAGGGACTCCGACGTCCCCAGGACGGCCTTCCGGACTCGGTATGGGCATTTCGAGTTTTTGGTGATGTCCTTTGGGTTGACTAACGCCCCTTCTGCATTCATGGACATGATGAACCGTGTCTTCCGTGAGTACCTGGACAAGTTCATCATCGTCTTCATTGATGATATCCTGATTTACTCCAAGACCCGCGAGGAGCATGCAACGCATCTTAGACTCACTCTCTCCACCCTTCGTCAGCATCAGCTTTATGCAAAGTTGGCAAAATGTGAGTTCTGGCTGGATCGTGTTGCCTTCTTAGGCCACGTCATTTCAGGGGATGGACTTTCTGTTGATCCTGCCAAGATTTCCGCAGTTATGGACTGGATGCGACCTTCTACCCCTACCGAGATCCGCAGTTTCCTTGGTTTGGCTGGCTATTACCGACGCTTCGTCAAGGGTTTTTCCTCTCTTGTTGCTCCCCTGACTCGACTAACACAAAAGCATGCTAGGTTCGAGTGGTCAGATCAGTGCGAGCAGTCCTTTTCCGAGTTGAAGCAACGTCTGTGTTCAGCGCCTGTTTTAGCTCTTCCGTCAGAAGGGTTGGACTTTTCGGTTTACACCGATGCTTCCGGAGTTGGTTTGGGTTGTGTCCTGATGCAGGATGATCGTATTATTGCTTATGGGTCGAGGCAGTTGAAGGTTCACGAACGCAACTACCCCACTCATGATCTGGAGTTCGCTGCGGTGGTGTCTGCTTTGAAGCTTTGGCGTCATTATCTCTATGGCGTGAAGTGTCACTTTTTCACCGACCACCAGAGTTTAAAGTACATCTTTGTTCAGAAGGACCTCAATCTTCGTCAGAGGCGTTGGCTCGAGTTCGTGGCAGATTATGACTTGCAGCTCACGTATGTTCCCGGTAAAGCCAATTCAGTGGCAGATGCGTTGAGCCAGCATGCCTCCGTAGCCGCTTGTGCACCCATGTCAGTTATCCTAGCAGCCTTGATTGATGACCTCGATCGGATGGATATATCCATCGCACCCGCGGGTCATGAAGAGGTTCCTGTTCCGTTATGGGTAGAGCAGGTGAAGGATTTGCAGCCATCTGATCCCGCACTCCAGCGCATCCGCCGACAGGTTGAACTTGGGACTCTTCCGGATTTCTCTATCTCTGACGATGTTCTGCGTTTTCGAGGGCGCCTCTGCATTCCTGATGTTCCTGAATTGCTCGATAGTATTTGTCGAGAAGCTCACGAGTCCCGCACATCTGGTCATCCAGGCAACAATAAAATGTACCATGACTTGAAGCAGATCGTTTGGTGGCCTGGTATGAAGAATTATATAGCTCGTTTCATCTCTCGATGTCTGACGTGCCAGAAGGTGAATGCTCAGCGTCAGCGTCCTGGTGGTCTTTTGCAACCTTTGCCTATCCCCGAATGGAAGTGGGAAGATGTCTCTATGGACTTCATCACGGGTTTGCCCCGTACACCGAGAGGGCATGATGCGATTTAGGTCATAGTGGATCGCATGACGAAAGTGGCTCACTTCATCCCGTACAAGGAAGGTCACTCAACTGAGAAGATGGCCCGGATCTATGTCTCTGAGATAGTTAGACTTCATGGGATTCCTCTGCGGATTGTCTCTGATCGTGACTCGAGGTTCGTTTCGCACTTTTGGAAGGGTTTCCAACAAGCTTTGGGTACCGAGCTCAACCTGAGCACCGCTTATCATCCAACTACCGATGGGCAGACCGAAAGGGTTAATCAGATTCTTGAAGACATGCTTGGGTGTTATATTCTGGACTTCAAGGGAGCTTGGGATGAGCACCTACCGTTGGTTGAGTTCGCCTACAACAATAGCTATCAAGAGAGCCTCAAGATGGCCCCTTTCGAAGCGTTGCATGGACGTCGTTGTAGGACTCCTCTCTATTGGTCAGAAGTTGGTGAGAAGGTGGTGTTGGGCCCTGAGTTACTTTAGGAAATGGAAGAAGCCACCAAGAAGACTCGTCTTCAGCTCAGTCGTGCCATTGAAAGACAGAGGAAGTATGCTAATCAGCGCCGCCGTCCGTTGGAGTTTGCAGTAGGTGATCAGGTATTCTTGAAGGTTTCTCCTACTCCTGGGGTGAAACGGTTTGGTCGCCATCATAAGCTCAGCCCGAGATTTGTGGGACCTTACACCATCTCAGAGCGTGTTGGAGGATCTGCTTATCGTTTAGAGTTGCCATAATCGTTGTCCGGTGTTCATGATGTTTTCCATGTCAGTCAGCTCCGGAAATACATCCATGATCCTAATCGTGTTCTTGAGGAAATCCCGGTGGTTCCTGAAGCTAATTTGTCTTATCCGATTGAGCCCACCAAGATAGTGGAATATCAAGAACGCAAACTTCAAAAGAGAACTATTCCTATGGTGAAGGTACTTTGGATGCATGGCAAGTCTGAGGAGTTCACTTGGGAGCTCGAAGCTGACATGTGTAGCAAGTATCCGCACCTTTTCTCTTAATCCTGGTATGCCTTCACTCTTGTTCTCTTCTCTTTTTACAATTTTCATAGTTAGTTTCCATGCCTTAATTTGCAAACCTTGTCGGTACAAAGGGTATCTGAATCTTCATCATATTAACCCCATCTAGGAAATCATCAGAAGTTTCGAGACGAAACTTTCTAAGTAGGGGAGAATGTAACAAGCCTTAAATTTGGGCTTAATAATAATAATAATAATATAAAAAAATCTCCCCCCTTTATTAAAAGCCCCAGCCGACCGCCCCCCCCCCCTCATTCCCGATCATTTCAAACCGCTCGTGCTAGGGCTTTCTCACTCCCGATCCCGTGCCGCTCTCGCCTCCCGCGCACGGCGACGACGCCGACAGCAGCAAAGCTCCCGCACACAGCGTCGCTCCCTCCGTCAACCGCACGCAGCGCCACCGCCTGCTCCCTCCAGCCGCATCCTTCCCCTCTCCTGGACGCTGGCAGCAGCAGAGAGCCGGCTGCCTCTCCTCCTCTGGCCGGCAGCAGCCATCTCCTCCTCTGGCCGGCAGCAGAGCCTCCTCCTCCCTCTCCTCCAGGTGTAGGCAGCCCTCAATCCCTCTCCCGCTGCATTTTGGACGGTGGATTGCAAGAGGATCGTCTAGGGTTTTGCTTGAAACCTCCTCTACTCAGATTTTTGAGCCCAGATTTGGTCTCCTTGGGTAAGAAACTCCTCCAATCTCGTTGTTTCAGATTTGCCCTAAATGCTTGTGGTGATTTTCGATATTCGATCGACGTAACTTCATCGGTCCCTCTTATGTTTGTCGTAAATCCGCCTAATCCCAATTTTGTTTGCGTTTCCGGTGCCGCACATCAGATCTAGTGGTGGAATCGCTCTGAACCCTCTCCGATTTAGGGTTTTCGTCACCCAAGCGCCGCCAAGCCCCCGATCCTTGTGGTAACTTCTTCTCCCCTCACCTTGCGGGAGGTAAATTGCTAATCCGCTTCTGATTATGTTTTCGCAAATTAAACTGCCTGTGTTAGCTTGTGGTTTCCTGCTTGTCAAATATCAAAAATCGTCTGCGATTATCCCTGAACAGGTTCAATAGAGCCTTGTCTATGTTTGCGCCGCATAGTTGTTGCTGGTAGTTGCGGCTTCACCTTAAGGCAAGTGGAGAAATTCTCTCTCGCTTGCAAACAAGAATTTAAGTTCTTCTTACATGTATCTCAATTATTAATAGTATCTGGTAACATAAGAATTATCGCTCGTGAGTATGTCGCGTTGCGATAGAAATCCCCTCGGAAAAACATGAATCACTTATGTCTTGAGTGTCATAAGCAAATCTTGGAAACTAGGGTTTAAGTGGTGCGTCGTCTTGTCTGCATGGTCACGATAAGCAGGAAATACTCTTATTCCAGTAAGCCTTACACCCGGACTTGAGTGTGAACCATGTGCGCCCACTATAAACACCTACGCATTTCATAGATTGCAGCTTATGTCGTTGCAATATACATGTTTAGGCTATACTCCGGAGTAGGCTAACATTTCTAGATAGTTTCTACTTGTTTCAGTTACCTGCCTGTTTCACTAGCTTGTTTCAAGAGTTAATTGGTACTTTAGAATCATTTCTGCACGTACTTAAAATTACAGCTTGTTTTCTATTATTTTCTTGTTCTAAGGCATTTTCCTTCTGTTTGGATTTGCCTTAGGGTTCGTGACCGCGTCGTCTGCTCCCTGAGTTTTCTTCGTTCAGCTGCAGTTTTGCTTGGAGGTTTTATTTTGATTACTATGTCAGCAGGTTCTATGTATTTGTTTCAGTACTGTTGGATCTACTTTTCTCGTATTAATTATTGTCAGTCATTTTCTCTTGTATTGTGGACAACTCTTAGGGTGTTTTGTTGTATCAGATCTATTTGCTTGACATTTTACTATTGTGGCTTATTGCATGACCACCGTTTCAGCATTGTGTGTAACATTGGATTTTATTATAAATGCATGAGGATTAACTTTTCATTTCGGCTTCCGCATATTTATAAAATACACTATATTCTTTTCAAAAGTAATAAATCCAAAACTTTTGTGGCATTTCTGTTCCCGCCTTAGCAGGCATGGTATCCTGTTCGCTCATGCATGTGGCATTACGGCCCGCCCGAAGTGCGCTCTGACTCTTGTCGAGACGGGTCGTGACAGATCGAATAGAAACCCTCATAGAAAAGGCCATAAACAAAATGAAGGATGAGATGAAGGATGAGGTGAAGTCAATAAAGGATGACATCTCTCAACTTCAAGCTCTACATGCGCAGTCCACAGCTCTCATCCTGAACAGAATCACCAACCAGGAGCAAACCCTAGACGCTCATCTCCAGGAAGTAAGAAATGTCACAGATGTCGGAGATCAGGAAATTCTGGAGCAGATATTTGAACTAAAGGAGTCAGTAAAAGAAGTAATCCAAGACGAGGAAAGGAGAATTGAAGAAGAAATCCGAGAAGAGATCAAGGGAAGCGTAGCTGCCTGCTCGCATCAAGCGAAATGGGTAAGTAATCAAGTAAAGCAAGCGCTTCAAGTAACACCCTCTGAATACATACCCACAGAACCCTCCACCAACTCCGACTCTGAAACCGAATCAAGAGAATTCGCAACAACTAGAAAGAAAAGGAAAACCTCCTGCGAAAAGTACAGGAAGAAAAGAGTAAAGGAGGTCCAACTGGACCCAGAATCTGTAACGTCCCAAGGCCCTGGACTTACCATTGGGACAACGTCCACCGACAGCCTCGCCTGGCGACCGTAGAGGCACTTAACTGGATCACTTCTCACCAAAGGGAGGTTGTGTCCACCAACAACCCGCTTGTCGGCTGGAGAGGGGTTGGGGTGCTTGGGCTGCAGTCCGGTAACGGTCGCCAGGCGAGGCTGTCGGTGGACGTTGTCCCGATGGTAAGTCCAGGGCCTTGGGACGTTACAGAATCTAGCTGGTGGAGTCCTCGCTCGAACGAAATCATCACTGAATCTTGGATAGCATTTGGACACGGTCAGAAAGACCATGAGAGAGTGTACTCCTCTATCGAATGGAATCGTCACGTGAAAAATCTGGAAGAAAGAACAAGACATAAGATGGCTTTTCCCCAGGTCCCCCTCCTCCTCCAAAGAAAATCCCGAAGCCAATTAATTTCTATAGGCGAAAGAAAAAGAAAGAAGCAAAGGAAGCCAGCTCCAGCAAGGCACAAGAAGACATCCCGTTTAAAAACGATTGAAAGACATTTATTTCTTAAGTTCATATTACGTTAAGATCAATCGGTCCAATTATATGACTAATCTTATTTATGAACAATTCTAGTATAAGATCATTTATATATTAATGCTTATAAGGCATATGTCTGTGATGTTATTGCGGCATGGTATTCATAAAAATACAATTACTGCTACAACTAGTTATTGCCTGCTGATAACCGATAACGTGCCCTGCACCTTGTGTGCTTAGCTAGCAAAATGCAGTATAATCATACATGGGCCTATGCTAGAAATCAGATGCAGGTTATGCAGGTTATACTAGACATCAGATGCAGGTTATGCAGGGTGCAAGGAAGACAGGAAAAGTACTTCAGGGACATATCAATTCCTTGGTGGAAGACTGATCTCTTGGAGCAGTAAGAAGCAGACAAGTGTGGCAATCTCAACAGCAGAATCAGAATATATCTCGGCTGGAAGCTGCTGTGCCCAACTGCTATGGAACAAACATCAACTTGAAGATTACAACCTAAAGATGACCAAAACACCCTTGTTTTGTGACTCTTCAAGCGCTATCTCAATTGCTAAGAATTATGTCTCTCACAGCAGGACTAAGCATATTGAGATCAGGTATCACTTCATCAGGGAGCATGTGGAAAATGAAGATATCACCCTTGAGTTTGTCCCAACAGACAAACAAGTGGCTGATATATTTACAAAGCCCCTAGATGAAGCTAAGTTCAACTTCTTCAAATTCCAACTGGGAATGTTGAACTTTAAGTAATTCTCTACTTAGGTTTCACTAATCCCTTTCTAGATGATTGGTTAGACAACCTTTCAGGATTTTGATGAACTATAACCGAGCAAGGGGGAGCCTTGGACTATTGTCTACTTAAAAGAAGCTCCAGGAAAGAAGTCAGAAAGGGGGAGAAAGGAAAGGGCATCAAAGTTCAAGACAAGATGCTCAAGAAGACGGCCTCAAAGATAGGGGGAGCAAAGAAGTAGGGGGAGCCATAAAAGAAGAGACATCAAATCTAGGGGGAGCTACAAGCTTGATGTACTCAGAGAGTTCAGCAAAGATAAGTACAATCTTCCATGCTCAAAGTTAAAATTATAATATTTATTGTCTAGTGAAGGTAGTCTTGAATTGAGATTCTGACTTCTTCAAATAGGGGGAGATTGTTGGGAATCTTGCGCACATGATTCCTGATTTGAAGAAGTCACCAAGTCAAGAAAACTTCACTTTGTATTTGATCGCTTCTCTAGCCTATAAATCTCAGGAAGATAGAAGAACAAGATTCGTCGAACGCAGAAGGGAGTTCGTCGAACGCAGAAGGAAGATCGACGACCGCTGAGATTTGGCGTGTTCGTCGAACGCAGAAGCAAGATCGTCGAACTCAGAAGCAAGATCGACGACCGCTGAGATTTGGCGTGTTCGTCGAACGCAGAAGCAAGATCGTCGAACTCTGAAGGAAGATCGACGACCGCTGAGATTTGGCGTGTTCGTCGAACGCAGAAGCAAGATCGTCGAACTCAGAAGGAAGATCGTCGACCGCTGAGAATCGACAAGATCGTTGAATGCAGAGAAGACGCAGTATCGTCGACTTCATCAAAGTGGCCTTGTCGTCAAGAAAGAACAAACATCGTCGTGAAGAAACCTTGTCGCTGAAAAGGCTGAGTATGACTGATGGCGTCGAACGTCGTCGTAAAGAAGGCATGTCGTCGAGAAATCAAGGTGATTACGACGACACAATCAAAGACAGCATATCGTTGTATATGCAGAAGCGCTAGAATGTCTCGTATCGTCGAGATATTAGCATCAGTGGCAGAAGTAAGAAGACTTGAAGGTCTACTAAAGCTCAAGGCATCGACAAAGTCCTGTCGTCGAGATACTGTCGGTATCAGCTTGAAGATGGAAATATCGTCGAGACAGAATTCAAACGTTGCAAACGCGCTGTCAGCATTTAATGTCGCCGCCTGATTGTCTAATCAGCGCGTGCTCTTAAGGAAAGGAGCGTCTGCCACTTAAGGCATTTTTGTCAGAAGACCGTTAGGGACCTCGCAGTCTTATAAAAGAGATAAGAGGTTGCCCTAATACGGGATCAATCGATCAGTAAGAAAGAACTTGCATATATAGCGAATCGAACAGTACAAGCGGCGCAAGAAAGAAAGAAAAAGAAAAAGAAGTCATCTTCATCGACTGTTAAGGTGCCAATCTTCATCAGGCTAAGAAAAGATTTGAAGAAGAACCGTGCACTCAAGATCTGATTCAAAAGCATCTTCTTCAATCTCAAGGAGCCGATCTTCAACAGGCTAAAGTTGTCGATCTTCATCCGGCAGAAGTAACAGTCTCTTTACTGTAATCTTTGTAAAGGCTTGCGGGGCCTATTTGTCCAGCTTGAGGGTTGGAGACCTGTGAGGCTTGAGGGCCAGGGCAGAGGCTAGGCTTGAGGATCTGGCTAGGTAAGGCTTGCGGGCCTGTTTGTCAAGCTTGAGGGCTTGAGACCTGTGAGGCTTGAGGGCCAGGGCAGAGGCTAGACTTGCGGGTCTGGCTAGGTAGGGCTTGAGGGCATGAGTGTCGAGCTTGTGGGCTCAGGAGCAGTAGGGGCTTGCGGGCCTAGGTTGTTGGGACTTGCGGGTCCGTGTTGTAAGGCTTGAGGGCCTGAAGTTTTTGGCGGCGTTTGCCGAGCCTAGCACACTGTTAGGTAGGCGCAGAGGGAAAAAGGACTACTCAAGACACCCTGTCTTGAGGAACCTCTATAGATCTTGTGTCATCTGTTGTGCTATTTGTGTGTGATATTTTACTGTTGTGCTTAAATACTCATAACTCACACTAATATATCAAAAAGAACCAAGATCACCTAACACCCCCCCCCCCCCTCTAGGTGAACGTTCCATAACTAACACTTTCTTTTCTAAGACTCTCCACAAGACCTCTCTTGGAACCCTATCATAAGCCTTTTCCAGATCAATTTACTGGAACAATCTGGTATGAGTGGGTGTGGACCTGCTGATACTCTTATGGAGGTCAACCACGGTCTTGAAAGGATGATGGAGACCCTATTGAAGATGTTATGGGTTACCAACGTCTTGTCATACGGTTAATATATCTATCTCATACTCGCCCTGACATAGCTTATGATGTGGGGGTAGTTAAACAGTATAAGCACTCCCCAAAGGCGAGACATCTCGATGCTGCTCATAGGATCTTGAGGTATTTGAAGACATCGCCAGGAAGGGGAATCTTCTTCACTCCTAAAAATTGAGGTTTATACTGACACAGATTAGGCAGGGTCTGTAGAAGAAAGACGCTTTACATCTGGGTATTGCTCATTTGTTGGTGGGAACCTGATTACTTGGAGAAGTAAAAAACAACCAGTTGTCTCAAGAGTTGAATTCAAGTCTTTTTATGTCTTATTGCTTTTTACCCGCGTAAGGTTATTTCTGTCCGTGCACATTGTTTTTATCCCTTACTATATATATATATATATATGAGTATGGGGTTGGTTTAATCAATATATAATCATTATTCTCTTCAACTTGGTATCAGAGCAAAGAAGACCTAATCTCGTTCCCCTCTCCTTCGCTTGGCGCCTCCGTTCCTCTGTCGCCCGCTATTCCTCTTCCCTCTGTGTTTTGTCTTCTCCAACGATGGTGAGCCGCGGTTCCCTTGACGACGGAGGTACACGCTGAAGGAGTCGGACGCCCTCCTCATGGTGCGCGTCTCTCTCCGCCGTCCTCTTCTTCTTCTCCGATCCCGCGGATCCAGTGCCGACTAATCTAGTGTCGTCGTCTTCTTCTCCGCTCCCGCAGTTCCAGTGTCGCGTTCCTGTGTTCTCCGTGGCTGCTTTCCTAGTCGACGGCTGCTCCAGATCGCATCTCCCGTCGCCGGATCCGGATTCTATCCATGTTCTTCTTTTCATCGATCATGTTTCCCAGAGGTGCGTTGCTGCAGCGCTCGGTCCCGTCAACGACTTCCCCGTCTGCTGTCGTCGTTTGCTCCGGGCCAGTCCTCATGTCTTCCCTTCCTCGATGAGATCAAGCAGCCACTTCCAGATCCCGCCTTCTTCCGTCGCCGCTACGCCCGCCTGTCTCGTCGAATGGCTCCAGCAGCAATTCGTCGAGAGCTGATTCGTCGAGTGCTTCAGCAGTATCGCCGCTAAGCATGTATGTCTCGTCGAATGCCTCCAGAGCAGATTCGTCGAGTGCTTCTCTCCTGCTGATTTTTCTCATGTTCGTCGAGAGCTTCCCTCTTGTTGTGCCTCATGGATGATTTGTCTGCCACCGTTGATTCTCCATCACCAAGTTTAGTGGCACCCCGAATGAGCGACCCTCAACGCCCTTCTGTCCATTCAGGGTCCCTAAAGATCACCATGGTTCCCTTGGATGTGACAAATTATTTGGAATGGTCTCGTGCTGCTCAGCATGTCATTCGCAGTCATCAGTTGTTTGGATACATCGATGGGATGAAGGTGGCACCTTCTATGGATGATCCTACCTGGCAACGATGGGACTCAAAAAATTCTCTGGTTGTCGGCTTCTTCACTCTGTCTCCAAAGGTGTACAGGAGTTATATGTTGATGGACTCTGCTTACGAGATCTGGACTCGGGCACGTGAGACGTACTCACAGATTGGCAGTTCCACTCAGACTTATGAGCTGGCACGGCATATGATGGAGCTTTGTCAGTGAACTATGACGGTGTCCTCCTACTTCTCGGAGTTTGAGTGTATCGCACAGGAATTGGACTACTTTGATCAATTTACCCCCGCATGTACTGTCAATGCAGTCCAGTTGCAGAAAAGAGACGAACGATTTCGTCTACATATGTTTCTGATGGGGTTGAGCATGGACATGGGCATGTTTCGCACAAATATTCTTCGCCGCTCTCCCCTTCCATCCCTTAAGGAGGCGTTTAGCATGGTTCTTGGCGACGAAGACCGCCGAAGGTCCCTCAGCAAGGCTCCTCCTCCAGATCGTTCTGCCTTGACTAGTGTTGGTCGTGGCAGCTCCAACAATACTAATGGGGTTCCGACTTGTGATCATTGTGGTCGCAGGGGACATACTCAGGACGGTTGCTTCAAACTCCGTCCTCATCTTAGTCCACCTGGATACGGCCGTGGTCGTGGTCGTGGTCGTGGCCCTGGTATGGTCGTGGTCGTGGTCGTGGTCCAGGTCGGGGGGGATACCGGCAGACTGGTTCTCATCCTCACGATGTTGCTTACTCCACTGAAGTGCATGACGACCATCAGGGTCAGTTCCCAGGACATTTCACCACATCCGAATTGGACGCTCTCTGTCGTCTTCTGCACTCTCAGTCTAACACTTCACAGAGTGGTACCTCTACTTCCTTTGCTACTGCTGCTATGCCTAGTGCCAATGTCGCTGCCACTCCTCTGTCTGAGTGAATTATTGACTCCGGAGCCACCGATCACATGACCGGCTCCTCCTCAGGTTTTTCTTCTTACACCCCCCTTGTCAGGTAAGGACAAGGTTATTTCTGCTAATGGCACTTTGTCTCCCATTGCAGGGAAAGGAACCATTTCCTGTTCCTCCTCTTTGTCTCTTCCGTCTGTCTTGCATATCCCTTCTTTTCCTCGAAATCTTCTATCTATTAGCAATATTACTCGGTCACTTAACTGCTCTGTAACCTTCTTTCCTGATTCTTGTGTTTTTCAGGAACTGGGTACGAAGCGGACCATTGGCAGTGGTAGGAACCGCGGCGGCTTGTACTATCTGGATGCTTCCCGGCCGTCTCTGGCTCTCTCCTCTTTTGTTGCTACTGCTGTTGATGCTCGACGCTGACACTTGCGTCTTGGGCATCCCTCTCCGGTTTATCTCTCAAAAATATTTCCTGCTTTATCGCATCTTGTTAAAACCTTAAAATGTGATGTTTGTGATATGTCCAAACATGTTCGACATTCATTGTCCCATGTTTCTTCTCCTAGTACTACCCAATTTGTTATAATACATTCCGATGTTTGGGGACCTTCCCCTGTTGTTTCCTTAAATGGCTATCGTTGGTTTGTTACCTTTATATATTATTTTTCTCACACTGCTTGGGTTTACATTTTAAAGAAAAAAATGATGTGTTTCCTGTCTTTCAAACCTTCCATAAAATGCTTTAAACCCAGTTCGATGCTACTATTCATGTTCTTTGTAGTGATAAGGGGAGGATACGGTGATCGTGGAGCGTTTGGATCGTATCTCAAGAGTCATGGAATTATCCAGCAAACTACTTGTGTCTACACCTCCACCCAAAATGGTGGTTGAACGGAAAAACCGGCATCACCTTGATGTTGCCCGGTGCCTTCTCCACGCCATGCATCTCCCAAAATCATATTGGGGTGATGCTATCCTAACTGTCACTCATCTTATCAATCGTCTTCCCTCATGGGTTCTAGACTTATCTACCCCTCTCACTCGTCTCTCTACGACCTCCGTTGTTCATACTGCTCATCTTCCACCTCATGTGTTCGGGTGTGTTTGTTTTGTTCACGTCCATCAGCCTCAGTGTGACAAGCTTGACCCTCGGGCTCTACGTTGTGTCTTCCTTGGTAATTCTGTCACCACTAAGGGGTATCGTTGCTACCACCCCCCTTCCAGACGTGTCTTCTGTACCATGGACGTGACGATCCATGAGGAGGAATCTTACTATGTGGATTTGCCTCACTCCGCTCGTCAGGGGGAGAATGAGGTCATCGACTCAGTGCCTCTCCCTATGATTCCTCCTTCAGCTACCTCTCCTCCTTCAGCTACCTTTCCTCCTTCAGCTAGCTCTCCTCCTTCAGCTACCTCTCCTACACCTTCACCTACCTCCCCCACGTCACCTATACCTACGTCGTTTTCCTCGACATACCAACACCTGCCCCTCATCGCTCCTCTTCCTCATATATATCGTCATCGGGGCACAGGTGAACAGTCCTCCGTGGTTCCGTCGCTGTCGGTGTCGTATTTGGACTCAGATTCTGATGATGTCCTGCATGTTCCCCTTGCTGTGCTAAGAGGTAAGGTTGTGTGTACCGATCACCCTATCTCAAATCATATTGCTTATGGTCATCTTTCCCAGCTTCATCAGGGTTTTATATCCTCCTTGTCCATGATCACTATCCCTAAGGGCTAAGACGTGGCAGGAGGCAGTTGGCATTCCGGCATGGGCTCATGTAATGGAGGAGGAAATGTCCGTCTTGGATAAAAATCACACATGGGACGTCTCCTCTCTTCCTCCTGAAAAGAAAGTCATTGGTTCTAGGTGGATGTTCTCTATTAAACAAAATCAGGATGGCAAAGTTGAGCGGTACAAAGCCCACCTGGTGGCTCGCGGTTACACTCAGACTAAGGAAGTCAACTACCAGGAGACCTTTGCCCCTGTTGCGAAGATGGGCATTGTTCGTGTTATTCTATCTTGTGCGGCATGCTTGGGTTGGGATCTACATCAACTGGATGTCAAAAATGCCTTCCTGCATAGTGACCTCGATGAAGAGGTGTACATGACCTTTCCCCCAGGATCTGTGAAGGGGCAAGAAAGCCTTGTTTGTCGCCTAAAGAAGTCCCTATACGAGTTGAAGCAGCCCCTCAGGGCTTGATTTGGTAGGTTCCACAAGGCCATGGTCAAGTTTGGATACCAACAGGGACATACCATGTTCTTCGGGAAGAATGAGGGAAAGATTGTCGTTCTTATTGTTTATGTGGACGACATCGTGATCACCGGGGATGACTCAGATGAAATCTCGAAGCCGAAAGCCCTTCTGTCTGCAGAGTTTGAAGTAAAGGACCTGGGAAGGCTCCGCTACTTCCTGGGAATTAAAGTGACTCGCTCTGATCAGGGTATCTTCATCTCGCAACGCAAGTCACTTTAATTCCCAGGAAGTTGTCTCCCAAACTCTTTGGCTCTTTTCAAAATCATTGGCAAGGTGGGCGAAGTGGCTTACAAGCTCGACCATCCACCTGATGCAAAATTTCATCCAGTTTTTCATGTCTCCTTACTAAAGCAACACACAGGGGAACCACCACTCCACACAACAACTCATCCTCCCAATGTCGAGGGTCGCATTATACCTATAACGGTGAGAACCCCATGTATTTGCCTCAACTGCGGGGTAAAACAAATCTGGATTCAATAGGCCGTTACGTCAAAATTCGACACCTGAGAGACTCTACATACCTTCAAAGATACTTATCCATCTTTTGATCTCGGGGACAAGCTCCTTTCGGAAGCTGGGAGAGATGTTAGGGATGTGTTTTGGGGACGCTTGTTTACCAGCGGAAAAAAGATTGGCGAGACATGATAACATGCTTGAGGCTTTTGTAATACTTTATCCACATTATCATTTTCCATTTCAGCGGGTTTAAATTTAATTTATTTTCTTTGAATGGGACATTTTTGTAATTTGGGCAACTTTTCTCTGTAGGTATTTATACTCATATAATGAAGATGATGATAAGAAAGTTTTTACCCTAATTTCCTCTCTCTGCTTTCCCGCTCTATCCATCTCTTTCTCCTATCTAGGGTTTTCACCATAAGGCATTCCAAGAGTTACCAAGAGAGAAGGACAAGGGAAGGAGCTTAGACTTCGATTCGGTTCACCACCGCCCCATGACGAGATCAAAATACCGAGTTCCTAATAGCTTTCGAATGCGCATCCAATTTCTGTCTTGATGTCATTTTCAAAATGACTAACGACAAATTGTCATTAACAAAAGTCGCATTTTCCATTTGAGGTATTAATAGGCATCTCTCCAATCAATTTAAGGTGCTCACAACATTGTTAAGCACCTGATAGGGATCCCCGTTTGAGATCAGAAATCTTGGAGGAGGTTGGAATTCCCCTTCTTGGACCCACGAGAACCTATCTCAATAATGGAGCAGGGCCGGCGGAGAGAAAGCTCCGGCGATGGTACCCGGCATGTGGCTTGCAATCGGTTAAGGAGGCACGCGAGGGCTTGCGTTCAGTAGAACATAACAAGGAAGAGAGAAGAGAGAGAGAGAGAGAGAGAGAGAGAGAGAGAAGAAAGATTGTATTAATTCTTCTATAAAAATAAAGCACCCAACTCCTCCACCCTAGAATCGGTGGGCACAAGAAAAATTCCATTCCTTTTTCCCCAAAATGCCCCCTCACTAGGCTTTAACAAAAATGAGGTCCAAAATCAACCCGCTCCCGAAAATAAATGACGCAACATGAAAAGACAAATATTGCAAAAATCATTCCTTGCGGTGTTGTGTGCGACGTTGGTATGTAATGCCCCAACATGAATCCGCAACAGCACCATATGGCAACACACTCAATCACAACTTGGAGTCTCAAGACTCACTTTTAACAATACTAAATAAAGTGGTTTCAAAATCAAGTCATCTAAGATCTACACAAAATATCCAGAAATTTATTTATTTGCTCTTATTTGCAAAAAATATATATATCGTCAGTTAGCAAATTTTGCGTCATGCATGAGACTCTTTTAGGAACCTCCACTTAAGAAAATACTTACATGCCTTCACCAGCTTTTATTTCCAATTTCATTTTAATGAGTGTTTGATATAACTAAAATCAAGTTGCCCTTCCTGTATTATTGATAGCTGCATGATTGTTGGTAAACTTCATTATTTATGCAAATGCTTTCTATTTCCGACATAATAACTTGAATATAATATTACATATAAGTTGCAATTCCATGTTAGCTGGGTCTTTACATATCTAGCATATATCCATGAAATAAAATTCTGAATTTGACGAGGCTGCTTGCACAAGTCCACTCAACATGGCTGCTTCTAATAAACCAATTGTACTCTGCCTTTTGAAACTGTTCCTGAAGTGTCCCATAGATTTTAATCAATACACTTCATGCATCACTACATCATATACATGAGTTGCATGATCACCTAGGGGTGGAATGTTAAAGAAAGTTTGAAAGTAAATTTAGTAAGGGTATCTTCAAATCGCAGAAATTGGAATTCATTTCAATTCCAATTCTCACATGAATTGAAATTTGGGTGAATTCTTATAATGTTCTTCGGTTGCATGATGAAACACAGTCACAGAAATAGTAAGTTTAAATAGAATCTCTGACAATTTAATCAAAATACAAATAAAAATTAACCGCAAATCATAACATGTTGAATGAACATAAATATTAAACAATTGCTAAAAATAATAACTGAAGCATAAATATAGTCGACAAACATTAAGAAAGTCCAAAAACAATTGCTAATGTATGAATAACTAGTAAAAACTAATTCATACTCATTTAAAAAAAAACTAATAATGCACCCCTCGTAGCATCAGATAACACATGACTGCGTCCGTTTTTTTTATTTTCGTCATTTCATATTATGTATCATTGATTTTCCCACGCTTTAGTTATCGTTTTGTTACATGAGTTTACGGCTCACCGGTTTGTCCACCTTATGAGACCATGAATAAATGGTTCAATAATTTTAGATAGCTAGGACAGAAAAGGCAAGCTATAAATAATTAAGGATGCATAAGGT
This sequence comes from Dactylorhiza incarnata, assembly GCA_033032865.1. NCBI lineage: Eukaryota > Viridiplantae > Streptophyta > Magnoliopsida > Asparagales > Orchidaceae > Dactylorhiza > Dactylorhiza incarnata. Next base: position 2,625,425 of record JAWHQI010000095.1, on the reverse strand, counting down.
TAAGTAGAAAATCAATTGATATTAAGACATTTCAGATTTTATCCTCCAAAAATGAAAATCAATTGGAGGATGAATTTTAGTAAAGAAATTATAAGATTTTATTCTCTTTAAGTGCAAATCAATTGGAGGAAGCATATTAGTAAAGAGATTATTTGATAACTGAGGAAACAAATTAAAATGGTTTTCAAATAAAAGGCCCATGTTTGAAGAGAGAAGGTAGCCCAGATAAAGACAAAGGAACGAAACTAGGTTTCGTTCCCTCTGTTATATAGGTAAAACGTCGTTGCTTGCTGATCCTGGCGCCTTTACTGTTCATCTTCCTTGTCGATTGTGACATAGGACTTCAAAATGGGAAATCCCACGACAGCGCAATCCTCCAGAGCCACCTTCGACGTCCACCCATGGAATGTCCAACGTTCTTTTCGTATCCACCACCGAACTGTCACACCGGGAACGCACGCTTCCCTCGAGTAGTCATCGACTTTGGCTCTCTATTCTGACGACCTAATTTACCATCTCCTACTTCCCTCTAGATGTTGCCGACTTTGTCCTTCTATTCAGGCAACCCGCCCTTTTGGACAAAACTGTTTGACGCCTTCTACCTACTAAGCTTGAGATGCCCAATTCGTCATTGTTGCTAGCTAGGATAAACTCCACTCTTCTCATGCTTTATTTATTAGCTTAGTTTTATGCAATCCACTTAATTATTAAAGAGCTTGACTTGAACGCTATCATTATTTTTAATTGTCGTTTTATCATAAATTGTTTTTTGCGATTAAGCGTGTGGATGTAAGGATGTCGCTTAAATTCGATTCTTAGACATTCGAGAATTTCACTCTAAAATAACCGGTTAACGACTTCCGAATTTTCAAAAGTCGAGCATGATTAAGCGAGCGAAAATCGAATTTGGTCTCTCAGTAAACATTTGTTTGATATCAGAGCAATATTAATTCACTTCTAACGTGAATTAGTAGATCCGTTTTATTTTTGAAAAAAAAAATTGTTTGTTTTTAAGAGTTTTCTTTTATTTAAAAAACAAAAACATTGTTTTCAATTAAATTTTTTTCCTAAAAAAGATTTGCTTAAGTGTCTTTAAGCAAAAAAAACTTGAGTTTAAAAAGATTTATTTGTATAAAAAAAATAATATCTTTAGGTTTAAAAAACAAAACAAAAAATTCCATAATCTAAAATTGAATATTTTCTCCATTAAAATATTCATTTATTTTTAAATAATTAAGTATTTAAAAAAATTATTTTAAAATGAAATATCATGTAGGTCATTTAGAAGAGAGTGTGGGCTATTTGAACATACAAATGAAGAATTTGGCCAAGATGATCGATGTGTTTACTATGAATACGGGAGATGTGGGTCAAGGGATGAACGGGTTGCGCACGAGCGTGAAGACCACCTGCATTTAGGGCAAGACCTACATCCCCAAATTAAGTATCACCCTAACCCTAGGCAACCAGATCCAGAAAACTCTAACCTACGGCATTACGAATAAGGAAGTCATAACGTAAGAGATCAACCCCGTTGGGATTTAGGAGTCAAATTAGTTGTGGGTGATTTTGAAGGACGATTAGAGCCTGAGGGTTGTCTAGATTTTTGTGATAAAATGGACTGTTTCATGGCCTAGAAGTAATTGCCCCAAGCCAGACAAGTAAATACAATATAGTGAATCCGCTCTAATTTGGTTGGAGCAGTAGAGTGTTTTATGTTCAATTGAGGCATGCCCCTGATCACCATATGAGCAGAGTTTAAAATGCAGTTGCATAAGAGACATGTTTTACCTGATTATTTACAGACCCTTTATCATTGGTTTCGCAACCGACGACAAGATAAATTATATGCGAATGAATACACAAATGAGTTTCTCATTCTACAGTCTCACCTAGATCTCCGAGAGAATGATGACATGACTGTATCTTGTTACCTGAACGGATTACGATACTTTATTAAGGATCAATTGGAGCTTCATGACTATAAGGACTTAGGAGAGGTCTCGAGTCAAGCACGTAGAGTAGAGGCTCCGCAGAAAAGAATGTTTGGGATGAGGTCTACTGATAGACCCCCACTCACTCACACATCTACCCCTGCGGTTAGGACCATCGGACACTCTCGTCCAATCATTCCCCTGAGTACACTAGCACTTCCTATCGCTCCCTCTAGGGCAAGGAGATTATAGAGACTATATCCCAGTCTGGTGTGTTTATATGCTTTAAGTATATGGAACAGAATCACAAATCTTCTGAGTGCTTGTGACGTCACTTCGTCGTTATCATTGATTCTAAAAATGGGCAAGAACCCGAGTATGTAGTCTTCCTTAGTGACTCCTAGCCTGACCATATTTCTGAGCCTGAGTTAGAAAGCAAGCTAGAGGTCGAAGGAGAACAACCTGATCAGTTAGTTTGTATTTTCCAACATAGTCTATTGACGCCTAGGGCCTCTGTTGACGATAATTGGTTGAGGGACAATATTTTTTGTATGTCTGCCCGCATCCAAGGACAGTTTTGTCTAATTATCATTAATATTGGTAGTATGGAGATTTTTGTCTCTCAATGCATGGTCGACAAATTAAAATTGAAAACACAAACCTAAGGAAAATCTTAGTTTATCAAGGATCACTAGCAGCACCAAAATAGCTATCACGGGTGAGTGTGTCGTAGCGTTTTCCATAAGTAGCACATAACAGGATGCGGTCTAGTGTCAAGTCATCGATATCGAGGTATGTCACATCCTACTAGGGCGACCTTGGTAGTATGATAGTCATGTCCAGCACGACAATATAAAGAACTCTCACTCCTTCAAGCGCAATGGGCACAAGATTGTTCGTCTTCCTCGGATGAATAGTCTTGTTCTTATAACCCTAGAGAGGTCTTTACACTCCTCTAGTACTGTTTCTGTGATATCCTTCTCATCCGCCATTATGTTACTGACTAGACCATAATTTCGGGAGGAAATGAAGGATAATGATGTAGTCTATATGCTCTCTGGCATTTGACTTTACCCCCACCATGATAGACATCCCTAGCGCAGTGCAACCTCTTATTGACGAGTTCTCGGAGATTATGCCGGAGGAGTAGCCCGACCAGCTCCCTCCTATGAGAGATATCCAACATTGTATTGACCTAATGCTAGAAGTTAGCTTACCTCATCTACCCCACTATCATATGCGTCCGAAAGAACAAAAGGAACTTCATAGGCAAGTGATCGGTTTGATATCGAAAGGTCATATTAGGGAGAGCATGATCCCTTGCGTCATTCCCGCATTACTAGTTCCCAAAAAAGGTGGGACTTAGTGTATGTGTGTCGATAGTCGGGCGATTAATAAAATCGCTATCAAATATCGCTTTTCGATTACCCAATTGGACATGTTTGATATGCTTGGTGGGTCTAGTGTATTTCACAAGGTAGACTTGAAGAGAGGATATCATCAAATCCGTATCAGGCCTGAGGATGAGTGGAAGACTACTTTTAAGACGAGAGAGGGTTTATACAAGTGGCTAGTGATGCCTTTTGGTCTCTCCAATGAACCCAGAACATTTACGAGAGTGATAAATTAAGTGCTTAGACCACTCATTGGAGTCTGCGTAGTAGTTTATTTCGTTGATATTCTGATATACAATATTGATCCTGATAAACACTTGATTCATCTTAGGTAAGTGTTAGAGATCTTGCGTGCTAATAAATATGAAAACTTGAAGCACACTTTAATGACAGATAGCCTGGTCTTTCTATGATATATTATTTCATCGGAGGATATTAAAGTTGATAGAAAGAAGGTCAAGGTGATAGAATCATGGTCTAGCCCTAGGAAGATTATTGAGGCTTGATGAATCCAAGAGCTAGCATCTTTTTATCGACGTTTCATTCGAATTTTAGTATATTGATTGTGTCTGTTATTGACAGTTTAAAAAGGGCCAATTTATTTGGATTGAGGAAGCTGAGTGCGTGTTCCTATTAGTTAAGGAGAGACTCACTAATGTACCAGTTTTAGCACTGCCTGATTTTCATAAGATTTTTGAGATTGATTAATGACTATGATGTATCAATTATAGGTATTGGTGCAGTATTGAGTCGGGAGGGTCGACCTATAGCATTTTTAGTGAGAAGTTGAACAAGGCGAAGAATAAGTATTCCACTTACGGCATATAGTTTTATGTTATCGTTCAGGCTCTCAGCCACTGGAGACAATACCTAATTTAGCGCGAGTTTGTGTTGAACACAGACCATGAGGCATTGAAGCATCTAAATTCTCAAATAGAGATTATATGACACGCCAAGAGGGTTGCATATCTTCAAGAGTTTACCTTTCACCTTAAGAACAAACCCGGTATCACTAGTCGGGTAGCTGACGCCCTTAGCCGCCGATCACATTAAATAGTCACCATTCAACCTCGCATTACTAACTTAGATTCCCAGCATGATTTGTACACCACTGATCCTTTCTTTAGAGATATCTGGAGCTCTTGTCGTCATAATGGGACTGATCCTACTATTTAGTATATGGTGAGTGAGGGATATTTATTTAAGGGAGCCCATTTTGCATGTGCGAAAGACCCCTTCGAGAGACTCTACTTAGGGAGCTTCACTTATTCAGATTAGGAGGACATGTGGACAATCTAAAATGATAGATCTCGCCAATGCTAGATATTATTGGCCGAAAATGAAACAAAATGTCATCAAGCTCATTAGGCATTGCACTACGTGTCGGTTATATAAGGGGCATGCCTAAAATATTGGATTATATACCCCCTTGTCGATTCCTCAAAGATTGTGGAATGACATCTCGATGGGTTTTGTAGTGGGGTTTCCTCACACTCAGAGAAAAGTAGATTCAATTTTTATAGTGGTAGATCGCTTTTTAAAAATGGTGCACATCATCCCATATAGGAAAAGCATAAATGGCGTACACGCCACTGAAATTTTCTTTAGAGAGGTCATTAAGTTGCAAGGCATTCCTAAGTCAATTACATCTGATAAGCATACACATTTTATGGGATAAAATTGGAAAACACTTTGGAGGTGACTGGGAACCAAACTCAAGTTTAGTAGTGATTATCACTCTCAAACTGATGGCCATATGGAGGTAGTTAATAGGAGTTTGGGGACTTTCTCAGGTGTTTAACTGGGGAGAATCAAAAGCAATGGGATTTGGTACTTCCACAAGTTGAATTCACAATTAATAATTCTAAAAATCACTCTACTAATAAATATCCTTTTGAGATTGTCTATGGGTTCTCCATACCACACTTGCTTGACTATCATTCTCTGCTATCTCATGAACATATTTCCTTCAATGTGCAAATTCATATTGAATATTTAAATGAATTGCATAAGAATATTGCTAATAAATTGCGAGCAACTTCTGAAAAATTATAGATTCATGGTCGATCGACATCAGCGGGAGTTATACTTTCCAGAAGAGTATTGGGTGTTTGCTTATTTCAAGAAGCAGAGATTTACTCTAGGGACATTATAAACTACTGCAAAGAACATTTGATTCATTTCAAGTATGGAAGCGCATCGATGAGAACGCATATCTTCTAAATATGCTCGTTGAATTTGGTATTTTGTCGATATTTAACCTGGCTGATTAGACATTGTTCTATGGAGAGTCACCTAGTTCCAGCCTCTGTCCACCGACTGCAACCCCTAACATACCACCCAACTTAGCACCAGCGCCAACACCTACCAGTAAGCAGATAGCTAAGGTTCTAGCAGGGATAGAGCACTGTTAACCTTGGAGGAATTGATGCATCCCTCAGCATCTGATGAATGATTGCGTCGGTTATTTTGTTTTCGTCCTTTCATATTAGATATCTTTAATTTTCTCGCGCTTTAGTTATCGTTTAGTTACTTGAGTTTACAGTACATCGATTTGTACAACAGGTGGACCATGAATAAATGGTCCGACATTTTTGGATAGCTAGGATGGAAAAGGCAAATCTAAATAACTAAGGATGTATAAGATTAAGTAGGAAATAAATTGATATTAAGACATTTCAGATTTAATCCTCCATAAATCTAAATCAATTGGAGGAAGAATTTTAGTAAAAAAATTACCAAATTTTATTCCCTTTAAGTGTAAAGCAATTGGAGGAAGCATTTTAGCAAGGAAATTATTTGATAATTAAGGAAACAAATTAAATGATTTTCAAATAAAAGCCACTATTTAAAAAGAGAAGGTAGCACGGATAAAGATGGAGGAACGAAACTAGATTTTGTTCCCTTTGTTATATCGGTAAAACGTCACTGCTTGTCGATCCTGTGCACCTCTATTGTTCTTCTTTCGTAACAATCGCGGCAGAGGACTTCAAAACTGGTCATCCCACGACTGTACGGCCCTCCAGAGCCACCTTTGAAGTCCACCCCTGAAACGTCTGACATTCTTTGTGTATCCACTGTCGACTAGTCACGTCAGGAACTCCCGCCTCCCTCATGTAGTCATCGACTTCGGCTCTATATTCCGACGACCTGGCTTACCATCGTCTACTTCCCTTTGGATGTCATCGACTTCGACCTTCTATTCCGACAACCCACCTTTCCGAATAGCATTGTTTGACGCCTTATGGATACTGATCTTGAGAAACCCGATTCCTCATTGTAGCTTTGCATATGGCTTGGGTAAACTCCACCCTTCTCATGATTTATTTATTAGCTTAGGTTTATGCAACCCACTTAATTATCAAAGAGCTTGCCTTTAATGTTCTCCTTATTTTTAATTATCATTTTATCATATATTATTTTCTTCGATTAAGCTTGTGGATGTAAGAATGCAAGGTAAGGTTTGCCTACATTTCACCCTTGTGGTGGGACCCTTCCCCGTGCCCTCGCTGCGCGGGAATGCTTTGTGCACCGGGCTGCCCTTTTTTTAAGCTTGTGGATGTAAGAATGTTGTATAAATTCGATTTATAGGCATTTGAGAATTTCACTTTCAAATAACGGTTAATGACTTCTGAAATTTCAAACGTCGAGTGTTATTAAGCGAGCAAAACTCAGATTTGGTATCTCAATTTACATTAATGAATCATAAAGTTGCATTCATAGACAAAATCCTTTGCACGTAATATATAGCACAACTCGTTAAATGATTTTTACCCGTGTAAATGATTGAACTAATTTACCACACGCCTCTCAAATAAACATTTTAATAATACTACTCTTAATGCGTATAGAAATATATTATATTGCACTCCAAATGCAACAAGTGTCGTTAAGATAGCACACTTCATAATTATACTCCTTATATGTTTGCTTTTTAATGTTGCTTGATCCATCTCATGCAAACTATGTATGATAAAAAAGCATGTAGGGCACAAGACTTAGAAAAAGGTCTCATGAATGCACAACACATTTGTTTGACATCATTAACAATAGAGAAATAAATCTTATAATGAGTACAAGGCGAGCACTCATATCCAAAAAAGTATCATTTGCATCTCAAATCTCATTCAACCAACATGACAATTACCCGCCTTAAATTACGCTAGAAATAATCCAAAATACATCACACCTCGATGAATAAAAACATTGTAAAAGATTTCTCATAACGATAGATAATGATGTCCTAAATCAAACTTCAACATTTTCATCTAGGACAGCGAACAACAATGATGTTGATAATTATATATACTTGAATAAAGTCCTAAACGACATAATCAAGAAGAAGAAGAAAGAAGACGCGGAAGATAAAGAAGAACAAGAGGAAAGAAGAAGCGGAAGAAGAAGGAGAAGAAAATGTTGATGATGACTCCAAAAAAAGGATTCATGAAAAAAAGGATAGGAAGAAGAAGAATGCAACATGATTAAAAAAAAGATTCAGAAAAGGAAGATGAAGAGGAGGAAGTAATTTACCAAAGGGAGAGAAGCAGGAAGGGGACGGGAAGGAGAGGCGAGGGATGTAGGTCATGGGCACCGGGGAAGAATTCGGATTGAAAGAAGTAAGAATTGGGGACAACCGAATTTAGGTTTATTTGAATTCCGTTGGAATTGGACTTGTAGAAGAATGGAATTCCAATTCCAATGGAATTCAGTCCAACCGAAGACCTGAATTGACTTGCGCGCAATTCCAATTCCGGAACTCCATTTCCAGGAGTACGAGAGTGCCTTAAGAGTAACAATATCAGGCTCTACATCTTTGTTCTTATCTATTAAATGATCTTCCTATACACCTCCTGCATAACACTACATAGAAAGCTTTTAAGCCTTAAAATATTGCTGAAACCAAAAACCTTATGCTATATACCCTTAATCCTTTCATCAAATTATGAGTCCAATATTCTGTATTTAGAACCTATTACCAACTTAGACATACTTTTGAGCCTTTAACAATTGTTTTATATGTATATTTAATTGAATTTTGTAATCTTTCAAGCCTAGCCCCAGAATAATTCTAACATAGTTAAATTCTTGATAATCACTTTTATTCTGCCCTCAACGTCAACAGGAAGTAACCATTCTAATGAGCCATAGGTAGCCAAATATTCTATCAAGTATACAATTTTTTAGTTATATTTCATCACATTCTCTGGAGTGCGGTGATTTTCCGCCGATGGAACTGATAGCAAGAAGAGCCTGGAAGTTTGTTACGGCAGAGGAGGGAGACGAGACGAGTGAAGGTGTCACCACCACTTGGCGGGTTTATTCTCGGAGGCCAAAGCCAACGGCCATGCCGAATTAAGGGTGTGACGGCTCTTTTATCTATTTAGCTTTAGTTACTATTTGGTCGTTCGCTCGTGATTCCTGCTCTACCGATCCTCTAGGCCAGCATCCCGCCCGTCTCCTCACTCACGCACGTCACCGCCGCGGACGAAGCCACGGACGATCTCCTGCGTCACGTGTTTCCGCATCACGGCATCGCCGATCCCGACTCCTCCAAACCGCCACGCATTCAGCACCGTCCGCAACCGCCGCTCCTCCGTTTTACTTGGCGCTTCTGCAATTTCTCCGCCCCTCCACTCGAGCCATGTTGGAGCAACACCTTGACGCTGTCGAGTAGCGCCTCGAGGAGCTGGCCTCCAACCTCGCCTCCCTGCAATCCGTCTTGCAAGCCAATACCTCCATCCTCGCCTCCCTGCAGGCCATCATCCAGCGCCTGGACGACCGCAAGGCCCACACCTCCAGTCACGCACCATCGTTGCCCCTGACGTTTCCCCCTTCCGGCTCCGCCGATCTAGACACACCGCCACCGGCTCCCACATCCTTGGCCGCTCTAGCCAGTGCCCACGTTCCTCACTTCAACGGCTCGGATCCCCTCAGCTGGATTACTAAGGCCGAACAGTTCTTTGACATCCAAGCAACACCCGATCCCCAAAAGGTCCCCCTAATGCTCCTCGCAATGGAGGGCTCCGCATTACACTGGGTGGGTTGGTTACGAAATTCCTCCTCGCTCCTCTCCTGGGCGGACCTCAAGGTGGCGTCAGTCAAACGCTACGATCACCGTTACTCCGGCAATGTTGTGGAGAACTTGTGCTCTTCGCCATTCATCTTCGGTGGAGCAATACATCGACGACTTCATCGAGCTGGCAAACCATGTGCATGGTCTTTCGCCGGATCACTACATGGATTTTTTCCTCCATGGTCTCCAAACCCACATCCGCTCCCGTCTCCGCACTCACCATCCTTCCGACATCTCGGACGCTATGGAGATCACGCGCTTAGTGGAGGCGGAATTTGACGTCCAAACCATTGACCGACCTCGTGGGCCTCCCACCACCGTCAGCTCCGCCCCGCGCGTTGCCCTTGTCCCGGCCGTCCACCCACGGCCCCCGACAATCCACCCCCCCCCCCCCCCCCCCCCCCGCTCCTCCTGGACGACCACAGCCGCCCCCTCGGCCACACCGGCCTCCATTTCATAATTGTCTATCGACTCAGGAATACAAATAATTACGGAGTAAGGGCCTATGTTTACACTGCAAGCAACCCTGCTCGCCAACCCACACATGCCCGCTCAAGGAGTTGCGGGTGTTCATGTGTGATGATGATAATGGTGATGAAATCACGGCAGCCGACTTCGATGCCTTAGTGTTGAATGACACGCTACTGGTTGACCCGACACCGTTGGACCAATCAAAGTTGGACCTGTCGCACTTGTCACTCGCGGGCGTTTCCGGGTTATGTACAATGAAGCTATAAGGGCTTCTTCGAGACTCTCCTGTCATACTCATGATCGATAGTGGCGCAAGACACAACTTCATATCGGCGGCCCTTGTGACTAAACTGCAGCTTCCAACCGATCCGACTACCGACTTTCTCGTCCACCTGGGGGATGGTAGACGATCCAGGGCAGGCGGCCTCTGTCACGACCTTCCGATCTTTGTGGGCACCTACAGTGTGACCACGGATTTTCATGTCTTTCCTCTGGGCGGAGTGGACATGATCCTCGGGATTGCATGGCTCCAGACTCTGGGTGACATACATCACAATTGGGCTTCCATGTGAATGACGTTCCATTAGGGCGACAGGCCTTGCACACTCGTGGGGGAAACCTCCTTACAGTGCCTTGCCGTTTTGGCGTGCACGGCTCAGCATACGACCTCCACGGATTTCAGGGCCATATTGTGGCACCTCGCTCCGTCGGCCCGACTCGTCTCTCAGGCCCCATCGACGCAAGACCCCGAGCTATCCAGTCTCTTGGCTCAATTTGCCAATGTCTTCACTGTCGTCCTGAGTCTAACCCCCCCCCCCCCCAAAACCACCCAACCGACCACTCCATTCCACTCCAGGAGGGCCGAAGCGGCCTCAGTTCAACCTTACTGCTATGTCCACATTCAGAAGGACAAGATCGAGCGACTCGTGTCTGATTTGTTGACAGTCGGCCTTATCCGCCCCAGCTCCAGTCTGTTTTCCAGCTCGGTCTTTCGTGTGCACAAGAAAGACGGCAGCTGGCGTTTCTGCGTCGATTATCGAGTGCTCAACAAAGACACTGTGTCAGACAAATATCCCATACCAGTCATCCAAGAGCTGTTGGATGAGTTGAGCAGCGCCACCATTTTCTCCAAGATTGATCTCCAATCTGAATACCATCAAATATGGGTGCGTGCCTCGGATATTCACAAGACAGCGTTCCGCACTCATGACGGACACTATGAGTTTTTGGTTATGTCGTTTGGCCTGACCAACGGCCCAACTACATTTCAGGCGACTATGAACGACATCTTCCGTCCGACACTACGTAAGTTCATTCTAGTGTTCTTTGATGATATTCTTGTCTATAGTCTAACCTGGAAGGACCATTTACGCCATTTGGAGTTGGTTTTGTCCACCTTAAAACGACACTCACTAGTGGCCAACTTGAAGAAATGCGCGTTTGATCAGCGCAAGATTTACTACTTGGGCCATACAGTGTCCGATCAGGGAGTGGCCATGGACCCGGACAAGGTCCAGGCGATTCTACAGTGGCCGCTACCTCGTACTGTGGGAGATGTTCGAGCATTTCTGGGCCTGACCGACTATTATCGACAGTTCATCCGCGACTATGGCACCCTGCGTTGCCTCTTACACGCATGTTGCGCAAGTCCGCCGACCCCACCTTCCAGTGGCCTCCCGATGACAACGCCGCTTTCTCGGCCTTACATCAGGCCTTAGTGACAGACCCAGTAAAGACCATGTCAGATTTCTCTCAGCCCTTCACAGTGGAGTGTGACTCCTCGGGTACCGGGGTCGGTGTCGTCCTCATGCAGGCTGGCAGGCCCATTGCGTACTTAAGTCGATCCTTCTCCACCACTGCCGCTCCCGTTCGGCCTACGACAATGAACTGATGGCCCTCGTTATGGTCGTGCAACATTGGATGCCTTATCTTCTTGGCCGACAGTTTGCGGTCCGGACGGACCACCATAGCCTTCGTTATCTTCTGAGCTAGAAGATGACCACTCCAACACAGCAAGTTTGGGCAGTCAAACTTTTGGGTTACGACTTCACAGTGGAGTTTCGCTCGGGCAAGACCAACATCGCGGCAGACGCCCTTTCTTGCCACTCTGGTGCGACAGAATTGACCGCCATCTCCCGCCCTGTTTGGGAAGAGGCGGCTACCTTGCAGAGTGAGGTGGAAGCGGATCCGACTCTACGTGCCATCATTGACCGCTTACGCACTAATGCGTCCTTATACCCATCGTATTCTTTGGTGGGGCGTCGGTTACTATACCGGTGCCACATGGTGCTGTCAGCTTTCTCTCCCATTATCCCACGCTTTCTCGACGAGTACCACGCTACACCAGCAGGCGGGCATGCTGGTGTCATCCGCACTTACCGCCACCTTGTTGCGGCCCTGTATTGGCAGGGCATGATGCATTAGGTAGAGAGCTATGCTGCCGCTTGTTTAGTCTGCCAGCGCTCCAAATACGAGGCCACATTTCCTGGAGGTCTCTTGCAGCCCCTGCCTCTACCCGACCTCATCTAGGAAGACCTGGCCATGAACTTCATTACACGACTGCCGCGTTCCTCTGGGTACGACTGCGTCCACGTGGTGGTGAACCGTCTGTCCAAGTATGGCCACTTTCTCCCTTTGTGACATCCGTTCTTAGCACCGTTGGTGGCGGAGGCTTTCATATCGGGGGTGGTACGCGTCCATGGTTTTCCCCGCTCGATCACTAGTGATCGGGACCCTATCTTCATGAGCAACTTTTGGCAGGAGTTATTCAAACTCCAAGGCACGCCACTCAGGATGAGTTCAGCTTACCATCCACAAACGGATGGCCAATCCGAAGTGTTGAACCGCTGCCTCGAGACGTACCTACGATGCTTCACGTCGGACCGCCCACGTGCTTGGAGCAAGTGGTTGGGATGGGCATCACTAGTGATCGGGACCCTATCTTCATGAGCAACTTTTGGCAAGAGTTATTCAAACTCCAAGGCACACCACTCAGGATGAGTTCAGCTTACCATCCACAGACGGATGGCCAATCCGAAGTGTTGAACCGCTGCCTCGAGACGTACCTACGATGCTGCACGTCGGACCGCCCACGTGATTGGAGCAAGTGGTTGGGATGGGCTGAATTCTCGTACAACACCGCCTTCCACCATTCGGCTGGCATGACGTGTTACGGGTCCACGCCCTTTCAGGCAGTATACGACGCCCACCACATACCATCCTACCGCACCTTCCAGGGGAATGCCATGTGGGTGTCGTGAGAGATTTGCTCAAGGACCGCGACAAGACACTGAAGATGCTGAAGACCCACCTCCACGCAGCAAAGCAAAAGATAATCCACCACGCCAATAAGCATCGTCACAACGTGCAGTTTCAGGTTGGAGACTCAGTGTTCTTCAAGCTCCGCCCCTACCGTCAGCCTTCCGTCGCAAGGCGGGGCCATCAGAAACTCTCTGCCCGCTTCTCCGGACCCTTCGAGGTGATCACACGTATCGGCGAAGTGGCATGCCGACTCCGTCTTCCGCCCCACAGCAGGATCTATCCCGTGTTTCACGTCTCGCAGCTTAAACCAGTGGTGGGGGATCACACCGTCGAGGACTCCTTTCCAGTATCTTTTGGACCAGATGGCGCCACCTTGTATCTTCCCGATACCATCTTGGGTCGCACATCTAATCAGGCAACCGGGCGTGAGCAGGTGTTAGTGGCTTGGCAGCACCGACCTCAGTCAGATGCGAAATGGTGGGACCGCGACGACTTTCGCACACAGTTTCTGAAATTTTGCCTTATGGACAAGACAAATTTTTCAGACGGAGGTAATGTTACGGTGGAGGAGGGAGACGAGAGTGAAGGTGCCACCACCACTTGGCGGTTTTATTGTCGGAGGCCAAAGCCAACGGCCATGCCGAATTAAGGGTGCGACGGCTCTTTTATCTATTTAGCTTTAATTACTATTTTGCCATTGTATGTGGGTATATATAATTCCCTCTTGTTTCATTGTTGTCATCTTTTGATCTTGGACTTGTGTTTTGGAGCTAGGGCTGACAAAAGGTTTTCTCTTGAAATTTATCAAGCAACTTCAGTTTTCTCTCCATCAAACCCTAAGGGGTAACAAAGTTCAGCTTATTTATATCTATTAGCTTTATATTTATTTTTCTGAGACATCCAATTCAGTAGACCAACCCTTTGGATTATCTGAAATACTTTGTCATTTAGACGTTATGGCAATTTTATTCTTGCCAAAATTATTTTAACTTTTCTTACTAAGTATTCTATTTTACCATTAATAACAATACTCTATACAAAAATACATCCAAAGGATGATCTTTATTGATGTGATTGAATGATTTGTGATTCCAAGCTTCCACTTTGTCATGGATGTGATGGGCAATGAGATAGATCACAAAGGCATAAAAACATCCATAAAAAGGGGGAAATAGTAATGATTAACATCAGCTCTAGATTTATACCCTCAAGCGAGCTTTATATTCTTCCACTTCCTTTGGTCTTGACATGTGAGTAGCCCTTCATTAAAAAGTATGAGTTAGGAAACGGTGGCAACTGTGCAGAAGAAAACATAAGGGGATTCAACGTTACTTCAATCGTATCAGATTCTTCAAACTCTTCTCAATTAAGCCTATGCCTTCAAGAACATTAGTTATATCATACATCCTTCTCTTTTGGACCTGTCCAGGGCCAATATAGGAAAAAGTTAAATAAACTATTAAGAAAGTACTGCAGGACAATTAAGATAGATTATGATCAGAAAACAATTAGTGGCTTACATCTAACAGCTGCGCTGCTTTATTCAGATCAAGAATGCCATCACTAGCCTCCAGAAGCAAATTGAGAAACTTCTTTGTCAGCAAGCCTGTCAAACAAATTAACAATTAGTTATTAATTAGGAGAGCTGTGCTCAAGCTCATAAGAAGTGCATTCATATGTCAATCCAGGATAGGTCCCAACTTACTTAGGGAACTGTCATATCGACAGCTACTGGAAGGGCCCAATCCATTTGAAATAATTCCTGGAAAACACAATTAATTGCTGACTACCAAAATATATTGATCTCTAAAAAATAGCAGCTGTTCCTTCAAAACAACAGATAAATTTCCAGAACTAATTTCACATCAACATCCAGGACATCCCTACAGATACTCTAGAACATAGACAATTAATATTGGGGACATACCATCAACTGATTCAGAACCTTGAGATTCACAAGCTTTTTGTATTGGAGAAATTGGTTTTCTCCTTCTCTTTTGGAATTTTCCGGACTCAAGTAGAACAATATTTTGATCATTTACCTCCTCCTGCTCTTCTTTTATTGTTCTTTCACAAGTAACTTCAAACCCTCCTGCTCTGTCATATTTTCTAATCTGGAAAATGCATGAAAATACAAAGGCCTAAGATAAAAGCATCCAACTTGATGAAAAGATTCCTAATGCATAGTCTACAAAGAAACTATTCTCTATCATGATTGTGATAATCAACAATAATATGGCATGAAATCCACTGTGTCACATATCTACCACAGAGAAATTGGCAAACATACAGATCAAGCTGAAGTTCTTCTTATGTAGGTTTCCTAAGAAAATCTGTTTACTCCTGGAGAAGCTTATTGTTTTATAAAATTGCTTCCCAAGCATAGCTTCAGAAAAACTCATACTTGTAAAACATTGATATCAGAAGAATGTTCAAGGATTCAGTAAATTAGATAACACAGGAAGATAAACAACTCTAAGATAGAACTTTCTCAATGATTTTGATTGGAATTTCATCAAATAAAAGATACCAAATAAATGCGTATCACAAATATTAGAAAATAATAACATTATAATCTTAAATAATCTAGAAATTAATAATGAACTACAAAAATAAAGGAAAATATATATTAGGCTAACCACCCTCTAGTGCCTGCCAAATCTGGTCGCTCACATATGTACCTGATTCCTTCTGTATATATGCCAGAATTTTTTCAAAAAACCCAGGCATGCATAAACTGTTACGCTTGTCCAAGTAGATAGAGAAATTGGGTAGATGCAGGGTCACATATATAGGCACATGATTGGAGTTATTTTTGGCACATTCTCTTGGACCAAAGTGACAGGATGGCATGGGCGGATCCAGAGGGGGGCAAAGGGGGCATTGGCACCCCTTTTTTTTTGCGATTTGTTATAAGCACGCCATTCCGGTCTTGGTTGAAGGCCGGTTTCGGGTGTTGACCGGACCGGCTTGTAGTCCGGCTTGTGGTTTGACCGGTCAGACCGGCCGGCCAATCTAGTCCTGTTTTCAAAACATTGGGGAAAATAATTTTTGGGTGTGCAATTAGGAAGCAGCCTCTTGCAAAAATACATGGTAAGGTTTGCCTACATTTCACCCGTGTGGTGGGAACCTTCCCCGGACCCTCGCTAAGCGGGGATGCCTTTGTGCACCGGGCTGCCCTTTTTTTTGTTATAAGCACGCCAAAATACGGCTATTCGCAGCCTATATTCGACTATTCACACACCAAACTCGGCTAATTGCACACCCAAAAATTATTTGCCCCATGGTTTTGAAAACCAAACCAGACTGGACGGTCCGACCGGTCAAACCACAAGCCGGACTACAAGCCGGTCCGATCAACACCCGAAACCGGCCTTCAACCAAGACCAGAATCAAACTGAAGAACCGCCTAATCCGCCCGCGAAACCGTAAACCTGAGCGGGTTTAGTAGAACTGGGCGGGTCTTGGGCGTGGCTAAACCTAGCTTTTTCTAAGCTTGAAATTTTTAAAAAGGCATCCCCGTCTGGAATCGAACCTAAAACCTCCAGAAGAATCATGGAGACCCACCCACTACACCAGCTGGACTAATTGTATGCCACTGAAATATAGTTTATATAAAATACTTTTATTTATATTAATTAATATATAATAATATTATGCATATTAATTAATGTAATAAACTCACAAACTTATATATACATATATATAATGGATATATTATTTTTATATGTTCAAAAATATAATGATATTAAATAAAATAATAGTATTAGTATAATATATAAATATTATAATAATATATATCATATTTATTTGGCTGTATACTATAATTATATATATGATTTTAATTTTAATTCAGTTTTAAAATTTTATATTTATCAAACTTTGTTTAATTTGATCTTTGTTATATTGTTTAGTTACATTTGAGCTCAATTTGATATTTACATCTAAATTATTTTTCAAATTATATTTTATTTTAAAGTTGACTTCAAATTATTTTCTATTCAAAATGTTATCATATAAAGGATATATCATTTTTATTTATATAAAAATATAATGATAATAAATTAACAATAACATAAATTAAAAGATTGAGATAAAATATTTTTATGTAAATATTTGATATAATGTTAGGAAGGGGAGCCTTGGCGCACCGGTTAAGGTGTCACTGTGAGACCTTGAGGTCACGAGTTCGAGTCCTAGAAGCAGACTCTTGCAAAAATGCAAGGTAAGGTTTACCTACATTTCACCCTTGTGGTGGGACCCTTCCCCAGACCCTCGCTGCGCGGGGATGCTTTGTACACTGGCCTGCCCATTTGATATAATGTTAGAAGGGGAGCCTTGGCGCACCGGTTAAGGTGTCGTTGTGTAACCTTGAGGTCATGGGTTCGAGTCCTGGAAGCAGCCTCTTGCAAAAAATGCAGGGGAGGTTTGCCTACATTTCACCCTTATGGTGGGACCCATCCCCGGACCCTCGCTGCACGGGGATGCTTTGTGCACCGGACTGCCACTGCCCTATTTGATATAATGTTAATTATTTATATTTTCCTAATTTGGTGTATATATAGAATAGTTTGACCCTGTTAAACCGGTTGGACCGGTTCAACCTTGAACCTTTCCCTCCACTGGTTCGATCTTCGGTCCGGTTTTCAAAACGTTGATTTGTCTGTGACCCTCCTTCATCACTTCATGGAAATAGCCTTACAATCTCTTCTCAAATGATCTTTACCATTCACTCCAATAAACAGCAGATCGACACTCTGAATAAACTCTCTTTTCGGCTCTCCGTGTCTACCCCCACGATACATCCATTCTAGGGCAGAGTCGCACCCTCTCCGGTTCTCCGAATACCGACCTCAAACTAAGGCACTCACCAGTCACCAAGTATGTCCTCTGCAGAGTTTACTCCTCTCTTTCCATTCATTTCCAGTCTTCTTCCTCCACGTTGGCATCATCATACTCCATTCAATCGCTGAATCGCATTGATGCAGGTTTTTCCTCCTCTCAAACAGCGCACGCGGCACTGTGGCACACCTTCAGACCTACCCCGCCTCATCTCCAATCAACTCTAAGGTGAACCCTCGACTGTGATTCTTCATTTTGAACGATCTCAAAGCATGAATGATGAATCTACAACCAAGAAAGGCCAACTAAAAATGTTAGCATGTTTATGAGTTGAATGCATTTAATCTCTCGTTTATTCGGAATTGAGGATTCGATGGTGATATCTCTTATTGAGGTGAAAATTTGATAAGTGTAGCATGTTGTGCTAGTGAAATGGCAACCAAAAAGTTAACTATATCTCTTATTCAATGACTTCTTTGTTGTGCAGATTATAAAATCCAATTCTTACGACAAAGAAAGAAGGAGAAAGACTTCTTGTTTTTAAGGCACTTCTCCAACAACGAGTTGTGGCCTAGCTTTTGCTCTCCTCATCTCTTTGTTTGCATTGTGTTAATAAGAAAGAGGTTAATAGAGCGATTTCTCAGCATTGTGCATGTTCGTGACACAACTGCATTATCACTTAAAGCTGCAATTGAATTTTTGGTAGCTGCAATTGAATCTTGATAATTGAGCATGCATTGAATTTGTCTAAAATTGGTGGATAAGAATATGATGGTGCTAGTAACATGAGTGGTGAGATAAATGGTCTTAAAATTTTAATTTTGAGGGGAAATCCATGTGCTTACTACATTCATTGATTTGTTCATCAACTTCAGTTAACATTAGTTATGGTTGCTAAAATAAATGATGATTGATAATGGTTTTTTGAAGTAATTGCAATATTGTTAAATGTGGTTGGAGTTTCCTGTAAGCGAAATGAAATGCATAGAGAAGGTCAAGTCCAAAAGGTTGTCAAGGCACTAGAAGATGGTGAACTAAAAACTGGATCATGTTTAAATCAGGAGCTTCATTTGAGTCGACCTAGGGATACTCATTAGGGATCACATCACAAAACACTAATGTATATTATTTTATTATATATGATTGCTACACTTTTGAAGATTGGGAAAAGTAAAATAAATGATCATTGTTTTAAATGTCCTCCGACATGTCGTTTTTTAGTGTAAAATTACATTTTTTTCTAAAAAAAATTTGATTGTCCTTTTGTAAAATATAGACCGATATATCAGATTTTTCTGATATATCGGCTAACATGACTTTTGAATATATCGTCCGTTATTTTATGTTATGTTTGCTGTCTAGCAGTGTATGTTTAAAGCATATATATATATAATATATATATATATATATATTATGTCTGTTTAAATCAATTAGATTTATTGTTTCGTTCTTTTAATGTGTGATTCTTATAATCAATTTTATATAATTATTTCACACTATATTTTTCTTATTTCATATTACAAAAAATATGAAAAAGTTCAATATAATTATTAGTTGTTATTCATATGAATTTAACATAAACTTACTAAGTATGGAAAAACTTATAATCAATCAAGGATAATTTTAAATCTTCTTTATTTACTATAAACTTAATACTAACAAAATAAAATTATTATATAATATGAGTCATACTATGAAACTATGGGAACGAGTAATAGAGAGAAGAGTTAGACGATAGACTAGCATCTCAGAAAATCAATTTGGATTCATGTCAGAGAGGTCAACCATGGAATCTATACATCTCTTGAGGAGACTCATTGACAACTATCGGGAAAGACAAAAAGATTTGCATATGATGTTTATCGATCTGGAGAAGTCTTATGATAGGGTTCCAAGAGAGGTCGTGTGGAGAGTCTTAGAAAAGAAAGGTGTAAATGTATCATACATTGACGTAATCAAAGATATGTATACAAATTCAGTGACCAGGGTGAGGACATCTGGAGGATTAACACAGGAATTCCTTATCGTTATTGGTTTACATCAAGGGTCAGCTTTAAGCCTTTATCTCTTTACCCTTATCTAAGATGAGCTCACCGGACATATCCAACAAGCAATTCCTTGGTGTTTATTATTTGCAGATGATAATGTTTTGGTCGATGAGACGTGTTAGGGTGTAAACGTGAAACTTGAATCTTGGCGAGACACTTTAGAAAAGAAGGGTTTTAGGTAGAGCAGGACAAAGACGGAGTATATAGAGCTTAAATTTAGTAGTACAAGAAGGTCGGATGACTCCGTCATTAAATTGGGTGACCAAGGTATTTCCCGCAGTGAGTGCTTTAAATATCTGGGATAGATAATTTAAAACGATGAAGGCAAACGTGTTCAAAAAAACCGGGCCCGTGGGACCGGCCCGGGCCCGGCCCAGAAAAAGCCCGGCTAGGCCCGGGCTAGCCCGCCCCGGGCCCAGGCCGGGTTATGGGAGCCCAACAGGGCCCCAATATATACTCAAGGCCCGGCCCGGGACAGGCCCGCCTAAGCTCGGGCACCGGGCCTGGCACCGAGGCAAAGCACCAGGCGGGATTTATTAACCGGGCCCGGGCTGGCCTGGGTCTGGCCAAGCCTTGGTGGCCTTGGCAGGCCCCCTGCCGGGGCTGGTGCCCGAGCCCGACTAAAGCAAGGCCCGGGCCTGAGCCCAGGTGACAAAAGCCTGGGCTCGTCAGGCCCTATACCGGCCCGGCCCGGGCGGGCTTTTTGGACAGGGCTAGATGGAGGTATAGATAAAGATGTGATACATATAATTCAAGCAGGTTGGTTGAAGTGGAGAGGCGCGTCTGGGATCTTATGTGATCGTAAAGTACCATTAAAACATAAAGGCAAGTTTTATCGTACTGCAATTAGACCAGCAATGCTCTACGGTTCTGAGTGTTGGGCAGTGAATGGTGTACATGAGCAAAAAATGGGAGTTGCAGAGATAAGAATGCTTAGGTGGATGTGCGGTCACACGAGACTGGATAAAATTAGGAATGAATGTATCAGGGATAAGAAAGGAGTGGCGCAATTGTGGAGAAGATGTGAGAAGCTCATTTAAGACTGTTCGGACATGTACATAGGAGACCATTAGAGGCACTTGTTAGGCGTTGTGAGAGTTTAGTCACTAGACATGTTAAACGGGAGAGGGATAGACCAAAAAAAACTTGGAATGAAACAATAAGGAAAAACATGTACTTAGGCATTAGTGAGACTATGATTAAAGATAGGGCATAATGACGATAGAGGATCCATATAGTCGACCCCACTATGGTGGGATAAAGGCCTGAGTGTTGTTGTTGCTGTTGTTATTAAATATATTTTACATTGTACTAATTTGTACTTGTTATAATATTTTACTTTGGATATTTCTTGAATTTATTTTGGGATATATATGATTCATTGTTCGTTTACATATTATATTAAAAAAAAAATCTTTTAGAACATATAATTATAATTAATATACATAAAAAAACTTTTTATTTATAAGATAAGGAAACCCGATATTTTAAAATATCTCTGACATGTCTCGAACTTCCGACATCCGATATTTAAACATTTAATCTGATATGCCGCCAACATCAACTAAGCAAATGATAGGGTGAGGGCACATGTTGTGTATGAAATATTCATAAAAATCGTCTATCTACAACTACAAGAGCTTAACAACTAGTTTGATGATGTAAGTACGGAGTTACTTCATTGTATGACTTGCTTAAATTCTATTAATTTGTTTGGTTATTTTGACAAGCAAAACGTGTTAAGACTTACAAAGTTTTATCTTAATGATTTTTAACTTCGTAGTTGTTTAATTTTGATTTTCAATTCAACAACTTCATTGTCGATATGAGAACCGATGAGAGATTTTCTGATTTGAAAGATCATTGTCATCTTTCTACGAAGCTTGTTGAAACTTAGGAAGCATGTTGCTTATTAGTAAATCTACAAACTTTTAAAATTTGCAGTGATTCTTCATGTGGCTACTACAAGTATTGAAAGAGTATTCACATTTATGAACTATATCGAAAACAAGTTGTGAAATAGTATGAGTAATCAAATGTTGAATGATTGTATGGTTACTTTTATTGAGAGAAGTTTTTTTTTGAAGTTTGTGATGGTGTAATCGATCGCTTTCAATAAAAGAAGTCTCGTCATGAAAAATTGTAACTTTTTCGGATACTTTGTATTTTCCAATTTAGACAATTGGATGAAATTTTGTATGACTTTATAATGTAATCAATGTAACATTTATTTATTTATTTTAAAATGTAACATATTATATTGAGAAAATTTTTTGCACCCTCATTTGTAATTTTCTGAATCCGCCACTGCATGATAAAAAAATTCAAATATAACTCTTGAGACAAATATTCTATTAAAGGCCTCCCTTTTGGATTTATAGCAAACATATTGATTGTAGTTGAAAAAAGAAGAAAAGAGGACGACCTCACTGATAATAGGTGCAATGATAAAAATGAGTCAACAATGTAACCAAGGGTTTATCAAATAATTAAGATCTTACTATCTCAAACTTTTGTAATTCTACTAACCCAAAGTAGTGAAATAATGACGAGCAAAAAAGTAAGTTGGGTCACCTACTTAACAATTTAAGCTCCGTTTGGCGGAGCGATTTGGGAGCTGCATGTCGCTCCTTTTCACACTGCCCCACCAAACAGTGTTTTGTCCATCTCCAGGACCAAAAGTGATGCAGCCATCGCCGCATCCGAAAACTCGTGATACCATAGCGTGAAAGTTATATTTTATTAGTTGTTATTTTTTTGTCCTTTTCCCTTGCACCAATGTTATTTTGAGTTCTGGCTCATCGGTTTGACCACCCGGTGAGACCTTGAATAAAAAAGTCTGGTAATTTGAGTAGTTAGGATGTAAGAGGCAAGCTTAATTTATTTAAAAGATGCATAAACTTAAGCCCAAAATATTAGAGCGATTATTATTAAAATAAAAACACCTATTCTTCAACTCAACGTGAAAAAACAGCAAGTAGAAGCCAGCTTTTGGAAACAAATCATTCAAGGATGCAGGAGAATATTATTCTAGGAGAAAGTTTGGAAAGATATTAATATTAGGAAAAATAATGGAAACTTTTTGAAGAAGAAAAAATTATATTTGCTCTTTATATTGATTGAATCCACTGAGAAGAGGAGGCAGCCGGAAAATTAGAGAAAAAAACGAAACCTATTTTCGGTTTTTTTCTCTGCATCCGGTCCCTGCTCACCATCTTCCTTACCTGTCCAGCCTTCCATACGCCCGACGATGCTCCAGGAAATCGCCAACCAACCGCGTGCCTCTTCGTCAGCTCCTACCTCGTCCGACCCTGCAATCACGCTCGAGCCCACAGACCCTATCGTCGCTCGGTCGATTGTTGCAACGGACTATGTCGTCGACTCCAACTGAGGTTCGAAGATACTGGTACTGTTCCTGCAACCGACTGTCGTCGATGACCCCATACTTTTCCGACAGTCCTTGTGCCACATTGGACACGATCTCCTTCACAGTCGAATCTGGAAGAGCCACTCCTAGCCTGGGTAACATTCACTCCTTCTGTGCTCCAAAATATCGAATTAATTTTATGCGATTCAATTAAATAGAGCTAAGCTTGCCACGAGCGTTCGATCTATTCTTATCACCGTTATTTCATAAATTGTTATTGTGATTTTGTCTGTTGATGTACGAATCTCGCAAAGATTCAACTCGGAAAGTGCTCAAGAGATCCGACTCTAACAAAACTCAACAATTTTATTAAAGTTCATTACACGAGAGTTTCTTCGCGCGCAAAACTCGATTTGGCCCGCTCGGCCTACAACAAATAAAATTAATTCGCATTAAAAATTATTTCACTTTCAAAACCTTAGTTTTGGTTTACATCAAAAAGCCACCGCCACCTAATCGTGAAAATATCGCGATTTGGAGTTGTGAAATATTTTCATGACTCCAAATCGTGTTGCATCTTGCGATTCACGATTCTCCCCTCGACCTCTCTTCTCGACAACGTCGCTCATCGATGAACGAATCGCCTCCTCCTTATTTTTGGTCGTCGTCTCCTTATTTCTGGTCGTCGTCGCCTCTCCTGACGGAACCCTGGCCTAGACCTCAACAATTTCCTCACCGCTGCTCTTATTTCTAGTCATCGTCGCTTATTTCTGGCTTGTTCCCATCGCTTCTTCATGATTATCGTTTTCAATTTTTTCAGAAAAATGAATTTCTTGCTTGTTCTTGACAGTGGGAGGGAGTGAGGGTCGTTCTTGTCGGAGAGGATGTCGGAGTAGATTCCTTCTATCCTATTTCTCCTAATGCTTGAGGTATGGAGAGGATTGTTTTTTTCCTGTTTCTCTTAGTGCCTGAGGATCGATTGTTTTCCCCCTGATAATGCCATCACAGAGATCTTATTTGATTTCAGGAATATTTCAGATAATGCCATATTAGTTTTTTTCCTTGATAATGCCATTTCATATTCGATATGTTTCCCTGATAATGCCATTTCTTAATCAATGAAATTGTTGAATTTATCTTCCATGATGTTGTTTCCTTTTTATTATAATTTTTTTGGCTTTACTTTCAAAAAATTGTATTATACACCGTAAAGTTGTTTTGCCAAACAGCTTCTTCGTTTGATACAGCACTGCAAACACTGTTCATCCAAACAATTTCACAGATTCTGTCACCACTCTGCAAAACAGCTGATTATTCCACCGCTGTTTCCCACCAATGTTTCTCCAGTCACTGCAGTTGAGCCAAACAGAGCCTTAGTATATATATCGACCCTGAGTGCCACCCATATTGGACCTACCTATGGATTCTACTATGATCTATAATCAAGTTTTATGAGGCAATTATCAAAGAATACTCTTACATGTACCAACTTTCAATTTATTATTTTTCATCTATATTTTCCCTAAAATGGTGGGATAAAGGCTTGAGTGTTGTTGTTGTTGTATTTTCCCTAAAATCTATATTTCTGCAAAATTGCAAGAAAAACATGGTTCTCTAATCCCTCCAAAGAATACATGTATGAAATTATTTAAAAAAAATTAAGATGGGAGCATGTTATCCGAGATCTTAAACATTTTAAAAAAGAAGTAATTTAGGCATTACACATTCAAACTATTGTGCCAAAGAGTACATTAAAGTAGGTCCATTCTATTGAAAAGTGTAATTGGTGGATACTCAATATGCATCCCTGATATTAACTTATTCAAATTTGATTATAATTCTCCACTGCAGCTTTAAAAATTGTTTACATTACAAAGAAAAAGGCAAAAAGGGTAAGGAGAATAAGCATATGGTAACAGGAAAAGAAGAGTTTTACAAAACCAAATGATGTCAGTAATGAATTCGGATAATTTTCAAGAAGACTGAAGTTATGAAAGGAATCGGACATATATGAAAGTAAAGATTTTTTGAATAGAAATATGATTATCATAAAGTAAGGGTCAAAATAATGAGAGAATTATATTCAACATCATAGATAGTCTGAAATTTTTTGAGAGAAAATAAATGACTAAAATAGCTACAACAACAACAGAACCCATATAGTCCCTAATCATTGGGGGTATGGGCGGGGGAAGATTGGAAACAGACCTAACCTTTGGCACTATGCACAAAGTGGCTTCTCTCAGAGGAGAAAGACCTAACCTTTGACAATAAAATCGACTAAAATAGCTAAATATGCAAAAAATGGGCACACGATGCAATGCACCACAAGGAAATGTCTAAGAAGTTATATAGTACTGATTACAATTACTCAAATCATTTTCACTTCTGCCTCAAAATATCGACTTAGCGCCTTCTAATTATTCTTGGTTCAAAAAGATTACAGTTGTTCCGGATACATTATATATACTAAGATAAAATGGACTGAAAGAGCTTGCCAATATGACCATTGTTTATTTCCTCATGCCTAAGGAACATTTTTTTTCAGTTCCTCTACAGGTTCTAGGGATGGATCAGGGTTCTCAAATTAAACTATAAGACCTGCACATAGCCAGTACTTATTTCCTAAACCCTAAAGACCACATTCCCTTAAACCATAGATACAAGAGCATTCACATAAAGGAACAAATCATAACAACCATTAAAAGTCAAACTAAACTATGATCAAACTCTTCCTATAACACAAAAACCATAACCCAAGCTTATCAAAAGTCAGCATATAAGAAACTGGGAAAATATTTCAGAACTCAAGAGAGTGGTCGACTAAAAGGTAAGTAAGAGAGGGAAGATCAAATTACAGAATCACTGTTCATGGGTAGAGCCCAGCTGAACTGACGAACGGATGGAACCAGCGCCTTCCCCTTCTCAGCGATGCCGGGGATTATGCATCGAAAACC
Organism: Dactylorhiza incarnata; assembly: GCA_033032865.1. NCBI lineage: Eukaryota > Viridiplantae > Streptophyta > Magnoliopsida > Asparagales > Orchidaceae > Dactylorhiza > Dactylorhiza incarnata. The sequence continues at coordinate 2,599,078 of JAWHQI010000095.1, read as the reverse complement.
AGGATAGTCCTCAGAACCCAAGTTGAATTGCCGATTGGGCGGTCTGGGGAGGATCTCAGGTGTTTGCAGAGGTAGATGATGCCTCGCGAGGCTCGAACTATCGATGCCGGACATGGAGGAAAGAGAAGTATCTGCGCCAACTGAGAGAGGTGGACGATGGGGGCTGAGATTGGATCTGAGGAGTAGTTTAGGGTTTTGAAAGGGGGGAGAGGGAAGAAATTAGGTTTGGTTCTCTAGCTTCGCAGATTCCTAGTGATTCTGCTGAATTTATACATTCAATTTGGAGGCAACGCACGGGAATTGATTTGGGCTTTCGGACTAATTTTTTCTTTCTGGAGTTATTTAGGCGGAATGTTAAAGCGGGAAGAGACAGGCAGAGTGTTCGAATCAGCCAGCCGCGCCCTCTTGGGGATTCTTTCATCGTGCGGCGGCGTGTTTGCACCGTTAACTTGTACCTGCGGAGCACTTGTTTTGCTGTCATCTCCGTGAAGGCACACTTGGCGTGGGCGGGCGCGATATTGAAATTATTGTGCCAAAATTTAGACATATATCTAGAGCGATGTTATACGCAGGCTAGTTTTGACTATATGTAGGTCATCGTTTTTAAAAAAAAAAAAAATGATGTTAAACGCAGACCGATTTTAGCTATATGCAGACCACAGTTTCTTACAAGAAGACATCATTTTTTTTTAACTTCAGGAAAAAAGATTAGAGTAGTTTAATACTTCATGTATTATATATTTTTTCCCTTACATGCAACCGTGCCCCCAAGGAGTTTACTCGTTTGTCTGAGTCCGATGTATTTTTAAATTACAACTGGCCTAAAGCTATTCATGTGTATTTGCCACGGCGATGGCGACGGCGGCGATGGCGACGATCGTGACGTCGTCGGCGATGGCGGTCATGGTTATACTTCGGGTAGTTACGTCGCTAGTGGGGGTTCTTTGGATAACCGCAACCCCATGGATGGGGTGCGGTTAGCGCCTTTAGGGATACTCCATCAATAGTTCTCCCGGATTTACTGACGAAACAATGACATGCAACGCAACATCGCACGCATGATATTTTACTTACTTATTTTATGAATGCTATTTTGCTTGGTGATTTACTTAGGAAAATATTAATTTAATTTTTGAATATGGTATGTAAATATGAAATTTGGCCTGCATGAATAATTTTTTGGCCTGCATATAGCCAAAACCGGCCTGCATTTAACATCGCTCATATATATCAATACTAATTTAAAAAGAAATATGATGGCTATGAAATTATATTAGCTTAGTGCCTTAGTGAGATATTCTTTCAATCTTGGTTGTTGATTCAAAGCATCTCACCGTCCATCTCAAACAACGTGTGGCCATTGGGAAAATAAAAATCCTGCTCCCTGCACCTCATTTTCGCTCTCCTCTTCTAACCCTAATACTCGGCATTTACCACGCTCAAGAAGCTCTGCCTATTCGTCTTCTTCGCCTCCTCTGTCTCTTCCCCAAGCTACTGAAGCTCTGCCCATCCGCCTCAAGGGCATCCGCAAACCCGTCATCGTCGGCATCTCAATTTTTAGAACCTTGCTTTCGGTTCGCTGTTTCCGCCCTTTCCAACTTCTGCACGCGTTCTCTGGCTTCGCAACCCTGCTTTGAATCAAGAACTTCCAAAGCATTCGAAGCCCTACCGCCGCGATGGCCTCTGTTCCTTCTCCCACAGACACGCTGTCACATCTCCGCCTCCTGGGGCATCACTGCGATAAACAGCAGAACGAGCCGGTCAGTGCATGTCAGCATATCCTACATCTAATTTCTTGCATTTTATTTGACTCTCGCTAGTTATTTGCAGAAATTACTTATTTATAAGCAATGTTTAAAATGTCGGTCGACATGTCGGGTTTTAAGGCAAAACGATCTATTTTCCAATTTTACTTAATTTGTCGTTTTTAATTTCAGCCGAACCGAGAAGTTTATGTTTTGGCCGATTTTCATCCAAATGCGTCTTTTTTGGTTTTCATATAAATTCATCGTTTCGTTTCTGCCCTAAATAATTTCCGCAACCTCGATGCCTCTTCTCCCTCGTTTAGCTGATGTGCGGTGGTTAGCAGAGAACAAAGCCTTGCCCCTTCTTCCTCGTCCTCCGTCGGCGGAGATCAGAGAACGAAGTGTTGCCTCCTCCCTCGTCCTCCGTCGAAAGTGTTGTCATCTCCATCAGCAGTGGCTACGAGGTATTGTTGGATCTGTAGGCGCCCTTAGAGGGGGTAAATAAAGGATTTAAAATTTTTTAAGTTAATTGAGTTTATTCAAATAGGTTGACAGTATTTATAAGAATATCTCAGATTAAACATTGTAGTAAGCTTCTTATGAAAGTGGTTTATATTTCACACAACAAATGTGAACTTTGTTACTACCGTCAGCGGTAGGGTTACCGCTCGGCGTTAGTGATAAAGAATGCATTTTCGTTTAGATTTCAAAGATCAGAGATTGCATAACGATATTAGCGAAAAACATATAGTATTATTGATTTTAGATTCATTACAAAAACTTATCCCAATAACGCTTGAAATTGAGGCGAATGCATAAAATCCTTTTTGGTTTTCTATTCTGACCATTCTCCCAAGGACCGGTTGGCTCTAGCCTATCTCTCCCCAGATAAGGCCTCGAGCCGCCCCCTAGATCTAACCCTAGACCTAGTCGCCACACTCACGCGGTGAATTCTCTCTAGTCCTCGCAAGGCCCTAGTCGCCAACCACGCAACGAATTTTTTATTGACAAAAAGAATTACAAATAACAAAAACTAAAACATATAAGAAACTCCCTCAAATATTGAAACTTGAAGATGAAGTATGCGTGATTGATCCTTCTTCAAGTCCTTAAGCGTTTACGAGCGTTGACGGAGTTCTCTTGGCTGCAAAGAGGAGACTCTCACGAATACAGGAGTTGTGGCTTCGATATCTCGTCAAATCAGCAAATCAAAACGGAGGCAGACCGCTCTTTAAATAAACTCGGATCCTAGCGCCAGCAGTAGTGCTACCGTCGGGCGGTAGCTTCTTTAGGAAACAAGCTGGCAAACGATTGAGTCAATTTTGGCAACATTCTGGCTCCAATTTTGGCGACCCCTCCTAACGCACCGCGGTAAGGTTAGCGCGCCACGTTAGTTTTATCTCTTTCCTAGCCGTCAGATCTCCTTCATTTTTTTCTCCTCAATCAGCATCATGATCGCGGGACTTCCATAAGTTATCGGTGGGCGTTATACTTAACGTGTCGCTTTAAGAGTTGTTATATTCAGTCCCGACGACCTTCTTTTTTCTCAAACCAAGAGATGCGGAAAGCATGTTCCAACAAACTCCCCCTTTTGATAATAACAAATCCTCTTAGAAAGAAATCATTCAAATATAAGACTTGTGTTTATAGTAAAAGATAGGCGAGATAATACGAATATGCCCCTTATATAGATGCTCCCCTATTTGTGTGCTCCTCCTACATCAAAGCATCCAGTATATTTTACTCCCCTTAAGTGTGAATTTCTTTCAAAGTTATTCTCCCCCTTTTGGTATTATCAAAAGAGGGTGGAGAGAAGGGAAAGAGCATGACAATGATTTATGACTTTATGATACTACATGGTGAGTGAATAAAGGATAAAGTTTGAGTTACTTAGTTATTCTCCCCCTTTTGTAGGAAGTGTGGAGAAAGCATGAAGTATCATTAGATAAGTAACAAATACCACTTGTTGGGTACGAAAATATTCATGATCGAGTGTACAAGTTGTAAGGATCGTGGAAAGCATGATTCAAGATAAATAAACATCTTTATAGGAGTTTGAAGCATACTAAATGAGTAAGAGTTTTATTTTAGTGGAAACTAGATGTTTAGCAATTTAATATCCAAGAGCACAATATCATTTGTTATCAAAATATATTATCATTTATTTAGAAAGTAAGCAAGAGTGAGTATTCAAGACGTAGCGGAAGATAAGTGCAAATATAATAAGCATTCTTAAAAGAAACATCCTTCCTGAAATTTGTAATCATAAAAAAAAAGAGTGGTAGCTTTTGAAATAAGATGTTTGTGATTTTGAAATACAAGACATGCTTTTGGTAGCCAAAAAATAATTCAAGCATGATTTTAATTTATCAAGACAAGATCGGAAACTACAATGTTCTAAATTCGCAATTCAAGTATACTTATACATTGTAAAGATCATGCAAAGTTATCTAGTGCATTTACTAAAATTATAGAAAAGACATATAAATATGTTTTGAAGTCTTATACTCATGAGTAGAAGGTTTATAAGTGATAATGATGTGTACAAGTAGTGTTTTTGATAAGAGTATACAAATGATTTAATCAAAACACATGACATATAATGGAAGCAACACAATATTATTGAAATGTGTTTTTAGAATTACTTCCACCCACAAAGCTATATTTGATTTCAATGCACATAGAAATAGTACAACTCCTAAGGTGCTCTACACACAATGCTCATTAAGACTTATCAGGGTGCAAAGTAGTGTTTGGGGGATCACATATACTATCTTTTCATTTATTGAATTATGATCCAAGTGTACATGAAGAAATAGTGTATAAAAGGGTTTGCACAAGACACTTTACAATTCTCTTCAATGTGCTCAACCTCACAATGCTCATTAAGACTTATCAGAAGGGTAAGTAATGCTTGGTGGAGTTATCTTTGTCATGTATTCATTTGAATTTTGGTTTGGGACAAAGTTCTCTGAATTCAATTATTTTTGCAAACATATAGTTTTTATTTTAAAAATAAACTTCTTCAAATATTAGTGCATGAAAAGAAAAAGATTTTTATGAGGTGTAGGTAAACTACGCACACATCTAATAATATTAAGTTGTTACACTACACAATCATGCAAGAGTAAAATTAAAATCATATGTAGATTATCAAAGAGGTGAGTGAATAAATTATTATCAAATATAAAACATTACTCATACTTAGAGGCATGTTAAGCACTTTTACACATGATTTCTATAATCAATTTCATTGCACATTACAAGATAATGTTCAAGGCATGACACAAAAACAATGTTTTAAGATATTTGAAATAGAGAATTAACATTGTATTTTGATCTTGAAAAGATAAGCCAAATTACCCTTGAAACATTTCAATGAATAGTAAACCGTTTTTAGAAATTTTTATTTTTTAATAAAAAAATACAAAATAGTAAACACAAAGAAAAAAAATTTGTTCTTTGAATTGTTTTGAAATTTTGTATTTGATTTAAAAAAAAATGTTTTTGATTGATTTTGACTAGTTTTATATTTTTTTAGTATTTAAAGAGTAACATGAATTAAACAAAAATACATAACCTTTTAAAAATAGTTAATAAACACATGATTTTATACTACCGCTAGCGGTAACATCCTAACACCGCGCGATAGTAACAGAACTTGTATTTCTCAAAAAAAAAGTGTGATTTTGAAATTTTTCGCCTGATTGTGTTTGTTCAGTTTAAGGGTTATGTATGGAGTAAAGAAATCAGACAAGAGTACACACAATATGTGGGTTTATCGTTTTTAAGTTAAGACGTCCAAAACCCCTAATTCTAGTCTAAGTAAAGCAAATCGTGCATCAGGTAGAGGCTTGATAAAGATGTCCGCAAGTTGAGATTCAGTTCCTATAAAGTTTACATGAACATGTTCCTTTTTTATGTGATCCATAATGAAATGATGTCTTACGTCTATGTGTTTGGATCTTGAGTGTGAACGAGATTGTTTGTTAGGTCAATAACACTCTTGTTGTCACATTTTAATTCAATATTGGTTAGATGAACTCCGAAGTCTTGTAATGTTTGAGTCATCCATAATGTTTGTGCACAACAACTTCCTAGTGCAATATATTCGGCCTCAGTGGTGGAGAGAGCAATCGAATTTTGTTTTCTACTTGACCATGCAACTAGAGAAGGACCTAAGAAATGGCATGTGCCACTAGTGCTTTTCCTATCTAATGAACATCCCGTATAATCAGAATCAGAAAAGCCATATAAGAGAAAAGAATCACTGTTTGGATACCATAAACCTAATCTAGATATTTCGATTAAATATCTAAAAATTTGTTTCACTGCTTTTAAATGTAATTCTTTTGGATTAGCTTGAAATCTAGCGCATAAACATACGACAAAAGTAATGTTGGGTCTAGAAGCACTTAAGTACAATAATGATCCAATCATTCCTCTATACAAGGTTTGATCAATTGAGATTCCGGCTTTATCTTTTCCTAATTTTAGTGATGCGCTCATTGGTGTACTAGCTAATTTTAAGTTTTCAAATCCAAAACGTTTTAGCATATCATGTACATACTTGGTTTGACAAATAAGATTCCATCATTTCTTTGTGTGATTTGAAAACCTAAGAAATATGTGAATTCTCCAACTAAGCTCATCTCAAATTCGCTTTGCATCACTTGTACTACTCCATAACACAACTCTTCATTAGTGGCTCTAAAGATAATGTCATCAACATAAATTTGCAAAATGATTAAATCATTATTTATATGCTTAATGAAGAGTGTGTTATCGACACTACCCGTTTAATAACTGTGTTTTAATAAAAAAGATGTTAAGCATTCATATCAAGCACGAGGCATTTGCTTTAAACCATAAAGCGCTTTGTCTAACTTATAGGCATGATTAGGAAATTTTTCATCTACAAAACCGAGGGGTTATTCAACATAGACTTCTTCTTTAATTATCCCGTTTAACAAGACACTTTTTACATTCATTTGAAATAATTTAAATTTCTTATAACTCGCAAAAGAAAGAAAGATTCTAATAGATTCTAGGCGAGCAACGGGTGCAAACGTTTCATCAAAATCTACCCCCTCGATTTGTGAGTATCCTTGTGCTACTAATCTAGTATTGTTCCTAGTGATTCTAGAACCATCTAATTTATTTTTAAATATCCATTTTACACCAATAACCGGGTGATTAGATGGTCTTTCTATTAACTTCCAAACCATATTTCGTTCAAATTGATTTAATTCTTCATTCATAGCAATAAACCAAAACTCGTCATTTAAAGCGGTAGAAATGTTTTTGTGTTCAATTTCAGAAACAAAGCATAAATTTGAAAAGGATTCATGAATGGAAGAACGTGCCGTTATCCCTCTTGACGATTCTCCAATGATAAGCTCCCTTGGATGATCTTTTGTAAATCTGAGCACACTTGGAGGTACGGAATTTTCTTGCACCGCCTCTATTTCTTTATCAACTCCAAGTGGATCATTTTCCTCATCCTCCAAGGGTGAAAGAGATTCCTCTTCTTTTCCTGCAATAGTAGAGTCTACACACGGAACAAGTTCATCAAATCTAACAGAATATACTCTTCCATCTTTTTAGGTTTTTTATTATATATCATATATATGCTTTACTAGTAGAACATTATCCAAGAAAAATTCTTTCAACACATTTTCATCAAATTTTGCTAATGCATCTTTGATGTTTAAGATAAACCATTTACACCCAAAAACATGAAAGTAAGATACATTGGGTTTCTTTTGATAATATAGTTTATATGATGTTAATTTCAGAATTGGGTGAATCATGACTCAATGTATTACATAACAAGAAGTATTTACCACTTCGACCCAAAAAGATTTATGCAACCCATATTCGGATAACATAGTGCGTGCAAGTTCTCGAAGGGTTCTACTTTTCCTCTCCACCACACCATTTTGTTGGGGGTGCGTGGAGCGGAAAATTCGTGTCTGATGCCTAGGTTATTCGAGTTCTTGGTGCAGTGAGTACAATATCATTAGTTTTAGGATCTATAATTTTACACAAGTTTGTGGAAGACTCAAACATTACGACCTTTATCACACAGTTGACTAGTAGAGATTAAGTTATGTTTTAAGCCTTCAACATATAAGACATTTGTAATAGAGACAGAGTCGTTACCCACTGTACCGATGCCTAAGATTCTTCCCTTTCCATTGTCACAAACGTCATCATTCCATCTTTTTTTCTTTGTGAGGCTAATGAACTTTGCTTTATCGCCCTTCATGTGTTTGGAGCATCCCGAGTCCAAGTACCACATGTCCTACTTTTCCTTAGCCTGCCAACATACTTAAAAAGAAGATAAGAGTAAAGATCTGGATACCCAAGAGGTTCCTCCCATAGAGTAGGTGGAAATCTCAGGCACCCAGATTTGCTTGAAAGCACATCGTCCTTTCATCCTACAAGAGTCTATGGTGTGTCCAAAGTGAAAGCACTTAGCACAAGACACAAAAGGGGTTGAGACTGTAACATCCCCCAAACTGCTAGACCCCTAAGTTGGTTTTGTCATGACTAAGCCATGACAAAACCATAGGAAGAGCCTTTTAACCTTGAGAACTTAGGAAAGGAGGAAGGAGCCACCTTGGTCTGCAAATAGCAATTCCCATCTTCCAAGCTTGGGATTGGAATCTAGTGCTTCAACCTAACCCTTGGACCCCACCCTAGTGTCCCTAACCCTTTAGGGGTCCCCTTAGGGCACCAAGGGCCCATTGAAGTCAACCTAAGAGACCAATTTGACCAAAGTCAACATACACACTCAAATTGGTCAAAGTAGCCCATTTAGAGCCAATCAACCCCCACCATGTCAAATTGATCACACTCCTAGGTTTATAATACCATTATAGACCTAATGGACCCAAAAGCCCCATCATGGGACCCCCAGGGGTGCAAATTGACCAAAATGCCCTTTTAGGTCAAAATGACCTTTCTTCTCAAAGTACCCCAATTGACCTTCACTACATTAAATTGACCTCACCCATAGGGCTATCATGTCATAGGGGAGCTAGTGGACCAAAAAGCCCCATGACCAAGTCAACCCTAGGGCCCAAGTTGACCAAAGTCAATTTAGCCTATTTTGGTCAAATCAACCTAGATTGGGTCAACCAAGAACCAAATGACCAAATTGACTCCACCATTAGTTCCTAAACTTAATTTAGAACCTATTGAACCCAAAAGCCCCATCCTAGGGTTCCCCAATTGACCAATTTGACCAAAAGTCAAAATTGCCCAATTTAGGTCAAAATGCTCAAACCTAACCCAATCTCTTTGGGCTAACTCAATTGGGTGGTCAACCAGCCCATGTGGGCCCTCATTAAGCTCAGGAGAGAGGATAGAAACCGACCATGGTGGTTAGGAGAGAGAAAATGGGGGTTTCACCATTTTTGGAGGAGAGAGAAGAGGCCATTCATGGCCATTAAGAGGTTTTACCTCTTGGCTCCCCCAATTGATGCCTCCATTCAACTCCTCAGCCAGCTGGGAGGAGTTTCCATCAGTTACACAAGGGAATTAAGGCAGGGGAGATGGAGAGGGGCCGGCCATGGAAGAAACCGAAGGGGGGCTTTAATGGCAATGATGTTTAAAGCCATCACCACCCCCAATTGAACCCCCCTTCACCTTCAGAGACTTGAGAGAAGAGGAACCCCCAGCTTTCCAGGGAATTTCGTGCACTATAGGAGGGAATCGGCATGGCTTCTCAACCGACGGCGGCTCCCATGGTGTACTCAAGATTGACCCGACGGCAAGCCCTCCAACAGGTCCCGTTCTCCTCCCTGAACTCTAAGGGTTAGATCTAAATCGACGGCGGCTCGATCCGTGGCCAATTGGCCGGGAATCAAGCCGACCTTGCCCCTCGTTGATCGGGTTGGGCATCCTCCTACAGAACACGATTCCGGCCACCTCCGGCCGATCAAACACCGCTCATCGCCGGCCCCCACCTCAACGGAGGTGGTGGTGGCGTTGGTCGGCCGGGGCGGCGCTCAGGTGGCCGGGAAATCACCTATCAAGGCGGCCCAGGCGCGTAAAATCTGTGCCGTTGGTTCCCTGGGGACGATGACCCAGCGCCATCCGATGTGCTTTACGATTCGTGCAACCTTAATTCAATCCTTATTAAATCTGTGATTAAAATGCAGATCCTATTTAAATCTGGGAAAAATACTTAGAGGCTGAATCATAAAAAGTGGTCAACATATAAATTGTAGCCCTTTGAGTCTAGTTTCATACAAAATTGAAATCACTCAATTTGGAGTTCTGGTTAGGGCTCAGCACTCATTCTAGTGGAGGCTGTCTTTAGGGCTAATCAGAACTCATTTTTGATGCCCACCCCATTATATAACTCCAAATGACTTGATTTTTGGGGTGTAGTCTGGTCTTGTGCATACCTAGCTCATGTCCAAAGATCACAAGGATTGGTGGAGTTTTCTTCTTAATTTTTGGGAAAGACCAATAATCCTAGTTTAACCTAATTAGGTGTCCTAAACACCTCAAAACCCTTCCAAACTTGGATGGGTGGTCCTAAGGGGTATGTATAGGCCCTGGTTAAAATATCATGATTTATGGAGTTGTTTTGGTAGGGAATTCCACCAAAATAGCCTTAGGCTCCCTAGGTTTGGGCAAAACTTTGGGTGAGTGCCCCCACCTTTCCACAAGGTCTTTTGGCTCCATATTTGGGGTGCACCTCACCCTCCCCCATGCCAACCTATGGTCCAAGTTTGGTGGCCATTGGAGGAGTTTTGCCCTAGTAAATCAAAAAGGGGCTAAATTGCTATTTGCACCCCAAATAGGTACCCATTGGAATTCCACCCCTCACCAAGTATTGGTAGAATCTTAGGTGGTCTTCCACTGACCTATGGACAGTATAGTGGGTAGTATGGACTTGGGCAAGGTAGGGAGTTTCCTTGAGAATAGTTGGCTTAGAGGTGATGTTTAGGGCAAAAGTAAACATAAGAGAACTTTGGGGTGTGGAGGGGTTTCCTCCCACTGATTGATGGGGTGACCTTGGTCACTGCCTTGGGAGGTATGAGACACCTCAAGGAGTGGCTTTGAGTGGATTTGGAGATGCCTAGACCCTAACCCTAGGATAAACCCTTAAGGGGTGCAAATAGGGGTCAATGAAGGGAGTAGGGTCAAACCCTAGTGGTTTGACCTAAAGTTTTGGTGGGTAGGTCTTAGTGACCAGAGAAGACTCCCTTGTGAGTTTGAAGAGATTTGGAGTTGTCTAACCTAGGTAATAAATCCTTGGGTAGATTTGTAAATAATTGGAATTTGGGGTTCTAGGAAGAAATAACACTTAGGGAATCATCATCTTCTGTCACCCACTTGTTTTTGAGGTTATAAATCTCTGGAGTTCCTACTAGAGCTATTGGAGAAGGTTAGACCCTAACCCTAGGCTAAACCCTAAAGGGGTGCAATTAGAGGTTAATGAAGGAAGAGGGATCAAACCTCAGTGGCTTGACTTGAAATTTTGGGTAGATGGCCTTAGTGACCAGAGAATGCTACTGTAGGAGTTTGGAGGGATTTGGAGTTGCCAATCATAAGTAATAAACTCCAGGGTAGATTTGTAATTATTTAGGGTTTGAGGTTTTAGGGAGAAATAGTATTTATCAATTTACCATCTTCTGTCATAATCATGGTTTTAATGTCATATATCTCTGGAAGAATTGGTTAGATCATGAGTTAACCCTTGGAGGTCCAAATTGTAATATTCCTCATTGTTGGCAATTTTTGGGTTGGTTAAATTTGTGGTGATAAATTACTGTAATTGCATGTAACTTTGCTGGATGTCTTTTCATAACAATATATAACCTCTGTAATTTTCTCATAATTTATAGATCAATATTTTTGGTACCTCTAGTTCATTTTGAAAGAAATTGCAAATATATCCTTGGATGGAATTACAAACATAACCTCTGAATAGCATGGTCAAACTTTGTAGGATTAAATATTTTATTAATAAGCACCACTGTGTTAATTTGCACAAGGATTGGAGTTCATATGAGGGTACCTCCTTTGGAAATTATTGGAAATAATTGTGTTTTGGAATTTCTAAAAATAATAAATCTTGCTGGTTTTCCCTAAAACTTTATATCTACTGTTTATTAGGTACCCTTGATTTATGAATAAATTGGAGTGGGCATTGGAGGTCAGAAAAATATACTTGTAGTTCAAACCTTAGTAATATGGCCATTTGGAAAATTATTTAAAATACAATTATTAATGGGAAATTATGAAACCCTAGATTTGATCTGAGGTAGGTAGTATGGGTCCCCAGTAAATCCCTTGGGTCAAGAAGTTGGATATTTAGTGTACCTCTCTTCATGAGCATCAAAACGTTAAGGGTGGTCTGCGTTTAGCAATTTGACAACTTTTGGGGTTAGAGGTCAATCTGGTTGTCTAGGGTCTGAAGTGATGAAGGATGGGTGGTAGCCTTGTGTTATGTATGGGTCTCTAGAGAAGTTGGGGTTTGGTAAGTCTTAGGGTGGTGGGGTGCCACCCTCGGCTAGGTCGTCCGGGAATTGACGAAAGATCGTCTTTTCTTGTTAGCATCTTTTAGCACCTGAGTTTCTGAGGCAGGAAAGTCACTCTGAGAGTGTGCTTATGGAAGTCTGGCCGGTTTAGTTCGGTGGTCTTTTGTTTCTGAGATATTTGTTGGTGACGGGCGGGTTAGCCCGGGGAGCTTGTAGCTCGGTATTGTTGGAAGACAATTTGCATGTGCATAAGGTGGTGGGTCCTTCGTGTTGGCAGTCGTTGCACCGACGTTAACACTTGGGCTCGGCAAGTGTGGTATTTACACTTAGCCATAAAAGTCTGGCGGTCCAGTCAGTAAGAGTACGCAGACGCTCTGCGGGTTTTGTGGAGGCGTACGATAGGTCTAGGTCGGGTAGTGCATATACCAACCTAGAGGTGGGCGAGGCCCAACCCACCGCTTCCGTCTGCCACTACGGGAGTATCCTGAGGAGTCTAGCTCGCTCCAAAAAGAGGGAACTAAAGGTCTATGCGCATAGAGTCGTAGTGGGTGAGTTGCACTTGTTTGATCACCGCATAATAACATACTTGCATGACATAGCATAATCATTGCATTCAACCCCTGACACCTATCGTATAAATTGGTATGGGACTTTTTATACGATAGGCCTTGCTAAACGACCCCTTGGTCTATAGGTTTGTATGGGCATTCCTATAAATCAATGGTTTATATTATAATACTTACTTGTCTCTACTTTTGCACTTTACTGTTTTCTCTTTACTTTACCCTGCTGTTTCTATTTTGTTTCATTTATATATATATCTCCTGTGTAGAGTAGATATTACCTTGTCACCTGCATTTGTTTCTACCCCTTGTTTGTCCTCCGCTTCCTCCTTTCCATCCGGTGCCTAGGAGCCCTGGGGGGAGGGGTGGGGAATTGGCTGAGTCTTTATGACTGACGGTCGGTGGACCTTATCATTTTAGGAGACCGCGGCGACGGAGCAGCACCAGAGGCCGGTGCAACTGGAGGCGGGGCAGTCTAGCTCAGGAGCTCAGATGACAGGATCCGTGAGTGTTGATTTAGTTATTTTGCTTCCGCGAGTGATCCATGTAGTGAGGCTTTGATGTATTGGGCAAGGCCCTAGTTATCTTGTTTTCCTTTCTTTCAGTTGTGGTTGTGGACATCTTTTGATGATTTATTTATATGTGATGTGGACATGTTTTGCTTGCTTTATTCATGTTAGCTTACTTTTCTTGTGATCGATTTGGCCGGCAGGATCGGCGTTTTGTAGTGACGACCTTCCCGAGCGAAGGTGTCACCACAAAACGGCGGTTCTGGGCCTAAGACCCGGTGGTTTTTGCAAAAAAAAAAATAGGGTCTTACAAGTGGTATCAGAGCAAACATCGATCCAAGAAAAAAAAAAAAGTCCACAAACCCTGGGCCACCCCGCGCGAGCTTAGTTTGCGGACAAACTAGCAGCGGAAGCAATGGTGTGCCCATAAGGGAAATCACATGTAAAAGTCCACTTATAACTGAAATTTTTCTTCCCTTTTAGCTAAGTCCCTTATAAGTGCAATCTTTCTTGTGTAGCCGGCAACGGAACCTTCACCGCAGCATGGAGTCCCGCCGACTCCGAACGTCGTTCCACCACCACCGGCTCCTACCCCGTTCCAGCAGACGGAGTTGGGGCAGACCCTGACTGCCATTTTGGAGACATTCAGAGCACAGCAGGCACCGGCTCCTCAGCAAAACCCTGGGGCCAACTGGCTGAGCATCTTTCGGGGTCTCTCCCCACCAGCATTCATCGGGACGGAGACTGTTGTGAGGACCGAGGAATGGGTAGACATCATGGAGGAGATATTGTCAGGAATCCGGTGCCCGGCAGACATGGAGGTGCCACTGGTGGTTTCATGCCTGGAATCCCATGCTAAGAGGTGGTGGAAGAGGTTCCTGGCTACATCGTACCCGGGATTAGAGGCAGCAGATGTTGCTTGGGATGATTTCAAAGCGGCGCTGTTGGAGCATTTTGTGCCACAGTCGGCAAGAGATGACTTGGAAGATAGATTTCTGCAGTTGCGGCAGGGGAGTAGATCAGTGCTGGAGTACCATCAGGAGTTCACCCACCTGTCCCGGTTTGCGGTATCCTACCAACTGGACGATGCGGGATATGCTAAGAGATTCTATAAGGGCCTCCGTGACGAGTTGAGGCAGGCCCTCCTTTTTGTCTCCGACGGTTGTATGTCCAGGATTCTGGAGATGGCGAAGAAGCTGGAAGGAGACCAGCAAGTGGTTCGTGGGAGGAAGAGACCCATGGAGGACCAGGGAAGAAATGGCAGGAGAGATCAGCCGAGAAACAGAGACGCTGGAGAAGGAAGGACGGAGGTCCGACCCCGTCAGGGGGAGAGGCAGGAACAAAGGGAGCCGGTAGTTTTGACTCCTCAGCCTCTGCAGATGAGGGAAATGCCAAGGATTGGAGGAGGTGGGCAACCTCCGGAATGCTACCACTGCCACCAGGTCGGCCACATCAAGAGGAACTGCCCCCAGAGGAATGCTCTTCCAGCACCTCAGGCAGCACCTCGGGGTCAGCATCCCGGAGGCCGAGGACGTGGTCGAGGCCGTGGATTTCAGGGTGACGATCGGAGGCACTACAGAGAGCAGGCTTATGCCTTAGATTTGGCCAGGCCCAGGGACCCGGCAAGGGTCATCGCAGGTATTTGTCGCTTTTAAATTTTTTTTAAATAGTTAATGTTTTGAAAGTTTCAGCTTTACCTTAGCGTTGAACCAATCGTCAAACCCTTCAGGTTTAGTTTCCATTTTCGGCAAACCTGCTTTTGCCTTGTTCGATACGGGTGCCTCGCACTCGTTCGTCTCGGCCAAGTTTATCGAAGACCTAGACCAAGTCAAGCACCTCAAAAGCGACTATAGGAGAGTGAGATTTCCGGACGGATCAGAGGTCTTAACAAATTTAGCATGCCTAATAAGTCTGGAGATTGGGGGAAGACTGTTCGAAGTCCCGGCAACTGTTCTGAAGATGAGGGATTACGACCTGATCCTGGGCATGAGTTGGTTGTATGAAAACCGGGCAAGGATTGACTGCCCGGCAAGGCGGATCGTGCTAGAGCATAAAGACGGGGTTGTGGCATTCGAAGGTACTCAACTTACCTCTCGTCTCTTTTTATCGTCCATTCAGGCCGTCAAGGCCCACCTGCAGGGAGACGAGGTTTACCAGGTGCTCTTCGAGGCAACTGAAGTCAAGGACTCAGTGCCTAGCATCCCGGTAGTTCGAGATTTTGCGGATGTCTTTCCGGAGAAGCTTCCTGGGCTACCACCGCACCGCGAGAAGGATTTTCAGATTCAGCTGGTGCCAGGGGCCAAGCCGGTGTCCAAAGCTCCTTATCGGATGGCCCCGAAGGAGTTGGTAGAGTTTCGGAGCCAGCTGCAGGAGCTGGTGGAAGCCGGGTTCGTTAGGCCGAGTTCCTCACCTTGGGGAGCTCCGGTATTATTTGTGAAGAAGAAGGATGGGACGCTCCGACTGTGCATCGATTACAGAGCTCTGAATAGGCTGACGGTGCGGAACACGTACCCTCTGCCAAGGATAGACGAGCTCTTTGACCAGCTAGAGGGAGCCCACTGCTTCTCGAAGCTGGATTTGAGATCGGGATATTACCAGCTAAGGATCCAAGAGGAGGACATCCCGAAGACGGCTTTCAGCAGCCGGTATGGATTGTACGAGTTCACGGTGATGCCGTTCGGGCTCACAAATGCACCTTCAGCATTTATGAGCTTGATGAATCGGGTGTTTGAGCCTTACCTCGACATCTTTGTCATAGTGTTCATCGACGACATCCTCATCTACTCGAGGACGGAGGAGGAGCATGCGCAGCATTTGGCACTAACCTTGGGGAAGCTGCGGGAGCATCGGTTATATGCTAAGTTCAGTAAATGCCAGTTCTGGTTGAAGGAGGTGGCCTTCCTGGGCCACATCATCAGTGGAGCAGGCTTGGCAGTAGATCCAGCAAAGGTTCAGGCAGTACGGGACTGGCCGCCGCTGAAGACGGCCACCGACGTAAGAAGTTTCTTGGGACTTGCCGGCTACTACCGGAAGTTCGTTCAGGGATTCTCTCAGATAGCCCTCCCGCTTACCTCTCTGACAAGAAAGGATGCTGTTTTTACTTGGACGCCGCAGTGCGAGACAGCTTTCCAGGAGCTGAAGGGTCGGCTCACTTCAGCTCCCATCCTTGCCCTTCCGTCGGGGAAGGAAGGATTTCAAGTGTATACGGATGCATCTTATCAGGGGATGGGTGCCGTTCTGATGCAGAACGGGCACGTGATAGCTTATGCCTCCCGCCAGTTGAAGGACCACGAGCGGAACTACCCAGTGCATGATTTGGAGATGGGAGCAGTCGTATTCGCTCTCAAGATCTGGCGACACTACCTCTATGGGGTCCACTGCGACATATTCTCAGATCACAAAAATCTGAAGTATGTAGATACGCAGAAGGAGTTGAATATCCGACAAAGGCGATGGGTGGAGTTCCTATCAGATTACCAATATACGATGCATTACCACCCAGGGAAGGCAAACGTAGTAGCAGACGCTCTGAGCAGGAGAGCTACCACATCAGGAGCAGAGCCTAAGCTGATGGCCATGGAGTTGGTGCGAATGTTCGAAGATATGCAGATCTCCCTGGTATCGGAAGATGATCCGGAGCTGTACAAGGAGTACCTAGCGGCGATTGGTGCCACATATGACATTCGAGACCGCATCAGGGAAGGGCAGAGGCAGGATGCCAAGCTGGAGCCGATATTCAGAGCCTTGGAGGAAGGCTCAGCTGGAGATTATTCGATGAAGGACGACCTGTTGAGTTTTAGAGGTCGGGTGTATGTGCCGGCAGGAGATCAGATCCGGGAAGATATTATGGCAGAGGCTCACTGCAGTAAGTATTCAGTGCACCCGGGCATTACCAAGATGACGGCAGATCTGAAGAAGACCATGTACTGGCCGGGTATGAAGAGGGATATCATTTATTTTGTGACCCACTGCGAGACCTGCCAGCTTGTGAAGGCGGAGTGTCGGAACCCCGCAGGATTATTGCAGCCACTCCCAGTGCCGGAGTGGAAGTTCGACGATATAGCGATGGATTTTATTCATGGTCTTCCCCGATCTCGTACGGGGAATGACTCGATTTGGGTGATTGTCGACAGGCTGACGAAGGTGGCTAGATTCATTCCGATCAGGAAGGATGATTCAGTCAGAGTTTTGGTTCGAAGGTTTGTGGAGCAGTTTATCCGTTATCATGGTGTGCCAAGGACGATAGTTTCCGACCGAGATGAAAGTTTTACGTCAAGGGAGTGGAGAGCGGTGCAGGCCTATCTAGGCACCCGGTTGACCTTTAGTACAGCTTTTCACCCCCAGACAGACGGGCAAACGGAACGCACCAATCGGACCCTGGAAGATCTTTTGCGTCTTTGCATTCTGGACCGTGGGGAGCCTTGGGAGAGACTGTTGCCGTTGGTCGAGTTCTCTTATAACAACAGTCACCAGGCTAGCATAGGCAGAGCACCTTACGAAGCATTATATGGACGGAGGTGCAGGACACCGTTATCTTGGATTCAGGATGAGGACCCCAAGGCTCTTGGCTCAGAGTTCGTGGAGGACACGGAGGCCCAGGTGAGGTTGATTCGAGATAGGATGCTGGAGGCCCAGAGCAGGCAGGCCAAGTATTACGATGCGCGTCATCGTATGGTGGAGTTCCAGGTAGGAGACCGGGTTTTCTTGAAGATACGTCCGATGCATGGAGTCTCGAGGGTTCGTGGCCGGAAGAAGCTCAGTCCTAGGTTTATGGGACCCTATAGGATCCTGGAGCGGATCGGCCCCTTGGCTTACAGACTGGAGCTACCGCCGGATTTGGAGGGACTGCATGACGTATTCCACGTCTCTTCACTTAGGAAGGCCTTACTTCGGCCTGAGCAGCAGGTGTCTACTTCTGAGGGGCCAGTAGCTACAGATCGATCGATCCACTTGGAGCCGGTTCGGATAGACGACACAGAGCTACGAGTCTTGCGGCGCAAGAAGGTTCCACTGGTCAAGGTCCTGTGGAGGAATCATGGACAGGAAGAACATACTTGGGAGCCACTGGACTTGATGAAGCAAAAATATCCGCAGCTTTTTACAACAGGTACAACTTACTTTTCTGGGATGTTACAGTTTTTCCTCTAGTAGAAACCCCCATAGGCTTGTCTGAATTTCGGGGACGAAATTTTTATTTTTATGTATTGGGATTTGTAACATCCCCCAAACTGCTAGACCCCTAAGTTGGTTTTGTCATGACTAAGCCATGACAAAACCATAGGAAGAGCCTTTTAACCTTGAGAACTTAGGAAAGGAGGAAGGAGCCACCTTGGTCTGCAAATAGCAATTCCCATCTTCCAAGCTTGGGATTGGAATCTAGTGCTTCAACCTAACCCTTGGACCCCACCCTAGTGTCCCTAACCCTTTAGGGGTCCCCTTAGGGCACCAAGGGCCCATTGAAGTCAACCTAAGAGACCAATTTGACCAAAGTCAACATACACACTCAAATTGGTCAAAGTAGCCCATTTAGAGCCAATCAACCCCTACCATGTCAAATTGATCACACTCCTAGGTTTATAATACCATTATAGACCTAATGGACCCAAAAGCCCCATCATGGGACCCCCAGGGGTGCAAATTGACCAAAATGCCCTTTTAGGTCAAAATGACCTTTCTTCTCAAAGTACCCCAATTGACCTTCACTACATTAAATTGACCTCACCCATAGGGCTATCATGTCATAGGGGAGCTAGTGGACCAAAAAGCCCCATGACCAAGTCAACCCTAGGGCCCAAGTTGACCAAAGTCAATTTAGCCTATTTTGGTCAAATCAACCTAGATTGGGTCAACCAAGAACCAAATGACCAAATTGACTCCACCATTAGTTCCTAAACTTAATTTAGAACCTATTGAACCCAAAAGCCCCATCCTAGGGTTCCCCAATTGACCAATTTGACCAAAAGTCAAAATTGCCCAATTTAGGTCAAAATGCTCAAACCTAACCCAATCTCTTTGGGCTAACTCAATTGGGTGGTCAACCAGCCCATGTGGGCCCTCATTAAGCTCAGGAGAGAGGATAGAAACCGACCATGGTGGTTAGGAGAGAGAAAATGGGGGTTTCACCATTTTTGGAGGAGAGAGAAGAGGCCATTCATGGCCATTAAGAGGTTTTACCTCTTGGCTCCCCCAATTGATGCCTCCATTCAACTCCTCAGCCAGCTGGGAGGAGTTTCCATCAGTTACACAAGGGAATTAAGGCAGGGGAGATGGAGAGGGGCCGGCCATGGAAGAAACCGAAGGGGGGCTTTAATGGCAATGATGTTTAAAGCCATCACCACCCCCAATTGAACCCCCCTTCACCTTCAGAGACTTGAGAGAAGAGGAACCCCCAGCTTTCCAGGGAATTTCGTGCACTATAGGAGGGAATCGGCATGGCTTCTCAACCGACGGCGGCTCCCATGGTGTACTCAAGATTGACCCGACGGCAAGCCCTCCAACAGGTCCCGTTCTCCTCCCTGAACTCTAAGGGTTAGATCTAAATCGACGGCGGCTCGATCCGTGGCCAATTGGCCGGGAATCAAGCCGACCTTGCCCCTCGTTGATCGGGTTGGGCATCCTCCTACAGAACACGATTCCGGCCACCTCCGGCCGATCAAACACCGCTCATCGCCGGCCCCCACCTCAACGGAGGTGGTGGTGGCGTTGGTCGGCCGGGGCGGCGCTCAGGTGGCCGGGAAATCACCTATCAAGGCGGCCCAGGCGCGTAAAATCTGTGCCGTTGGTTCCCTGGGGACGATGACCCAGCGCCATCCGATGTGCTTTACGATTCGTGCAACCTTAATTCAATCCTTATTAAATCTGTGATTAAAATGCAGATCCTATTTAAATCTGGGAAAAATACTTAGAGGCTGAATCATAAAAAGTGGTCAACATATAAATTGTAGCCCTTTGAGTCTAGTTTCATACAAAATTGAAATCACTCAATTTGGAGTTCTGGTTAGGGCTCAGCACTCATTCTAGTGGAGGCTGTCTTTAGGGCTAATCAGAACTCATTTTTGATGCCCACCCCATTATATAACTCCAAATGACTTGATTTTTGGGGTGTAGTCTGGTCTTGTGCATACCTAGCTCATGTCCAAAGATCACAAGGATTGGTGGAGTTTTCTTCTTAATTTTTGGGAAAGACCAATAATCCTAGTTTAACCTAATTAGGTGTCCTAAACACCTCAAAACCCTTCCAAACTTGGATGGGTGGTCCTAAGGGGTATGTATAGGCCCTGGTTAAAATATCATGATTTATGGAGTTGTTTTGGTAGGGAATTCCACCAAAATAGCCTTAGGCTCCCTAGGTTTGGGCAAAACTTTGGGTGAGTGCCCCCACCTTTCCACAAGGTCTTTTGGCTCCATATTTGGGGTGCACCTCACCCTCCCCCATGCCAACCTATGGTCCAAGTTTGGTGGCCATTGGAGGAGTTTTGCCCTAGTAAATCAAAAAGGGGCTAAATTGCTATTTGCACCCCAAATAGGTACCCATTGGAATTCCACCCCTCACCAAGTATTGGTAGAATCTTAGGTGGTCTTCCACTGACCTATGGACAGTATAGTGGGTAGTATGGACTTGGGCAAGGTAGGGAGTTTCCTTGAGAATAGTTGGCTTAGAGGTGATGTTTAGGGCAAAAGTAAACATAAGAGAACTTTGGGGTGTGGAGGGGTTTCCTCCCACTGATTGATGGGGTGACCTTGGTCACTGCCTTGGGAGGTATGAGACACCTCAAGGAGTGGCTTTGAGTGGATTTGGAGATGCCTAGACCCTAACCCTAGGATAAACCCTTAAGGGGTGCAAATAGGGGTCAATGAAGGGAGTAGGGTCAAACCCTAGTGGTTTGACCTAAAGTTTTGGTGGGTAGGTCTTAGTGACCAGAGAAGACTCCCTTGTGAGTTTGAAGAGATTTGGAGTTGTCTAACCTAGGTAATAAATCCTTGGGTAGATTTGTAAATAATTGGAATTTGGGGTTCTAGGAAGAAATAACACTTAGGGAATCATCATCTTCTGTCACCCACTTGTTTTTGAGGTTATAAATCTCTGGAGTTCCTACTAGAGCTATTGGAGAAGGTTAGACCCTAACCCTAGGCTAAACCCTAAAGGGGTGCAATTAGAGGTTAATGAAGGAAGAGGGATCAAACCTCAGTGGCTTGACTTGAAATTTTGGGTAGATGGCCTTAGTGACCAGAGAATGCTACTGTAGGAGTTTGGAGGGATTTGGAGTTGCCAATCATAAGTAATAAACTCCAGGGTAGATTTGTAATTATTTAGGGTTTGAGGTTTTAGGGAGAAATAGTATTTATCAATTTACCATCTTCTGTCATAATCATGGTTTTAATGTCATATATCTCTGGAAGAATTGGTTAGATCATGAGTTAACCCTTGGAGGTCCAAATTGTAATATTCCTCATTGTTGGCAATTTTTGGGTTGGTTAAATTTGTGGTGATAAATTACTGTAATTGCATGTAACTTTGCTGGATGTCTTTTCATAACAATATATAACCTCTGTAATTTTCTCATAATTTATAGATCAATATTTTTGGTACCTCTAGTTCATTTTGAAAGAAATTGCAAATATATCCTTGGATGGAATTACAAACATAACCTCTGAATAGCATGGTCAAACTTTGTAGGATTAAATATTTTATTAATAAGCACCACTGTGTTAATTTGCACAAGGATTGGAGTTCATATGAGGGTACCTCCTTTGGAAATTATTGGAAATAATTGTGTTTTGGAATTTCTAAAAATAATAAATCTTGCTGGTTTTCCCTAAAACTTTATATCTACTGTTTATTAGGTACCCTTGATTTATGAATAAATTGGAGTGGGCATTGGAGGTCAGAAAAATATACTTGTAGTTCAAACCTTAGTAATATGGCCATTTGGAAAATTATTTAAAATACAATTATTAATGGGAAATTATGAAACCCTAGATTTGATCTGAGGTAGGTAGTATGGGTCCCCAGTAAATCCCTTGGGTCAAGAAGTTGGATATTTAGTGTACCTCTCTTCATGAGCATCAAAACGTTAAGGGTGGTCTGCGTTTAGCAATTTGACAACTTTTGGGGTTAGAGGTCAATCTGGTTGTCTAGGGTCTGAAGTGATGAAGGATGGGTGGTAGCCTTGTGTTATGTATGGGTCTCTAGAGAAGTTGGGGTTTGGTAAGTCTTAGGGTGGTGGGGTGCCACCCTCGGCTAGGTCGTCCGGGAATTGACGAAAGATCGTCTTTTCTTGTTAGCATCTTTTAGCACCTGAGTTTCTGAGGCAGGAAAGTCACTCTGAGAGTGTGCTTATGGAAGTCTGGCCGGTTTAGTTCGGTGGTCTTTTGTTTCTGAGATATTTGTTGGTGACGGGCGGGTTAGCCCGGGGAGCTTGTAGCTCGGTATTGTTGGAAGACAATTTGCATGTGCATAAGGTGGTGGGTCCTTCGTGTTGGCAGTCGTTGCACCGACGTTAACACTTGGGCTCGGCAAGTGTGGTATTTACACTTAGCCATAAAAGTCTGGCGGTCCAGTCAGTAAGAGTACGCAGACGCTCTGCGGGTTTTGTGGAGGCGTACGATAGGTCTAGGTCGGGTAGTGCATATACCAACCTAGAGGTGGGCGAGGCCCAACCCACCGCTTCCGTCTGCCACTACGGGAGTATCCTGAGGAGTCTAGCTCGCTCCAAAAAGAGGGAACTAAAGGTCTATGCGCATAGAGTCGTAGTGGGTGAGTTGCACTTGTTTGATCACCGCATAATAACATACTTGCATGACATAGCATAATCATTGCATTCAACCCCTGACACCTATCGTATAAATTGGTATGGGACTTTTTATACGATAGGCCTTGCTAAACGACCCCTTGGTCTATAGGTTTGTATGGGCATTCCTATAAATCAATGGTTTATATTATAATACTTACTTGTCTCTACTTTTGCACTTTACTGTTTTCTCTTTACTTTACCCTGCTGTTTCTATTTTGTTTCATTTATATATATATCTCCTGTGTAGAGTAGATATTACCTTGTCACCTGCATTTGTTTCTACCCCTTGTTTGTCCTCCGCTTCCTCCTTTCCATCCGGTGCCTAGGAGCCCTGGGGGGAGGGGTGGGGAATTGGCTGAGTCTTTATGACTGACGGTCGGTGGACCTTATTATTTTAGGAGACCGCGGCGACGGAGCAGCACCAGAGGCCGGTGCAACTGGAGGCGGGGCAGTCTAGCTCAGGAGCTCAGATGACAGGATCCGTGAGTGTTGATTTAGTTATTTTGCTTCCGCGAGTGATCCATGTAGTGAGGCTTTGATGTATTGGGCAAGGCCCTAGTTATCTTGTTTTCCTTTCTTTCAGTTGTGGTTGTGGACATCTTTTGATGATTTATTTATATGTGATGTGGACATGTTTTGCTTGCTTTATTCATGTTAGCTTACTTTTCTTGTGATCGATTTGGCCGGCAGGATCGGCGTTTTGTAGTGACGACCTTCCCGAGCGAAGGTGTCACCACAAAACGGCGGTTCTGGGCCTAAGACCCGGTGGTTTTTGCAAAAAAAAAATAGGGTCTTACAGAGACCTTTTTCAAATTTTCCTGTGGACTCTTGCTGGAGGATGGGGAACTAGAAGAAAACAGTATGGGTTTTTTTATTATACAATTTATTAACTTCTTCACTACCACCATCGGTAAGAGGTAACTACAACCAGCGGTAAGAGGTACCGTCGGGCGGTAGCTTCCAGATCCATACCCAAGCCCATATTTAGCAGTTCCATGCCTTTGGTTTGCCAAAATCATATCAAGAGTCTTTTGTCCAACCCCAAATTTTTCTATAGTTATGTTTAAATCATGGATCCGGGCTTTTAAGAAAGTGTTTTCATTTATTAGGTTTCCGCATCTATTTGCAAAAAATTTCTTTCCATCTTCAATTTGAGAAAGAGACTTTTTTAAACTTCTTTCTAAGTCTCCCTTTTATTTTGCAAGAGATTCATTATTTGAGAGAGCCTTAGAAAGATCATTTTCTAGTTCTTTTAGCCTTGCTAAGTAATGATCATTCTCTTGGCAAGACCCTATCTCTTTTCCCAACGCTTTCACTTCCTTATTTAACTTTTGATTATGTTTTAAAAGAATTTTATTTTCAATTTTTAGAAGATCAAGATCTTTTAGACTCTTATCAAAATATTTGCATGTTTTCATATATTCAATATAAAAATCATCATAAGTAGTAGGAAGTACCACAATGTCGCTTTGGACACTGCAATCATCATCCGATGATTCGTGGCTTCTACCCATGAGGCACAAATTTGCCTCATCACTGTCGCTTGAAGTAGACCCGCTTGAGCTTTCAGATGAAGAGTCATCCTATGTTACAGCCTTCAGAACCTTCGTCTTCTCTTTACTGTTGTGCCACTTTTCTTTTTGCTCTTTTAGGTATTTTGGGCACTAGCTTCGTATATGTCCGGTCTTCCTACAGTAGAAGCACTCGGGTGGAGGCCGCTCATCGTCGTCGTTGCTTGATTTCTCCTTTTTCTCTCTTTTGGATGATGAGCATTTTCAGAAAAACTTACGGAAAGCGTTCCTCCTTTCCAGTTTCTTCGTGAACTTTGTGAAATTTTTCACAAAAAGGCTCTCCTCGTCCTCCTCGTCGTTGTCGTCCTCATTCCTTGACTTTAGTGTCAAGGCTTTCTTCTTTGGCTCTTTGTTATATTCTTCGTCTTGGATTTTGAGTTCAACCTCATGGGTTTTAAGATTCTCAATGAGGCTCTCAATTTAGAGCCATCTTAGATCATGTGATTTGGAAATAACGGTCACCTTTGGATTGAACTTCAGAGAGAGAAACCAAAGGATTTTTTTCACCAAGTCACCGTTTGAGAAAGTTTTCCAAGTATCTTTGAGGCGTTGACGATCTTGGTGAAGCGAGTGTACATCGAGTCTACATCCTCGTTTGTATCCATTCTGAACCTTTCAAACTTTGATTCCAGTTGGAATAACTTTGAGTCTTTAACCTGCGAAGTACCCTCATACGTTATTTCCAATAGATTTCAAATATCATAGGCTGTTTCACAAGCACTCGATTGAATTCAGTTCTATCTAATGCACAAAATAAGGCGTTCATTGCATTAACATTGTTTTTGCATTTATTTTTATCTCCATCATCTCACCTATCTCTAGGCTTTTCCATGGTTACTTCTCCAACAACATATGTAGGAGTAGTATACGGTTGTTCAACACAAGCCCAAACGTCTAGATCTAAATTAATAAGAAAACAACGCATTGACGTTCTCCAGTAGGTTTAGTCAGTTCCTGTGAAAAGTGGAGGTCTATATATTTCATACCCCTCATAAAAAGCGAGATCATGGAGCGTCATTATTCCCGGTTGTTAGACCATTTTGGAATAACCTAGCTCTAATACCACTTGTTAGAGCTGTAGGCGCCTTAGAGGGGGTGAATAAGGGATTTAAAACTTTTTAAGTTAATTGAGTTTATTCAAATAGGTTGACAGTATTTATAAGAATATCTCAGATTAAACGCTGTAGGAAGCTTCTTATGAAAGTGGTTTATATTTGGCACAACAGATGTGACCTCTATTACTACCGCCAGCGGTAGGGCTACCACTCTGCGTTAGTGACAAAGAATGTCTTTTCGTTTAGATTTCAAAGATCAGAGATTGCATAACGATATTAGTGAAAAACATGTATTATTGCTTTTAGAATCATTACAAAAACTTATCCCAATAATGCTTGAGATTGAGGCAAATGCGTAAAATCCTTTTTGGTTATCTATACTGACCCTTCTCTCAAGGACCGGCTGGCTCTAGCCTATCTCTCCCCAGATGAGGCCTAAAGCCGCCTCTAGATCTAACCCTAGACCTAGTCGCCACACCCATGCGACGAATTCTCCCTAGTCCTCGCAAGGCCCTAGTCGCCAACCACGCGATGAATTCTCTATTGACAAAAAGAGTTACAAATAACAAAAACTAAAACATATAAGAAACTCCATAAAAGGTTGAAACTTGAAGATGAAGTATGCGTGATTGATCCTTCTTCAAGTCCTTTAGCGTTCACGAGCGTTGAAGGAGTTCTCTTGGCTGCAAAGAGGAGGCTCTCACGAATACAAGAGTTGTGGCTTCGATATCTCGTCAAATCAGCAAATCAAAATGGAGTCGGACCGCTCTTTAAATAGACTTGGATCCTAGCGCCAGCGGTAGTGCTACCGCTGGGCGGTAGCCTGTTTAGGAAACAAGTTGGCACACGGATTGAGTTGGCAACATTCTGGCTCCAAATTTGGCGTCCCCTCCTACCGCGCCGCGGTAAGGTTAGCGCGCCACGTTAGCTTTATCTCTTTCCTAGTCGTCATATCTCCTTCCTTTTTTGCTCCTCAATCAACATAATGATCACGGGGCTTCCATAAGTTACCGTCAGGCGTTATATTTAACGCGTCGCATTAAGAGTTGCTATATTCAGTCCCGACGACCTTCCTTTTTCGACGGATATTTCCTTCTCGATGATGTTTCTAAATATGCAGAAGCTACCACCAGCATTAGCGTTAGCGCGCCGCGCTAGCATCAGAGTATTGATCTGATAGGGAATCGTCATCTTTCTTTTTCTGTACTCATTGAGGCTTGAAAGTAGAAGTTCATGCACACTATAAACACATGACAAGTATGATCAAATACAATGAGTTTGTTATTCTCAAACCAAGAGATGTGGAAAGCATGTTCCAACATGTATCTCACATCCCCCATTTCTGCCCTATTTTATTTCCAGCTGGTGAAACTCTAAGCCCTTTCCTTCTCCCCTCGTCCACTACCTCCAGCTGTTGAAGGAGGACGACGACGAGCACGCAAGCATCCCCTGCCGATAATTTAAAGCTCCAAAGCTTTCGTCGGACCTCCTCTAGTTAGCAGATCAATTTTTTTCTCACTATTTTCCTCTGTCTCCTGCACTCAAGCCACCTTCCTATGATTAGTGTTTAATTAGCTCCTCTCATTTTTTTCACTATTTTCATATATGAAAATATGCAATATGCAATCTTCATCTGATTTCAGCAATGTTCCTGCAAATATGCAAATATTTCTCTTTAAATTTTAGGGTTCCTGCACGCTAGCCATGTTCCTCTGATTTCAGTTGTATTTGCTAATTAACTTATTCAAGTGAATAAGTCAATCGAATATGTAATTGTTGTAATCAAATATGTATTTGTTAGTTATGATGCCTCAAAATATGTTGAAAGTTTAATTTTGAACCAACTTCAGTTGAATTGTCATGCTTTATTCAATAATAAATGAAAAGACATGATTTCAGTTGCTAATATTTGCTTCATTTTTGCAGATTTAATGGGAGAAATTGTCATTAAAAGTTGAACTCAAGAAGTAGTGGAAGAGATCAAAGTCAAAAGAGCTGATAAGCATGTATTGATTTGTTACTTATGTTATACTTAGAATATTATGTTTATACTTATATTTTTTTTGTAAATTTAGTTTATTTAGAATACTCATGATGTCGTATGAAGCTTCAACAAAGGAATCAAGTACAAAGCTATGCAAAGATCCCTTTTGGTCTCATGGTGAAATGATTGATGCGAAGGACACAAATAGGGTTCAATGCCGATACTTCAATCAAGTATTAAGTGGAGGGGTAAGTCGTTTGAAGACATATCTAGCTGGGCTACGAGGCAATGTTAAACCATGCCCAAAAGTACTAGCATAGGTGAAAATCCAAGCCGATGTTGCTTTAAAGTCACAAATAGCATTGAAAGAAGTCAAAATTGCAAGATTGGAGGTGGATCATGATAAAGTAGTAATTGGAGGTGCAATAGATTTAGAAGACAATTCTATTGGGAACAGTGCCCAACAATATTCATGATTTAAAGAAGTGCTCAAATCAATGATAAATGCACTATGTATTTGATGGTATATTTTATTCATGACTGAAGAGGATAAATTATATGTCCAGTAATTCTCTAATTCCAAAATTGTCAAGAAGGACTGGACATATCGTTGAAATGATACACATATCGCTGAAATGCATCAAAGCTACATCACAAGTATCAAGACTATAAAGTAATGAAAATTCACTAAGTAAAATATCGTCTCAAGACTCAGAGATAAATCGTTGAGAAAGGAAATATATCATCGAGACAGTCTCGACGATATCGCCTGAAGAAAGTTTATCGTTGAGAAAGCTAAGTTCAGATGTCTCGACGATATCGTCTTGAAGAAGATATATCGTCTTGAAGATTAAAGACATATCGTCGAGATAACTCATTAAGTCCCGAAGAAAGGATCATGTAGATAACATCGACTTGAAGACTTTATATCGTCTACAAGATTAACTTGAAGAATAAGTCTAAGTCATATAAAAAGAAACATCTCGACGATATCGTCTAGAAGAAGCAATATCGTTGAGATATCAAGTAAAGTCTTGAAGAAAGAAGTATGTCGACGATATCGTCGTGAAGTTTACATATTGTTGAGATGATCAAGACGATATCAGCTAGAAGAAATTTATCGTCGTGACAGATGCTGAGGTGCATTTAATGCGCCGATTTTCTCGGAAATTGAAATACAAGGAATGTGTATGTCACTCATCTTGTGCATTAATCAAGGAGTAATAAATGATATATTCTCTACAGAATATAGTCATTGCACAGTAATTAATGAAGAAAAATATAACTTCCATATTCTGCAAGTTCCAAGAACGGCAAGACATTTGTGATAAAATATTATGCCATTTATGTCAACATTTTTAAACTGGTAAATTGATTATGGAATAATCAATAAGGGCCTTTATGCAAAATTGCAGAGGAATATAAATAGAAAAGACCTTCGATTTCAAAAAACAGACGTGACTTTCTCTCTTATATGAATACTGATTCTGATCAAGAAAAGAAAAGAAGAAAAGTCCTCAAGCAGAAAATCTTCATCACTTTGATGAGAAGACAAGAAAGAATATTCTTTCTGTAAAATAAGTGCATCTATCATCCAAGAAGAAGATTCAATATAAAGGTCCAGTGGTTCACAAGATCTCTGGGCTTACATTTGCAAGAAGAAGAAGTCTGATCAGTCAAGGCTTTTATCTTAAAACATTCTCTTCTACAACAACAAACTCATCTGTCTTATTCTGTAGGGTTCTTTGTGAGCCTAAGTTTGTATAATCTTATAACAGATCTGAGTTGGTAGGGTTCTGTGTGAGCTTGAGTTCTGTAGGGTTCTTTGTGAGCCTGAGCATGTAGGATCTTGTAACAGATCTGAGTTGTTGGTAGGGTTCTTTGTGAGCCCAAGTTGTAAGATCTGCTTATTGAGAAGAGATCTGATAAGTTGGAGAAGTTGCCTAGTCTAGCTCATTGCTAGATAGGTGGGAGGGGCAGTGGACTACCTCTAGACACATTGTCCAGTAGGGAACCACTATAATCTTGTGTGTGTTTTTTGTGTTGTTTATGTGTTGTGCTAGCTAGAATTTAAAGTAGTAAATAACATCAAAAACACCTAATCACCCCCTCTATGTGTATTATAGTTCAACCCAAATCATTCAAATTCCCAATCACATAAGAGTATGTTTTCTAAAATGAAGACGAAAGGACCATTGGATATACATTTCCAAGTAGTGACGAATAGTGTTTCACAAATAAGTAAAGGTGGGGAGTTGACATTTGGAAGAGATAGGTGGAAGAAGCAAATAAGGGTGGAAACAAACACTTATATTGCAAGATGGGTATATGAGGCTGACATTTCTTTTAATTTTGTGTCACTTCCCTCCTTTGATCATATGGTGCAAGCTATTGGACAGTGTGAGCCAGGGTTGAAAGGCCTTAGTTCGTCTGAGTTGAGTCAAAAACATCTCAAGAAAGAGGTTCAACGAACAAAAGAATCATTGAAAACATTCACCGATACTTGTAGGTTAAATGGTGGTAGCATTATGACTGATGGATGGACTGACAGAAAGGGAAGAAGTATTATGAATATTATGGTACACTGTGAAGCAGGAGTTGCATTTTGGATGTCTAGGAATGTCTCATCTGACGTTTATTATGAAAAATTTATTTTTGATTTTGTTGACGAGGCAATCAGATCTGAGTCTGGACCGGGAGAAGAAAATATAGTGCGAGTTGTCACAGACAATGCATCTAATAATATACTAGCATCAAAGATGCTATCTATGAAAAGACCTATATTTTGGACGTCTTGTGCAGCCCACATAATTAATTTTTTGCTTGGAGATATTGCCAAAATAAAACAAATCAGAAATGTCATCACCCTTAGTCGTATAATGAAAGTATTTATAAATGGACATACCATTTCTCTTGATTTGTTGAGACAATTTACCAAAGATTTGGATTTCCATGAACTTATTCGGCTAGGAGTGACTAGATTTGCTACTACATTTCTATCTTTGCAGAGCATTTTGTACAAAAAGAAAGAAATAAGAAACATGTTTTCATCGCAAAAATGGGAAGACTCAAAGTTAGCTCACGCACCAGCTGGAAAGAGCGTACAATACTGAACTTTGTTTTATTATTATTGATTAACTTGTGTTACTTCTTAGTTCTTAATTAAGTGATTATGTTAATTTATTTAAAATTATAGGCTGTTGCAATTATATATAATGTGAAATTTTGGAAAGATGTGGAGATTGTTGCTAGTATATTTGATCCGTTAGTGAAGGTATTGAGAACAGCTGATGGATATACGGAGACATGCTAAAGGCTAAAGAAGAAATTGTGATTGTTCTAAATCGTAATGAATCTAGATATCTTCTGATATGGAAGCTAATTGAAAGAAGAATGATTATATTGATTATAACCTTAATCCATACTTTTATTTTGCAAATTGGGAACAAATGGAGAAGGATGGTAAATACATGAATGCAGTAATTGATTGTATGTCTAAGATGTATGGGAGGGATATGACCATTCAAGATCGTATTGCTTGATAGGTACCCCATAATCCACGCTGCGAATAGCCAAAGCACCCGCCTCATTTGGTGGAGGAAATGAGGCTGACCAAAGTAAACCACACTAGCCTCGTAACCACCCAACATGGGTGGTGCAAATAGTAAAATCCCCCATCATGAGATGCAAATAGTAAAATGTCACATCATGGGGGTACAAATAGTAAAATCCCTCATCATGAGGTGTTAATAGTAAAATCCTCTAACATGGGGTGCAAATTATAAAATCCCATATCGTGGGATGCAAATAGTAAAATCCTCCATCATTGGGTGCAAATAGTAAAATCCTCTCATTGGGGTGTAAATAGTAAAATCCTCAAACATTGGGGTGCAAATAGTAAAATCTCATATCGTGGGATGCAAATAGAAAAATCCTTTAATACGGTCTGCATATAGTAAATAACATGGTTATGGTGTGCGCATAACCATATTCATCATATGAGTACATATCACCACAAAACTATACAAACTGATGTGCGCGTAGCCATATTCATAATGAGTGTGCCTATAACACAACTGGTTATGGTGTGTGTATAACACATAAATTAGTTATGGTGTGCGGGTAGCCGCATAACCACCATAACCACCCATTTAATTACGAAAGTGCCAACCTCAAAAACTATAAATAGGACCTAAGCTCCTCCCTCATTTCCATCTTTTCTCTCCTCCCCCCTTTCCTCCTTCGAGCAAGAGAGATCCTCGAAGACACCTTCGAAGATCTCCTACATCTTCGAAGAATCCTTCGAAGATCTTCGAGCATCTTCGAAGATCTTCGAGCGCCTTCGAAGATCTCCATCGCCTTCAAAGAATCCTTCGAAGATCTTCGAGCATCTTCAAAGATCTTCGAGCGTCTTCGAAGATCTTCGAGCGCCTTCGAAGATCTTCGAGCGCCTTCGAAGATCTCCTTCGCCTTCGAAGAATCCTTCAAAGATCTTCGAGCGTCTTCGAAGATCTTCGAGTATCTTCGAAGATCTTCGAGCGTCTTCGAAGATCTTCGAGCACCTTGAAGATTCCGAAGGCGTTCATCCTCCTTCGAGCGAGCGTTCCTCTCCAAACGAGCCTCAATGCGCTCTGCTCTCAAGACTGATCCAAGCGTGCCTCCGTGTGCTCCGCTCTCAAGATCGCTCCAAGCGCGCCTCCATGCGCTCCGCTCTCAAGACTGCTCCAAGCGCGCCTCCGCGCGCTCTGCTCTCAAGACCGCTCCAAGACAAGCGCGCCTCCGTGCACTTCGCTCTCAAGACCGCTCCAAGCCAAGCGTGCCTACACGCGCTCTGCTCTCAAGACAGCTCCAAGCGCGCCTCCGTGCGTTTCGCTCTCAAGGCCGCTCTAAGCACACCTCCGCGCACTCAAGAACAAGCACTCTGCGCACTTAAGAACAAGCGCTCCAAACACCAACAAGATCATCACTCCAGACTCCTCTCACGCAGCAGGAGACATGACGCGAAGACAAAAATGCGCAGAGCATACCAATCCAACCTTCAAGCAGCAGTCGAAGACTCTATAGCGGTCAGAGCGCAACATTCCCTTCTACAACATGCAAAAGACTTAGCTCCGTGAGCGGTGGCCTGTCAACCTCCGAGCACCTCTCTCTCTCTCTCCCAACAATTGTAACGAGAAGCGGCATGTCACCCTCGCCTTCTCTTAAAAGGATCTATACAACGCCATCAAATACTGAAGTTTGGTCGGCATAGCTCCGACCACGTGGTTTTCACCCCTTTTCGGGGTTTTCCACAGTAAAAGGGTCCCTTGCCTGCCGTCTCTTTCCTCTGTGACTGATTGCGTGCTTGATCGCTCCCAGGCTAAGATGGTCCAGTCTCGACCAGTTCAGGAGCCTCGAGTGAGCCGCAACAGTTTAGCGCAGTCTGTGGGAATGTGTTCCCATCATTCCCAAAAGATTTTGAAGACAATATCCTCTTCACATCGATACTCGAAGACTGTCAGCAATGGCAAAAAGAGCTACCCGCGCTACCAAAAGATTAGCCCCTGGGGGGAACGTCAATCCAGTTCCCTCCCACTCACATGACAACATTCCTCTCGCATAAGAGACCGAGAACGCACCCATCACAACAATAGAAGAACATTTGCGCCAAGTAGAAGAGTACTTTGCACTCCTAAGGAATGAAGGATCTCTAGGGAACCATGACCCAGCTCCCGAGCAAGGCAATTCGCCTCAGCCAGCTTTGAGTCGCTCTCCGACCGAACAACACCACACAAAAGCAGCAGGCTTCGGACTTGTAGGCGAAAGACTCACTCGAGAAGAGATTCACGACATAATCGTCGAAGAATGAGAATAAGCTGGGCAGCGCGCCGCTTTGGCCCGCTGCCCTCGTCATCACCGCCCACCGTTAACACGTGAGGTCCTGGCGCATCCAATTCTGCACGATTTCAATCTCACGAATATCGAGACCTTCGACAGAATGAATGACCCATCAGAGCATGTCGATTATTTCGCCACCATCATGAGGATCTGCAATGCCCCTGACCGACTAATGTGTCAGGTGTTCCCAGCCACGCTGAAAGGCCAAGAAAGGGCATGGTTCTATTCCCTCCGGGAAGGAGTCGTTAGTAATTTCACGGAGCTAACCCAGCAGTTCCTGGATCAGTTCATCGCCAACCGCCGAATAGTTAAAGACCCCTCCTACCTGTCAGGGATCCGTCAGAATGAGGGAGAAACCCTTAAGGACTTTTTTTGCTACTTCACATCTGAAGCACGTCAGATTCTAGGAATCAACCCAGAGCTACTGCGTGGCTTCCTCCTAGGAGGGCTCCGCCCTAGCGGCTTCTACTCAGCACTGATGCGGGAAACCACTTCCAGCTACCCCGACCATATTCACCGCGTTGAAGCCCAAATAGTTGCAGATGAAGCAATAGAAGCTCATCGACAACATTTGATGGCAGTCTAAGAAGAAAGAGGGAAGAAGACCCACCAACGATACCAAAGAGGAATGACATGCCTCGCGATGACTCCCGTCAATCCGATGGGCACCACCGACGTCAAACCCTCACCCCACTCAATACCTCGTGAACGAAAGTATTGCTGGCCATCCGCGATCATCCCTCTCTTCAGAGGCCAAGAGCTCTTACACTAAACTCCGGAGATCAATTCAAGTACTGCGACTACCATCGAGTTCACGGGCATAAAACAGAAGATTGTGCGTGACTGAATGCAGAAATCGAATGTTCGTTCGTCTGGGAGTACTCCTTAGAAAATTTCTCCAAACCAAGTACCCTGAATCAATAGGTCAAGAATGACCCAGCAGGGGGCAATCCTCAGGGCGATCATCCCAAAGAAGAGTCGGTTCTCTGCCCGTGGAACGTCCAGGGCATCCGACATATATACTTGTATCTCATGTTTTTAGCATCCATGTAAACAAGTCACGAGTTTCTCGCCATGTATACAAACAACCAATGCCATTTTCAATTTCACTGTTTGCCCCACAACAGAGTGTTTGGATCTCCTAACATGGGACTCCGACCTCTCCCAGAATAGAGTGTTCGGATCTCCCAACAAGGGACTCCGGCCTCTCCTAG
The DNA here is from genome assembly GCA_033032865.1 of Dactylorhiza incarnata. Taxonomy (NCBI): domain Eukaryota; kingdom Viridiplantae; phylum Streptophyta; class Magnoliopsida; order Asparagales; family Orchidaceae; genus Dactylorhiza; species Dactylorhiza incarnata. Next base: position 2,564,261 of record JAWHQI010000095.1, on the reverse strand, counting down.
AATGGAGTGTTCGGATCTCCCAACAAAGGACTTCGGCCTCTCCCAAAACAAAGTGTTCGGATCTCCCAACAAAGGACTCTGACCTCTCCCAAAACAGAGTGTTCGGATCTCCCAATAAGGGACTCCGACCTCTCCCATAATAGAGTGTTTGGATCTCCCAATAAGGGACTATGGACTCCCAAAACAGAGTGTTCGAATCTAGCAACAAGGGACTCCGGCCTCTCCCGGAACAGAGTGTTCGGATCTCCCAACAAGGGACTCCGACCTATCCCAGAACAGGGTTTTCGGATCTCTCAACAAGGGACTCCGGCCTCTCCCAAAACAGAGTATTCGGATCTCCCAACAAGGGACTCCGGCCTCTCCAAAAATAGAGTGTTCGGATCTCCCAACAAGGGACTCCAACCTCTCCCAGAACAGAGTATTCGAATATCTCAACAAGGGACTCCGGCCTCTCCCAGAACAGAGTGTTCGTATCTCTCAATAAGAGACTCCGACCTCTCCCAGAATTGAGTGTTCAGATCTCCCAACATGGGACTTCGGCCTCTCCCAAAATAGAGTGTTTGGATCTCCCAACAAGGGACTCCGATCTTTCCTAAAACAGAGTGTTCGGATCTCCCAACAAGAGACTACGACCTCTCCCAGAACAGAGTGTTCTCTCAACAAGGGACTCTGACCTCTCCCAGAACAAAGTGTTGTGATCTCCCAACAAGGGACTCTGGCATCTCCCAAAACAAAGTGTTCGGGTCTCCCAACAAGGGACTCCGACCTCTCCCACAATAGAGTGTTCGGATCTCCCAACAAAGGACTCCGACCTCTCCCATAACAGAGTGTTCGGATCTCCCAACAAGGGACTCCGACCTCTCCCCGAACAGAGTGTGCGGATCTTTCAACAAAGGACTCCGACCTCTACCAAAATAGAGAGTTCGGATCTCGCAACAAGGGACTCTGGCCTCTCCTAGAACAAAGCGCTCAGATATCCTAAGCAGAGACGTCGAGCTCTTTCGAACAGAACGATTGGGTATCCCAAGTAGAGACTCCGATATTTTTCGAAGGACCCAACGTCCACCAGACAGAGAGAAAGCTCACTCTCCTCCCCCAGTGACCTCACTGCCACAACACAAAGCATCCTCCCTTCGTCGAAACTTTGGGGCCTTGCCCCCATGAAATTGGTTCTAATTAAGGTCATGCGTACGGAACAATGCCGACACCACAAAGAGCCAATAAGAGGCATCCAAAGCGCAATAACAATACCGTGCACGGTACAAGTACAAAGGTGCAAGCCACACCTAAAGGTATAAGGATTCAAAAAGCAGGAGCTACTACTCAACATCAATGTCAAAGCACTCATCCTCGGAGAGATCTCCGATACCAAGTTCAGCTACATCGTAATAATGCATCCGCGCCACCATATGCGAAATCGTTACTTCTAGTCTTGCAGGTATCTCATACTATTTTCCCGACATCGATCTGCTCCACATTTAGCAAGGAGTGCAGCCGCATTGGCCTCCCCTGCGAGCGACGCCTCGAAAATCAAAAAAACAAAACTTGCATAAGTCTTTGCGAAAATAGAGCGTCAAGTACGCACGACACACCACGCCCAATCATGCACTCACACGTCTCTGTTCGGGCCACCGCCAGGTCGCCCATGTTTGACGTATTCGACATAAGCAAAGCGCCCCCGCACGGGCGCAAAGCGCGGAGATATGCCTCGCACTAAAATGCACGGGTGCACACCGAGCCCAAGAGGCGCCCGAGCGCGCACCTCGGGCGAGCCTACGCGAAGGCGCGCATCCCGTGAACGCCCAGCGCATGGGTGAGCTCACCGCGTGCGCACGGGTGCGCGCCCCGCGCGCGTGGGTGCGCACCCCTCGTGCGTGGGTGCGCACACTACGAGCGCCTGCGTGAGGATGCCCCCACGCGCGCAAGGTGCGTGGGCGCACATCCCGCGCGCAGGTGCGCACACTGTGCGCGCAAGTGGAGTGCACCCCGCGCGCAGGTGCGCACCCTGTGCGCGCCGGTGCGCACCCTGTGCGCACCCTGTAGCGCACCATGTGCGCACCCTGTAGCGCGACTGCGCACCCAGTGCGCGGGTTCCCCCGTGCGAGCCAGCGCACATGCGCCCCCGTGTTGCGCATTGCACGCGTGCGTCTTCCACGAACATTTCCCTCCTTGCGCCGTCTTCACCCCCGCGCACGCCGTTTGCTACCGGTTTTACGCACCTCCTTTTGCGCCTCCACCACAACATTCACCTCGGGCATGGTTACAATGGGTTGTTTGCCCGCATGAAATCAACACACGCGCTAGGAAGAAAAATTCCCGTACTCTTGCAAGAGTGTCGGACTCCGGGAATTGGGGGGGGGGCAAATGATAGGTACCTCATAATCTGGGCTGCGAATAGCCAGAGAACCTGTCTCATTTGGTGGAGGAAATATGGTTGACCAAAGTAAACCACACTGGCCCCGTAAGCACCCAACATGGGGGTGCAAATAGTAAAATCCCTCCATCATGGGGTGCGAATAGTAAAATTCTCATCATGAGGCGCAAATAATAAAATCCCCCATCATGGTGTGTAAATAGTAAAATCCTCCAACATGGGGGTGCAAATAGTAAAATCCCATATCGTGGGATACAAATAGTAAAATCCTTCATCATGGGGTGCAAATAGTAAAATCATCCAACAAGGGGGTGTAAATTGTAAAATCCTCCAACATGGGGTGCAAATAGTAAAATCCCATATCGTGGAATGCAAATCGTAAAATCCTTCAATATGGTCGGCGTATAGCAAATAATATGGTTATGGTGTGCGCATAATCATATCCGTCATATGAGTACATATCACCACAAAACTATATAAACTGGTGTGCGCGTAGTCATGTGCGCGTAGTCATACTCATAATGAGTGTGCGTATATAACATAAATTGGTCGTGGTGTGCGTATAACACATAAATTGGTTATGGTGTGCGGGTAGTCGCATGACCACCATAACCACCCTAACCTCCCTAACCACCCATTTAATTACGAAACTGCTACCCTAAAAACTATAAATAGGACCTAGGCCCCTCCTTCGTTTCCATCTTTTCTCTCCTCCCTCCTTTCCTCCTTCAAGCAAGAGAGATCCTTGAAGACACCTTCAAAGATCTCATACGCCTTCGAAGATCTTTGAGCATCTTCGAAGATCTTCGAGCGCCTTCGAAGATCTCCTTCACCTTCGAAGATCTTCTAGCATCTTCGAAGATCTTTGAGCGTCTTCGAAGATCTTCGAGCGCCTTCGAAGATCTCCTTCACCTTCGAAGATCTTCGAGCTTTTTCGAAGATCTTCGAGCACCTTGAAGATCCCAAAGACGTTCATCCTCCTTTGAGCGAGTGTTCCGCTCCAAGCGTGCCTCCGTGTGCTCCGCTCTCAAGACCGCTCCAAGCGCGCCTCCGTGCGCTTCGCTCTCAAGACCGCTCCAAGTGCGCCTCCGTGCGCTCCGCTCTCAAAACCGCTCCAAGCGCGCCTCCGTACGCTCCGCTCTCAAGACCGCTCCAAGCACGCCTCCGTGCGCTCTGCTCTCAAGATCGCTCCAAGCACTCTGTTCTTGTTGAGAGGCTAGTTAGCCGAGAGGCTCGTGCATACGGATCGATCGCTCGCGAGTAAAGAGAATTACGCGCTACCCTCAAGAGAGGATGACATAAGTCTCCCGAATTGGAATAAAACCCAATAGCAGGGTTCACAACATAAAGCGGTATTAAGGGGCTTCGATTAAAGAACGAGAGTTCGGTCGAATATTCATAATCTCAGGTGGGCAAATTCCTCGAGAGTGGTGCGTTCATACTTATGGAACCTCCACGGTCAAGTTGTTTTAAATACTTGAGAAATCAAAATTTTTACTTCTAAAAAACTATTTTCGTCTCAAGGTAATTCGACATCGGGTACTATCCTAATCATCATTTTCAAACTCTAATTATATTATCACTATTGCTCTTTAAATTATAAACCTAATCAAACAATCAAGAGTCATACAAAGTGTCCTACGAAGAGTCCTATCAAGAGTCCTACAAAGAATCCTACAGAGAGTCCTACGAAGAGTCATACAAAGTGTCCTAAGTAGAGTCCTAAGAAGAGTCATACAAAGGGTCCTACAAAGAGTCCTACAAGTAGTTTTACGAGGAGTTCTGCGAGAAGTCCTACAATGAGTTGTACGACGAGTCATACAAAGTTACCTAATTAGAGTCCAATGAAGAGTGATATGAAGAGTCCAACCTGGGGGTGTAAATAGTAAAATCCTCCAACATGGGGGTGTAAATAGTAAAATCCTGCAACATTGGGGTGCAAATAGTAAAATATCATATCGTGCGATGCAAATAGTAAAATCCTTTAATACGGTCTGCGTATAGCAAATAATATAGTTATGGTGTGTGCATAACCATATCCATCATATCAGTACATATCACCACAAAACTATACAAACTGGTGTGCGCGTAGCCATATTCATAATGAGTGTGCCTATAACACATAAATTGGTTATGGTGTGTGTAACACATAAATTGATTATGGTGTGCGGGTAGCCGCATAACCACCCTAACCACCCATTTAATTACGAAAATGCTACCCTCAAAAACTATAAATAGGACCTAAGCCCCTCCTTCATTTCCATCTTTTATCTCCTCTCTCCTTTCCTCCTTCGAGCAAGAGAGATCCTCGAAGACACATTCGAAGATCTCCTACATCTTCGAAGAATCCTTCGAAGATCTTCGAGCATCTTCGAAGATTTTCGAGCGCCCTTCGAAGATCTCCATCGCCTTCGAAGAATCTTTCGAAGAACTTCGAACATCTTCAAAGATCTTTGAGCGTCTTTGAAGATCTTCGAGCGCCTTCGAAGATCTTCGAGCGCCTTCGAAGATCTTCGAGCATCTTCGAAGATCTTCGAGCGTCTTCGAAGATCTTCGAGCACCTTGAAGATCCGGAAGCCGTTCATCCTCCTTCGAGCGAGCGTTCCGCTCCAAGCGCGCCTCTGTGCGCTCCCCTCTCAAGACCGATCCAAGCACGCCTCCGTGTGCTCCGCTCTCAAGACCGCTCCAAGCGCGCCTCCGCGCGCTCCGCTCTCAAGACCGCTCAAAGCGCGCCTCCGTGCGCTCCGCTCTGAAGACCGCTCCAAGCGCGCCTCCGCGCACTCTGCTCTCAAGACCGCTCCAAGCGCGCCTCCGCTCCCAAGACCGCTCCAAGCACGGATCTGTGTGCTCCGCTCTCAAGACCGCTCCAAGCGCGCCTCCGCGCGCTCCGCTCTCAAGACCGCTCTAAGACAAGCGCGCCTCCGCGCGCTTCGCTCTCAAGGCCGCTCCAAGCCAAGCGCCTCTGCATGCTCCGCTCTCAAGACTGCTCCAAGCGCGCCTCCGCGCGCTTCACTCTCAAGGCCGCTCTAAGCGCACCTCCGCGCACTCAAGAACAAGCGCTCCAACCACCAATAAGATCATCACTCCAGACTCCTCTCACGCAGCAGGAGACAAGTCGCGGAGACAAAGGCGCGCAGAGCACACCAATCCAACCTTCAAGCAGCAGTCGAAGACTCTAGAGTGGTCAGAGCGCAGCATTCCCTTCTACAGCATGCAAAAGACTTAGCTCTGTGAGCGGTGACCTATCACCCTCTGAGCACCTCTCTCTCCCAACAATCGTAACGAGGAGCGGCCAGTCGCCCTCGCCTTCTCTTAAAAGGCTCTATACAACACCATCAAATAGTGAAGTTTGGTCGGCACAGCTCCGACCACATGGTTTTTCACCCTTTTCGGGGTTTTCCACGGTAAAAGGGTCCCTTGCCTGTCGTCTCTTTCCCCTGTGATTGATTGCGTGCTTGACCTCTCCCAGGCTAAGACGGTCCAGTCTCGACCAGTTTCAGGAGCCTCGAGTGAGCCGCAACAGTTTAGCGTCGTCTGTGGGAACGTGTTCCCAGCATTCCCAAAAGATTCTGAAGACAGTATCCTCTTCACAGCGATACTCGAAGACTGACAACAATGGCAAAAAGAGCTACCTGCGCTACCGAAAGATTAGCCCCTGGGGGGAACGTCAATCCAGTTCCCTCCAACTCACACGACAACACGCCTCTGGCAGAAGAGACCGAGAACGCACCCATCGCAACAACGGAAGAACGTTTGCGCCAAGTAGAAGAGTACTTTACACTCCTAAGGAATGGAGGATCGCTTGGGGTCCATGACCCAGCCCCAGAGCAAGGCAATCCACCTCAGCCAGCTTTGACTCACTCTCCGACTGAACACCACCACACAGAAACAACAGGCTTCTGACTTGTAGGCGAAAGACTCACTCGCGAAGAGATTCACAACATAATCGCCGAAGAACGAGAATAAGCTGGGCAGCGCGCCGCTTTGGCCCGTCGCCCTCGTCATCACCGCTCACCGTTAACACGTGAGGTCCTGGCGCATCCAATTCCGCACGATTTCAATCTCCTGAATATCGAAACCTCTACGAAATGAATGACCCATCAGAGCATGTCGATCATTTCGCCACCATCATGAGGATCTGCAATGTCACTGACCAGCTGATGTGTCAGGTGTTCCCAGCCACGCTGAAAGGCCAAGAAAGGGCATGGTTCTATTCCCTCCGGGAAGGAGCCGTTAGTAATTTCACAGAGCTGACCCAGCAGCTCCTGGATCAGTTCATCGCCAACTTTCGAATAGTTAAAGACCCCTCCCACCTGTCAGGGATCCGTCAGAATGAGGGAGAAACCCTTAAGGACTTTTTTTGCCGCTTCACGTCTGATGCACGCCAGATTCCAGGAATCAACCCAGAGCTATTGCGTGGCTTCCAACTAGGAGGGCTCCGCCCTAGGGGCTTCTACTCAGCACTGATGCCGGAAACAACTTCCAGCTACCCCGACCTTATTCACCGCGTTGAAGCCCAAATAGTTGCGAATGAAGCTATAGAAGCTCATCGACAACAATTGACGGCAGTCTAAAAAGAAAGCGGGAACAAGACCCTCCAACGATACCAAAGAGGAACGACAGGCCTTACGATGACTCCCGTCAATTCGGGGGCACCACCGACGTCAAACCTTCACCCCACTCAATACCTCGTGAACGAAAGTATTGCTGGCCATCCACGACCATCCCTCTCTTCAGAGGCCAAGGGCTCTTACACTAAACTCCGGAAAATCAATCCAAGTACTGCGACTACCATCGAGGTCACGCGCATAAAACAGAAGATTGTGCGTGACTGAACGCAGAAATCGAACGATTCGTTCGTCTGGGACTCCTTGGAATATTTCTCCAAACCAAGGACCATGAATCAATAGGTCAAGAATGACATAGCAGGGGGCAATCCCCAGGGCGATCGTCCCAAAGAAGAGTCGGTTCTCTACCCGTGGAACTGTAAGGCCCTCTTTTTTGCATTCGCTCGCGGGTCTTACCGACCAAAATCGTCATCTTGCGGTGACACCAACTCACGGGATGGTGGCCATCACAATACGTCGATTCTGTCGGGCTAATCAACATCATCCAGGCAAACAACATCATCCACTGACCGTTAGTCAAAAAGACTAAGCCAAATTCCCCATCCCCTCCCCCGGCGACTCCTAGGCACCGGGCGGGAGGAGGAGGCGGAGGACAACAAGGGGTAAGAGCAAGCAGGTGACATGAAACCTATCTAGCAGTTCTATCATAATAAATCAAAAGCTATTATGAAACCAAGCAGTATATAAACGAGCGTCAAAGTGAGTATGCGCACGCAGTTATAAAAGAGTCTAAGTAGCTAGAAAAGTAAACCAGAGTAGTTATAAAGTAAACTAGAGCAAGTAAAGAAACAACTAGAGCTGTTATGAAAGTAATATTAACTTGTGTGTATACACACACAAACACATAAGCTAAGGGATCTGACAAGAAGTAAACTCATCGTATAAAAGAGCCCATACTAATTTATACGATGAGGTCTTGGTTGTGCAAGGATGCTATGTTATGCTGTGCAATGCAATGCAATGATGCAACTCACGCACTTGACTCTGTATGTACAGACCTTTTGTTAGTTCCCTCTGTTCGAGTGTGTAAACTCAGGTACCCGGTTGAGGCAAACAGGGCAGTGGATCGGGCTTATCCACTTCTAGGCTTATGTCACACATCACCCAACTTAGACCTTACGTGCGCCCCTAAGAACACACAGGGAATTCGCCGTACTATCTGGTAAGTACCACCTCTATCCCGCTTTTCGAGTCTCCGCTCATGTACACCCCGTTGAGGCAAACGGGGGCAGTGGATCAGGTCCTCCACTCCTAGGCCAATATGACACTTCCCAGCCTAGACCTTACGTACGCCCCTAAGAACACGCAGGGTATCCGCGTACTACTTGATACAACAAGCCTCTAAGTGAAACACCGAGCCTACAGCTCGTAGGACTTAACCCGTCCTTCTAGTATACCGAGCCTACCGCTCGCAGGACTTAACCCGTCCTTCTAATATACCGAGCCTACCGCTCGCAGGACTTAACCCGTCCTTCTAATATACCGAGCATACCGCTCGCAGGACTTAACCTGTCCTTCTAATATACTGAGCCTACCGCTCGCAGGACTTTACCCGGCCTTCTAATATACCGAGCATATCTCTCGTAGGACTTAACCTGTCCTTACTTGAACAATACTAATCCGTCCCAAATTTGGGACAGGGATTATCTTATCAAGTTCTCCTATTTAAACTACTCTTGTCTACCGTTTAGTTATACTTAGAGGTTTAGGGTGAATCTCGGACTTCCCGAGGGTTATTTAAGGGCTCACAACGGTATTAGAGGATGCGATGGTGGCTAAATCCCAAATCTCTCTTCCCAGGATATTTACTCTTATTGGTGGCTACCCATTCTTATATGCCCACTTGCTCTCTAATTGCTCTAAAATCTTAAGATGGATTACCAATTGACTCGGGCAGACAAATGTCCGTGTTCAATGGAGCACTGAACCTTGCCTTCCATAGTGACCAGCTATTTCTTTGTGTTATCTCTCAATCACAACTTGTAACTCCCGTTGGGTCACTCCTCACCTCCCCCAATAGGTCGTTGTCAATTCCTGAACTGAAAGTTTTACTAAACGCACCCAATCTTTACTTCTGATGACTGCCCTTGGTGATTAACCTTCCAACCAGACTAGACATATGCAAATCTCTGTGAGTTAATAACTCAAGGGTGGTGACCATAAGGGAGGGGGTCTAAATCTAAGTTTTGATTTTTACTATTCGCAGATCGGTTTGCCTTTAAGTGAACCCACATGTCCTACCAGGTTGACTACGTGATTACTAACTAAGTATAAGGCCATTTTAGTTCCAGAAATTCATGTTAATGTCAAGGGTCTAGGTACAACTTTCTATGATATTCCAGCAATAAAAATTCATGGTATTAATTTCTCAAGTTATAAGCTCAAATTCTACTTTGTGAAGGAAGTATGTCATTTACTCAATGATTAAATCTAACAAAATTCTCAGAGCTTCCTACTGATATAAAAAGATCTGTATATGGAAATTTTGTAACAATCCAGCAACCATAATTCATGGTATTAATTTTTCAAGTTATAAGCTCTAATTCTACTTTGTGAAAGGAGTATATTGTTTGCTCAATGATTAATTCTAACAAAATTCCCAGAGCTTCCTACTGATATAAGAGATCTATATACAAAATTCTATAACAATCCAGCAACCATAATTCATGGTATTAATTTTTCAAGTTATAGGCTCAATTTCTACTTTGTGAACGAAGTATGTCATTTACTCAATGATTAAATCTAACAAAATTCTCAGAGCTTCCTACTGATATAAAAGATCTATATACAAAATTATATAACAATCCAGCAACCATAATTCATGGTAATAATTTTTCAAGTTATAAGCTCTATTTCTACTTTGTGAAGGGAGTATGTCTTTTACTCAATGATTAAATCTAACAAAATTCTCAGAGCTTCTCACTGCTATAAAAGATCTATATACAAGATTCTATAACAACCTAGCAACCACAGTTCATGGTATTAATTTTTTCAAGTTATAAACCCAGTTTCTACTTTGTGAAGGGAGTATGTCATTTACTCAATGATTAAATCTAACAAAATTCTCAGAGCTTTCTACTGATATAAAAGATCTATATACAAAATTCTATAACAATCCAGCAACCATAATTCATGATATTAATTTTTCAAGTTATAAGCTCTATTTCTACTTTGTGAAGGGAGTATTTCTTTTACTCAGTGATTAAATCTAACAAAATTCCCAAAGCTTCTCACTGATATAAAAGATCTATATACAAGATTCTATAACAACCCAACAACCATAGTTCATTGTATTAATTGTCACACACAACATAGAAATAGTGTGCGAATTTGGAATTTCTATGGCTATCGTAACCTATAATGGTCCGCAATTTGCTAACGAGGAGTTGAACAACTTCCGCCAGCAAGTCGGGATTGAACTCAGATACGCGTCAGTACATCATCTCCGCAGCAACGAACAAGTGGACACATCAAACAAATTAATTCTCAGTCTGTTAAAAAAGGTGGATAATGTGAAAGGAAATTGGGTCAAACAGTTACTTTCAGTGTTATGGGCTCTTAGAACAACAACAATAGCCGCCACAGGAGGAACACCATTCAAACTTTCTCATGGCCCGGAAGCGTTGATCCCTGTAGAGTTTAGCATAATGAGTCCAAGAGTTTTGCTGGTGAAGGAAGGGGATGAGAATTGGGCCAAGAAAAATGAGGAAGAATTACGATGCAGTCTAGATTTGATCGAGGAGCTCAAAGATTTGGCTACCATGAGACAGGGAGAAGTCAAGAGAAGAATGTCAAGACATTTTGATAAGAATGTAAGGATTAGGAAATTTGTCGAAGGTGATTTGGTCTTTAAAAAGGTAGTTGTTGTTGGAAGAATGACTTCAGTAGGGAAGCTCAATTCAAATTGGTCAGGACCCTTCATAGTGAAGGAGGTCCTCAAAAATGGAGGGTATCGACTATAGAACATTGACGTTGAAGATATTTCGAATACATGGAGCGTTGATGATCTAAAGAGATACTTTCTGTAGGAATCACTTGAATATCCTTTACTATAGTTTATTCTTATTCATTTTTTAATAAAATGTACATTTTATTCCCATCAAATTTTCCCGAAACAGACTCCTCAACATTATCATAAATGATTTTCTTATGGATGATTAAAAACGGTATTTCATTTGAATTGTTCGGAATATCAGGCAAGACATACTTGACCTCCCTTGTATCGCAATCTCCTGATCCGATCTCGCGGAAGGCTTTAGGCGAAGGCAGTTTTCAAAGCTTACTTGACCCCCCCTTGCATTGCGATCCCCGAATCCAATCTCGCGGAGGGCTGTAAGCCTGGGAATCTAAGGAACATAGTTGAGCCCACTTGAATTGATATCTCTGGATCAAATCTCGTATGAAGGACTTTAAGTTTCTGGATCTCTCCGCCGGTATCTGTCGCACTCCACAATCACAACATGCAAATCCACTACAATTGCTTTTACCGGTGCCAATCGCGAATCACATACGTGGAATGCCATATGTAGATTAGAGTGATAGAATATCTCTACCGAGCGTCAACAAAGATATTACTACTATTAGCGTCAACGGATGCCTTAAACCCCATACATCCTTTCAGAGGAGTGCTCTGTCTCCGGACACCCATAACTCCACTGGATGATCCTGGCGGAGGAAAGCTCCGTGGATGCCTTATGCCCAACTGGTCCACCTTAGTAGATAGATTTCGAGACCCCTTAAAGGAAAGAATAAATGTAAGGTTGCTACTATTATGGTGTCTTTCTGAGGACAAGCTTCCCATAGCGAATGCCTTATACCCAACCGGTCCACCATAATAGATAGCTTTCGAGCTTCAAAGAGAATGGATCCGTGAAATATTGAAAAAGGAAATGTGATTATTATTATTAGGGTGCCTTTCTGAGGACAAGCTTCCCATAACTGATGTCTTGTGCCCAACTGGTCGACCCTAGTAGGTAGTTCTCAGAGGTGGAAGAGAGATATTGAAAGTCGTATCATCATTGAAATCACGAAGTACTTGTATATTTGAATTCTAGCTTTCACTTGATGAATTGACGGGAAATCGCACCAGCTATGCGATTGTATTGAACTGGATCTCTGTGTATATAATCCAAGTTATCAACTGGATTTTATAAGTTTATTCTTGTATTCAGGAATTCAAATTGGGAATTGCAAAAAGATGCCCACAATGCCAAAGGTTCGCCTCGCTACAGCGAAAGCCCGCCCAACAATTGCATGGTATATAAACCCCATGGCCTTTCATGATTTGGGGAATAGATCTTCTGGGACCTTCCCAATGGTAGTGGACATCGGCGCTATATTATTGTAATGATCGATTACTTCATAAAGTGGATCGAGACTAAAGCGTTAGCAAAGACGACTACTCATTTGTAAACAAATTCATTTGGGGAGAAATTGTGTGCGGATTTGGAATTTCTATGGCTATCGTAACCAAGAATGACCCGCAATTTGCTAGCGAGGAGCGGTTCGATCACCGATCAATGAACGACGGTCAGCGACTGTAGATCACAGAGCTAGCTTCTTAGTCTTTGATATGTAAGCTTCATGATCATCAAATAGCGGTAGGCGATTAACGATCGTTGAGCATTCCTTGAGATCAATGATCGCTAAGAAAGCTTCCTTTAAGACTTCTTTTCCTTAGATTTACTTCACCGCAAGGGTCAAGCTTAGATTTATTTAATACCCTCACATAATATTTTGAGGAGTTTCTACATCATCAACTACTAACTTTATTTCATTAAATCAATAATGATTTTTCCCAACACTATGTAAAGTTAGATGGGTGAGTTTAGTCAGTGTACTTGCTAGGTCATTAAAGTTAGATGATCCAGATCTTTTTTGTTGTGCCTGAATGAAAAAAATTGACAATTTAATGATTATCTAGATTCAGGGGCAGAAAAATCTATTACCTTGTGGGTGTTTCAGGTTTCTCCTTCCTCCTGTGATGTATACCATTTTTCTTTTTTCTTCTAGAGCTCTGCGGTCTTCTTTACCTTCCACCTAAGATTTGTTGCATTCTTCTTCTAATACCTTGGAGCTACAGCATTCCTCTACATCCAAGGATCTGTAGCACTCTTCCTCTTCTTCTTGAGTTCTGCAACACACTACTTTCCAAAAAATGTGTCATGCTCTTCCTCTTCCAAGGCCATAAAACCTCTAATTTATGTATATTTTTTCACTTCGAGAATTCGAACTCCCTTCAGAAGAAGTTTCACTGTAGCTGTAGACTACCATGCCCTTCATCTTGTTGGGTCCTTCCCAATTAGCATTATTACCTTCTACCATGGCAGTCAATGCTTCCCACATATCTTCAGGTGATGTATAGTGAACTACACCCTAATGAAGTTCATTAGAAAGTGTAGAGACTAAGATGATCATAACACTCTAGACTGCCATATAGCAAACTTATCCCAGTTTGCACACAGGGGGTCTAAGTCTAGAGGCAAGATCACTCTTGACACACCTTGTGAATTTATAAGATTCCAAAAGAAATATTCAAAATCAAGACCTTGATTCCAAAGTTCTACCCTTAAAAGTGAACCTAGCTCTGATATCAATTGAGAGTGCGAAATTATGATCCGAGTATTTCTGTAGAGGTGAATAGAAATTTAAAAATCTCTTCTTCAAATCCTTCACTAATCACAAGACATGCACACCATATTTTCACAAACACAATAGAAAAAAAATAGCAGCAAGCAAAGAATAGAAAGAAACAGTGTAGAAAAGTAAAGTGCAAGAAAGTAGAATTCTAAGCTATAGGGAAATCATCTAGACGACACAAGATGTTTTACAGAGGCTTCCCAATAAACCCTGATACTTCCACTCTTCCACGACATGTGGCATTCCACTACCTTCAACAAGGCCCGTTGAGTCTTTTTACTAGGAGACATCAAAACCTTTCAAATCTTTTTGCTAGGAGACCTGCAACTTCCTAAATATTTTTTAGAAGATTTTGAACCTTCTTGGGAGTTTTTTTACTAAGAGACTAGACAACCACCTTAAATCTTTTGACGGAAGATCATGTAACCCTTACAACAGGTGAAATGAAAGTCCAAACAAGAGATTGTCACAATGGATTTTAGTTGTGTATCAAGAAAAGAAAGGAGTTTTCTGATAAGTAAACTAGGATTTCAGATGAACACTTCCTGCAAGTGGTAGAAATTAGAGAGAGAGAGAGAGAGACTTTTCTTCTGTAAGAGACCATATACAATCCTTTTTCGAGAGACAGTAAAGAAAGGGCAGCAGCAACGAAATCGAGTTCCTTTTCTTGTCCTGAAAAGAGTGGGTGGCTTCGTTTTTCTGATATTCCATTGTCTCTTCTCCCGCGACTCTTTTCTGATTCTCAACAAAGCTTCAGGTTCGATCAATAATCGGCGAACACTGAGCTCTGGGTCAATCGGCGATCATCGAGCCTCGATCACCGGTTGACGAACTTAGGTCTTTGTTCTCTATTCAGAAGGAAGTTCTGAGATCCTCGTTGATCACTGAGCCAGGTCCACGAACATTGGTCAACGAACGGCAATCTCCGAACAATGATTTGTGTGACCGCTTCTAGGAAGAAGTAGCCGGTCAGCTTTATGGATATCCGGTCAACATTCGTATCCCCAATCGACGAACACTTGGTCGGCGATCATCGATCATGATATAGTTGGTTCTGGCTAGCTTCCTTCTACTTCTTTTGAGCTTCTTCTATCTTCTAAATCTAGTTTTATCACAATTTTATACCATAAAATCAACATGGATTTCCCAATGAACCCATGGGTACAATGTGCACATGAGAATGTGTATTAAAAGATAAAACTAACTAACTTTGACAACTTAAAGAATATGACAAGCGAAAAGATTAAATGACTGAGGGTAATAAGTCAACAACATTCTAAGCTAATACATAATAATCACTTTAAACTTGAGTCCTCATCTACGTAGCTTATCTTTCTGTCCACTAAGGACTAAAAGCTCACATAATTTAGGTTACAAATTGCCTTAACTAGAAGGATGTCAAATTGTTTAATATAGATGGGATTAAAAGTTGCAAGACTTCATGAGGCTCAAATTATTGGCTACGATAAATGCATGAAGTAATATTTATGTTCAATCTTATTGTATAATATGAGCATATAATGTACACTAAAATGTGAGTGTACGCATAAGATTGAGCATATATAGTCGAATGAGGCCAAACATTAGACCCATTAGATGCTCGTCCAAATTTTATACGCCTAATACCTGTAGTACTGTATGCATTTAGTATTGCGAATAATTTTTCTTGTGGGGTATAACAGAAAGTAAGACTAAATTTTAACAAAAGGCAGTTCTCAGAACATGGATGTCATAATTAGAACCTACTTATAACATCAAATGTGTTCACTAGATGCAGCTAATTCATGGGAAATGTGATCTCTCAATTGTGTCATTGACATAGAATCATCCCCCTCATATTCTTCGGGGTCAAGATCCTCGCCGCAATCATCATATCCATTATTCTCTCGAAGTTGACCGAATGAAGCAATATCTACCAACTGGATTTTGTGTGTCTTTGAAGGTACAAAGGCAAGATTCCCCTCGTATTCTCGAAAATCAGGATCGGATTGAGAATGATGCTTACGAATATAATTATGCAATGTCATTGTTGCTGCCACAATCAACCTTTGCTTCTCAAAAGAAAAATTCGACATATCATGCAGCACAATCCACTTTTTCTTCCATATTTGAAAAGCCCGTTTGATTACGCTATGGAGTGCATAGTACCTCTGATTGAAAGCCTGTTGGTGATCATGTGAAAACCCACAAAATGGCGAAAAATCGGGTAAGACCATGCTCTCTTTGTAAGGTCGTAAAAAACCTCGTCTCCAAGGGCTGGGAGAATTCATGAGATAATATTTTCCTAAAAATAAAATCATAGATTACTAAAATAAAACTCCACTCATATCGTCTCTATTAATCTTAACAATTTCTATAAAGTGAAAAAAAAGGTAAAAGATTTACCAGGTGAAGGAACCGGAAAATGATACGACGGTTCCCTCATAACTTGTTTTAAAATAACTCCATCCTGTGTTGTTCCCTCACAACCTGTTACTACAAAAGTAAAGCACATATTAAAATCACAAACAGCCAAAATTTTTTGCGTGAGGCATTCTGTCTTTTCTGTGTAAATAATTTGATCATTTAGAGGAACACGAGCTTTGACATGAGTGCTATCGATAACCCCAATACAGTCCTGTAAGACGTTAAAACTAAAGTTTCAATCTTCTCATAACAAAAACAATAAAAAGGATTAGTACATACTAACCACGTGAACCAAAGTACCTTGAAGTATGGCATGTACATACTATTCCTGGCAATCTCCGATGGGACATCCCTGAAATCCCGATCAACTGGAGCGATTATATCCATGGACATGCGAACTAGAGCCATGAGGCCCTCATTGAAATATCTACTCACTGTCTCTCCCGAGTGTTGAAATCGCTTGCAAACCATTCTGTTCGATTCATTACATCCAAGAACCGATAATGTCATCGCGAGCACCTCTTTGGTTGAAGTGCTTCTAGAACCCCGTAAACCGTATTTGGATCCCAATTCACCGAGAAGATCAATAAAGACTTCCTTGGGCATTTTGAAAGCCTCAAGGCAACGAGATGGTTCCCCATTTAGCACATTTAGGACCCACATTACCCCAGTTTCTTTCGATGGCATTGATGGAGCCTTCCATATGTACTTCTTGTGATACATATAAATAGCACAGGTGGCTGCTGCAAATATATTATTGAAATGGACTTCATCTTCTTCAAAGTCCATATTGTCGGACTCGCTTTCTGTTGATACCTCATTTGAATCATCGCTGGTGATGACCTGAGCATTCAACTCCAATGTTTTAAACATGGAATTCACATAAATTTAAACACCTACTACAAATGAATCTTAAACAGGAATAATGGTTGAGAAGTCAGCATCTTACTAAAATTTGAAAGTGACGGGTAACAAATGAAACACTTCAGCACTGCAAAAATTATATCAAATAGCAAACTAATACAAACTTAAACAATTGAAGGCAGCAGAAAAGAAAAGGTAGGGTATCACATCTGACAAAACTTGGGGTCCGTTTGGGGTAGTGGGGGCGGTCTTGAACATTGTCGTCAGAAACTATCATTTGTGAACGGAGGAGTGGTCATGAACTGTGGTGTGTGAACAAAGTATTGTTTCGAATTTTTTTGTTTTTTGAAGTCATATGCAGAGTCCCAGGTTAAAAAATACATCAAGATACAGCATAAGGAAAGTAAAATTTCATATGCAGAGTGCAAAGATACAAGGAATGCAGAAATAATATGCAGAAATCAACGTTCCTATGTATTTTTGTACATAACCAATAATATTATACAACCATACAACATGATTCAGCTTGCTGATCACATGCAGAAATTAGAGTTCCTATTTTTATTTATAAGATCTGATATCAAAAGTTTTTTTTATTGAATCCAGAAGGAGAAAATAGGTCTGTTCAGCTTGCAGATCTAAAAAGGACGAACACCATGCCATCAATAGAAATAATGTCTAGATTTTACCTTGTAGCAGGAGGAGAATAGGTTGTGGACAGAGGAGGAAGACAATAGGTTTTCGATCAGAGCAGGAAAAAGACAATAGGCCAGCAATCTGCAAGGGGAATGTCCTGGCTTTCTGCAATGGGGAGGCTACAATCAGAGCCAGCGATCCTCCAGAGAGGGACGGCTGTGACCTGGAGATGGAGAGAAGCTATCGGACATGGAGAGTGAGCTAGTAGGAAATGGATCGAGAAAGGTTCACATGAAATATACGCACGTTGATGCACCACACAAGCCCAGCATATAGCGTCTCGAATTTACCGGTTGTGACCCTCAAAAACTGTGGCGGCGTCCGTTGATGTGTGTAGCCAAATGGACAAAATTGGGCAGTGGCGGCAAAGTGCAAATGGAATGGGTCTGTGCCGGTGTGCCAAACGAGCACTCAATCATTTACAACCAATAACAAAAGATAATTAAGAAGGAAAGAAAAAAAATTTGAAAGCAAACATTCACGTTTGTACAGTGACTTGGTCCCAACCAAAAATTTTAATGAAAGTATTGGCTGGTAAAAGAAGAGGAATTTGTACATCCAAAATGCTGGGAAAAATCCCCGATGATTTGATAGACCAAATTATATAACGCATTAAGACTGTATAGACTCATTAGTCTCTTAGGCAGTTAGGCCCAGATTGAAGCTCTCCTAGTGATGCTGTCAAGACACTAAAATTTCTCCAAGTCCAAGAAGAATCGTCAACCGGCAGTCGATGATCGCGGACTGGAAGCCCGAACGCTGACCGTGCTCAGGTTATTCCTTCAGCTCTAAGCAAGTATAATTTCATTAAGCTCTAAGCAAGTATAATTTCATTAAGCTCTTAATTTTGTTTTCTCTTTAAAAAATTATAGCTCGTCAAAAATCTAATCATTTGTTGCAAAACCTATAAAACAGAAAGAAAAAAATCAACCTGCGAAGCATTGAAATGACCCAACAGTAAACCTTATACTCAAAATCTGGAGATATTAAAGCAGGATGTAGTTCCTGTGAAGCAATTAGGTCAAAAACCTAATTAAGTTGCATAAGAAAACAGAGAGAAGAGGATAACATTTTATATCAAGTAGAAAACTGGCAGACCAACTGCAGGAGAAATCAAGCTTCAGTGGATATGTTACGGGCTGCGCGCCCGCTTATCTAGTAGGGTTATCTTTAGTATGTTTATGTTATAATTATGAAAGTAGGCCTCGAGCACCGGGCTTAGATATTAGGAATTATCATTATCTTTTGTCATGTGAAGGGTCTCGAGCTCCGTATCTAGTATTAGGCGTAATCATTATTGTCTTGTCTTTTTATATGGGTTGTAGCCTATATAAAGGCATTAGAAGTATTGAATGGATTAAGCAAGAAGAATTCTAGTTTCCCCATCTTGTATGTGAGGTCTTGGTAGCTCTCTCCTCCAACGAACCGATTAGGCAGCCAAGGTCATGGCTCCATAGTATCTCCGCTATCATCATCTCCACTCCGGCCACCTCCGACCAAGGCCCATAACAAACTTGGTATCAGAGCTTCTCTGTCCCCCTCCGTCAACACACACCAAACTCGCTCCACAGCAACCGGCACCGTTCCGGCCTCCTCCATTCCGCTGCTACTTCCTCCTATCAGCCTTCCTCCTGACCGCTTGCTGTCATCCCTACGCCGTCTCCTTCGTTGAGCCCTGCCGTCGAGACCAGCATCATCATCATCGAAACCAGCGGCAACATCGTCGTCGAGCGGTATCATCATCGAGCTCCTCTTCGAAACCAACATCGTCGTCGAGCGACATCATCGTCGTCGCACGGCATCATCATCGTCGTCGAGCGGCCTCATCATCGACGCCGACTCGCTCTTCCTGCGGGATAGCCATTTCTCCGTCCATCAACAGCCTCAGAACCCTGCGCCGCCAACCTCGTCGCCGCAGACTGCGGCCTCATCGAGCCCCACACAGTAGTGCTCCATCGTACCCCGCACAGCCGGCCTCGTCGAGCCCGCTGCCCCCTTTCCGTCCTTGAGCCCTGTGCAGCACACCTCCTGCGCTTTTCCAGCAAAACCGACTGACATTCCCTGTTTTAATTTCCGTGGACCCCACCATCACTCTCATTCCTCTCCATTATTATTACTCCTTCTCTATTAAATACCTAAGCCGTTTCATTTCTTACCTCTAGCCGCACACCCAACTAGCCCAATTCCATTCAACTATTCACCGGCGCATTATTATTGGAAATATTGGGCGCAATCGTGGCACCCGTGGCCACTCCCAATCATCCGACCCGACGCATTTCAAACGCCCTGTCACCCGCTCTTCTTCTCGCGCCTCTTCTCGCACTATGGGTGACTCATCTGACCAACTAAGTCAGATTATGACCATGCTGCAGGCCGTCATGGCACAACAGGCCGCGCAAACTGCACTCACGGAACGCCAACAGGAGGCCATTACTACGCTCTCCAAGCGCCTTGATGATCTTTCTACCGCCCCCGCACACGATCGTACAAGCAGCAGCCAGGCACCGCCACTTCTCCGCCAAGCCCCGCCACTGACCGCCCACGAGCCACAGCTGCCATTCCCTGCGCACCCAGTCGCTGCGATGGAACCACGCTACTCCAGATTAGAATTTCCCACCTATGACGGGAAATGTGATCCCTTGTGCTGGCTCACGAAATGTGAGCAATTCTTCAGCCACCAGCAGACTCCGGCAGCAGACCGAATCCATCTAGCATCTTTCCATCTGCTCGACTCCGCTGTTTTGTGGGCCTCTCGACTTCTCACCGATCGACCAAATTTGCTATGGGACGACTTCAAAAGGCTATGCAACTTGCGTTTTGGACCTCCTATCCGCAGCAACCCCCTCGGAGAACTCGCATCTCTACGGCAAACGGGGTCAGTAGACGAGTACCTGGAACAATTTCAGCTTCTCTTGGCGCATGTTCCCCTCTCCCCGGATATGCAAGTCAACATTTTTACTGCGGGACTTCGCGAGCGCCTGCGACTGGATGTCGAGTTTGAGGCCCCGCCAGACTTAGTGACTGCTATGAGTCTGGCCCGACTCTGCGATCGTCGCCTCCAGCTAGCACCGACAGCCTACCCTCCTGCCACCAACATCGTTCAACAAGGTCGTATCGAGGGCCCTCCAGCCCCTCCAGTCCGCCGCTTATCCCGGGCGGAGATGCTGCAACGACGTGCTCAGGGATTATGTTTTAATTGTGATGAGCAGTACACTCGCGGCCACAGGTGCAACCGGCTCTTCTATCTACACATCGAGGACTCTGACGACGAGGGCATCAGATAAAGCTTGAGGACAAGCTCTTTTTGGAGGAAGGGTGAGATGTTACGGGCTGCGCGCCCGCTTATCTAGTAGGGTTATCTTTAGCATGTTTATGTTATAATTATGAAAGTAGGCCTCGAGCACCGGGCTTAGATATTAGGAATTATCATTATCTTTTGTCATGTGAAGGGTCTCGAGCTCCGTATCTAGTATTAGGCGTAATCATTATTGTCTTGTCTTTTTATATGGGTTGTAGCCTATATAAAGGCATTAGAAGTATTGTATGGATTAAGCAAGAAGAATTCTAGTTTCCCCATCTTGTATGTGAGGTCTTGGTAGCTCTCTCCTCCAACGAGCAAGCCCCGATTAGGCAGCCGCGGTCATGGCTCCATAGTATCTCCGCTATCATCATCTCCACTCCGGCCACCTCCGACCAAGGCCCATAACAGGATAGCATTTTATATTAACTATCAATTAAGTTCTAAGCTCAACTGCAAGAGAAATTAAAAACTTGCAGGAGAAATCAATTGATAAATGTTTCTTACATTCATATGTGCAAAATATCAAGTTTAAAAATTAAACATTCTCTCCAAGAGTATCAACTTCATCATCTTCTTCAACAATCGAGAGCTCTAACCTTGGTTCATCAAGCGATAGATTAACTATCTCAAGTGTACCTACATCTTTGAATGACTCAAAGTCATCGCCCACAATATCCCGCAATCTAGACTCTCCTTCATTGTATTTTTTATCTCTCCTAGAAAGAAGTTAAAGATTACTATGGATACTTATTAAATCTTACGCACATTGCGGTGTCATTCTATTCCTTTTCATTGAATGGATAAAAGAGAACGTACTCTAATTTCTCTCGGCGCATGAAGAAGATGATGGTTATACTAAATTAGTGAGTATAAACTAATAAAAATAAATCAATATATCCTTTAACTATAAAGCTCTATAAATATTATAAGGCTAAATAACTGTAGGTAAAAAATAAATTAGTGAGTAAAAATATCTTGTAACATGTATCCATTGAATAGATAAAAACATAAAACTATTGGTACATTAAGGCAGTGATAACTTAGAAGTTTCGAAGATATAAATTGTTTATGTTTACTAGGAATTGAGCATATGTTAACAAGAATCATCATGATCAAAGGGATATGCTTACTAGAAATTAAACACAAACATCAATAAGAATAATCATCATCAAGATCATTAGATAGATAATATCAATTTCTTACTTTGCAAAGCTCAATAATCACCAGCGTATAATACAACTATTTAAATGGAGCTTGTGGAAGTAAAAAGCAGCTGCAAGGACAAATGAAACTACTTAAATATATATGCTCTCAAGAATGCTCAATGAGCTAAAACTTGCAGGAGAGAATAGGAGATGAAACTTGCAGGAGAAAGCAAAAAAAAAAGCTTACGGGAGTTGCAGGATGTGATCGACAGCGCGGGACCCCACACAGTTGTTGAGGAAGTTATTGACGGCGCAGGCAGAGGATTCGTCGAGAACAGAGGAGGATGAAGAAGGCGTAGGCGGGGGTTTCTCGCGTCGAGAGTGGAGTCTCGTATCCAGAAGGGTGAAGACGGCGCAGACTAGGGGTTTCGTCGAGCGGTTGGCTTGAAAAACCTAAAAAAATACTCATAAACCTAATATACGCGACAGGTTGGACTTAAAAAGCGGGAGTTGCGTATCCAGCTTGCGAGATACGCGATTCCTGATTTTATTTTATTTATTAATAAATACGTTTCATACGTTTTGGAAACGCGTTTCCAGGTGTTTCTGATATCTGATACGCGTTCGAGTCGATACGTGGGATATTTTTAAGTATTCGTGCTTCATAGCATGGATACTTAATATTATATGTCGAATCTGGTAACTAAAAGATATATGAGCTTCCTTATAAGCCGTCTACATCTAGTAAAAAAAGAAAATGTTATATTTAGGTCAGCGGAAGTCCCATTTGGTCATCATCCAAATAATCTAATTTTTTGCTAGAATGTTAAGAACATACTTTCGCTATGACAAGAAAAAACAGAACACTCGTAGAGATAGGTAGAACCTTGTCGGCTAAGCTAGAGTAATTTAGTACTTCTGGGCTTGAAGCAAAATAGATCTCTCGCCAATAAATTACATAAGAAAATACCATGTGAACTCGTGAAAAGGATAAATCCAAATATATGACATATAAGGATATTTAGGAAAACATGCTACATTTTAAATAATCACAACGTATATTTAACTACATTTGATCATAAGGCAAATGAAGATATCTTCCTTAGATACTCTACATCTAACAAGTCATAAAGATGATTTAACAAGAAGACTTTAAGTGTGAAAGAATCAATGTGTTTAACTGTTAATGAGACTAATGTTCTTTGTCCAGAGAAGTATTTTGTTTCTTCCTTGTGTCAGTATGTCAGAGAAATGAAACTTGCTGAGGAATCCCAAGTCAAAGACAGAGAATGAGAAATTGGAGTTATGCAGAAAGCGCCGACCAGACAGCCAATCGTCGAATCTCTGAATACTTTAGTGAAGAATGGGTCTGCAATCATCGATCGATCCTCAATCGTCGACGTCTGCTCAAAGATTAGTTGATGATGTCCCAAAATTACAACATGCATTCACAGTGATTCCAGATGTCCGTGTTGTTGCTACTTCCCCTAAGAGAGAGTTGAGTCTCATTCCCTTTAGACCCCCTTGAAGATGAATTCAACCTGAGCGCAGGAGTCAAGAAGAGATCAGGTACAAATACCGAAGCATAATTTCTTAGTTTTTTTTCATAGGTGGAACCACAAAAATTTGAAGAGGTAGACAAAAAACTCAGCTGGATCATAACTATGCAAAAGGAGTTCCGCCAGTATGGAGGAATCACTAGTCAAGAGAGCATAAAACTATCCAGTGATAGGCACAAATTGGGTCAGCATAAACAAGACAGGTGCAACTAGAGTCATCACCAAGAATAAGAGTAGGCTGGTAGCTCAAAGATTTAGGCAAGAGAGAGAAATTGATTATGATCAAACATTTGCTACTGGTGTAGGAAACCAGGTTATAACCTTATTAACCCCCATCAAGAAAAGTCATTACCTTATTAACTCCTCAAGACAAGAGGAGGGACTGAACAAAAGGAGAAGGTTATAACCACTCTCTAAGGAGAAATCAGTTGCACTGAATGAAATTGATAAATCTACACCTAACATTAATAATAAACTAGTAGGCCTAGTTACCAGAAAATTCAAGAAATAGATAAAAGCAGGAGACTTCAAAAAAGGAGATGGAAGATTTAGACAAATATAAAGATATAAGAAATCACCTACAGCAAAATAAATTTATTATACATGTAGGAAACCAGGTCATATTGTCCGCGTGTCCTGAGGGAAAGAAATACAAATATAGAAGATCAGGCAAAGATAAGAAAGATACGGAGTCTAGAAACAGATATGACCACAAGTGGAGAGGATAGAAAGATAAAAGTCTTTTTGCTGACACCTGGAGTGAAACTGAATCTGACAGCTGCTCCAGTCCTGACAGTAAGGAAATTCAAGAAAGCAAATACCTGATGGCACTCGAGATGCCAGAAGAAATGAATGATATAATAGATCTTGACATACTAGGGTTTTTTGCTACTAATTTAAGGAAATCTTCATGGGCTTCAGCTAGATCAGTTATTTGTTAATAGGAAAATCAAAGTCCTTGTGTAAGAGAATTCTATTATCATGGCTACAAGCCTGTGGTAGGGCCACCCCAGTTTGTGTCACCGCCACCGGTCCCCACGGTCTCCATCCAGCAGCCTCTGCTCCAGTTACCTACCATGTTGTCCTCTCTAGATCCATTCCTTTCGCCGACCGTTCCCCAGTCGGCATTGCCGCTTCTCATCATCGCAGCTCACCTACGTCCCGGTCTTTCGTCACCATCGACCGTCCACCAGGCATACTCACCCCGACTCCAGCTTTGCTCGACAGTCTCCCCACCACAAGTGCCTCTGCCACGCCGGCTCCTTGCAGTCTTTTATGACAAGCTCCGCCGCTCGACGCCGCCTCCACTACAGCAACGCGCTACCAGGAGTTGTTCTGCCAGGAAATCAAAGGGCCAGATGCTCTGGTCATCCAAAACCGTTCGAGCTTGAGGGCAAGCTCGATTTGAAGGACGGGCGGAATATTGGGGATCTCACGCCGCCGGTTATCTAACGGTTATATTATTATGAGTCTTTAGGTATTGAGTCGAGTTGTATCGAGTCGAGTGTATGAGTCGAGTCGAGTCGAGTGTAAGTCGAGTCATATTTATGAGTCAATTGTGTCTGGATGTTTTAGTGTGGTGTTTTTTCTTTTATTGGGTATTTACGATCATGCCATCATAGTCCTATATAACGGGACCATTAGGTCATGTATGGGATATAAAATAAGGAAATCAATTTCTCTTTCTCTCTCAAATTCTTCTTCTCTCTCTAGTCTCTCTTCTTCCCCCATTTCTAAGGTTAGGGTTGAGCGCGGCTCCCCTTCTTCCTCTCCCTCTTGTATCTCCTCCTCCACTGCCACCTCCGTAGAAGTCCTAAATTAGGCACACAACACAAGCTTTGCTCCATTACCAACTCGTAGGTCCACCTCGCTTTTAGCTAGCATTCTTCTCTTTCTCAGTTCTTGCACATTTACATAAATATGAGAACCACATATGGTATCCAATACTCAAGATAAAAAAGCAGAAAGATTGACTTCTATAACATATATACCTGAATTGAAAGTCTCACTTCTTTTCTTCTTTTTCTTCAGATCCTCAAGGTACACCAAACATTTCCTTTTCCAGTGTCCAGGCTTTCCACAGTATTGACAATTTCCTTTTTTAGCCACTCCCTTATTCTTCAATGGTGAAGATTTGAGGTTAGAATTAGAGCCCATCAATATAGGGCTAGAAGGTTTAGCCTTTTTCATATTATTTTCAACCGTTCTTAATATGCCTAGCAGCTCGGGCAAGGTTTTGTCAATCTCATTCATATTATAATTCATGACAAACTGCTAATAACTATCAGGCAACGATTGCAGGATTAAATCAGTGGTCAACTCTTGGCCCATCAGAAAAACTAATCTCTGAAAGTTCTAAATGTACTCAATCATCTTAAGCACATGAGTTCACACTAGGTTACGAGCTATCATTTTGCACTGGAACAATGCTTTTAAAACATCATACCTCTCTTGTTGAGCCTGTCCTAAAATATATTTTGAGGTGCTCAATGATTTTAATATCAGTCATGCTCTTATGTTGCTTCTGAAGCTCAGGAGTCATGGTGGCTAGTATGAAGCATTGGGCATCCAAAAATCCATCTTGATACTACTTGTAAGTATCTTTCTATACATGAAATACAGTACTATGTGGCTCTTCAAGGGGATCTTCGTCTAAGACATAAGGCTTTTGCTTTTGTTTGAGGACAATCCTTGGATTCCTATACAAGCCCAGAAAATTTGTCACATTGAGTTTGTCCTTCTCAATAACCGATAGCAGGGACAAGTTGCAAGGTTGTAAATATTTGATGTCGGCGGCATGTCTGATTGAATTTTTAAATATTGAATGTCAGAAGTCGAAGACATGTCGGGGATATTTTAAAATATCGAATTTTCATGTCCTAAAAAAACTTATGTGCGCTAATTATAATTATGTTATAAAATTAAAAAACTAGTTTAACAAGTTTATGAACTTTAAGTCATATATATCCCAAAATAAATTCAAAGAGTATATCCAGATAAAATTTTAGAAATACACTACGCCTACTATTAATAAGTATAAATAGATAGATTGTCAAATATATTTAGTATTATAAAATTTTAGTTAGATAACACTAAATTTTATAACAAATAAAAAGTTTTAAAACCTAAATATTTTTTATTTATTATAAGTATTTTCATGATTAACAAATTTATGTTAAAAATATTAAAAAATCAACTAATAAATGTGCTTTGTAATCTTTTTTGTAATAAGAAATAAGAAAGAAATAGTGAGAGATAATTAAAATTTTTGATTATAAGAATAACAAATTAAAGAAAAAGAAATAAAAAGTCATATCGGTTTAAGCATATATAATATAATGCATATAGATGAAACATGTAATGCTCACATAATATAAAATATAAAATCAGACGATATGTTCAAAAGTGTGTTGGCCAAAAATTCGGATATTTCAACATATATTTTACAAAAAATCATAATCTGTTTTTTAGAAAAAAATATTATTTTGCTCTCAAAAATGACATGTCGGCAGACATGTTGGACATGTCGGAGGACATTTAAAACGGTGATAAGGTGGCATGTGTGTTACTTGCCATGGATATTATACAATAAATTTATGAAAAGTTTAAATTAGTACTATATTTCAAATTATACATTTTTTTATTAAAATCTTTTATTAAAATACTCTCACTATTTTCTTCAAATTAATAATTTTTAATATTAATTCAGAGTTTAAATAAAAAACATTCTAATGGGGTAAGTTACATATTTCAGCAAATCATAAGTCAGCTTTGATTGATCACCCATGACATGGTTATTTAGGTAGACAATATTTGTCAATTGTATAGTTGGGTGAATAACATTTACCCACAACCATCTTATGGTGCTTCCCAACTCTATGTCTCTAAGTCCCTCAATCCAATTGAGATTGTTTAGTTAAGTATAACTCAATGTTTGACATTTGGATATCACAATTATCCAATTGCACCTCACCGAGATAGATTGGACACACTTTGCTTTGACAAGCTCACACTTCATCGATCAAGATCTTGATGAGTGTCATACATTGAAAGGCATTTAAACACTTAATATAAATCTTAAGATTTTTTTTCATGATAAATGATTAACAATTAATCTTCCTATAAAACAATCATGAAATAGTTACACCACTCGCATTGCAGTACATCTCCAATATACATCTAATGCACTACGAAATACAATGCGCTCGTAGCGGGGTTCCAAGGGGTAGCGCCCCTGGTGGGGGTCTAGATGACCGATCAACGAGCAGGGTCAAGGGGCGCAACAAAAAACAAAATAATCCACCATTATTTTCTCATAGAAAATTCATCAACATTTGATGTGCATGGTAAAATAATAAGTTCTGGAACAATTCCAAAACTTCATATACAATTTCGAAAAAATGGTTTTGCAAGTCGCTTTGATACCATAGTCGGGTTTTCGTTGAACATCCAATGCAGAGGCGGAATACGAAAATTAATGCCAAGGAACTATGCAAAATTAATAAATCAATAAATTAAACATATACCTGCGACGAAATCAAATTTCGTGGAGATTATGTTGAACTTGAGAACCAAACATAGAAAAAAATTCCACGTCTTTATTGGTATCCACACAAACATTGGAAACACCACGCAGTCCATCTAACGGTCTCGAGGTTGCAAGAAGATCATCTTTCTCTACTAGTTTCATTTCCCTGCATAGATTCTTTTCAGTTCCTTCAAGTCAGAACAAATAGCCTTATCACTTAATTTTGCAGTTTCTCAAACTGAAAGATTTCAAAAACCCCTGAGGAGTGGAAATTATGGTACTAGAAAAACCGTTTCAGGTTCAAAACCGACAAACGGGAGAAATTCGTCAAATTTCTGAATTTGGCCCAAGTCGACATATGGCGATTTCTCAAGTCAACGTTGTAGTTCCCAACCGCAAGTCAAATCGACGAGCGTCGAGTTCCACTCGACATTTTAAAGCCACTTCAAATCCAATTCGACAAGCAACAACTTATGATCCCTATTTAATTAATTCTCAATTAATTAAATATCATAAATACACAATTTTTGGATTTAGTTTTTTCATTTATATCTAATATAAATAAAAACAAACACGATCATTTATCCAATTTTTATACGTTCTTAACGTGCAACTCTATAGGTTAATATTACATTAGCAATAAGACTAATCCTTTGATCACTTCTAGATCACAAATTCCAACAATTAAGACCGGGGTGGGGAAAGGCCCACCGGGTTTTGATGCAACTTGCGTCGCATCAATGCTTTTATTTTATTTATGATTGCTTATGCATTGCACATGCTTTCTGCGCACATTTTTTTTAGTTTGAGCATGTTATTCGTGCGTATGCATCTTTTATCGTGCAACTCACTCGTGTACGTTTGCATGGTTTATTGGTGCAATCGGCGAATAAGACCTTATATGAAATGGTCCATCAAATTGGATGTGGTGATAATTACGACAAGCTTAAAAACAGACTAAAATTTAAAATAAAGAAGCTGATAGACTAATATTTCTGGATTTTACGTTAAAGATAATTTTGAGAATTCAACTTAATTAAAGGTTTGGACTAGTAAGAGGTAAGCTTTTGAAATTCCTCCTTCCATTAAACCACAATTAAATATCATCCTGCTTAATGTCCATTTAAACTCTTTTATTAAAATCCTAAAAACCTATTCTCCATATAAGTTGGTTTCCCTCCCATTTTCAACATCCCGAGTCTTCTGCTTCGAAAAAACCCAACATGGCCCCGACGATTCTCCTCACAGCCCCTTGATTGCCTCCACCAGAGCCCGACGCATCATTGACAGCCTCCTCGACGACCCACTCTCCTACCTCTTTTAGCTAATCTGACACCTACGTCGAAATCGAGCAACCAGGGAACGTGAATGCCGATTTTTGTTTCCTACCACCTAAGACGGTCTCTCCATAGCCCGTTGTCACCACTGACAGCATCCTTGGGCTCCGACAATGACATCTCAGATTATTCTTACGTTGGCAACCCCTCCACTACATTCTGGGCTCATCCCAACATCCTCGGAGCGTTGTTAAAGGCGCGCCTAAGGCTCAATGCTCAATAGGCTCAGAGGTTTGCGCCTTCGTGCGCCTTTGGAGTATAAAAGGCGCGTCTGGGAGCGATATCTGTTGCAAATCATTTTTCCCAAAAGAAAGAAAGAAATAATGTACGAACTCAATATTTTTTGCATGATTTAGTGTTTGTGAAACATAATCGAGTGTTAAGACTTAGATATGTTGTAAGTGACCACATTAATTCTATTTTTTAAGAGTTATAAATGATAGTAATGAATGATTAATGAGTAGAATAGATGAAAAATCTGATCAAGAAGATGAACTGATGTTTGATGCTTATTTTTTAAAATGAATGTGGTTGTGTCTTGCCTTCGTCAGGCGCACGCCTGCGCCTTGAGCTTTGCGCTTAGGCTCCAAGACCCCTTTGCGCCTTGGTGCGCCTTGTGCCTTTAATAACTAAGCCTTGAAGTCCTGGAGCTCGACGCCGTACATCAAGCCCGAGCCTAGTCCTCATCCGAGTCACATTACTATTACAGACTTCCTAACCAAACCTAGTTCACCTCACAAATCAAACTCTTATCCTTGCCATCCAACTTAGTCACTAAACTTTTTCCAGCTTTTTACCGCAGGCCAAGACCAAGAACGGAGCCTTCCAGACCGTATCAGACATTGCATTTCAAGCTGGGTATCCTCTCACCTATCTCTTTGTTGATTACTTTTAGTATCATCTTAATCTTATACATTACTTTAGCTTGATCTAATATGTCATAGATTGCCTTACTTTTAGTTTATATTTGTATGTCGGTAATATAAAACATCATTTGTTGTTCATAACCTCGTGTTCATGCTTTTGTTAAATGTCATTTCATGTTTATTTATCATTTAATTGCTAGGCCCTTGTGCGTGTAATACGAACCTAAGGTTGATAATTTCTCTTTGTTGCCTAACAAATCTAGGGGAACGTAACGACAACGACTTGCATGCTTTCGTCATCCCCTTCAGATCTTCTATAGGGAGTTTTATTTACAGAAATTTCATTTCATCTTTATCTTGTATTCCCTTTTATTTTTGGGCGACTCTTTTTGTACGGTAGAGAAATTCGCACGTGTGTTGGTGACTAGGTCCGTGTGTGACTTAGGGAGAAATTTGTTTTGTGAGTTAGACGACTAGATCTATGGAGTAGGTCTAGGGGTGGCCCGAGGCATACCTAGAGAGAGATAGGATATGGTCAACCGGCTGTTGGGAAGAGTCGGTATAGAAAACGAAAAGTTGATTTTTACACGCCGCCTCAATTTCTAGTGCTATAGAAATCACAATTTTGTAATTGTTTTTTTATTGAAATAAAAGCATGTCTCTTTGTTTTGTTTATCAAGTCATGATTTTTGAACTTCGAAATGAATTAATATAATATTTTGCTAAGTGCTATTTAATTAATAAGAATTTTTATAATACTCTTATTCACCCCCCCCCCCCCCTCTAAGGGCGCCTGATGATCCAACACACTCTTCCGCAAGATGGAGCATACAAAGCGTAGGAACCAAGATTAGACAAGAAGTGGTGATATAGTAGGCGTGGTAAGACATTGGTAAGAATATCAGCGATTTGCCCAGCAACAGGAACATGTCATAAGTCCAATTTCTTTTGTTGAACCTTTTCCCGAATAAAGTGACAATCGACCTCAATGTGCTTGGTACATTCATAGAACACGAAATTCTTGGCAATATTGATAGCAGCTTGATTATCACAAAACAGAGTGTCTTGGGAGAAGAGTTTGACACCCAGGTCTCTCTAAAGGCTTTCCAACCACGTAAGTTCATAAATGACAGAGATCATTGAACGATACTCAGCTTCTGTAGATGAGCGTGCAACCACAGATTGCTTCTTGCTTCGCTAGGTGACAAGGTGTCCACCAAAATATGTGCAGTATCCACTTATAGATCGACGATCATCCAAAGAGCCAGCATAGTCAGTATCAGAATAGGCAAATAGATATAAGGAGGAAAAGGGCTTATATGCAAGCCCTTGTCCAGGAGCAATCTTGAGATATCGGAGGATGCGCTCAACTACCTGGAGATGAGAGATCCATGGAGCATTCATAAAACGACTGACATCCCCAACGACATCCATAGGTCTAAGTTAGGAAGGAGCAAATCAGAGTTAGAGGTATGTGCACAAAGTTTATGGTTGACATTCATAAGTCTAAGTTATTAAAGGCGCAAGGTGCAAAGAGGTCCTGGAGCGTAGGCGCAGGCGTGCGCCTGAGGCACGTGAGGCCAATCATTTTTTATGAATAAATGTACATTTGTGAGGTTGTAATGATCCATTTATAGTTTGTGCTTTTAAGTCTATGCTCAATTTCATTTGTTTTAATTATCTTATGAGTAGCCAAATAACAAATCAGTGAATTGGGCCTCCAATTCACTGGTTTTCAGTGAACTGGGTGCCCAATTCACTGATTTTCAGCGAACTGGGTGCCAAGTTCACTGAAAATCAGTGAACCGGGCACAATTTGAAGAATTCAATGAGGAATTTGGTGGAAAAATATTTGATACAATTGAAGCAGACGCCATAATTGCTAGTCTAGGACAAGTAAATAAGATTTGAACCAAAGAACACATCAAAAAAATGATAGAAAGGGCCTTGAAACATCAAGGTGTGCCTTGAGATTTCCCAAATATTTGGTCTGAAATGCGGATATCAAGTGCCTCTTGATCAAGTGTATGCCTTTGAGATTATCGCCCGAAATCAAAATATCATCAACATATACCAAGAGTATCATTGTGTCTGTCGGGCTGGCAGTGACGAGTGAATAAAGAGAAGTCGGCCAAGCTGCGAGTAAACCCAAGATCACGAACAACCTGACTAAACTTGTCAAACCAAGTCCGAGGAGACTGTTAAGACCATAGAGAGATTTCTTGAGGTGACACACAAGAGACTCCCCCGTGATCCCAAAACCGGAAGGTTGTTGCATGTAGACAATCTCAAAGAAGATCACCATTAAGAAATGCATTTTTGATGTCTAATTGATGCAACGGCCAATGACGATGAACAGTCAGGGAGATCAAGACATGACCAGTATTCAACTTTGCGACAGGTGAGGTCTCCTCGTAGGTAAGGTCATATTGCTAAGTAAAATCACGGGCCACAAGAAGAGATTTTAGACGCTCAACTGTCTCAATTGGACCATGCTTAATGGTGAAGACCCACTTACAATCCACACATGTCTGGCCAGAAGGAAGATGGACAAGTTCCCAAGTTTGATTGGCCTAGAGAGCAACCATTTCCTCATCCATAGAGGCTTCCCACCTCGGATGCTGAAGAGCCTCCTGCAGAGAAGTAGTGGTGGAAATAGACGACAAAAAAGTCGCAAATTGGTGAAGCACCGGAGACAATCGATGCAATGAAACATAATTAGACAGGGCAATAAAGGCCGGTGTCGGATCAGTAGACCGCGGAGCATCAGCAGTATAGGGTAATTGGCGCAGAGCATCTGAATGTGGAATACGACGAGCGTACACACGAAGAGGAGGCGGGTTGGAAGGTATTGTTATTGGTGTGGAAATAAGAGGAGGAGCGGTAGAGGTAACATGAATGGCCTGTGTGGTAGTGTAGGAGTTGCTGGAGAAGTAGTGGGCAATGAGTGAAATGGCTGGTCTTCGGGGAAGGTCACATTCATAGACGTAACTAACTTGCGATCGGTGGGAGAATAACAGGCATAGCCTTTCTGAGTTCGGGAATATCTAACGAACATATATCTAGTAGCACGGGGAGCAAGCTTGTCCATAGAAGGCCAAAGCAGTGAACATAGCATACTCAGTCAAAGACGCGAGGCGTCATGGTAAAGGGCAGTGGATGGGAAGAGAAGACCGAAGAGCGTCGCAAAGTTGAGAATAGACTAGAGCATGTGATTGATGAGATAGCAGGAGATAGAGATCGTGAAATACCAATAAAGCTTGGGAACCTGCATTTTAAACATAAGTGAGCGATCAACCTCAAGGAGATGGCGGTTCTTGCACTCAGCTATGTCATTGTGTTGGGGTGTGTAAGCACAGGAAGTTTGATTGTGAAACTATGGTGGTAATCCTTCCGGAATTTGGGTTTCAGTATACATGTGTGGTGGGGTGGACTCTGATATTACTAAACACATTGCGGCGGGTTGGAGCATCATTGGGCGAATCAATTGCAATGATGATACTAACCCAGGAAGTACGTCAGTGTGCCCTAATAATGTAACGGGTCCCTGAGGTGAAGGATATGAAAGTGCATTGGTTGAATAATCTGTGGTTACAAGTCCTAAGGATCGTAACCAATGTACTCCTAATATAATGTCCGCACCCTGAATGTCGACATATAAATGAAGGGTGAAGTGTTGGGTTTAAATGAGCAGTTCGATGTCATTGCACCGCTCGCTGCAAGTCATAGACATCTCATTACCCATGTAAACTGGAAATGGGAAAATATAATAAATAGGGAATGATAAAAAAAGACGCCATACGAATGGATATGAAATTATGCAAGCTACCGCAGTCGATTAAGGTTTCAAGCAGTCGATTAAGGTTCCAAAGGTGGTTGGCCAGTTAGTGCCAAGAGAAAAACCTCTTTTGGGTCGTCTAAGGTAACTTGGGTCGGTACAGATGGCGAGTTGGGGTCATCGTCAACACACCAGACGAAATAACACAGGGAGCCTCGACCCTTGCATTTATGAGTAGCGAAGTATTTTTCGTCACAATTGTAACAAAATCCGCGTTCTCGGCGGGATTAAAGTTCTATCGGTGTTAAACGATTCATTGGCAAACATGGTGGTGTGTGGGAGGAACTAGGAAGATTAGTACTACGGACTGATTGGGATGGGAATTTCGTAAAGGAACGTGAGCGAGGGTCATCCCCCGTTTCATCTTCAAACATGCGTGCAAGAGAGTAGGCATAGTAATTAAATAGGGCGTTAGGTCAAGACCGAGCGCCGGATATGAGGCTTTAAACCTGATACGAACATGTTAACGAGAAGTGACAGTGGAACACCGGGAACTCTTGTACACAGGTCCTCAAATCGTTTCTTGAAATAATGAACCGTGGTAGTTTGGTGCAATTTAGTAAGTTGTCCCCCAGGGTCTTCATACGTAGAGGGGCCAAATGTTTAAGAATTGCATCTTTAAATAGTTCAAAGGTAAGTGTGGATGGTCGCGCAACGTGGCATGATACCGACGTGATGCTGGTTTATCCAAATGAATGGCTGCAAGAATTAAATAATCTGTTGGGCGAATATTATTAAATTGAAAGAAGAGATGTAATTCATGTAGCCAATCGTTGGGATTGCCATCGGCAAATCGCGGACAAGTAATACGAACTTGGTTAAAATTTTGACTAAGGACAGAAACAACCTGGGTTCTGAAAGAAGAGGCGAATGGGCCCAGAACGCCAACAACCGCGGAAGAAGATGTTGGTTCGACGGTAAATGTGTGTCGTTGGGTCGGAACGTTGGGAGAGGGCCGTGTTAGTTCGCCTAGTTTAGTCAAGATTTCCTGTCGAAAAGCTTCCAATTGGTCTGATGCGGATTCCCGAGCGTCCATTATTTGCGCTGTGAGGGCGTTTTCTTTTATCTACAGATTGTTGGAAAACCGTTGTTCCAAGGCTTCCAATTGGATAGTTCTGTCAGATTGCTCATGTTGTAGGGCAGTTTTGATCTTGGTGAGTTGGTGTTGCGTGTCTTTGCCCCTAGTGCAATCAGCCATCGTGCTTTCTTGAGTTGGATCGACGAGAGCACCAGAATATTACGGTCTACCGGAGAAGAGTGGCGCAAGAGGGATCGTCGATGATACATACGAGAGAAGAGGGGGTAAAGGAGATGAGATGAATTATTGGTAATAAACATAATATTTTCCTTATTCTACTTTTTACCATTACATCAGTTTTATAGGCTAAAATAATATCGTGGGACAGTATGCCACGTGGCATTTTACATAATACCGTTTACAACATTTTAAGTAATATTTAACAAATAAAATGATAATCTCTCTCATGTATTATGCCTTGGGAAGCCTATCCTTCGTACAGCTACTGGCGCGTTGTGGACCGCTGGATGTAGGGTTTTGATCAGGGTCATTGTCAGCAGTACGGTACGCTTCAAAGTTCCATTAAGGTCCATTTGCTTTCATGGAATTGAGACCCTAAAATTAGAATTGGAGGTCCATTTCATTAAAATTGGAATCCGATTCTAATTCCAAAACCTCAATTCCGTCCAAACATACAGACCCGTATCGTTTGCAAAGCAAATTCATTGATTACTATTATTATTATTCTAGGACCTTGTGCAGAAAACTATGATGCAAATTGATGATCTATTCATACATCGCCATTCTATTTCCTAAATTAAAAAAAAAGGATATCTAACTATTTGCAGTATGAAAACATCAAAATCGAATGGTTTTACAAACAGTAAACATCTGTGACTATACTTTCTTACAAAACAGCTTCATAAAGTTCAATAGCGAGCACTTGTTCATCAAGATCTAGGGATGAAAACGAAATTCCACAGAATTTATAAACTAGAAATGCAGTTCCATTATTCGCTAATATCGCGTAAAGTGACATTGGAAAGAGGAGTTACGAGCGGGAAGGGGAGTTTACCTTCGAGAACATTTGAAAAAAAATCGATCTGTTTTGAGACCGACTTGGACGCTTGAACCCTTGGAAATTATCCTCAGTTCTTGCGACAGAGGGCCGAAGCAAACGAAGGGCGGAATGGGGATCGAAACGAAAAAAAGGCTTGGTTTTTGTGACGACAATTAAACCGGAAAGAATCGGGCCGGGCATCGATGGGAAAGAATCGGACCGGAAAGTCTACCCGATCAAATTGCGATTACACCGAGGATGACCTAATAAATACGAGTGAGACGCATGGGTCTCCGTCTCTACGGTCAATCGTGACAGTATCCCGATGTCAGTGCACAGAGCATCAATGCTCTGTGTGACAGTACTCCTATCACGACATTGCACTGACGCGACGCCACTCCTGCCGCTCGTCACTCGCTTTTTCTGTGTGCCCCGGGATGCGACCGATAGGAAAAACACATTTTTTAAAATTAAAGAAAAAACATATGAATTAAAGAAAACTAAAATTTTATAATAAAAATGAGTAAAATCAAAAAGTTGAATGTTTAATCAAAACTCTGTTTTACTTTTAATATAATATAGATGTACTGCTTTATTAACTTTCTTTGTGCGCCACATTACCAAGAGAATTCAATCAACGAAATACTCCTATAATTTGAACATATATACTGTAAAACAATGAAATTAAAAAAATAATGAAATTAAAAAATAATTGTGAAAATACTTTCTCATACTATAGCCGCCTATATTTGTACTTTCCGAGGTACAAAAATAAAATGAATTACAATTGAACTTTGAAAATATTTAGGCTTTGGCTTCGTTTGGGGCGGTGGCGGCGGCGGCTGGAACCGGCGGCTGGGAAGGGAGTGCTCGGATCGGAGGTGGGGAGGCGAGATTGGAGACGGAGAAGCCAGACGGCTTTTGCGAGCAGCAGCGGGAGCAAACGCTGCCGCGTGCCTTCAGCGCCATTTGGATTTCCGCCTTGCGGCGGCGGGAGCAGACGCACCGGCGCTCAAACGCCGCCCCAAACGAAGCCTTTGTATGGCCCATCTGCAGCGGCTGGGATAGTGGTGAAAATTTTCATAAAACTATTTGGACTGACTGTGTTTATGATATTACTTGAACAGAGGAATCAGATTTATTTGTTTGGCAGAATGAGTACCCTAACTGATAACAACAACAACAACAACACCCAAACATTTATTCCACTATAGTGAGGTCGGCTACATGAATCATTTGTCGCCATTGTGTCTTATCTTCAGTCATAATCTAACTAATGCATAAGTACATCATGTCTTTCCTTATAATCTCATTTCAAGTCTTTATTGGTCTATACCTCCGCCGTTTAATGTCTGTGACTAAGGCTTCGTTTGGTGCGGCGTTTTAAGAGTAGGGGACCGCCACTTTTTAAAAAGCCACGCCAAACTTTTTTTTGGGATGCATCACCGTGAAAAACAGCAGCCTGCTGCTGTTTTTGAGTCGCGAATATTTTCCGCGACTTATAAAAAGCAGCAGCTGCCTTTTACGTTATATATATTACTTTATAATATATTACTTACGTTTTATATATATTATATTACGTTATATATATATTATATATAACGTTGTATATTACGTTATATATGTTATTTATTACGTTATATATTATATATATTATATATTACGTTATATATATTACTTTATAATATATTATATTATATTAGGTATATATAATATATAATATAATATTAAAATAATTTATATTAATATAAATTAAATATAATATAAAAAAATTATATTAATATAAGTTATATATATTTTGCAAACGCTATTCTTCCACCACTGCAAACGTTGTTCTTCCAAACAGTTTCACAGATTCTGTCATCACTCTGCAAAACAGCTGATTATTTCCCCACTGCTTCTTCAGTCGCCCCCACCGCGGCAAACAGAGCCTAAACTCTCACAATGCCTAACAGGTGCCTGTAATGATCTCCTTTGTACATGTCCAAATCATTTTAGTCGAGCTTCTCGCTTCTTCTCAGCAATCGGTGTCACTCCACTTTTATACCGTCACTGATACAAAAAAAAATATTTTAAATTAATAGAAGAATGTTGTTATTGGCAGACCAACTTCAGCTATGGACAGATCATTGTTAATTGCAGGCTAAAATAAAAAACTAAAGAGACTTGTGAACCCATAAAGATGGTCTGTCGATAGCCATTTTTCAAATAGTGTGGGATACCAATAGCCACATGTGGTATACCATTAAATTTTTCCTAATATAAATACATAATATATGGCATTTTGTTGGTATATAGATATAGATATAGATATATATATATACACACGTATGTGTTAGTTTTATCTATTTTAATAAAATAATAAATATATTATTAAAGACAAAAAATAATAATGATTTTTTATTTTATAATATTTTAAACCATTAAAATAAGATAAATTTGAAATATTTTTATAATATTTTTAAACATCATATTATACACTTATTAATTGTTAACATCATAAAAGTAATAGTATAGTTAATGTACTGTTTTAATTAACATTAGTAATAGCATAAATATTATCAACATTAATAGTATTAATTGTATTTACTTGGAATACAAAGATTGAGGTCAGCTCTCAAAAAACTTTCTCAGCACAGAGTCTAATTTGCATCAGGAGCTCGGAAGGACACTTGTATGAAATTGCATAGCTTCGGCCTCAAACAATAGTTCATTCGAACTCAAACAATGTGTTCCTCTAGCCTCTATCATTCTCAGCATTTCTCATACGCATCCCTTCCCCTGCCTGTTTCTCATGTACCTTTGGCAGCATTTTCTTTTTTAATTCTATCCGCTTGGGCAACCCCCCAACTAGTATAAATTGAGGTGAATAACATCTGCAGAGAGTATCGCGATCTCGACGATAGTCTCCGAGCCGCGCAAGAGTCTTAGCGAGCTCAATTCATGGACCTTCTCAATACTAGCAAGCTCCACTAGTGACGAGCTTAACTCTTGTAACCATGCATTCAACCAATACTATCACACACAATTAAAGTCCGCGTTGTGTGAAACCTCATCTCACAGCCCGTGACATCCATCCTATCCCTACAATCCAAAGCAATCGGTCACCGTAAGTACTTAACGCACCCTACCTCTCACAAAGTGTGGAATTGAGGTGTTTTAAATCCCAACAAAAAGAACATGCGACCTTTAGATCTTTTGGTCGTTGAATAGCATTATGCAAAGAGTTGTACAACCCCCCCCCCCCCCCCCCCTCCCAAAAATTAAGCACAGTCGAGGAGGATCTTATGCCTAGACCAGCCGCCCTGTGCGGTAGAGATAGTACATGGGCTAACCCCTACCGCATGACGTTTATTCTGTCGACAATTCATCATATCATTGCATAATCAATATATAAGCGGAAGTACAAGTATAATGGAAGTAACATTGCCACACACAATATATCAACATGAGTTATGTATAAAAGAGTCCATATAAATCCAAGTGTAGCAAAAATCTTGGGCTAAGACATGTCCTACTTCAAAACTACGAATCTTATCGTAAGGTATGTCTATGAGCTCATTGTTATCCCTGGGTAGTGGTAGAAGCATCCACCACTTATACTTTCGTCGTCTCTTTGCATCATCGATGTCCACCGCCATCCTGCCAGTTGCGTTGCTATATCTGTTACTCCTGCTCCTGGGGTGGTGACAACGAACTATTATTCTAAGAAGACTAAGTGGTTCCCTGCCTCTCCTACAATGCATCCTAAAGCACCAGATGGAAGGATGGATAATGAAGTTGTAAGTGATAGCACATACGACAGTACATATGTGTAGAATGGCGGTGTATAAAGGCTAGCAATAATAGTAGTATAGAAAGAGCTAGATAGTAAGAGTCATAGTTTAAACAACTGAGAGTAACTTATATAAGATAGATCATACTGACTTATATGATAAGGATCTGGTGCTATAAAAGTAACTTAACTTATAAGGTTGTCCAGACAAGCTTATAAGTTAAGGAACTGAGGTAAAGTAACTCATTGCATGAGAGTGTCCATACAAATTCAGAGAAAAAGGATCTGTTAGTGCAAATCAATGCAATGATATATGTTACGCATGCTAACCCACACACACCTCTATGTTGACATAGACTAGACCAACTTATTAAACAAGTATTGAACCTCGCAGGCCCCATCATCGTGGCAAGACGATAATAATGGATCGGTCACCTTCACTTCTAGGTATGGTGTATTACAACATCACATATGCCATATAGTACGACCAACAACATGTACTCTCTTGGAGTAACAACATCTCTGCCATTGTTGTCCTCTTTAAAATCAGCTAGAAGGTGTGGCCCACTAAGTTTCAACACTAGGGAGCTAACCTAGATACCTACAAGGCAGGCACCATACACTCTGAGTCTAGCTTGCAACTCTCCATTAGTGGGAATATTCCAACAGAGCCATCTGACCCACCACTACAACCACAACTCATGCATCAAGTCTCATGCACATATATGCAACAACCCAACTCATCTATGAGCACACAGTGGTGGAAAGAGTTGCAACACAACTAGTAGGTAAGACCTCAACTTAGAACCCAACTCTACAAAAGAACATCCATACCACCTCACCACTCAACATCCACATTTAGGCTCTAACTATAAATGCATGTAACCCTGAGCCCTATGTGTTGTGGAGTGAACACAACTACAGTTGCAAACTATGGTATAATCATATATGCCCTAACTCATGCCTAAGAACATGCCAACACAACTAAGCAAAATAAAGTTATGGTCTTCAACCAAGACTCTACCAGGTATATTTCAACAATTATATACACACAAGTATTTCATGACTTAAACTCTACCAAGAGAAAGTTGGTCAGCACCGGCAACATCGGCCATCGAAGGACAATTCACCCGAACAAAACCTATCGTACTCAATTATTATATTCATCAACCTATATTAGGAGGATCAACATGAACTCCAAAACTGTGTGTACAAGTGTATCATCTGACTAACCCAAAGAATATCATTTTTTACATAGGTTCTCACTCTGACCATCAAGACATCTGAAAGTCGAGGTGGTGATGGGCTTCATGGAAAAAGGACACTACAATCTCATTATATAATCATCATCACTTGGTGACACACTAAACTCACCCACAATGAGATCCCATGTTCATCTTAGGGTTTGGTATTACTTCACACATATTGTGATTTGTCTCTCTGATGATTCACTCTGGCGTTTATACTAGTAATCATCATCATGCAACACTAGAGCACACCATTGACCTAGAGTGCTAAGGGAGATATATGGCTAAGACCTCAACCCCCGTTGAACACATGTATGATTATTACTCCAACCTCAACCTCAAACATCTCGATGAAACATGCAAGGGAAACTACATGTGTTCACTATAAGTTGTCCTCGATCAGGGCTACCTAAATTAATATTCTAGGCGATGGCTAGCCCTACAAGTATCAAGATAACCTTTGAATACCTAATCAAATATGGCAATCATTCAGGGGCATCTGATGTTGTTCCACAAAGATATAATGACTCAAAATTCATTTAAACATGCAAGGCTATACTAATCAATTCATGCATGTTAACTATGACTATACTATCATAGTGTCACACAAAGTGATAATCATCTAATTAAATAATTTCACATACCTGACATGATCACCACACACATGCATCACAGTTAGCCCAATATGATAAGAACATATTATATAAATCAACATAATTAATGTTAATCATCAAACTATATCAATTAATTAAACCAAGGTGTGACAAAAAAATAACTATGTAAAATAATGAATATATGATTTCAAACTACAACCAAATATCTGTCACTGATAAATAACATCAACATACAACCCTCACCAAAATTTGGGCTCTGGAAATTAATCAAAACTTAATTAATTTTAAATTAATTAACTCTTGATATTTGATGTATTTTCTTCAAGATTATAGGACCAAAGTCCTCCAAAAATTCCCCAAATCTCTATGGAGCTTCTTATAGCCCTAATACTCCTCTCCACAAAGGTTCACATCATTTGAACCAAGGTATGCACAATTATTCCATTTATACAAACTATCATGTTTAGGCCTAATTTAGGAACATGAGGATCAATTTAATTAAATCACAATCTACCCATTTCTATCTAGAAATGCCTTCACATTTTTACACTTAGTATACGTAAGATTAATAAACATCACCCCAAAAATTAACAGCAAAATAATATCACATGCTCAAGTTATTTCAATAATATGTCACTTAAATATCCTATAAATATTTTACAAAACTATGAGCAAAAGTGCCCCAAAAATTCTACATATTTTGGGGAGCTAAACGATGGCTTATTTAATAAGCATACCAATTTTCATAGTCATAACTTTAATATACAAAGAATTGCCACCTTTATGAAATCTGACACATAATAATCATATTCATTTTATTTATTCAATTTGAGCAAACCAATTTTACCATCTTATGTCATCCAAATGCTCTAAGATGTTTGCACATAATAAATTTATGACAGACAAGCAACATACTAGAATTTGGCAGTAAAATAATGAATGAAGCTCAAGTTATTTCGTAAATATGACTCTTTATGAATCTGTAAATATTTACCGAAGTATATGATAGAAATGCCACAAAAATTCTACACTTTTTGGGAGATAGGTAATGGTCTATCTCACAAGAATACTAAATTTCATTGTCATATGTTCAATAACCAGAGAAATATCAACATTATTTATTTTGTCACACATATTTAACATTATCACACAAAATGGGCTCCACAGGGAGCTACAATGGTCACTAGAGATGGTCCCACCCTATTTTGAAAAGTGTGGACAGTGACCAACATTTTTCATGTTGGACACTTCTCCTAATAATGTTGGGAAGACCATCTAAATCATAGATAATTGCACTATCACATTTTAATGTAACAAAAGTAAATTATTGACCTTATTCATATTAAAACAAGGGCAAGTTGATATGATAGCATAGATCTTAAACCAAATCTAATGTGCAGCAGCCCAGTCGAACGGAGAACTATTCTTCCCCCATAGTGGATCCATTGTCAATCTGTTGTGGGGTCATCTAATGATTAGTTATCAGTTTTTAAGGATATCAACGGTGATCAGATTGTCTTCACCAACTACATGGACGACCTTGATCTCTCGTCGACGATACATGCCAATATCAAAATTGAGACATCCCTTGCCACACTCTAGTAGCCTCTAGACACACCACCACCCCCATTTGACTTGTCTGAGGGTGACGATCCTATAGGGGATGGTCCGGTGGTCGGACCACTGTAACACTATGCCAGTACAAACAATATAGTAATTGGTCTGGTCGAGACCCCACGCCATATTGAACACACTTGGTAGACGTTAATAAGATGATAAATAGAACAGAACTACACGAGAGTATAAACAAGCGTAAGCGAAAGCTTTCAATAAACATTAAATTCAGAATGTCCACCTACTCAAGAATGTCAAGTAAAGAGTTATGGTCTTAAGTCCATACATTCAACAAATGTAACAAAACTCTAAACAAACATCGGCACGTAGACCGACAAATTCATGGAAAGCAGTAAAATAGGCTGGCCTTCAATGGCCAACTCAGCAGTGGGCTTCAGCCCGCTATTTCCAGCTTGGCTCACCAGCACCTGCACCATCCACAAATAAGAGGTAAATGAGGGTCAACTATGAGCTGACCACAAACCACGTAACGATCTCACCCCCGACCATTCTAGCCGGCTTAGGGGCGGGGCACCACTAACATGCAAGCAAGTCGTACATGCAACATGTAATATAATAAAAAATGTGTGTCTACTCTACACAAGGTGAGGTTTCAAGCACAATCAATCTTCTAGGTTGAGCATCAAAGAAAGAGGAACCTAGGTATGCACATGATCACTCGGAGGATCCCCACA
Source organism: Dactylorhiza incarnata (assembly GCA_033032865.1). NCBI lineage: Eukaryota > Viridiplantae > Streptophyta > Magnoliopsida > Asparagales > Orchidaceae > Dactylorhiza > Dactylorhiza incarnata. The sequence goes on along the minus strand of JAWHQI010000095.1, from coordinate 2,520,057 downwards.
TCCGCCTAAGCAACCACATGAGGCTAACATAACATCAATTCATCGCAACACAAATGTGGGTACTCACGACTACACATTTCATGCACACAAGGCATGCCTCCAAAGTACTCTTTCATGAGCACCAACACCACCCTAAGTTATACAACCTTAGGTGGGAAAAGAGCTTTTGGTCGGTCTAGGTGAACACCTTCCACGACCTCTCTCATGATCATATAACATACAGGACGTTAAGACCTCCCACCGATCTTTATATAGCATGGACTAAGACCCCAACATTAGGTTTAAAGCTCACGTGAAGTTAGATGGCCGCGGTCCGTCAAAATGAAACAAACAAAAGACCATCTGTGAATGTGTCATCGAGTCACTCGACGACACAGAGTTGTATGTGTCATCGAGTCCTCTCGACGACATGTGTTTTAGCTTGTGTCGTCGAGTGATCTCGATGATATATTAATCCAGGTTGTGTCATTGAGACCACTCGATGACATAGAGCTTGTGTAGGCGAGACACAGAGCTTATGTCGTCGAGAGCACTCGACGACACTACACTTCAGCTTGTGTCGTTGAGACCACTCGACAACACACAACCTGAAGTTGAGCAGTGACAGTGCACTTTCTCTGTTAGCCCATAAAAATGGACTTTCACCATTTGAAAAATGGGGTGTTACAACTCCACCTCCGTTAAAAGAATTTCAACCTAAAATTTCAAAGTAAAGTACAAATTTAAATTATACCTGAGAGAAATAGCTTTGGGTACTCCGCAAGCATGGTCTGCTCCCTTTCCCAATAGAGTTCCTCTCTCCCACAATTATTTGAATGGACCTTTACCATCTTGATAGATTTGTTTCGCAAACGTCTGACTTCGGTGTCTTCAATGCAAATGGGCTTGACTTTCGTTGCTAGCCTGCCATCTACCAACACTTCTTCACAACCTTTCTCAACACTGAAATGTGAAATACATCATGCAAACCGCTTAGCTCTGTAGATAGAGCAAGCTGGTAGGCAGCTTCACTGATGTGCTCCAAGACCTCAAATGATCCTACGTACCTTGGACTTAGCTTTTTCAAGCGTCAAATCCTTGATACTCCTTTAAATGGTTTGATCTTCAAACAAACCCAGTCGCCAACAGCGAACTCGATGTTCCGATGATTTGCATTGTATTACTTTGCATGCCTATCCTGGGCAATTATCAACTACTCTCGTATTTCCCTGATTGATGTATTTGCTTCATTTATGTCCTTACACTTCAACAACTTCGTGTCTCCCATTTTCGCCCAAGTCAAAGGCGTACGACATTTTCTACCATAAAGGGATTCGAAGGGTGCCATTTTAATACTCGCCTGATAGCTATTGTTATAGGCAAATTCAATCATATAAAGGTGGTCCTCCCATCTCTTTCAGAAATCTAAGGAGCACATCCAGAGTATGTCTTCCATTATCCTATTGGCCCTCTCGGTCTGCCCATCTGTTTGTTGGTGGAAGGTCATGCTAAGTTTTATCTTGGTACCCAATAGCTGGTGAATTAGCTTCCAGTCATTTGATGTGAAACGTCCATCTCGATCACTTACGATGCTATGGGGAACTCCGTGCAATCATACGATATTGTCAAAGTATAGCTTGGCTAATTTTTCCACAGAATCATCCTTCCAGTTCTGAATGAAGTGTGATGCTTTCGTCAAACAATCTACGATCACCCAAATGGCGTCATTTCCATGCTGCAATCTCGGGAATCCGTGCACGAAATCTATTGAAATATCGTTAAACTTCCATTCTGGAATCGACAAAGACTTTAGAAACCCACCAGGTCTTTGACATTCAGCCTTCACCAACGCGCAAGTTTGACACTTGGTCACGTAGAGAGCAATGTCTTTCTTCATACCCAACCACCAAAAGAGTTTCTTCATGTTCATATACATCTCTGTGCTCCCCGGGTGGATCGAGTACTTGGTAAAGTGAGCCTCGTACATCAATTCTTCCTATAATTTGGCAACATTTGGGACGCACAATCTAGCATTCTTCCATAAAGATCATCTTCGAAGGAGAATTCAGAGTTAGACCCACCAACAGTCTCTACTTTATAGCGCTTCATGATTTCATCTAGCTCCAAAGCTTGTCGAACTCAGTCGGCGAGGTCATATTGAACCTACGTACAGTTCAAGCATGCTGAAGTAGACGCTCTCCTATCAACACAAGAGATCTCCAAGGACTCTAGATCACGGATCAGACGCTCATCATGCATCAAATTCAATTTGCTTGTGCGGGAGCCCTCCAACTCAATGCATCTGCAACAACGTTTCCCTTCCCGGGAGTGTAACGAATATCAAAGGTGTAGTCCCTAAGGAACTCCATCCACCTTCTCTGCTACATATTCATCTCCTTCTGATTTAATAGGTACTTTAGGCTCTTATGATCAGTAAAGTTGTCAATTTTATGCCGTATAGGTAATACCGCCATAGCTTAAAAGTGAATACCACGACCGCCAACTCCAAGTCATGGACCAGGTTGTTCCTCTCATGTACCTTCAATTGACAGAAGCCATAAGCAATCACATTTTTGTCTTGGACCAGGACGCAACCCAAGTCGCTCCCCAAGGTGCACAACCCATATTCTTTGAGGGTATGGCCTATTCAGGCCATGTAAGCAGAAGTCAAAGTCAAGGGTCAAATCAAAGACAACAAGCAGCTCATCAGAGGTATGAATTGCCAGGTGTGAGTATCATGGTTACTCGCCCCAAAGTAGCGGCTAGAAGCAGACCTCAAAGTTACTGGCACAAGCCGACACCTATCAGTCAGCCTTCAGGCCTACTCGCATATTGGTGACTACCATCTATAACTCGCCAGGCATTTTCGATGTCCTTGCCTAGTCGCTCATTTATCAGGTTGAATTATCTTATCTCCCAGGGGGCCAGGTATATTCACATGCACCCCTCCCCTAAGATTTGTCTATAAATAAACCCCCAGTGGTGCCAGGAATGGCACTGGAAAAATTAGAGTTCAACCCCCCTAGGCGAGATCCTTTCCATGTCAGTGCATTTCTAGTACCAAGCTCGAACATTGTTTGGTTTTGGAGGGGAAGTCTACTCTGAGCTTCCGGGTATGTGGTGGGACCTCCTTGCCGCAGCAACTGGGGTCCTATTGTTGCCTTTTTAGTCCCTTCGTCGTTGCCCGCCACGCCGTCGAGCTGGATTGCTAGATGAGTAACCTTTGACTGCATTGATCTGAATATTTGGGGTCAGGAATGTAAGATCCCTCTCTCGCAGAAGAGTTCCCGGATCTTATGCCCAGAACCGCTGCCTTACGGTGACACTAACACATGAGTTAGTTACCTCCGCAAGACGTCGATCCTGCCGACAAGAATGATCAACCAGGCCAACATGAGATAAGAAGTAAACTAAGTAAACAAGTCTACAATCACACACACACACACACATATATATATATCCAAATGAATACAAGTCCAACAATGAGTACAATAAATAAAAGAGAGTAAGAAATTATGCCCGTATACATGACCAAAAATAGAACAAAAGCTCACTCTCTCTCACTTTACATCTTTGCGGAAGCTACAAAATCTCAACAACCTGTCATCGGGTAGTAGTAGTGCGACAACTTCTCCTCAAGTCTTTCCATCACGTGTCGCTGGTCGTGTTGCTGCTCCGACTCCTCATACACCTGGTGTTACGGTCACAACTGACCGTTAGTCATAAAGACTAAGCTAGTTTTGTCCTCGTCTCCTCCCGCGACTCCTAGGCACCTTGCGGGAGGGCGAAGCGGAGGACAACAAGGGGTAAAAACAAGCAGGTGATATGGAACTAGCTAACAAGCATGTACATATGTAAACTACTATAGAAAAAGAGCTATACTAGCAATTCTATATACATCTCAAGCAGTGTAAGAGAAAAAGGATAAGAGCAGCTACAAAAGTAACCTTAACTTATATAAATGCCCATACAAACTTATAAGTTAAGGTATTTGGCACTAAGGTAAACTCATCGTATAAAAGATCCAATAATAGTTTATACGATGAGGTCTTGTTTATGAAATGATGTCATGCTATGCTATGCAATGCAATGATGCAACTCACCCACTCGACTCTGTACGTACAAACCTTTTGTTAGTTCACTCTATTCGAGTGTGTAACTCAGGTACCCCATTGAGGAAAACAGGGCAGTGGATCAGGCATGACCACATATAGGCACCTTTCACTATCTTCCTCACTAGACCTTATGTACGCCCCTAAGAACACACAAGGTAACTGCGTACTATCCGGTAAGCACCACCTCTATTTCGCTTTTCAAGTCTTCACTCAAGTACACCCTGTCGAGGCAAATAGGGGCAGTGGATCGGGTCCTCCACTCCTAGGCTAGTATGACACCTCCTAGCCTAGACCTTACATACGCCCCTAAGAACACACATAGTATCCGTGTACTATCTGGTAAGTAACGCCTCTTAATTATATTTCCCGTGAGCCTCCAGCTCGCCAGATTATCCAGTCCTCCTTATATAACATAGAGCCTATTGCTCGTAGGACAACCTGTCCTGATATCATAATTTCCCGAGCCTCCAGCTCGCACAACTATCAGTCCTTATACTGTTCCGTCCCAAATTTAGGATGAGGTTTACCTTATCAAGTTCTTCTACTTAAACTACTCTTGTCTACCGTTTAGTTGTACGTAGAAGTTTAGGGTGAATCTTGGACTTCCCGAGGGCTACCCGGTGAAGGGCACACAACGGTACTAGGGAATACAATGAGCTGAAGCTCAAATTCCCCGTTCTAGGATATTTACTCTTATTGGTGGCTACCCATTCTTTTATACTCACTTCCTCTCTAGTTACTCTAAAATCCTAAGGTGGATTACAAATAGATCAGACTCGATGTTCAATTGAACATCAAACCCTACCTTTCCTAGTGACCGACTATTCTTGCGTGTCATCACTCAACCTCTACCCAATGGTTTCAAATTCATTCATCAATCACCACTTCTACTAGTTGTTGGGTCATTCCTCACATCTCCTATCATATTATTGTTAAATCCCAAATTTATAGTTTGACTAAACGAACCCCAACCCCTTTCTTCTAGTATATGTCAGTAATGGTTAATCCTTTAATCAATCTATGCCTTCACAATGATCGGGGGATTAACAATTATATGTGTGAAGATTAGATGAGGTGTAAGTCAAATAATTCAGTTGTACTATTCATAGATCCAATTGTCCTCAAGTGTGATAACATGACTTAAAAGGGAGACTACATGATCCTCTAACTATATGTGTCAAATATAGTTCCAGAAGTTGTAATGATGTCAAAATTCAGATTTCCAATTTTCTTATAATAAAATCATATATGGGACTATTTAAATAATTTCTTACAATTTCGGGAATGACTAGATTTGAACATGATGCACAATTTTTCATAGTTTAATAACTCTAATAAAAATTATAGAAGTTATGGTCCAAAATGATGTTTAGCAGAATTTCATAAATTTTCTCTCGAATACAATCCAGAAACTCAATTAATTGTCCAAGGGTACTAAATTCAATTTGTGAAGGATCTACTGAAATTATTCATCATAATGCTGTAAATAAATTTCCATGTGTTCAAATCAACTAAGGATGGATTCCAGCAAAATTAGGCATTTTCTAGTAACAATAATTCATCAATAATGAATAAACCATAATTGCCACCTAAATCCACAATATGAAGGAACTACCGTAAATCTTTAGAAAATAAATATATCAAAATTCTCAGAGCATTATCATGATCTCATAAGGTCACTCACCAAGTTCTGTAATTTTCTAGTTCCATAGTTCAACATTATCAATTAATCAATGCCAATACTAAATTTTCACTTTGTGAAGGAAGTATGATAATTACTGAGTAATTAAACCTAATAAAATTTCCAGTTTCTTTAAATCAACATTTTGAATTAACCAATGAAAACATTAAAATTCTACCTTGTGAAGGAAGTATCATAAATATTCAACAATAAATTTGGTAAAACATTCCAGAGAATATAAATGGCCTCATAAGTCTAATTACCAAATTTAATGCAACTCAAAATATATTAACTTACCTAAAGATAGGATAAAGTAGATTGAGGTAATTTGAATAATTAATAAATAAGGGTCTATATTATTTCTGAAAATTATACCAAAAATCTACATAGTGTAATCTCACTCTTTCAAGGTAATCTCGGAGTTTTATAACATTTCAAAAGGTTTTGACCCCAAAATACTCATTTAAGCTCAATGTGATAAAATCACAAAAACCCTAATTTCCTAAGGAAATCAACCCCCAAAGTTCATGTTTTTCCTGAGATATAATATCTCATAATAACAAGTGCATGTTTTGAATTTCATAAGAATTGACCAAGGGAATACCCATCAATTCTCAATTCATTATGGTGTATACACCATTTTGATCTTTCCATGGTATCTAGGCCTTGCATGTGAATTTTCCTCACATGCATGACTCCAAATGGCCTCAAAATTTTACTAGTGATTATTTATGATCTAATTAAGATGCACCCAAAGTTTTGGGTCAAGTTGAGTAGATTTAACCATGTAGATTTAGACCTACATTTTGTGCTATATGCACATCAAAAATTTCCCCATTGCATATTGTTGGATATTATGGCGCCCTTAGGGGGGGGGGGTGAATAAGGAGTTTACAAATTTTTCAGTAAAACTGAGAGATTTATAGAAAATCAAAACTTTTTGATTCTGTTGCTAACGCTGGCGTTAAGAGTTAACACTGGTGTTAGCTCTCCAGAAAATTAGGCTTCACAGAATTATGTCAAAGTGGTTTTACTTTTGAAATCTTAAATGAAATATAATTCCAGAAAATCAAAGATAATGAAAATGAATATTATATTTCAAAGAGAATTACAATGATAAAATTTCAATAACGCTTAAAATTAAAGGTGACAATGTAAAAATCACTTTTTGTTCCTTCAACGGTCCTTCTCCCAAGGACCGATTGGGTATAGCCTATCTTTCCCCAGATAAGGCCTCTAGACACCCCCTAGATCTACCCTTGACCTAGTCGCCATGCATAAGGCGGCGAATTACCCCTTAAACTGACTCAACCTAGTTGTCACACGCAAGGCGGCGAATTCACTATCGTCAAGAAAATAATGAAAAGATAAAAGTAAATTCAGAATAAAAGACTCCGTATAATGAAGAGCATTGAAGGAGACGTTGAAGACACGCAAAGTGTTGGAGCTTGTGTTCCACATCTCTTAGTTTGAGAATAACAAATCACATTATGCATTTGATCTTGCTTGTGTTTATAATGTGCAAGTGCTCTTCAATTTATGGAGTCTTTTATTCTGAATTTACTTTTATCTTTTCATTATTTTCCTGTAATGGTGGTGAATTCGCAGCCTTGCGTGTGGCAACTAGGCCGGGTTTGGTTTAGGGGAAATTCGCCGTCTTGTGCATGAGAACTAGTTCAAGGGTAGATCTAAGGGGTAGCTAGAGGCCTTATCTAGGGAAAGATAGGCTATAGCCAACCGGTCCATGGGAGAAGGACCGGTGAAGGATCAAAAAGTGAATTTTACTTTGTCGCCTTTAATTTCAAGCGTTATTGAAATTTTATCTTGTAATTCCCTTTTGAAATATAATGTTCATTTTCATTATCACTGATTTTCTGGAATTGTATTTCATTTAGGATTTTACAAGTAAAATCACTTTGACATATTTCTGTGAAAATTTATTTTCTGGAGATCTAACACCAGTGTTGACTCTTAATGTCTGACGTTAGCAACAAAATCAAAAAGTTTCTATTTTCTAAAAATCACTCAGTTTATCTCAAAGATTTGTAAATCCCTTATTCCCCCCTCTAAGGGTGCCATCAGATCCAACACTTAGTATCAGAGCAAGGTAATTCCAAAACAGTTTCATAACTGGGAATAATGGCGCATCATGATCATGCTTTCATTGAGGGTCAAAGGATTAGTAGACCTCCCATATTTACCAGTACTGATTACAATTATTGGAAAACAAGAATGCGTTATTTTTTAATTGCTTTAGATAATGATGTGTGGGGTATGATAGAACAATGTTACTCTCCGCCAACATTTGTTGTTGGAGAAGTTACTATGGAGAAACCAAGAGATAAATGGGAAGATAATGACACGTTAAGATGTAAGAATAACGCTAAAACTATGAATGCTTTATTTTGTGCTTTGGATAGAACGAAATTTAATAGAACTTGTGCTTGCAAAACTGCTTATGATATATGGAATTTATTAGAACTCACTCATGAAGGTACTTCGCAGGTCAAGGATTCAAAGCTTTTCCAACTTGAATCCGAATAAAAGAAATTCTAGATGGAGGAGGACGAAGACATAAATTCAATGTATGCAAGGTTCACAAAGATCGTCAATGACTCAAAAGTACTTGGAAAGGTGTTCTCCAACGGCGACTTGGTGAGAAAAATTCTACGGTCTCTCCCTCCAAAGTTCAATCCAAAGGTGGCGGCTATCTCAGAGTTGCACGATTTAAAGAAGCTCCAAATTGAGATCCTCATTAGGAACCTCAAGACCCGTGAGTTTGAACTCAAGATTCAACAATAAGAGTACAACATGGAGCCAAAGAAGAAGGCCTTAACATTGAAGTCAAAGAAGGAGGTTGACGAAGATGATGATGAAGAAGATGAGGAGAGCCTCTTTGTGAAGAAGTTCAAAAGGTTCATGGAGAATCCGGAAAGGAGAAACACCTTCCAGAAATATTTCATCAAGAAGGGATCTTCATCGAAGAAAGGAAGAGGTAGTGACGAGGATGATGATGAGCGACCACCACCGAAGTGCTATCATTGTAGAAAGACCAGACACATTCGGAGCCATTGCCCGAAATATCTGAAAGAGCATAAAGAAAAGGTGAAAGAATATTAGGTTTGTAGTCTAAATCACCTAGAGGGGGGTGAATAGGTCTTTTTGATTTTCCTCTAAGCACCCTAGCTTATTTCTGATTTCTGGAAGCAAAAGATCAAACACACAGAAAGCACACAAGTATGTATAGAGGTTCCTCAAGATAGGGTGTCTTGAGTAGTCCTCTTTCCCCCTTCACCTTTCTAACAATGTGTTAGACAAGGCCAACTCCTCCAAACTCGGCTCAAAAGAGCTTACAACATAGATCCCTAAGGATCTCTCAGGTTTTCTCAAACCCTACCTCAGGCACAGCAGCCCTACAACTCAGATCAGCTCCTGATCCTACAGCTCAGACCTCAGCAGGTCCTATAACTCAGACCACAATAGGTCCTACCTCAGGCTAAATAACCCTACCTCAGATCAGCTCCTGATCCTACAGCTCAGACCTCAGCAGGTCCTACAACTCAGAGGATTCCTCCTCTTAAAGCTCAGGCAATGAAGCCCTACAACTCAGATCAGCTCCTGATCCTACACTCAGGCCTTCAGCCCTACAACTCAAAACCCTCAGGTTCCTACAAACTCAGACCAAATGGTCTTACAGCTCAGGCAAGATGCCCTACAGAAAAATGATTTAGAAATTTATTCTACAGTAGAGATACTCTCCCGTAGATCCTGCACTGACTGTGCTTCCTATTGCTGAAGGTGTTGATTACAGCAACAACTTGAGCTTACTCTTCAATAGAGTAATGGAATATCGTCTTGCTCCTTCTGGTGGAGGAGCTATCTTCTTCTCTCTGTTTCTTCTTCTCTTTCAGGGAGCAGGAAGAAAGTCGAGAGCAGCTACCGTCAATGAAACAGTTGATTTTCCTTTTGCACGCGACGGAGGAGAGCTTCAAATGTGCCCTAGCATTTTCCTTTTATACAGCTCTGATCTTCAACGGCTCTTAGATGTCCTTCTGAGAAGTATGGGAGAAGCTGGTGGACCCCACACGACTTGTCTACAACTTGCCCCAGCCGCAGGTTCCGCCACCCTACTTTTCCGTAGAGCAGGACTGCGCTCGACGAATGCATTGTACTCTGCATTCGACAAACTTGTCAAACTCTGCGTTCGACGATCTTGTCAAACTCTGCATTCGACGATCCCGCTTCACTCTGCGTTCGACGAACCCGCTTCACTCTGCGTTCGACGAACCCGCTGCATCCTGCGTTCGACGAAATGACTATTGTCTGCAGTTTCTTCTATCTCGTCTCAGCGGTCGATGAACTTTGTCCTACGTTCGACGAACAGACTATTGTCTGTAGTTTCTTCAATCTCATCTCAGCGGTCGACGAACTTTGTCCTGCGTTCGACGAACGGCTCTCTGCGTTCGACGAACACGCACTTTGTGCCTTCTCAGTGCCTCCTTCTCTGGTCTCATCTCAGCGGTCGACGAACAGTGTTCTGTGTTCGACGAACAACACTCTGCGTTCGACGAACACGCCAATTATGCCTTCTTAGCGGCACCTACTTTGGTCTCGTCTCAGCGGTCGACGAACTTAGTCCTGCGTTCGACGAACGGCCTTCAGCGTTCGACGAACACGCTGATTCTCAGCATTTGAAGAACTTATCAGCGGAGACACCTTCTTCTCAGCGGATCCGCTGAGATGGCTCCTCGTCTCAGCGGTTCTGACCCTTCGTCTCAGCGGTTCTACTGAGACAAATCTTCATCTCTTTGTAGATGATTCTTTATATCTAAGGGCTTGTTTGGCCCTTACTCTTGAGTCACCTAAGCCTGTTTGACTTACAAAAACAAAGCTTTATCAAATACAATATGTCCTTAGTATTGAGAGTGATGCCTCTTCAAATCAAGGTACTATTGAGGGCAATATACCCAACAAAAGGGGCACAAGGGAAAAGAGAATAAGATGGTCCTAAAGAAGGTTACATGAGATGACTCCTCCTCCGACGAATCAAGCAGCTTATCCTCCAGCAGTGAAGAAGAAGCCAATGTGTGCCTCATGGCGAAGAGCAACACACTATCTGATGCTGAAAGCAGTGTCCAAATCAACACCGAGGTAACTCTTCCTACTACTTATGATGATTTATATATTGAGTATTTACAAACATGCAAAGTTTTTGATAAAAGTTTAAAAGATATTGATCTTCTAAATTCTGAAAATAAACTTTTGTTAAAAGAAAACAAAAAATTATCTAAACAATTAGGGAAAGAAAAAGTATCTTGCCAAGAGTGCAATCACTCCTCGACAAGAGTGAAAGAACTTGAAGAAGCTCTTTTTAAGTCTCACTTCAATATTGAAATTCTTACTAAGGAGAAGGGGGATTTAGAAAGAACGTTAAAAACCTCTCTTTTTCAAATAGAGGAAGGAAAGAAAAGTTTTGTGAATCGGTGCGTTATGTTAGTAACGGAAAACACCGCTCTCAAAGCTTGTATTCATGATTTATATATGGCTATTCAGAAGTTTGGAGTTGGGCAAAGATCTCTGGATATGATCTTGGCCAACTAATGCCATGGAAGTGTCAAATATGGCGCTGGACATGATCTTTTTAAGTCTCACTTCACACTTTAATTCTATGTTTTTTAGATAAACACCAAAGTGCCCTAACATTTGGGTCATCCATAAGGCTTGTGCACAACAACTACATAGTGCGATATATTCGGCCTCGATGGTGGAGAGGGCAATAGAATTTTGTTTCCTACTCGACCATGATATGAGTGAAGGGCCTATAAAATGACATGTGCCACTAGTTCTCTTATGATCTAATGAACATATCGCATAGTCCGGATCAAAAAAACTGTATAAAATAAAACAATCATTATGAGGATACCATAAGTCTAATCTAGATGTTCCAATTAGATATCTAAAAATATGATTAAATGCTTTTAAATGTGATTCTTTTAGGTTAGCTTGAAATCTAGCACATAAATAAACATAAAACATAATATCGGGTCTAGATGCTCTTAAATATAGCAATGAGTTTATCATTCCTCTATATAATGTTTGATCAATAGAAATACCGGCTTCATCTTTTCCTAACTTTAGTGATGCACTCATTGGTGTATTAGCTTATTTTAGGTTTTCAAATCCAAATCTTTTAAGAATATCATGAATATATTTAGTTTGATAAATAAAAATACCATCTTGTCTTTGTGAGATTTGAAATCCTAGAAAATAAGTGAGTTCTCCTACCAAGCTCATTTCAAATTCATTTTCATCACTAAAACTACTTCATTACATAACTCTTCATTAGTGGCTCCAAATATAATATCATCAACATAAATTTGCAATATAATCAAAGCATTATCTACATGCTTAATGAAGAGTGTATTATCCACACTTCCCATTTTATAACCGTGCTTTATCAAAATAATGTCAATCTATCATACCAAGCACGTGGCGCTTGCTTCAATCCATAAAGTGATTTCTCTAATCTATGCACATAATTTGGAAATTTTTCACTCACAAAACCGGGGGGTTGTTCTGCATAAACTTCTTCTTTTATAATCCCATTTAAAAATGCACTTTTAACATCCATTTGAAATAATTTAAATCTTTTAAAACTCGCAAATGCAAGAAATATTCTAATTGATTCTAGACGAGCAATGTGTGCAAAAGTTTCATCAAAATCTACCCCTTCAATTTGTGAATATCCTTGTGCAACTAGTCTAGCTTTATTCCTTGTAATCATAGAGTCACCATCTAGTTTATTTTTAAAAATTCATTTAACACCTATAACTGAATGATTAGATGGCCTCTCTACTAAATTCTAAACCTTATTACGTTCAAATTGATTTAATTCATCATTCATAACTAAAAACCAAAATTGATCATGTAAAGTGGTTGAAAAATTTTTTTGGTTCTATTTCTTATACAAAATTATGGTTCGAAAAAGACTCATGTAAAGAAGAACGAGTACTTACCCCTTTTGATGGTTCTCCAATAACAAGCTCCTTTGGATGATCTGTTGAAAAATTTAGCACACTTGGAGGAAAATATTCTACTATCTCTTCTTCTTTCTCCTCCTCTTCTTCTTCTTCTTTTTCTCCAAGCGATTCATCATCCTCATGTTCTAAAGGGGAAAGTGGTTCGTCTTATATTCCTGTATGATTAGTATCTACACAAGGAACAAACTCATCAAATCTTACATGAATAGACTCTTCAACTATTTTAGTTCTTTTATTATAAATTCTATAAGCCTTACTAGTTGAAGAGTAACCAATAAAAATTCCCTCATCATATTTTTCATCAAATTTTTATAATGCATCTCTAGTATTTAAAATAAAACATTTGCAACCAAAAATATGAAAATAAGATACATTCTATTTTCTTTTAAAATAAAACTCATAAGGTGTTAATTTTAAAATAGGACGAAGCATGACACGATTAATAATATAACATGAAGTATTAACTGCTTCGGCCCAAAATGATTTAGGAAACCCATATTCATAAAGCATAGTGCGTGCTAGCTCTTGAAGGGTTCTATTTTTCCTCTCCACTACACCATTTTGTTGTGGGGTGCGAGGAGCGAAAAATTCATGTTTAATTCCTAAATCATTACAAAAGGAAGAAAACTTATCATTTTCAAATTCTCCTCCATGATCTGAGCGTATGCATTTAATTTTTTAAATCAAGTTCATTTTGAATACGAATGCAAAGTTTAGTAAATTCAAGAAATGCATCAGATTTGAAAGATAGAAATAAAGTCCAACAAAATCTAGAATAATCATCAATTATTACAAAAGTATATTTTCTACCTCCTAGACTAGAAGTGCTAACCGGTCCAAATAAATCCATATGAATTAATTGAAGAGGCCTAGTAGTAGAAATTATATTTTTGCTTTTAAAAGAATTTTTTGAAAACTTTCCTTTTTAGCAAGGCGTACAAAGAGAAGATTAATTACCATTAAGCATAGGTAAACCTTTAATTAATTTATCTTTTGATAGTTTCAAAATAAACTTGGTGCTAGAGTGACCAAGACGCCTATGCCAAATATCTAATTCATCATTTTTAGAAATAAAGCATTTTAAAGACGATTGTGAAAGATCATTAAAGACAATCATATAAACATTATGAATTCTAGGTGCGGTGAGTACGACATCATTTGTTTTAGAATTTATGATTTTACAAAGATTTGTAGATGATTCAAATAATACATTTAATCCCTTATCACATAATTGATTAATTGATATTAAATTATGTTTCAAGCCATCTACAGATAAAACATTAGAGATTGAGAAAGATTTGTTACCTATTGTGTCGATGCCCATAATCCTTCTTTTTTCGTTATCTCCAAATGCCACCAACTCTCCTTTCTTCATCTCAAGGCTAAGAAACTTTGCTTTGTTGCCCGTTATGTGTTTGGAGCATCCCGAGTCCAAATACCACACGTCATTTTTGTCCTTAGCCTGCCAACATACCTAAAAATGAGATGAGAGTAAAGATCTGGATACCCAAGAGGTTCCTCCCATAGAATTGGTGGAAACCTTAGGCACCCATATTTGCTATATAGCACAACGACCCTTCTTCCTACATGAATCCGATGTGTGTCCAAATAAATGACATTTTGCACACGATATAAAAGGGGATGAAACCCTTTTCGGAGTTTTGGATAAACTCTTGCAGGAAGATGACATAACATTTGAATTTTGAAATGATTTTTTATTAACAGAAATAAAATTTCTGGATTTATTGCTAACGCCAGCGTTAAGGGTCAACGTTGGGCGATAGCTCCCAGTAACATATCCAAGGCCATATTTGGCACTACCATGGCATTGGTTGGCAAAGATCATGTCTAGATATTTTTTCCCAACTCTGAATTTTTTAATAGTCATATTTAAATCATGAATACGAGCTTTGAGAGCGGTGTTTTCTGTTACTAACATAACGCACCGATTTGCAAAACTTTTCTTTCCTTCTTCTATTTGAGAGAGAGAGGTTTTTAAAGTTTTTTCTAAATTCCCCTTCTCCTTAGTAAGAACTTTGATATTGGAGTGGGACTTAGAAAGAGCTTCTTCGAGTTCTTTCACTCTTGTCAAGGAGTTATTACACTCTTGGCAAGATACTTTCTCTTTCCCTAATAGCTTAGATAATTTTTGTTTTCTTTTAACAAAAGTTTATTTTCAGAATTTAGAATCTCAATATCATTTAAACTTTTATCAAAAAATTTGCATGTTTATAAATACTCAATATATAAACCATCATAAGTAGTAGGAAGAGTTACCTCAGTGTCGCTTTGGACACTGCTTTCATCATCAGATAGTGTGTTGCTCTTTGTCATGAGGCACACATTGGCTTCTTCTTCACTGCTGGAGGATGAGTTGCTTGATTTGTCAGAGGAGGAGTCATCCCAAGTAGCTGCTTTTAGGACCTTCTTCTTCTCTTTTCTCATGTGCCACTTTTCTTTATGCTCTTTCAGATATTTTGGGCACTGGCTCCGGATGTGTCCGATCTTTCTGCAATGGTAGCACTCCGGAGGTGGTCTCTCATCATCATCATTGTCGCTACTTCTTCCTTTCTTTGATGAGGATCCCTTCTTGATGAAATATTTCCAGAAGGTGTTTCTCCTTTCCAGATTCTTCATGAACTTTTTGAACTTCTTCACAAAAAGGCTCTCTCGTCCTCTTCATCGTCATCTTCGACAACATCTTTTTTGATTTTAAGGCCAAAGCTTTCTTCTTTGGCTCCATATTGTACTCTTGTTGTTGAATTTTGAGTTCAACCTCATGGGTCTTGAGGTTCCCAATGAGCCTCTCAATTTGGAGCTTCTTCAAATCGTGTGACTCTGAGATAGCTGTCACCTTTGGATTGAACTTTGGAGGGAGAGACCTTAGAATTTTTCTCACCAAGTCGCCGTTGGAGAACACCTTCCCAAGTACTTTTGAGTCGTTGACGATCTTGGTGAACCTTGTGTACATTGAATCTATGTCTTCATCTGCCTCCATCCGAAATTTCTCGTATCCAGATTCAAGTTGGAAAAGCTTTGAATCCTTGACCTGCGAAGTACCTTTATGAGTGATTTCTAATAAATTCCATATATCATAAGCAGTTTCGCAAGCACACGTTCTATCAAATTTCGTTCTATCCAAAGCACAAAATAAAGCATTCATAGCTTTAGCGTTATTCTTGCATCTTAACTTGTCGTTTTCATCCCATTTGTCTCTCGATTTTTCTATAGTAACTTCTCCAACAACAAAATTTGGTGGAGAGTAGCATTGTTCCACCATACCCCACACATCATTATCTAAAGTAACTATAAAACAATGCATTCTTGTTTTCCAATAATTATAATCAGTACCGGTAAATAGTGGAGGTCTACTAATCCCTTGAACCTCAACGAAAGCATGATCATGATGCATCATTATTCCCGGTTATGAAACATTTTGGAATAACCTAGCTCTCATACCACTTGTTGGATCTTATGGCGCCCTTAGAGGGGGGAGGGGGTGAATAAGTGGTTTACGAATTTTCAGTAAAACTAAGAGATTTATAGAAAATCAAAACTTTTTGATTCTGTTGCTAACGCTGGCGTTAAGAGTTAACGTTGTTCATTAGCTCTCCAGAAAATTAGGCTTCACAGAATTATGTTAAAGTGATTTTACTTATGAAATCTTAAATGAAATACAATTCCAGAAAATCAGAGATAATGAAGATGAATATTATATTTGAAATTAAAGGCGACAATGTAAAAATCAGTTTTTGTTCCTTCACTGGTGCTTCTCCCAAGGACCGGTTGGATATAGCCTATCTTTCCCCAGATAAGGCATCTAGCCACCCTCTAGATCTACCCTTGACCTAGTCACCACACATAAGGTGGCGGATTATCCCCTAAACCGAATCCGACCTAGTCGTTACACGCAAGGCGGCGAATTCACTACCGTTGTAAGAAAATAATGAAAAGATAAAAGTAAAGTCAGAATAAAAGACTTCCTATAATGAAGAGCCTTGAAGGAGATGTTGAAGACACGCAAAGACCATCATCGGAGTTGAAGCGAGCATCCTTTTTCAAATTTGACCGTTGGAAATCTCCTTCTCACACTTGTTCCTCAATGACGGTGTTGGGAGTGCTCTTTGAATTCAGGGATGAAATGCTCTCTCAGAAGGTTGAAATGAAGGCTTAAAAGATGCACATTTGAGCAATGAAATCAGCTCTTTAAATAGGCACAAGAGCTAATGCCAGGCGTTAAGAAGTTAACGATAGTGTTAGTGATCGTCTGTGGTCATGGCTGAGATCGTGTAACCGTCGAGATCATGGCAGATCATGGACTCAACGTGAGCGTTAACCAATGTTGGCGTTGTCTCTTTGTTCTCGATGATTTTCTTCTCTATGTCAAGACCGTTGAGACGTCATGCCTATTGGATCTATTGGCGCCCTTAGAGGGGGGGGGGGGTGAATAAGGGAATAAAATTCTTTTTAATTTTTGTTAGACAATTTACTAATTTGGTTAGAGTAAATTAGGATCAAATAACAATTTAACTTAAAGGAGAAAACAATTGTAATTTGCAATTTTATAAATTATGCCAAATGATAGAAATCAAGTAAACACAAAAAGAGACATGATTATATTATAAAAATGGTGTTTACATAAATTGATTTCAATATCGCTTGAAATCGTAGGCGTATAAAGTAATACAATTTTTTCTTTTTTATACCGACTTGTATCCCCACAAACCGATTGGCTTTAGTCTATCCTTCCCCGGATAAGGCCTCAAGCCGCTCTAGCCAATCCTTCCCCGGATATGGCCTCGAGCACCCCCTAGATCTAATCACCTAGAACTAGTCGCCAACAGAAGGCGAATTACTCCCTAAGTCCAACCCAGACCTAGTCGCCAACACAAGGCTAATTCTCTAAACGGATACAAAAATATATGGAATGAAAATAATGATAACAATAATAAAAACTCCCTATTTGAGATCTCTGAAGATGAGGATGAAGGATCGCTGTAGTATGAGCGAGGTCGAAGCGATCGTCCTTCGGATGTAGCGTGACGTAGTCCTCCTCCAGAATTCTCCTTAAGCTTTTTGTGGGAGATCTATCTTCGGCAGCATAACAGCTCTGAAAATTTGGCACAAGCAATCTCTCTGGGATGGATAGCCAAAACGAGAAGCAAAGCTCCAATTTATAGAACTTCTCGCTAGCGCCTGTGGTAGCTCCTAGCGCCTGCGGTAGCGTTCGTGTGGAGCAGTTGCAAAACTGTCGGCGGCGTGGCGCTGTGCACGAACTTGAGATAGCGCCAGACGGTAGCGCTAGCGCTGGCGGTAGCGTTCGTGTGGAGCGGTTGCGTAACCGTCGGTGGCGTGGCGCTGTGCACAAACTCGAGATAGCGCCAGGCGGTAGCGCTAGCGCTGGCGGTAGCGCTAGCGCCTACGTTAACCCCTAACGCTGGCGGTAGTGCTTCAGTTCAGTTTGTTGGTTCCAAGCTGCTTTCTTCCTGTGGAGTATTGCACCTATAGTTCCTGCACACTATAAACACACGACAAGAAAGATCAAATACAATTTGGGATTTGTTATTCTCAAACAAAGGGATGTGACACACATGTCCAACAATGCCCTCTCGACGATAAGTTAACGTGAGGCGTTAACTTCTAAAGCGGGGCGTTAGCTCTCTGCTCAGAGAATCATCATCAATCAGTATCTTGTTCATAAGGTTATTTAACTATAGTACCAACACACTATAAACACAAGCAAGATCAAATACACAGTGTGATTTGTTATTCTTAAACTAAGATATATAGAACACAAGCTCCAACACATGCATGTGGAATTTCTTCACATGCACAGAGCCAATTGGTCCCAAATTGTTACCAGAGGCTTATAGTGACCAACACTACTATCTTTCAAATTTTAAGGTCACTTGGTGTTGTCTAGCCATGTATACTATAAATACATGATTTATTAAATTATTGTAAAAAGTATGAGAAGATGTTTCCCAAAAATTATGATTTTTGGATAGAGGGTAAAATAGGTAATATATATCTATGGTTAAAATCTTATCCCTATTCACCCATTAATTGGAGAGATATACTCAAAATACTCTCTGTGACATAAGCACACTATTTCATACACTAGACAATACTTGCATGTTGAAAATATCAACTTGCATAGCTCCCAATGATCCAAAATTTTGTACAGGAACTATTATTGACCTACCCTACCTATCATAAAAGATTTGAGAGGTTTTGAGTTCATATAACCCTAAAATTATCACATGCATGGATATCTAAATTATTTCTAAGACTAAATAAAAATTGCTTCCAAAAATTCTAATTTTTGGATAGCATATAAATCCCCTAATATTGCATGCATGGTAAAAATTTCCGCTCATTTGGATGATCCAACATATGGGGGCACACAGATTAGCGTCTAGTGTCCAATTTGTACACCATGCACCAAAATAGGTGCCCAGGGAGATATATTACACCAAATCACCTGAAATAAATTTCTATGTGTAGCTACGACCTAGGGCTACAATATTTATGTTGATCACTTTTCCTGGTAAATCACCTAAGGTGCTCAAAAATGAGTTTGACGCTACTGTGTAAAATATGACAGAAATCATTTTAATTAAATGTTATAAGATATCATCTAGCATACATCCTAAAGCAAGATCCAACGATGTTGGGTCATCTTCTTCCTCAGGCCGACGGGAATGATGAGCTCTTACCTAATTTGGCCAATACTCCCTCCATAGTTGACCACTTTGCATGAGATAAGTTCCTATGGCTTCGTTTTATAGAGATGAGTTGATTATGACCTATTTAATGGAAAATAATGCCCTAGAAAAGAAGTTCTAGCATGGGCATTTTTAACCTAAATCTCCATTAATGTCCATGGATAGAGCTTGTGTTGGGAAAAACCCTTGTGATTTATCTAACAAATTATTTAAAGTGATTTTACTCCATAGGTTATATTACCCACACTGTATAGAAATGGTAAAATGATCATTAGATGTCTTAGGATGTCACACTCATCTTGGAGTGTTAAGGTCAGGTCAAGATAATCAGAAAGTCAGTTAAGTTAAGACTTGTGTCGAATGAAAGTCGGCGCAACTTCGACTTGATGTCGATGCAACTCTGACTAGAAGTCGAAGCAACTTAATCAGTCTGTCGAAGTATAAGTCAAGTCGACGCAACATTGAAATGTACTCGACACAGTTGGTCCAGCTAGTCGAAGGCATCTCAGTAGTCGACGCAGCTTCTATAACAACTTGACGCAGAAGATGAAGTCCAAGTTCAAGCTTCCAACTCGACGGATACGTCGAGAAGTATTCGACGTAACGTTGACATCGGAGTTCATTCAGAGCAGAGAACTATTTTGAATCCACTTAAATAAGAACTTAGAGGTGCGTCAAAAAGAAGGAAGTCAATTAGATGTTACATTGACATCTGAGTTCAGTCAGAGATAAGAAGGATTTCGAAGCTACTCCTATAAGAACTCAAAGGTGCGCCGATAAGAAAGAAATTCAATTCGACGCTGCGTCGAATACAGTCAGAAAAAGTATGTTTTCCGCTGCCTTTCTGCTGCGCTTCCAGATGATCTACAAGGATGAAATCTGTTCTCTAACGACTCATTAATTGCCAAAAATAGAATGGAGTATTTCAGAGAAACGACAAAAGACTTTCTTCGAAGTTATTCAAATCAGATGGACGGGTCGGGAACATAAATAGAAGGAGATATTTATTGTCCAATGGACATTCCTTCTAAAGGCAGCTTAGAAGAGGAAAGAGATTCAAACTCTAATTGATAGAGAATAAGTATTCAACAGCAGGAAATAAAAGATAATGAACTAATTGATCATTTTGATGTTACTCATTCTTCTTCCTCAAGCTCTCTGAGAAAAACAGAAGAACTTCTCTGTGCAGATATACAAGGCTGCTGCTTATTCTTCTTCTTCCTGATACAGTAGCAAACAAACAGTAGTACGGAGGTCACAAGGATCATAATCTCATAACCCTTGCACTCATCACTATCATAAGAAAGGGTTCATCTTATACAGATCCAGAAGAGTATCAAAAGCTCATATCTGCTGAAGGATTTATACAGCAGAATCATTTCCTTCTTTTCTTCTTCAACGGTTCTTTATTCTTCAACTGTAAAAGAGTTTTATTATTCCCTCTTCAAAGGATTCAGTGGTTCTAAGAGTCTTCTTATCAAAAGACTTAGTGGTTCTTAGAGTCTCCTTATCAAAAGACTCAGTGGTTCTAAGAGTCTCCTTATCAAAAGACATAGGCACAGGTTGTGCAATCCTACCATGGAGGTAGAAGAGAGGAGTACCAATATTTTGGAGAACCTCTATAAAAATTCTTCTGTCCTCTAAGTTTGTTTTTCTGTGCTGTCCCTACTTCTAGTTTTCTGTGTTTATATTTCCTGTAATCTGTGTTTACTTTATTCTGTCTTCTGGATTACTGATTGCATAATACTTAGTGTTTTTATTATATGTGCAAAATTATGGTAAAAAATATTTATAACACTATTCACCCCCCTCCTCCATCTAGAGAATACTTAGAGGCACACTGTGCACTTTCAATTGGTATCAAAGGGAGGTTGATCATTAAAAGGTTAACACCTTGATCAAAAGATCTCCTCACTCTCATTTCTTTATTTTAAATTAATCAAAACTATTTTCTAAAGAAAATGAGTTCTAAGGATTATGCATCAACAAGACCACTAGTTGTATATGAACTTTATTGATGAAGACATTTTTAATGTCATTATTACAGGTCCCCCAGTCTAGTGAGAAAGGATGCTAGTGGGACAGTAACACAAACTGCAGTCCCCATAGCAGAGTGGACTAATGCTGTGAAGAATGTGAAGGCATGTGATGCCAAAACCATGAATATCCTGGTGTCAACCATGTCAGATGACATATTTCAAAAAGTTGCTGATTGCAACTCTGCCAAAGAAATTTGGGAATCTCTTTCCAGATTAGTTGAAGGCAGCTCTGATGAAAGAAAGGACAAGAAGTCCCTTCTCATATCCCAATATAAGAACTTTAAGAAAAAGACTGATGAAAGCATAGCTGAAATGTATGACGGGTTCAGCTTTATCATAAATGAGCTGAGAGGGCTTGACAAAGAAATTTCTTTGACAAAAATTAATGACAAGCTTCTCATGTGCTTCCCAAGCACATGAGACTCAAGAATCTGGGCTATCAGAGATTAAAGATGCCTCAGATAAATATCAACAGATGCTCTGCTAGGGAAGCTCAAGTCCTATGAGCTTCTACTAAAAAGCATGGCTGAGTCAGAAGCCCAGGAGAGAATCTTAACTCCTAAAGAAAGGACACTTGCACTAAAGACTGCTGAAGCAGAGCCCTCCACCTCTGAAGAAGAGATGTTCAATCTCTTGGCTAAAAGATTCAAAAGATGGGTCAAGACATAGGACTCCAGAAGGAAAGAGAGGAGTTCAAGCAAACCAAGGTATGACAAAACTCCTAAACAAGAAATTATCTGCTTCTCATGTAGAAAACCTGGACACTTTGCCACCGAATGTCTTGAAGAAGAAAAGAAAAAAAACAACAAGCAGAAGAAGGAGCATAAGAAGAAATCCTTCATGAGGAAGGATATGAAAAGAGGAAAAGGTTTCAATGCCGAAACCTGGAGTGATTCAGAGTCTGACCCAAGCTCCTCCTCATCTGATAGTGATGAAGAGTGTGGAACTAAAGAAGCTTGCTTAATGGCTCTAGAAGACTCTACTGCTGAAAATCAGGTAATAATTTTTGATGATTTTGACCTTTTTAGAAGATTTTAAAGATTGTTTCAAGGAATTCTATCAAGATTACATTAACAGTAAAAAGGAACTTAATATAATCAGAGTAGAACTGGAAGACCTTAGGAAAGACATGCTTTATTCAGTTAAATATAATCTGAGAGGTCAATTGTTTAAGAAAGGAAAAGAAATATACGCATTAGTTAATGAAAATTCTGAGTTAGAGAAATAACTTACAAAGGCAAAATCATTTGAGGACTCACTCAATGGAAGGAGTCAAAAGCTTAAGGATATCTCACAAAATCTCTCCAAGAGATTTGATCATCTTGATCTAGAAGCACTACCATCCACTAGCTCATTAATCCCTAACAAACTTGCTTGGGAAAATCCTGTAGCATTCATTAGGTCTAGCATGAATCAACCTAATAACAACTTAGAATCAGGTGAAGAACAAAATAATAACCCAAATAAACTCACTATATTCAATAGGGTAAACACTACTAATCAAACAGGGATTCTGGGTAAACACCCCTTAGAAAAGACAAACAAAAATTATAAAAATCTTAATAAAAGAATCATACGTCGACTAGAACTCGACACAGTTTTAAAGATGCGTCAAATGCAACTCGACGGAGTCCAGCATATACGTCGACATCTACTCGAAGCAAGTATGAGGGTGCGTCGAATTCTATTAGATGCAACTAATATTCTGCATTGAATTATTATCGACGTAACTATGCTGACACGTTGAATTACACTCGGTGCAACTCTAAAGATGCGTCGATTTCTTATCGACGCATGCTTCCAGCAAGAAATTTTCAGCCATCTAAATCTCTCCCTACTTACATTCTTAGATGTTTCTGTTGCTCTAAAATTGGGCAAATAGCCAAACACTGCTGGCATAACAATGTAGTACTTCTTCACCTTAAGGGGTATACTGAAAGACCATATTATTCTTTCATAACTCCATATAAGGATAGAAGAAAGGGACCCCAGTAGGGTCTATACTAATGTTTGATTTCATGTGTAGAAAGGAGACTGTTCAACCACAAACCAAAAATGGTATCTGGACAGTGGATGCTCCATGCATATGACTGGAGCAGAAGAATTATTGGACAACTATAAGGCTAAGGAAGGGCCTAAGGCAATTTGTGGGAATTCCCACTCTGGTCAAACCAAAGGATATGGTTTTCTCAGGATTGGGGAAGTCTCCTTCTCTAAGGTATCTTATGTTGAAGGACTTCAACATAATCTAATTAGTATTGGTCAGCTGTGTGATGGTGAATACAAAGTTATGTTCACTAAGTCTTTATGTCATATAGTTAGCTCTGTAACTGACCAAATTGTGTTGACTGGCCTAAGGAAAGGTAAGGTTTATGTTGTAGACTTTGAGTATACTAAGTCAGAGATCTGCTTATTCAACTCTCAGTTAGGAAACAATGAGTTGTGGCATAGGAGACTCGGTCATCTTAATTTTAAGACCATTGCTAAACTCTCTAAGCTTAACCTAGTAAGAGGCTTACCGATAAGTAAGTTTAATAAATACCATCCCTATAGAGCCTGCCAACTAGGAAAGCAGATCAAATCATCATTCTAACCAATTGGTAAGAATGATTCCCCCAGAATCCTGTACCTGTTGCACATGGACCTATTTGGTCCTATCTCCACTCAGAGCTTAGCAGGTAAGTATTATACTCTAGTCATTGTTGATGACTTTTCTAGATTCAGCTAGGTATTCTTTCTAAAAGCTAAGTCAGATACCTTCAAGATCCTCTCAAGATTCATTAGACAGATTCAATCTGAATTCAACACTCAGGTTGTTGTGATCAGAAGTGATCATTGTATTGAGTTTGAAAATCAGTTAATGTGTAGATTCGGTGAGGATGAAGGGATAAGATAAAGCTTTTCAGCTCCTAGAACCCCCCAACAAAATGGGGTGGCTGAAAGGAAAAAATATAACCTTAATTGAATTAGGAAGGACAATAATGGCTGATTCCAATTTGCCAAAGTCCTTTTGGGTTGTGGCAGTGAATACGACCAACTATGTTCTGAATAAAAGTCTCATTCACAAGACAAAAGTTGAAGACTCCCTATGAGTTATTGAAGGGAAAGACACCTATAGTCACTTACTTTATGATCTTTGGTTGTACTTTCTTTATCCTCAACAATGAGAAAAGACATCTTGCCAAATTTGACAAGAAGGTTGATGATGGAATATTTTTGGGATATTCCACATCAAGAAAGGCCTATAGATGTTATAATAAAAGCTCTCTCAAGATTGAGGAGTTTGTGCATGTGGTCTTTGATGAAGCTAACATGTTTTATAAAGGGAAGAAAACTTCCACCAACACTGTTCTGCAGGAAGAAGACCAACTAGCAGAGCAAGTTGAAAGGCTCGGCATCATGGATCATTCATCAGTGTGTCAAGACAAAGGAAAACAAAAAGCTGACACTGATTCAGATAAAGACTCTGCAGCTGAAGAAGAGGAACTTACAACACCTGAACAACCAACCATTGAGATCATTCTAGAGAATGAAGATGGTGCTCCCACTGTCAATGAGCAAGTGGATCTTCAAGAAGAAGAGAACCTCCTTAATAACTCAACAAGAACCAGGATGACCCTAAAGGATCATCCTCCAACATAAGTTATAGTAGACTTGACAGTTGTAGTGAAGACAAAGAATCAGCTAACAAATGAAACAATGCTACAGTATTTTCTCTCTCAATATGAACCTAAGAAGTTTGAAGAAGTAGACAATGATCCTCACTAGATATTTGCAATGCAAGAAGAGTTAACCCAATTTGAGAGAAACAAGGTCTGGACATTGGTTGAGAGACCAAGGAATTACCCAGTCATTGAAACAAAATGGGTATTCAAAACAAGATGGATTCAACAGGAGACATAGTCAGGAACAAGGCCAGACTGGTGGCTCAAGGATATAGGAAAGAGGATGGGATTGACTTCAACCAGACATTTGCTCCAGTAGAAAGACTGGAGGCCATTAGAATATTTCTTGCATATGCTGCACACATGAAGATTAAATTCTATCAGATGGATGTGAAGAGTGCATTCATAAATAGAACTCTTCAGGAAGAAATGTATGTGTAGCAGCCCCCAGGTTTTGTCAATACATCTTTTCCCTCCTTTGTATATTGGATAGATAAAGCATTGTATGGCCTCAAGTAAGCTCCAAGAGCTTGGTATGAGACCCTATCCACCTTCCTTCTGGAATAATCCTTTGAAAGAGGGAAAGTGGATAAAATACTCTTCACAAGAGCACATAAGAATCAGCTCTTACTAGTGCAGAAATATGTAAATGATATTATATTTGGGTCAACAGATCAATCACTATGCAAAAGGTTTGCCTACCTAATGCAATCAAGAATTGAAATGAGTAGCATGTGGGAACTATCCTATTTCCTAGGCCTCCAAGTAAGGCAGAATGCAGATGGCATTTTTATATCCCAATCCAAGTATACCAGAGAACTCATCAAGAGGTTTGGGAAGAAAAATGCTCTGTCATGAAAACCACCATGGCTACTAATGTTGTTTTAGATAGAGATGAAAAGGGTAAGTCCTTTGATCAGAAGACTTACAGAGCAACCATTGGCCCTTTTCTCTATTTGACATCTAGCAGACTAGATATAATGTTTGCTACCTGTATGTGTGCTAGGTTTCAGGTTTGTTGAAACCGATTTCTCGGCCTCTAGTGTAGCTCGGGGCCCTCACCGAGATGAGGGCAGCTAGCCCTTACTGATCCCTCGGAGAAGGCAGACCGAAGACTAGGAAAATAACTAAGACCTTAGCCACAGTGAGGAGGTCCCTCCACTAACCCGGAAGATCGTTGAGCGCTTCCCCTCCCAAGCCAAAGCTGAGACTCGGGCACCTTGGAGAGCTCTGGAAATGCTAACCAAGAAGAGCCTGAGGTGAGAGAAGCTGAAGTGAAGTCCTCTCCAAAGGTGCCCTTAAGGTCCTATTTATAGGTTTTTTGACATGGCCTGCAAATAGCAGGATCCCGCCTTTTGATTTTACTATCTGCACCCCAAATAGGTCTGCTAACAGCCAAACTCCGCTGTTTGGAGAGGCTAAAGGTAGACCACCAAGGGTAAAAGGATAATTTGACCCTATCGACTTATGAACAAGGAACTGCGAGAGCCTTCCTGCGAGATGCTCTCGCGGGCCCCCTCGCGAGTCCTGCTAGCGGTACCTCTCCTGGGCGATCGCCCTGCGAGTACCTCGCTGCCCCCTTCTGGCGATACCTACCGAGGTCCGGATCTCGCGACTGATCTTGCGAGACCGACCCTTTGGCTTCGTCGAGCTCAACACACCTTTCGCCGACCGCAGGTCGCCTCGCCTAACGCGGACGAGGTTGACGAAATACAGGACGTCAAGTTACTCGCCGACCGCTGTGATGGGCGGTTCGTCGACCGCTGCTATTGAACATATTTTGTTCTCGTGAGGTCTTTGGCCCTTCTTTAACCGGGCCTCTTCACCTGGCGAATATCGGGGTTGTACACAATCCCCGCTCTTCGCGAGGATATTTATGTTCGCGAAGAAACATCCAATCCCTGGTATTCGCCAACCCTTTGATGATCTGTCAAGAATCTTTGGTGGGGCCCACCCCGAGGGCTATAAATATCATCCCGAGTCCTTAGTGGCGCGCGCCGCCACTTTTTTTCCTTTTTCTTTTTGCCTGACACTGTAGCTGCCTGGAGATGCCTCTTTCCGAAGAAGCCGAGGCTCGCCTGAGGGCGGTGAGAGCCGGCGGGCTACCCTCCACGACCAGGGTCCCCGCCTGGATGAATCGGCCGCCTCCTGCTCAGTCGCCGAAAATCAAAAAGGCGAGGGTGGCTCGCCGAACCGGGGACGACTCTGTGTTGTTGGACTCCTCCCCAGACGATCGCCACCACGATAAGGTACGAGCTACTCCTCTGGTCCACGTCAATAAAGTTGCTTGTGATTCATATCTACTCGCAGGATGCTTTGCCGAACGAGAACACTGGAGAACCCGCTGATGGGTCTCGCAAAAGCCTGTCGATGGATGCGAACCTCGCTGGGAAAAATGTCACCGGTATGATCTCGATCTCACATGCCAAAATATTTCTTGTCAACCATCTGACCTTCGTTCCTTAATTCTTATACAACCTCGCCCCGTGAGTCCCCGACTCGCTAGGCATTGCGGCCTCCGTCTCCGCCTCCTCCCGTCAAAACTATAGATAAGCCAGGGTTCCGGCTCCTGATGAGCGAGGAGACTGACGTCTCCGTGCCACCAAAGGTCCCCCCGATCAACAGCGAAGCCTTCCCTCCTGGCCTGGGTAAATCTCTCTATCCCCACTACGACAACCTCTTCCAGGGCCGCCCTGAGACTTCCCGCCCCCCTCTGGGTAAGCATTCCGATGGCCCCTTGCCCTACGCGAGCTCAAGCGTGTTATATGACCTTTCCGTAATACTTCGCAGAGAATAGTGAGATTCCTTCTACCGATTCCGAGTTGGGCGACGACGAGATGTCCCCCCTTCCTGACCAAGTGGAAGACTTCTTAGGTAATCCGCGGGATCCGGAGATGATGAAACAACGAGCCGCGAAGTTGCTGAGAAAACATGGTCGAATGCTGATGGACCTCAACATGCAGGCGAGACGGGACAGAGAAGCCGCCGAGGACATGCATGCCATTTTGATGGAAGAATGTGCGAGGCTCCGGGCCACGAGACAACGCGATCGCGATGAGAACGTCACAACGTCGGAGGCGCATATAGCGAGAATGAGGGATTACGCCTTCCTCATTGACTGGGAGGCCCGCGCGGTCGAGGATTACTATAACTGTAGGATACCGCCGCGGCCCGGGTCGCGGGGAGGGGGTAGATGGAAGTGGTTGCCCCATGATTCTCGCTAACTTTTCCGTCGTCGCGGCCTTTTAATTCCTGCAAACGACTGCCGTTATTCTATACAATCTTGCCATGGCTTGTAATTCGTATACTTGCCACTTATATGTTGGCTTTATTTCGTATGATAATAAGTATTACTGGCTATTTATTATTTCTCGCTCGCTGCTAATAAATCTGTTTCATTCTTATGTTATATTATGCTCGCGAGGACCCTCTATTCTCGCTAAATATATCTCGCGAAAATGTTGTTTTTACTAACCCCGCAGGTTTTTCTCGCCCACAGACTTGATGTGATGTTTTTTGCTGCTACCCGTGTCCGCCGGCGCTTGGACTTCTTCCCGTCATTTTGCTTTGGCTATAAATAGGCGGCCATAACTGAGTCAACCGCCTCATTTACTGTCAACCTCCTTCCTCCTCCGCTTCAGAGCTCTCGCTCCTTCCCGTTCTCGCTTTACTTCCTTTCTCGCAGGTCGCTAAGATGGGCGGCGACGCTAACGAGTCGGAGGGTCGGCGAAAGATTGCGAAGGCTTTCGCCGAGCACACCTTCTACTACTGCAACTTGACGGACGAGGAGTATTTCAGCGCGGTCGCTGATTATGTCATCCCCCCCCTTCGAGGTACGCCGTCCTAGCGAGGACGACGTGATCAACGCCCCGCGGGTCGACGAGTTGGCCATTCCCACCGCCCATTTCGCGGTCGGCCTGCGCCTCCCCATGTGGCCGGAAGTTGGCCAGGTAATAATCGCTCTCGCTCGCTTCTTATTTTCTGCATTTCAAGTCTCGCTCATTATGTGAACTAATCCCGATCTTCTCATTGCTCGTCAGGTGCTCAAGCACTATGGCATTGTTCCGGGCCAGCTCACGCCTAATGCCATGGCGGTAATCACGGCGTTCGCCTGCTATCTTCGCGAGGAGCGCATCGAGTTCAGCCTCCTGGTCTTTCGGAAGCTGTTCTCGTTCCACGCCTTCAAGGACGGGACTGCCTACTTCATGGGCTCAGGTCCTAAGGTTGACGAGACCGTCAACAAATCCCACTTCTGGGCCCAGAAGTTCCTTCTTATCAAGGGGAACTTCGGTAACATCCCGATCTCGCCCGTCCAGCACGGCGAGACTACCTACCGGCCCGCTGCCCTTGGAGGTCACGACGCCCTTCTCTACCAGTTCTTCTGCAAGAAGAACTTTGAGGTTGTCCATCTCCGCCGCAACCTCGACAAGCTGCTTCCCGTACTCGCCGGGGAAGGTAAAAGATCTCGCTCTATCATTGACCCCCCTTTTCTTTTCCAGTAATCTCGTACATATTGAAGCTTCAATTATTTTCTATGCGAGCGGGATCTTCCTCTCCATCCCCCTACGCTAGCAATCAGAAAACCGACGCTACCTTGGCCCTCGCGACCATGGGGGCGGAGGCTTGCCGAGGCGCCATCACTCCAGGTGAGCCCTCTTCTCGCAAGAGACCGGGAGCTTCTGGTGGTCATGTCGTTCCCCCGAAATCTCCGTCAAAGAAGAAGAGTAAGAAGAGCGGGGTCTCGCTCGCCTCCTCGAAGGGAAAGGAGCCCCGCGAGGTAGCTTTCGACGAGTTTGATCTCACCGGCCTCTCCGCAGGGGGTGAGGACGGCGAGCCCTGCCAGGAGGCTTCTAGAACCTCCGTCCTGCCCATCCCCGTCAACCATTACAACTTCGGCCTCGGCCAGAGGCGCCGCGATGAGACTGGCGAGCTCCTGGTCAACTGGAAACCGGAGACCAACCGGGTGGACATCTCCACCATCCTTCCCTCCTGGGTGGAGAAGGAGACCTTCAGCGGTCACACCTTCGACCTCTCATTCGCTCTCTATGGGCGCGATGACGCGGGGTCTTATAAAGATGAGACTGCGAGAACTCTCGCTTTCGAGAGCGCGTGGTCGCAGTTGCGCTCTGCCGAGCTTACCCATATGACAGGGAGGCGCTGCTTACAGCTGGAGCTTCAGAACGTGGAGCTCGCGAGGGCCTATCAGGGGCTCCTTGCCGAGAACACGCAGCTGAAGGAGAAGCCGCTCGCCGCAGAGGGCAGTGTGGTGAGTCACCTAGACTTCCTCATCTTTCTTCCCTTTGGCGATTTTGCTTTTTTAATTGAACTTATTTGCAGGATGTCGAGGCTGCCGGAAGAGCCGACGCTCGCATCAAGGAATTGGAGGGCGAGGTGGCTGGGCTAAAAGCCCTAAACTGCGATCTCACCCGTGCCGCCATTCCCCCTTCCCCCCGCCGTCTGAAGGAAGAGCGGCGAGCGCAAGACGAGGACATTCGCCTGGAGTCTACCAAGTCAGCTCGCTACATCTTCTCGACGATGAAGGCGGCCGGTCTCCTAGCTGCCGATGCAGCTGACATGGTTCTGGAGGATATCGTCCCGGAGCTCTTCATCCTGCTTCCACCAGTGAAGAGTAGTGATGACGAGGAGGAATTCGCGAGGGACTCATGATGCTTATAGATTTTTTATTTTATTTTCTGTTTTGTTTTGGGCTGGCGAGATAGCCGCCTTTTGTAATTTAACTGTGAAATGTATGGATGCACATTTTTAGCCTTGTATTGTGTTCGCCCTTTCTGCGGCTGTCTTTTTTTGTTGGCATCTCGCTCTCGCTTATCTCGATGTTCATTTTTATGTAGGCTATCCCGCGATGATCGTTCTCGCATCTTGCGTTATTGAATAGACAGGCACAAGACCTTTTTGGCGTCTCTGGCATTTTGTCATTTGCCTTAGGATTATTACCCTTTAGGTATGCGTTTTTCTCTAGGTCTCGCGAGGTATTTTTTCTTCTCGGCAAGGGCTCGCCTCTTACCCTGCCGACGACCTTTCTGCCGAGCACCGGATACCCCGGAGCGCATAGGATTGATTCTCGTTCCTCGCATACTATCGTGCGAAGTATCTCTTTGCTGAGCGAGCAGTCCCGCCGAGCGAGAAGGAGTATTCCAGCATAAAGACTTGTCACCTTGCCAGCCTCTCCAGAGATCAACCTGAACCCCCCGTCTAGTGAGAGCCCGGGAGCGGAATCGATCTGGGGCATTCCAGCATAAAGACTTGTCACCTTGCCAGCCTCTCCAGAGATCAACCTGAACCCCCCGTCTAGTGAGAGCCCGGGAGCGGAATCGATCTGGGGCATTCCAGCATAAAGACTTGTCACCTTGTCAGCCTCTCCAGCGATCAACCTGAACCCCCCATCTAGTGAGAGCCCGGGAATGGAATCGATCTGGGGCATTCCAGCATAAAAACTTGTCACCTTGCCAGCCTCTCCAGAGATCAACCTGAACCCCCCGTCTAGTGAGAGCCCGGGAGCGGAATCGATCTGGGGCATTCCAGCACCAATACTTGTCACCTTGCCAGCCTCTCTAGAGATCAACCTGAACCCCCCGTCTAGTGAGAGCCCGAGAGCGGAATCGATCTGGGGCATTCCAGCATAAGAACTTGTCACCTTGCCAGCCTCTCCAGAGATCAACCTGAACCCCCCGTCTAATGAGAGCCTGAGAGCGGAATCGATCTGGGGCATTCCAGCATAAGAACTTGTCACCTTGCCAGCCTCTCCAGAGATCAACCTGAACCCCCCGTCTAGTGAGAGCCCGGGAGCAGAATCGACCTGGGGCATTCCGGCATAAAAACTTGTCACCTTGCTTGCCTTCACATAGTAGTTATAACTATCAAGTGAGGAGGTAAAATATTCAACTAACATCATCATAAAATTTTTCAAGGATAGAATCGTTTCAAATCGTCCCCACTTCTTGCTCGGCCTAGAGGTACCCCTTCCACATCTCGGAGATGATACCCCCCTGACTTGAGCACTTCACTTACAATGTATGGACCCTCCCAATTGGGGTTGAGCTTACCTACCGCGGCCCCTCTCCCAGCCGCGTCGACCTTCTTCAAGACCAGGTCCCCTTTTTGAAAGTGTTTTACTTGGATGTGTTTGTCAAAATACTGGGCCATTCGCCGCTTGATTTCCTCCTGCCTGATGGTGGCCTGATCCCGGAGTTCCTCCACCAAGTCTAAGGATAGCCTTTGTTCTTCATCATTGGCCACCAGCCACTCTTCATCCCCTTCACCTGCGGCGATCACCCTGGGGTCTTTACTTCGAACTCGATGGGAAGGACTGGTTCGGATCCATGGGAAAGTTTGAAAGGGGTCTCCCCGGTGGCGGTGTTAGGGGTAGTCCTCAGGGCCGAGAGAACGGATGGTAGTTGCTCTATCCAGTTCCCTCAGAGGTTCTCCACCTTCTTCTTCAGCAGGTTGACGATTACTTTATTTGCCGCTTCCACTTGGCCGTTGCTTCGTGGGTGGTGAACCGATGCGAACCTGAGGTCAATGCCAAGCTGGGTGCAGAAGCTAACAAACTCTTCGCTAGCAAATTGCGGCCCGTTGTCCATCACTATAGCCAGGGGGAGGCCGTGCCTGCAGATTATTTCTCCCCACACAAAATTCCTCACAACTTGAGAGGTTACCTTGGCGAGCGCCTTCACTTCTACCCATTTGGAGAAATAATCGATCATGACCAATAAGAACCTTCTCTGGCCGCTAGCTTGAGGAAAAGGGCCAACTAGGTCCAACCCCCATATGGCGAAGGGCCAGGGAGCAGTGATGGTTCGGAGCCTCTGAGCGGGGAGGAGTTGGAGCGGAGCATAGAGCTGGCACTTTGAACACCTCCTTGCGAACTCCGCCGCATCCTTGCTGAGGGTGGGCCAGAAGTAGCCTTGTCTCAACACCCTTCCTTCCAGAGTTCGGCTCCCGGAGTGACTTCCACACTCCCCGGAGTGAATTTCTTCTAGGACTCTCGGAACCTCCTCCTCTGAAACACAACGGGCCAGGAGTCCCGAGAGAGTCTTCCTGTACAGTCCTCCTGCATGCAAAGAGTAATAAGCTGACTTATACCTGAAGCGCCGCCTGTCTATGTCTCCCTCAGGGAACTTCCCTAATGACAAGAAGGAGATGAAGGTATCCATCCACGAGACCCGCTGATCCACCTCCATCAACTCTCCTTCCTCGATGGTGGGTCGGAAGAGTTCCGAAACCGTTCCTCCTGCTCGGGGACCGAACTTGGCTAGGAGGTCTGCGGGGGTGCTCTCTTCCCTGGGCACATGTTTGATGGAGAAAGTGTGGAATTGCCCGATGACTCCCTTGACCTTCTCCAAGTACCGTAGGAGGGTCGGGTACTTTGCCTCAAACTCTCCCTTGACTTCGCATGCTACCACCATGGAGTCCGTCGAGACCTCCACATCTTGCACTCCCAGTTCTCGAGCTAACCGCAGGCCCGCTATCACCGCCTCATACTCCGCTTGGTTGTTGGTAATCGGGAAGTGGATGTTTAAAGCTTGCTCGATCTTAGTCCCCTGGGGGCTTACCAGGATAATTCCCCCTCCATAGGAGTGCTTTCCTGACGCACCATCCACCAACATCTTCCACGCCACTGGGGGAGGCGGTTCATGTTCCCCCACTTCGGATGTGTAGTTGGCCATGAAATCCGCCACCGCTTGGGCCTTGATTGATGTCCTGGGTACGAATGTAATATCGAACTCGCTCAGCTCCACGGACCATTTTGCCAATCTTCCCGAGTGCTCCACCCCTTCCATGATTTTGCGAAGCGGGTGATCTGTCACCACTCTGATGGAGTGTGCCTGAAAGTAGGGCCGGAGCATCCGAGCCGCCACCACCAATGCGAAAGCTAACTTCTCCAAGATTGGGTACCGGAGCTCCGCCTTCTTCAGCACTCGGCTGACATAATAGATCGGGAATTGCTTTCTTCCTTCCTCACGGATCAATACTGAACTTACCGCTTCAAGTCCTACTCCCAGGTATAGGGATAAGTCTTCTCCTGGTCTCGGCCCTTGAAGTAGGGGGGTTTGGGCGAGTTGCCCTTTCAAAGCCTGAAAAGCTTCTTCGCACTCTGGGGTCCATTCAAATTTTTTGTTGCCCCTTAACGCCTTAAAGAAGGGCGCACACTTTTATCCCGCCTTGGAGAGGAACCTGCTGAGTTCGGCCAGCTTCCCCGTGAGGCTCTGGACCTCCTTCGGGTTTCTTGGCGACCCCAACTCTACTATTGCCTTGACCTTGTCAGGGTTAGGTTCCACCCCCGCCGGGGTGAGCAAGTGGCCTAGGAACTTCCCTCGGCTAGCCCCGAAGACACACTTCAAGGGGTTGAGTTTCATCTTATACTTCCGCAGGGTCCCAAACATCTCCTCAAGGTCTCGCAGGTGAAACCCAAGGTCCCGGCTCTTTACCATGAGTCATCAACATAGACCTCCAAGTTTCTTCCTTTTTATTCGTGGAAGACCCGATCTATCATCCTTTGATAGGTGGCACCTGCATTCTTGGGCCCAAAGGGCATCATCTTATAACAGTAGCATCCGTCCCCCGTGATGAAGGAGACATCCTTGATGTCCGGGGGGTGCATGCAGATTTGATGATAACCTGAAAAAGCATCTAAGAAAGACATCACAGAGAAACCAACAGTTGAGTCAACCAGCGCGTCGATTCTAGGTAGGGGGTAGCAATCTTTCAGGCATGATTTATTAAGAAGTGAAAAGTCGATAAACATGCGCCACTTACCTCCCCCCTTTCTTACCATGACTATATTGGAGACCCAGCCTGGATACTGGATCTCCGACACAAAACCTTCTTGTATGAGCTTTTCCACCTCCTCGTGGATTGGTCCCTCCAGCTTGTCCGCCGTGGCCCTCTTCTTTTGGCGGATGGGGTGGGTGCCGGGGTCGAGGTTGAGGCGGTGGAAGGCCACATCCGCATCGATCCAGGGCATCTCCGTGGCGCTCCAAGCGAAGACATCCACATTCCTCTGTACACAGGCTAGTGTACAAACCGGGGTTCGCCTGGCTCCACCCCCTAGACCTCGCAGGGTTTAGGGTAAGAACCGATCTCGCCCCATGCTCCACCCCCTAGACCTCGCAGAACGGCAGTTGGTGTAGGGCGAGAGCTAGAAGGATAAGAACCGATCTCGCCGGAATGCCCGGCGAGATGTGTCATGCCATGGGTTCTACGAGACTCCAGAGGTCGCAGAGGCGACAGGAGCCCTCGCATGCAGAATGGCGAGACCAAGAAGCATTCCTGGTCTCGCAGACCCCTCTTCCAGGGGAAAGTAAGTTAGAATTACCCTCTTGCCCCTGGAGGCCTGCAAATAGCCACCCCGAACAACGGAGTTTGGCTGTTAGCAGACCAAATTGGGGTGCAAATAGCAAAACCAAAAGGCGGAGTTCCGCTATTCGTAGACCAGTTCAGAAAAACTATAAATAAGACCCAAAGGGCACCTTTGGAGGAGGTCCAGTTTTTAGGCTTCTCTCTCCTTAGGCTATCCTTGCCGAGACTCCCCTGAGTTCTCCAAGGTGCCCGGGCCTCAGCTTTGGCTCTGGAGGGGAAGTAATCAAAAGATCTTCCGGGTGTGTGGTGGGACCTCCCTGCTGAGTTAAGGGTCTGTGTTAAGTTCTGAGACCCCGACGTACTTTTTCCACGGGATAAGTAAGTGCTAGTCGCCCCCCAACCTGTTGGGGGCCCCGAGCTCCACAAGGAACCAGTTTCTGGTTTCAACATTCTTGGTGCGGTGAGCGTGGAGAGTGGCTAGTACAGGAAAGTCTCTAGGAGAAAGCATGGCGGGCGAGGATGAGCGAGATGCAGGGTTCGGAGGTTCGCCACCCGCAGGGTCGCCAGTGACGATGGATATGCTGGCCGAGCTCAAGAGGGATATGATTGGAGCCTTTCAGAGCGCCATAGCCTCGGCGCTGGGTGGTTTCGCCACCCCGGCCCCTCAGATGGCTCCTCCATCCGGGGGCTGCGAGAACGCCCCAGGCCAGCGAGCGGGCAAGGAAGCAGCGGTCCAGGAGGCAGGCCGAGATCTCACGGGTCGCGAGCTCTTCCCCAGTCCAGTAGGTGCGAGCGAGATCCCGACCAGAGTGGTCTCGGCAGGAGGAGTCTCGGCAACTGTGTTCTCGGCAAACCCAGGGGTGGAAGAGGGAGCCTCGGCAGGAGGTTCTGCAGGAAGAGTAGAGCCAGTTCAGAAGGTGAGCGGGGGGAGTCCCTTTTGTGAGTTGGTGCTCTCGGCACCACTCCCCGAGGGGTTCAGGGAACCAGCCATGACCTTGTATGTTGGGAACAGCGATCCCGTTCCCCACCTGCAATGGTTCGAAGATATGGTCTCGATCAGACCCATGTCGGACGCCTTCAAGTGCCGACTCTTCGCCACCTGCCCGGAGTTTCTAGAAATGAGAGGGGCAAGGAGACCAGCACCGCAACCGCAGCAGCGCCCGGTAAGGATCGAAGAAGTCTTCGCCCAGGAAGACGAAGAGGAAAGATGCGAAGATCGGGTGGACGTAGGAGCCCGGGGGGGGAATCTGGGTGATCCACGGAGGGGTGGGAGTTGAGGCAACCCGGAAGGCGAGCCTCCATGCTATATACCGTCGGAACGTAGCTTCGACATCCCAAGCCCCGCCCCCGGTGGAGAGGATCACCTTCTCCCAAAAGGACATGCCCGGTCAGGAAGACCCGTTCTGCGATGCGCTGGTTATCCAAACCGCCATCGAAAACTTCACCGTCTCGCGGATCTTGGTGGACAACGGCAGCTCGGTCAATGTTATCTTCAAGAAAGCGTTTGACGAGATGAAGGTAGAGGCCCGAAGGGTGTTGGCCTCGGATGGCCCCTTGTTTGGTTTTTCGGGAGAGAGAAAGGAGGTAGAGGGAGGAGTAGGACTCCACGTAACTCTCGGGGGGCAATCGCGGAACTGCCGTTTCGTGATTGTGGACGCCCCAAGCAGCTACATCGCCATTTTCGGCCGGCCTCTTATTAGTGCATTTAGATGCGTCCCTTCCACCCTACACCAGTGCCTAAAGTTCAACACAGGTGGAATCCAGGTCCGAGTCCGGGGAGACCCCAAGGTGGCGAGGCAGTGCTACGTGACGGCTGTCAACACCATCTCCTGGATGGGGGAAGCAGAGGAGTGGGATAAGAGGATGGAGAAGATGACCGAGGCAGGGGAAGAGGATGAAGGAGAAGAGGGAGAAAAGGGGGAGGAAGTTCATGCCCGGGAAGGGGTCGAGGTAGGGCCCTGGGCGGAGAACGGAGGAAAAGAAGAAGGAGGAAAGGCCGAAAAGAGAAGGGTGGAGGAGGTGATGGAGATGGAAGGGGAGGAAGGAGGAGCCCAGGAGCTCGCCGACGAAGGAGAGGAGGAGAGGCCTTGGGGGGAGCAGTCGCGGCTGGAGGCCGTAGACGAGGTCATCGAGCTGGAAGTCGTCACCCGACCGGGGGTGATGGAGAAGATCCGGGTCAGCGGAGAGCTCAACTCGGAGGAGAGGGCGGAGATCCTCGCCTGCGTCCAGAAGAACGTGGAAGTCTTTGCCTGGAGTGCCGCGGAGATGCCCGGGATAGACGCGGATGTGGCCTGTCACCGCCTCAACCTCGAGCCCGGCGCCCTCCCCATCCGCCAAAGGAGGAGGCCCACTGCAGACAAGCTGGAAGGGCCCATCCGCGAGGAAGTGGAAAAGCTTCTGGAAGCAGGTTTTGTAAAGGAGATCCAGTACCCAGGCTGGGTCTCCAACGTCGTCATGGTAAAGAAAGGTGGAGGTAAATGGCGAATGTGTATCGATTTCTCTTTGCTTAATAAATCATGCCCGAAGGATTGTTACCCCCTGCCCAGAATCGACGCGCTGGTTGACTCAGCCGTCGGTTTTCATATGATGTCTTTCTTAGATGCTTTTTCAGGTTATCATCAGATCCGCATGCATCCCCCTGACATCAAGGATGTCTCCTTCATCACGAGGGAGGGATGCTACTGCTATAGGATGATGCCCTTCGGGCTCAAGAATGCGGGGGCCACATACCAAAGGATGATGGACCGGGTTTTCCGTGAGCAAAGGGGGAGAAACCTGGAGGTCTATGTCGATGACCTCATGGTCAAGAGCCGAGATCTTGAATCCCACCTCCGAGACCTCGAGGAGACTTTCGAAACCCTACGGAAGTTCAAGATGAGACTCAACCCGTCGAAGTGTGTCTTCGGAGCCAGTCGAGGAAAATTCTTGGGCCACATGCTCACCCCGGCTGGGGTGGAGCCTAACCCAGATAAGGTCAAGGCAATCCTCGAGTTGGCACCCCCAAGAAATGCTAAGGAGGTCCAATGCTTGACGGGAAAGTTGGCTGGGTTAAGTAGATTTCTCTCCAAGGCAGGGGAGAGATGCTCCTCTTTCTTCAAGGTGTTACGGGGTAATCAAAAGTTCGAATGGACCTCCGAGTGCGAAAAGGCTTTTCAAGCGTTGAAAGAACAACTGGCCAAGGCTCCGCTACTGCAAGGGCCGAGGTCAGGGGAAGACTTATCCCTATACCTGGGGGTAGGGTCGGAAGCCGTGAGTTCGGTGCTTGTCCGGGAAGAAGGGAGGAAACAGCTGCCGATCTATTACGTAAGTAGAGTGCTGAGAAAGGCCGAGATTAGATATCCTATCTTGGAGAAGCTGGCCTTCGCTCTGGTAGTGTCGGCCCGGAAGCTCCGACCCTATTTCCAGGCACATTCCATAAAGGTAGTAACCGACCACCCCCTCCGCAGCATCATGGAGGGAGTAGAGCACTCCGGAAGGTTGGCTAAGTGGTCGGTAGAGTTGAGTGAGTTCAATATCTCTTATGTACCGAGGGTGTCCATAAAAGCACAGGCGGTGGCAGATTTCATGGCAGACTACGTTACTGAGGTGGACGAGTCAGAACTACCCCATCCGGTGCCTTGGAAGATGTTAGTAGATGGAGCATCCGGAAGGCATTCCTTTGGTGGAGGGGTGATCCTGGTCAGTCCCCAAGGGACCAGAATAGAGCAAGCAATCCATTTCCACTTTCCCCTCACCAATAACCAGGCAAAGTACGAGGCGGTTATAGCAGGTCTCCGCTTGGCCCAGGAGCTAGGAGTACAGGATGTGGAGGTCTCGTCAGACTCCATGGTCGTTGCTTGCCAAATCAAGGGAGAGTTCGAGGTCAAGGAGCCGACCCTCCAGAGGTACTTGGAAAAGGTCAAGGGGGTGGTGGGGCAGTTCCAGACTTTTTCCATCAAACATGTCCCCAGAGAGGAAAGCACTCAAGCAGACCTCTTGGCTAAATTTGGCCCTCAGGGTGGGGGAGCCCTGTCAGAACTCTTCCGACCCTCCATTGAGGAAGGAGATCTCATGGAAGTAGATCAGCGGGCGTCGTGGATGGACCCTTTTATTGTTTTTCTAGCCTCGGGGAGGTTCCCCGAGGGGGAAATTGACAAGCGGCGACTTAGGTATAAATCAGCCTACTATTCCTTGCATGCAGGGATACTTTATAGAAAGACACTCTCAGGGCTCCTAGCCCGTTGCGTCTCGGAGGAAGAAGTCCCGAGAGTCCTGGAAGAGATCCACTCGGGGGAGTGCGGCAGCCACTCGGGAAGCCGGACCTTGGAAGGGAGAGTTCTGAGGCAAGGTTACTTCTGGCCCACCCTCAGCAAGGATGCGGCCGAGTTCTCCAGGAGGTGCTCCAAGTGTCAGCTCTACGCTCCTCTTCAACTCCTCCCAGCTCAGAGGTTGAGAACGATCACGGCCCCTTGGCCGTTCGCCATTTGGGGACTGGACCTGGTAGGGCCTTTCCCCCAGGCAAGCGGTCAAAGGAGGTTCTTACTGGTGATGATCGATTATTTTTCCAAGTGGATCGAGGCAAAGGCGCTAGCCAAGGTAACCACTCAGGTAGTAAAGAATTTTGTTTGGGGGGAGATCATTTGCAGGCACGGGCTCCCCCTCGCCATCGTCACGGATAATGGGCCACAGTTCGCCAGCGATGATTTCGTCAGCTTCTGTACCCAACTCAGCATAGATCTCAGGTTCGCGTCAGTCCACCATCCAAGGAGTAACGGGCAGGTGGAGGCGGCGAACAAAATTATAGTGAACCTCCTCAAAAAGAAGATCGAGAATCTTAGAGGGAGTTGGGTGGAGCAACTACCCTCGGTCCTCTGGGCTCTGAGGACCACTCCAAACACAGCTACCGGGGAAACCCCGTTCAAGCTATCTCACGGATCCGAGGCCGTCCTACCGGTCGAGTTTGAAGTCAAGACGCCTAGGGTGGCCGCCGCG
Organism: Dactylorhiza incarnata; assembly: GCA_033032865.1. Taxonomy (NCBI): domain Eukaryota; kingdom Viridiplantae; phylum Streptophyta; class Magnoliopsida; order Asparagales; family Orchidaceae; genus Dactylorhiza; species Dactylorhiza incarnata. The sequence goes on along the minus strand of JAWHQI010000095.1, from coordinate 2,479,519 downwards.
GAAGAAGGAGATGAAGAATGGAGGGTAAGCAACGAGGAAGGCCAACGGTTGTCTTTGGACCTGGTAGAGGAACTCCGAGACTTGGCTACCATTAGGCAAGAAGAAGTAAAGAGGCGGATGGCCAGGTACTTCGACAAGTACATACGAGTAAAGCATTTCCTGAAAGGGGACTTGGTACTGAAGAAGGTGGACGCGGCAGGAAGGGGAGCCACAGTGGGTAAGCTCAATCCTAATTGGGAGGGCCCATATATTGTAAGTGAGGTGCTGAAGTCGGGGGGGGGGGGGGGGGGGGGGGGTACCACCTCCAGGATGTGGAAGGGGTACCTCTCGGCCGAGCTAGGAACGGGGACGACTTGAAGCGTTTCTATCCATGAAGTTCTTATGTAACCTGATCTCTATGAACTATTTTCACAGGCAGTGTTTTATATTAATCCTGAGTTCCAAGCAACCAATGAGGATGCTGGATTGCCCCGGACGATCCCGCTACCAGGCTCTCACTAGCTGGTAGGGCCGGTTGAACTCGCGGAGAGGCTGGCAAGGTGATAAACTCTTTGTGCTGGATTGCCCCGGACGATCCCGCTACCAGGCTCTCGCTAACTGGTAGGGCCGGTTGAACTCACGGAGAGGCTGGCAAGGTGATAAACTCTTTGTGCTGGATTGCCCCGGACGATCCCGCTACCAGGCTCTCGCTAGCTGGTAGGGCCGGTTGAACTCGCGGAGAGGCTGGCAAGGTGATAAACTCTTTGTGCTGGATTGCCCCGGACGATCCCGCTACCAGGCTCTCGCTAGCTGGTAGGGCCGGTTGAACTCGCGGAGAGGCTGGCAAGGTGATAAACTCTTTGTGCTGGATTGCCCCGGACGATCCCGCTACCAGGCTCTCGCTAGCTGGTAGGGCCGGTTGAACTCGCGGAGAGGCTGGCAAGGTGATAAACTCTTTGTGCTGGATTGCCCCGGACGATCCCGCTACCAGGCTCTCGCTAGCTGGTAGGGCCGGTTGAACTCGCGGAGAGGCTGGCAAGGTGATAAACTCTTTGTGCTGGATTGCCCCGGACGATCCCGCTACCAGGCTCTCGCTAGCTGGTAGGGCCGGTTGAACTCGCGGAGAGGCTGGCAAGGTGATAAACTCTTTGTGCTGGATTGCCCCGGACGATCCCGCTACCAGGCTCTCGCTAGCTGGTAGGGCCAGTTGAACTCGCGGAGAGGCTGGCAAGGTGATAAACTCTTTGTGCTGGATTGCCCCGGACGATCCCGCTACCAGGCTCTCGCTAGCTGGTAGGGCCGGTTGAACTCGCGGAGAGGCTGGCAAGGTGATAAACTCTTTGTGCTGGATTGCCCCGGACGATCCCGCTACCAGGCTCTCGCTAGCTGGTAGGGCCGGTTGAACTCGCGGAGAGGCTGGCAAGGTGATAAACTCTTTGTGCTGGATTGCCCCGGACGATCCCGCTACCAGGCTCTCGCTAGCTGGTAGGGCCGGTTGAACTCGCGGAGAGGCTGGCAAGGTGATAAACTCTTTGTGCTGGATTGCCCCGGACGATCCCGCTACCAGGCTCTCGCTAGCTGGTAGGGCCGGTTGAACTCGCGGAGAGGCTGGCAAGGTGATAAACTCTTTGTGCTGGATTGCCCCGGACAATCCCGCTACCAGGCTCTCGCTAGCTGGTAGGGCCGGTTGAACTCGCGGAGAGGCTGGCAAGGTGATAAACTCTTTGTGCTGGATTGCCCCGGACAATCCCGCTACCAGGCTCTCGCTAGCTGGTAGGGCCGGTTGAACTCGCGGAGAGGCTGGCGAGAAGGAGGGTCCTCGGCAGTAATTAACAAAAAGAAAGTGTCTTGATCTCCGAAATGTTTTCAAAATAAGAGGACGACCTCTCGCTGGGCGAGAAGGAGGGTCCTCGGCAGTAATTAACAAAAAGAAAGTGTTTGTGTCCCTGAATGTTTTGGAAATAAGAGGACGACCTCTCGCTGGGCGAGAAGGAGGGTCCTCGGCAGTAATTAACAAAAAGAAAGTGTTTGTGTCCCTGAATGTTTTGGAAATAAGAGGACGATCTCTCGCTGGGCGAGAAGGAGGGTCCTCGGCAGTAATTAACAAGAAGAAAGTGTTTGTGTCCCTGAATGTTTTGGAAATAAGAGGACGACCTCTCGCTGGGCGAGAAGGAGGGTCCTCGGCAGTAATTAACAAAAAGAAAGTGTCTTGATCTCCGAAATGTTTTCAAAATAAGAGGACGACCTCTCGCTGGGCGAGAAGGAGGGTCCTCGGCAGTAATTAACAAAAAGAAAGTGTTTGTGTCCCTGAATGTTTTGGAAATAAGAGGACGACCTCTCGCTGGGCGAGAAGGAGGGTCCTCGGCAGTAATTAACAAGAAGAAAGTGTTTGTGTCCCTGAATGTTTTGGAAATAAGAGGACGACCTCTCGCTGGGCGAGAAGGAGGGTCCTCGGCAGTTATTAACAAAAAGAAAGTGTCTTGATCTCCGAAATGTTTTCAAAATAAGGGGAGACCTCTCGCTTGGCGAGAAGGAGGGTCCTCGGCAGTAATTAACAAGAAGAAAGTGTTTGTGTCCCTGAATGTTTTGGAAATAAGAGGACGACCTCTCGCTGGGCGAGAAGGAGGGTCCTCGGCAGTAATTAACAAGAAGAAAGTGTTTGTGTCCCTGAATGTTTTGGAAATAAGAGGACGACCTCTCGCTGGGCGAGAAGGAGGGTCCTCGGCAGTAATTAACAAAAAGAAAGTGTCTTGATCTCCGAAATGTTTTCAAAATAAGAGGACGACCTCTCGCTGGGCGAGAAGGAGGGTCCTCGGCAGTAATTAACAAAAAGAAAGTGTTTGTGTCCCTGAATGTTTTGGAAATAAGAGGACGACCTCTCGCTGGGCGAGAAGGAGGGTCCTCGACAGTAATTAACAAGAAGAAAGTGTTTGTGTCCCTGAATGTTTTGGAAATAAGAGGACGACCTCTCGCTGGGCGAGAAGGAGGGTCCTCGGCAGTAATTAACAAAAAGAAAGTGTCTTGATCTCCGAAATGTTTTCAAAATAAGGGGAGACCTCTCGCTTGGCGAGAAGGAAGGTCCTCGGCACACGTCAGCAAAAAGAAAATGTTTGGTCTCCGAAATGTTTATAGAATGAGTTAACGACCTTTCGCGTAGTGGGAGAAAGGGTTCTCGGCAGATATAAGATAAACTAGCACGAAAATAAAATCTAAGGAAGGCCAAGTGAAAAAAGAAAGCGATGCACAAAATTTCCATTCAAGAGAAGAGTTTAGTTACAAATGGGCGGCGATCTCGCCAGCCCCAAAATTTACGACAAATAAAAGCAGAAGTTTCGCTCTCTAGTCCTCGCCAAAAAGCTCCTCGTCGTCATCATCGTTCTTTACTGGCGGAAGCGGCCGGAAGAGCTCCGGCACGATATCCTCAACCGTCACGCTCTCGGCCTCGGCAACCAGCAACCCAGCACCTTTCATGGCCTGAAAGACGAAGCGTGCCGCATTCGTCGACTCCACGCGAAGTGCTTCGTCGCGATCGCGCCTCTCTTCCTTTAACCGGCGAGGAGAAGGGGGAAGGGCAGCCCGAGTGAGATCACGATTGAGAGCTTTCAACGCGGCGACCTCACCCTCCAAGCTCAGGACCCGAGCATCCGACAACCTAGCCATCTCGGCATCCTGGGAGCAAAAAACGCATAAGTAAAAAGTAGGAAAAAAGGGAGAAGCAGGGTTGATGAATGACTCACCACTCCGGTCTCGGCGGAGGCTAACTTGTCCGTGAGATCACCCACTTTTGCCTGCGAGACCTTGAGGGCTTCGGCGAGCTCGGCGCACTCGTTCTCCAGCTCCAGGCACCTGCGGCCCGTCATGTGGGCGAGCTCCACTGACCGCAACTGGGACCTCGCGCTTTCATAAGCGAGACCCCGTGCGGTCGCTTCTGTATAGGCCGCGGCGTCCTCGCGGCCATATAAGACATAGGATAGATTGAAGGCATGGGAGGTCACCTCGTCCATCTCCACCCAAGTGGGAAGAACAGAGGAGACGTCAACCCGGTTGGCCTCCTCCCCCCAGCGCACTAAGCGCTCGCCGGTTTTATCTTTGGCTCGCACCCCGAGGCCGAAGTGTGGGTGCTTCATTGGAATAGGCAAGGCCGAGGTCCTGGCAGCAACCTCGGTTGGTTCGACTTCCCGATCCTCGGGGTGCGAGGAAGCATCGACCCCGGGAGTCGAGGACTCGGCAGGGCGCTTTCCCTTCACAGAGGCGCGCGGGCTCGCGCCTATCTTCGGCTTCTTTGAAGTGGGTTGGCGAGAAGGCTTGCTTCCCGAAGCCTCCATCCTTTTCTTGGAGGCAGCCGCAGGGGGGGATGACCTTCTCGGCAGGCCGCCGCCCCCATCGTGGCGAGAGCGAAGTCAGCGGAGGGTTTGATGTTGCTCGCGTAAGGTGGGTGGAGGGGAATGTCTCGCTCACCTGTTTAAGAATTGTGTTAGGGAGAATAGCGAGAACAAATATAAAGCGGGTAGTGGAGGCGAGATCTTTACCTTCCCCAGGGAGCACCGGTAGAAGAATGTCGACGTTCCGGCGGAGATGGCCTACCTCGAAGTTCTTCTTCTGAAAAAACTGGCAGAGGTCGGCATCGTGACCGCCGAGAGGGGGAGGACGGTAGACGGTGTCGTTGTACTGGACTGGCGAGATTGGGATGTTGCCGAAGTTCCCCTTTACCAGGAGGAACTTCTGGGCCCAGAAATGAGCTTTGTTTACGGTCTCGACGACCTTGAAGCCCGACCCTACGAAGTAGACCGTGCCCTCAGAATAGGCACGGAAGGAGAACAGCTTCCGGAAAACCGGAAGGCTGAACTCTATTCGCTCCTCGCAGAGGAAGCAAGCGAACCCCACGATTATCGCCATCGCGTTGGGGGTGAGCTGGCCGAGAACAACTCCATAGTGCCGGAGAACCTGAAAAACCGCAAGTAAAGAAAAGTGAAGCGAGCGAGATCAATCTCACGAGAATGATGAAGGTAGGAAGGAAGTATACCTGGCGAACCTCGGGCCAGAGGGGGAGTCGCAGGCCCACCGCGAAGTGCGCAATGGGGATGGCAATCTCGTCGGCCCGTAAGGTGTTAATCACCTCGCCCTTCTCAGGCCGGCGGGCGGTGAAATCGGAAGGGACGTAATCGGCGATGGAGGAAAGGTATTCTTCCTCGCTCATATTACAGTGGAAGAAGTCGTGCTCGCAATAGGCCCAGGCACACTTCAGTCGGCCTTCGGCCTCGGGAAGCTCTTTCGAGGGTTTCACCATCCCGAATACCTGCGAGAACAAGTATAGAAGGAGGCGAGAACAAAGCTGGCGAGAGCTCTGCAACTGGGAGAAGAGGAAGGCGGTAGGTAAATGATATTAATGGGGAGGCTATTTATAGAAAAATAAAAACGGCGGGAAGAAGCCCAAGCGCCGGGGTGCAGTCAGACAAAACGTCACATCATTGGGACACACCAAACAAAATTATTTCGCTAATCATTGGCGAGCGAGATCAATCTGCAGGATAGGTTAGAATAAAATAATTTGCAAGCGAAAATGTCACAGGCATGCGAGAACAAGGTAAAGGAAAAGCGGCGTTATAAATCCGCGAGCGATAACCGTAGTTAATAAATTGTCCGATATTCGTGGCGAGCGAGATTCACTAAGGGCCATGGTCTGGCGAGATTGTTGCAATAAAAGAAACAAAAGGCGAATTGTTCATAAAATAGAAAACGCAGGGTCGCGAGATCAGTAAGGCAGCCACTGCCATCTACCGCCACCTCGCGGCCCCCTCCTCGGCGGCCTCCGTGGGTTGTGGAATTCGGCAGCAGCACGACCGTCGCGTTCGATCAGTTGGGCGTGGTCTCTCATCCTCGCTATGAGTGTCTCTTGGGAGGTCTCGCATTCGCCAGGATCCAGGGGTATCGCCGCACGAAGTTTGTCGCACTCATCCATCAGGGATTCGTATCTCTTCTCGGCGGCCTGTCTATCCACTCTCGCCTGGATGTTAAGATCTTGTAACATCTGGTTCTGCTTTTGGAACAACTCCGCGGTTCTCTTTTTCATCACTTCGGGGTCCCGCGTATCACCCAGGAAATCTTCCACCCGCTCTGGAAATGGGGACACTTCGTCATCCCCGAATTTGGAGTCGGTGAGCTGAGTCTCGCCATCTGACAAAGAAGGGTCGCACGCGAGGTTAGGAAAGATAATTCAGAGTAAATATCAGAGGCGAGAAGACTTACCCGTGTGATGGCTAAAAGTGTTAGGCAGAGGATCGAAGGTGGTGCCATAGTAAGGGGGCTGAGTTTTCCCCTTGCCAGGGGGGTATTTCGCAGTATCGGTAAAGGGGGCGTCCGGCGGACGCGAGACACCCGAATCCTCGTTGGCAAGAAGCCTAAAGTTTGGCGCGGAGAGGTTCGCGTCCCGGCATTTGGGTGAGGGAGTTCGCTGACCCCGTTCCCCGGGCGTCGCATGGCGCGAAACTACAAAAAGAAAGTGAAGGAACAATAAGCATCATCAAGGAGAGGTTTAAAACGAGACACAGCGAGATCAGGCAGCGTACCAAGAGGATTCTCGCCGACAGTATTCGCATTTTCCCGAGTTGTAGCGAGAAGTTCGTTCGAGGGCCCGCCGACATCCTTGCCAGCTTTAGTTACCTGCGAGAGCGAAGTTTAGAAAATGACAGATGGGTATTCTCGCCCGAAGGAAATAATCCATACCTCCTCAACGGGTTTCTCGCCGAGGGAGGAGTCGAGGTCAACAGTGTCGTCCCCCAGTCGGCGAACGGCCTTCGCCTTCTTCAGTTGTGGCGCAGGGGAGGCGGACGCACGGTCCATCCAGGCCGGGGGCTTCAACATCATCGCTGTCTCGCGAGCCTTCGAGGCTTTCAGGCGAGCTTCCATCTCTTTGGAGAGAGGCATCAGAGAATAGCTACAGTAAAGAGAAGAGTGAGGAGAAAAAGAAAATGAGGGCACCCTTCAGCCCAGATGGTATTTATAGCCAGACGGTGGGACCCACAGAAAGATTCCTGACAAGACAGCTGTCGCCAAGCGAACACCCTAGTGTTGGACGATTCTTTGCGAGCCCGGGATAAACTCGCAAAGAGCGGGGATTGTGTACAAACCGGGGTTCGCCTGGCTCCACCCCCTAGACCTCGCAGGGTTTAGGGTAAGAACCGATCTCGCCCCAAGCTCCACCCCCTAGACCTCGCAGAACGGCAGTTGGTGTAGGGCGAGAGCTAGAAGGATAAGAACCGATCTCGCCGGAATGCCCGGCGAGATGTGTCATGCCATGGGTTCTACGAGACTCCAGAGGTCGCAGAGGCGACAGGAGCCCTCGCATGCAGAATGGCGAGACCAAGAAGCATTCCTGGTCTCGCAGACCCCTCTTCCAGGGGAAAGTAAGTTAGAATTACCCTCTTGCCCCTGGAGGCCTGCAAATAGCCACCCCGAACAGCGGAGTTTGGCTGTTAGCAGACCAAATTGGGGTGCAAATAGCAAAACCAAAAGGCGGAGTTCCGCTATTCGTAGACCAGTTCAGAAAAACTATAAATAAGACCCAAAGGGCACCTTTGGAGGAGGTCCAGTTTTTAGGCTTCTCTCTCCTTAGGCTATCCTTGCCGAGACTCCCCTGAGTTCTCCAAGGTGCCCGGGCCTCAGCTTTGGCTCTGGAGGGGAAGTAATCAAAAGATCTTCCGGGTGTGTGGTGGGACCTCCCTGCTGAGTTAAGGGTCTGTGTTAAGTTCTGAGACCCCGACGTACTTTTTCCACGGGATAAGTAAGTGCTAGTCGCCCCCCAACCTGTTGGGGGCCCCGAGCTCCACAAGGAACCAGTTTCTGGTTTCAACAGCTAGGATCACAGCCCGCTCCTCCGAATTGAGCTCCCCGCTGACTCGGACCTTCTCCACCACCCCAAGCCGAGTGGTGACCTCGAGCTCCACGACCTCATCCACGGCCTCCAGCCTGGATTGCTCTCCCCAAGCACTTTCCTTCTCTTCCCCGCAAGCGAGTGCTTGGGCTCCTTCCTCCGTCTCTTCCTCCCCTACCATCATCAACTCCTCCACCCCTCCTTCCTGGGTATCCCCTTCCTTCTCCTCTTCTCCTCCTCTCCCCTCCCTGGGTCCTTCAACGACCCCTTCTTGGGCACGAACTTCTTCTTCCTCCATCCTCTCCTCGACTCTATTCTCTACTCCGGCTCCTACCGCCTCCTCCATCACTTTATCGAACTCCTCCGCTTCTCCCATCCAGGTGACGGTGTTGACAGCCGTCACATAGCACTGTCTCGCCATCTTGGGGTCTCCTCGGATCCGGACCTCGACTCCACCCGCGTTGAACTTGAGACACTGGTGGAAGGTGGAAAGGACGCATCTGAATGCGCTGATGAGAGGCCATCCGAAGATGGCGTTGTAGCTGCTCGGGGCATCCACTATCACGAAGCGGCAGTTCCGAGACTGCCCTCTGAGAGTCACATGGAGTCCCACTCCACCTTCTACCTCCTTCCTTTCTCCAGAAAAACCGAATAGGGGGCCATCCGAGGCCAACACCCTCTTGGACTCCACCTTCATCTCATCGAACGCTTTCTTGAATACGACGTTGACCGAGCTACCGTTATCGACTAGAATCCGTGAGACGGTGAAGTTCTCGATGACGGACTGGATGACCAGCGCATCGCAGAACGGGTCTTCATAGCTTGGCATGTCCTTATGAGAGAAAGTAATTCTCTCCGCCGGGGGTGGAGCAGTGAATGTTGAGGCCACGCTCCGCCGATAGATGGTATGAAGGCTAGCTTTGCGGGTTGCCTCCTCCCCTACCCCCCATGGATCACCCCTATCCCTCCTCTACTCCCCACATCAACTCTGTCTTCACACTTTTCTTCCTCCTCCCCTCGAGGCTCGACCTCCTCAATTCTCACCTGTTGCCTCGGCGCGGGCACTTGGCCCCTTTTTGTTTCCAGGAACTCTGGGCAGGTGGCCATCGCATGACCTTCCTCATCGTGGAAGTCACGATACGGCAACGTCACCTCCCCTGTCTCGCCTTCCGCCACCCTATTCCTCCTCCTTCTTGCTCCCGCTTCTTCTCTCGCCTCTTCTCTCCTTCCTCTTCCTCCTCTTCCCCTCTTGATCACCATGGCTTGCTGAGGTGGGGGAGGCAATGGCCTCGGAGCCTGCCTCCATCCTAGCTGATGGGGTCTTCCTTGACCCCCCTAAAAGTTACCCCTTCCCGGGCCGTAACCTCTTCCCTGACCTTGCATTCCTTCGGCATGCTGCCTCCACTCCCCCTCCGGGGCCCTGTGCTCTTCCCTTCTCCTTACCTCTTGCTGCCTGACCTCCGACTCACTGAGCTTTGCTAGCCTCTTGGTGAGCTCCGGATTGGCCTCCTCACTCTCAATCTCCTCCGCCACCCTCTCCATCAACTCCTCGTAGGAGACGGGGGCTTTCCTCTTCAAAGCCATCTTAAAGAAACTTTCCCTCAGCCCGACCGTGAAGGCGAGCTGGAGTGCAAACCCGGCCATCTCCTGGGTGTGTAGCACCTCTTCCTGTAACCGATCCGCGTAGCGAGCCAACGGCTCCTTTGGCTCCTGCTTTACTTTGAAGAGGGACTCGGCGTCCTTCTTCCTCTTCTTTGAAGTGGAGAATCGCAACAAGAAACTCCGGCGCAGATTCTCGAAGGCGTAGATCGACCCTGTAGGGAGTTGATGGAACAGTCCCTGGCCTTTTCTTTGAGAGTGACGGCGAAGATCCGACACTTAAAAGCATCCGACATCGGCCTGATGGAGACCGAGTCCTCAAAAGATTGGAGATGTTGGACAGGGTCATCCCTACCGTTGTAGTACACCCGGTCCCACTCTCCGAACCCCGCCGGGACAGGTGCAGAAAGTACCAATTCGCAGAAGGGGCTTCCCCCTTAAACCACCCTTCCTCGCTCCGCTCTCCCCCCAAGCTCTCTCTCCAGACTCGAGCTCGCGGGGACCGCGCCCGCGAGAACAGCATACGTTTGGACCACTCCCACAGTCACTGCATCCTCTGGGAACTCTCTCCCCCGCGCCGCGCTCGCTAGTGCAGAACTCGTCGGCACAGAGCTCGCCGGCACAAAGCCCGCCGGGCTGGCGAACAGCACTCGCGCTTCCATGTCTTGAACTGAACTTCATGCGACTTCCTTTCCGATCCTCCCTCCCGGGGCATTCTCGCCGACCGCCGCTGGGGGAGGGGTCGCTTGGGGTGCTGGGGTCGCGAACTCACTCCGCAGTGCCGCGATCGTGAGTCCGAAAGTGTCAAGAACCTCCCTCCTGAAGTCCGCGAACATCCTCGGTGTCACCACCTGCGGTGGCTCGCTGAACCCCTCGCCTTGATCCTCGCCTCCTGTCATGTCTGCTCTTTGGAACTTTCTTGGACCAGCCGTGCTCCACGCTCACCGCACCAAAATGTTGAAACTGATTTCTCGGCCTCTAGTGGAGTTCGGGGCCCTCATCGAGATGAGGGGCAGCTAGCCCTTACTGATCCCTCGGAGAAGGCAGACCGAAGACTAGGAAAATGACTAAGACCTTAGCCACAATGAGGAGGTCCCTCCACTAACTCGGAAGATCGTTGAGCGCTTCCCCTCCCAAGCCAAAGCTGAGACTCGGGCACCTTGGAGAGCTCTGGAAATGCTAACCAAGAAGAGCCTGAGGAGAGAGAAGCTGAAGTGAAGTCCTCTCCAAAGGTGCCCTTAAGGTCCTATTTATAGGTTTTTTGACATGGCCTACAAATAGCAGGATCCCGCCTTTTGATTTTACTATTTGCACCCCAAATAGGTCTACTAACAGCCAAACTTCGCTGTTTGGAGAGGCTAAAGGCAGACCACCAAGGGTAAAAGGATAATTTGACCCTATCGGCTTATGAGCAAGGAACTGCGAGAGCCTTCCTGCGAGATGCTCTCGCGGGCCCCCCTCGCGAGTCCTGCTCGCGGTACCTCTCCTGGGCGATCGCCCTGCGAGTACCTCGCTGACCCCTCTTGGCGATACCTACGGAGGTCCGGATCTCGCGACTGATCTTGCGAGACCAACCCTTTGGCTTCGTCAAGCTCAACACACCTTTCGCCGATCGCAGGTCGCCTCGCCTAACGCGGACGAGGTTGACGAAATACAGGACGTCAAGTTACTCGCCGACCGCTGTGACGGGCGGTTCGTCGACCGCTTCTATTGAACATATTTTGTTCGCCGGGCTCCGTCCGACGAATGCCGAGCTCCGTTTGACGTTTGTCGAATGCAGAATTGAGCTCGCTGGACGCAGAGGCTCTAAATTCGCGAGCCCTCCTGCGAGATCTCCCATTAACTTTACCGCGCACTGAACCTGCTGATGGGTCTCGCATCGACCCTTCTCGCTCGCCTCTTAGCGAGTGCTTCGAGAGAGACTTCTCCAAAGTCTCCCTCGTGAGGTCTTTGGCCCTTCTTTAACCGGGCCTCTTCGCCTTGCGAATATCGGGGTTGTACAAGGTTGACCCCAAGGAATCCTACATGAGTTCTATAAAAAGGATACTCCGATATCTAAAGGGTACACCTAAACTTGGCTTGTGGTATCCAGCAGAATCTGGATTTGACTTAGTTGGATTTTCAGATGCAAACTATGCTGGATGCAGGATGGATAGAAAAAGCATCTCAGGAACATGTAAATTATTGGGTGCTAAACTGATCTCATGGTTTAGAAGGAAGCAAACCACAGTCTCCACTTCTATAGCTTAAGCTGAGTATATAGTTGCAGGAAGCTGCTGCTCACAAATACTATGGGTGCAAAATCAGTTGTTAAACTATAACTTTTCTCTTGTCAATTCCACAATATTTTGTGACAGCTCTAGTGTTATTTCTATAGCTTCCAATCCTATTCTCCACAACAGAACTAAGCACATAGAGATAATCCACCACTTTCTCAGGGACAATGTTGAGAAGGGTAAGATCAATCTTCAATACATTTCCACTAATATTCAAAGGGCTGACATCTTCACTAAGCCACTTGATGAAAGTAACCACAAGTTATTCATCAATGCACTGGGAATGCTTGATGGAGCCCTCTAGGACACCTCTATTATGCATTCGAACTTATTTTTATAGAAAGATATTGCTGGGGAAAATAGCAAAAACTTTAAGAAAAATATAATTGTTTAAATCAGAGCTGCGCAGAATAAAAATCGACGCACCGTCGATTTCTATTCGACGTCAGCTTTGAGAGCAGACTGGGATAGTTCATTCGAATAGCACTCGACGTAGCGTTGAATGCATGTCGGCGCTTACGTCGACATCATAGTTGCTGACTATATTCAGAGCCACGTCAATTTCTACTCGACATTACGTCGACTTTGCAAAGCGCGCACAGACTACTTCCAGAAGTGACATCGACATGTTTTGGTGCATTGAATTCATTTCTTTTCGATGGTGCTTTGAGTATAACCCTAAGTTGCAATGATTCATCTGCTCAAAGCAACTTAGGCATTCGACTTAACTGTGCTTTTTGAATTCTCTCCCTCTCACTCTTCTCCATCTTCCTTTCTCCTTTTCTCTTTCTGCTTCAGTACAGGTACTCACAGGACATTAATGGCGTCTCCTCCGAATCAAAGAGATATTATCGAAGCAGTTGATCTATATCCTTTCTCAAAGATATTATCTAAATTTAGTTCTCTCTACCTTGTTTTCTCGAAAGGCTGCATCGAAAGTTGTGTGCTCAACAAAAAAGGTTGCGAGACCTAACTGCTCAAATAAAGGTAATTGATACAAAAATAAGATTTTTCAGTATTGCCTGCTGATGTCTTTATATCCTTTCTCAATGATATAAAGCAGGGAGAGAAGTGTACCAGCAGGCCACCCCAAGACTCAGTATACACTACAACTCTCCCTTTGTCCTTTATTTCTGAAGGAGAGCCTGTCATCACTTCCATGTTTCTTCCAATCCCAACATCTTTCTCTCCTCCAAGAACCGTGCCTTTAATACAAGGGGAGTCATCAAAACAGGGGGAGAGTGACCTATTCTCAGATGACAATGGTTACTTAAAGAGTGTGCAACAACAAAATGAGTCCACTGAACTATCCATTCCTGAGTCACAAGGGTTCTGGACCTACTCTGAAGAATCTACAATAGCACAATCCCCAGTCAAGCCTGCTGACCAGGTCCCTGAATTTATCCCATCATCTCCACCACCAGCTCAACTCCCTCCTGATCCTACTCCAGCACCCACTCCAATTGTCCAAGCACCTGCCTTCAGAGGAAGAGCTCCATACAGAGAAAGAGGGCATGGAAGAAATTTCAGAGGAAGAGATGGAAGTGGAAGAGGATATGGAAGAAATATACCCATCTGGGAGAGGTATACAAAAGAGCAAAGAAAAATGTACTAGAAGGACAGATCCTATTACAAAACTTGTGAGAATATTGAAATTCTTGAAAATACAATGAAGGAATATATTGATCCAAAACTTGACAGTGCCCTAGATGAAATCAGAGAAAGAGATACATATGAATTTGAAGCTTCTCAAAGAGAGCTTGAAGAAAAGAGAAGATAGTTCTTTGAAAGGCTAAAGAAGGGTAAAAAGGTTGTGGAAAAAGAACAATTAAAAGAGGCAAACCAGATTCCCAGCACTCTGTTTGATCTCTCTAAATTTACTGCAAAGAACCCTCAGGCTAAACTCGGGAATGAGAAAGGGCAAAAAGGTACAATGGGTCTTGGAATCAGTCAAGATTTAGAAGACCTGTCGTATCAGAAGAAAAGAAATATCACATTTAAAACAACTCCAGTTTCAAGCATCCTTCAGTCAACCTTCATAGTACCAGATCCTGATGCAGAGGATATAGACCTGGAAGAAATCAACTTGTTGACTGCTAAAGTCATCAGTATGGGATTCAAGATAGTGATGTGTATTCTGAAATAGAAACCGATCTGGAAAAGCTTTTTAAAGGACATGAGAGAATTCAGAAGAATCCAGAGAAAGCCATTCCAGCAAACTACAAATATGTGGAGAGGAAATCCAGGAAGGGAGGCCTTGTCAACTTTCCTCAGAAAGAAAAAGTGAATCATGACTTGGGTAATTAACTCTGATAAACATTCAGGTATATCAATCAGATGTTTTTTCAGTCTATTATACTTTTCTGTCTTATGTATAGTTGTTTGTGTTTTTATCAAAACATGTTTGAAATCACTTACTTTATTCTGTAAAATTTGTTATGATAAATAGGGGGAGATTGTTGGGAAAACCCTTGTGATTTATCTAACAAATTATTTAAAGTGATTTTACTCCTTAGGTTATATTACCCACATTGTATAGAAAGGGTAATATGGTCATTAGATGTCTTAGGATGTCACACTCATCTTGGAGTGTCAAGGTCAGGTCAGGATAATCAGAAAGTCTGTTAAGTTAAGACTTACGTCGAATGAAAGTCGGCGCAACTCCGACTTGATGTCGACATAACTCTGACTAGAAGTCGAAACAACTTAAACAGCCTGTTGAAGTATAAGTCAAGTCGACGCAATGTCGAAATGTACTCGACGCAGATGGTCAAGCCAGTCGAAGGCATCTCAGTAGTTGACGCAACTTCTATAACAACTCGATGCAGAAGATGAAGTCCAAGCTCAAGCTTCCAACTCGACGGATACGTCGAGAAGTATTCAACGTAACGTTGACATCTAAGTTCATTCAGAGCTGAGAACTATTTAGGAGCCACTTCAATAAGAACTCAGAGGTGCGTCGATAAGAAAGAAGTCAATTCGACGCTACGTCGACATCTGAGTTCAGTCAGAGCTAAGAAGGATTTAGAAGCTACTCCTATAAGAACTTAAAGGTGCGTCGATAAGAAAGAAATTCAATTCGACGCTACGTCGAATATAGTCAGAAAATGTATGCTTTTTGTTGTCCTTTCTGGTGCGCTTCCAGATGATCTGCAAGGATGAAATATGTCCTCTAACGGCTTATTTATTGCCAAAAATAGAATGGAGTATTTCAGAGACACATTAAAAGACTTTCTTGGAAGTTATTCAAATCAGATGGACGAGTCGGGAACAAAAATAGAAGGAGACATATTGTCCAATGGACATTCCTTCTAAAGACAGTCTATAATAGGAAAGAGATTCAAACTCTAATTGATAGAGAATAAGTATTCAGCAACAGGAAGAAAAAGATAATGAACTAATTGATCATTTTGTTGTTACTCCTTCTTCCTCAAGCTCTCTGAGAAAAATAGAAGAACTTCTTTGTACAGATATACAAGACTGTTGCTTATTCTTCTTCTTCCTGATACAGCAGCAAGAAAACAGTAGTGCATAGATCATAATCTCATAACCCTTGCACTCATCACTATCATAAGCAAGGGTTCATCTTATACAGATCCAGAAGAGTATCAAAAGCTCATATTTGTTGAAGGATTTATACAACAGAATCATTTCCTTCTTTTCTTCTTCGACTGTTCTTTATTATTCAACTATAAAAGAGTTATTAATCCCTCTTCAAAGGATTCTGTGTTTCTAAGAGTCTCCTTATCAAAAGACTCAGTGGTTCTAAGAGTCTCCTTATCAAAAGACTCGGGCACAGGTTGTGCAATCCTACCAGGGAGGTAGAAGAGAGGAGTACCCACATTTTGAGGAACCTCTATAAAAATTCCTGTGTCCACTGTGTTTGATTTTCTGTGTTGTCCCTACTTCTATTTTTTTGTGTTTATATTTCCTGCAATCTGTGTTTACTTTATTGTCTTTTGGATTGCTGATTGCATAATACTTAGTATTTTTATTGTGTGTGCATAATTAGGGTAGAAAATATTTAAAACTCTATTTACCCCCCTCTAGAGAATACTCAGAGGCACACTGTGCACTTTCAGCTTGAATTAAGCTTGGTTTTCACCTCCTAAGGATCTAGGAAGCTAGCACAGAGGGAGAGGAGGAGAAACCAGACCTAGACTGGGCCTGATGTTGAGGAATTCCCGGATTTTCCATGGCCGACCACCTCAAGGTGAGCTCCTTGCTAATTTTGCTACACTCCACCAATTCCTTCACTTTAAAACTCGATTTCAACTCCCTGCCCTCTTCTGAAGCTAATGGTGTGCTTAATTTGAGCTAGGGAGGTGAGTATATGGAGTTTCCATTGGGAGGGGTTCGACCAACACTTTGGATGCTCCTCCTAAGTGCCATTTGGCATGTGATGGCTGAGATTTTGATGGAAATTTGATGGGGAGCTGAATGGGGAGAGTTGGGAAGGGAATTGAGTGCCACTTGAAGGGAATTCCACAATTTCCTCATTTTGCCTCTTTTAAATTGGGGATTTTCCCAAATCACCCTTGCATGTCATCCATTTCCTAAAATCAGAGGGCATGAGAGGTAATTGGAGATGTGGGTTGTTGGATGGGCTGAGATTGAGGACCTTAGCCCATTGGAATTAGCTAGACCTTTGAAAATCTATATTTTAGGTCAATTTTGACATATGTTGACTTTTTATGGTTGACGTGGTCAGCTGAGGGGTTGACTAGTCCAATGTGTTGGTCTTGAGTCCCTTGACACCACCCAATGTTTATTGGGTCATGGTGATGCCCTAATTGGACCAATTTAGCCAGTATGTGTGATTTTGACCCAAATTGGGGGAAAGTTGACTTTGGTCAAATTGGACCAATTGATGACCACTTTATGAGGCTTTTGGGTCCATTGGGTCCCCTATGATGTTATAAGACTATGGGTGAAGTCAATTTCATGTTTTGGTGGCCAATTAGACCTATTGGTGAGGGATTGACTTATGTTGACCTATAGTTGACTTAGGTCAATGTGGACCAATTGGTGACCCCATGATGGGGATTTTGGGTTCATTGCACTCCAATTAGGTTTGTAATATAGTGGTGGGGTCAATTTGATCATATGAAGTCTAATTGACCCAATTTGAGTTGATTTGGCCTATGTTAACCTATTTTGACCTAGAGTTGATTTGGTCAAAATGGCAAAAACTGGTGATCCTATGATGGGGCTTTTGGGTCACTTGGGTCTCACTTAGGATTATGGCCTATTGGTAAACTCAATTTGTGTTGGTGAGTCCAATTTGAAGTAAATTGGTCAGGGTTGATTTGTGCACTTTTAGGGTGCTTATAGCAATTTTCCTATGTTCAAGGTAACCTAGGGTCATACCATGGCCTCTACTCTCAACTCAAGTCCCAACCCTAACCCAAGGGGGTCTAGAAGGAATAGGGTTGTTACAGGGATTTTCCAGGCTTCAAAACTTTGGTGCGGTGAGCGTGGGTCATAGCCCGAGGAACAAAGTCTAGTAGGAAGGTGAGATGGTTGATGTTGGCGACCAAGAGGGAGTTGCTGGTAACTCGGTAGAGGGAAGTGAGTTCGTGATGCAAGCCGATTTTGAAGTGTTCGCATGGCGTTTGGAGGAGACTGTGCGAGCAGTGCTTCATCCTTACACAGATCACACGGCAACCTCACATCATTGTGTGGCTCCATCCAAGGATGGTGGTCCCCCTCGACGAGCAGGGAAGGAGCCAGTGGAGGAAGAGTCGGAGCGGCCAAGGAGGCTGCAGTTCTATCGGCAGAGCTCGCATAGAATCCGATTCTGTCAGGTGGATGACTAGGAGAGATCCCATGATACTCGCCCATACGATGAGTATGGAGGGGCTGCTCGCCAGGTCGAGGATCGTCGCTAGTCAGGTGGGAGTAGCCCATTCTGTTAGGATATTCTTGTTGCTCCTGTGCTAGAGGGATTCAGTGAGCCCGTGATGACTTATTATTCTGGGAGGGACGATCCCGTCCACCACCTCTAGCGGTTTGAAGATGATGTCTCCATCCGAACCATGCAGATGCCTTCAAGTGCAGGCTCTTTGCCATCACTTTTCGGGGAAAGACCAGGGACTGGTTCCACTAGCTGTCAGTCAGTTTGATCTACTGCTTTGAAGACCTGCACCAAGGAGTGATGTTGCGATTTACCGCAGCCAAGAGGAGGAAGAAGGAGGCAATGACCCTCTTCTATCTGGTGTAAGGAGTGTGAGAGACGTTATGGAACTACATTGACTGCTTCCAGGAAGAAGTGTTGGACATCCGGAAGGTGGATGGCTTCACCCTGCAGCTTGCCCTAATGTGTGGCCTGAGGGAAGGCCTCTTCAAGCTGGAGATCAGTCGGGATCCTCCCATATCCTATGAGGAGCTTATTGAGAGGGCCAATAAGTTTGTTTAGGGGAGGCCTCGAATCGTGGCTTCCTGGCCAAGCTCACCAAACTGACCATGGAGGAGGAAGAAGAGGAGAAGGTCCCCGTACCTAGGAAGAAGGAGGAGCCCCAGAGGCAAGAGAGAAATAAGACAGAAGAGAGGAGGAGAGGAGAGCACAAGAGGGAGGAGTCAAGGAGGCAGGAGGAGAGGAGACCCATAGTGGCTCTGGAGGGTCGGGAGGAAAAAAGACGCTATCAGGTCCCCGTTAATAGGCCGCCGTGGAGGCCAGTGGGTCGGCCCCAGCCTCAAGGTCTGGGAAGAAGATTATCCTAGGAGAGAAGGAACTTCAACCAGCCGAAGAGGCATCAGGAGAGAGGAAGAGAAGAAGCGATGGTCGTTGGCCAGTCGGAAGGATCCAGCGAAGAAGGTCGCGGGCAGAGGAGATTTCCCTCTATTGCAAGCTGCATCAAGTAGCGGGGCATGGGATGATGGCTTGCCCAGATTTTTTAGAAGCCAGGAGAAGGCTAGCTGCCAGAGAAGTGGGAGGAGAGTCGCGAAGGTTGGAAGCCCCTGTCGAGTCGCCGACGGTGCAAGCTGTCTCTCGAAGGAGGAATGAGGATAGAATCAACCAAGGGGGTCGAGGAGGAGTTGTCCAAGGAGGAGGAGTAGGAGTGATCCACGGGGGAGCTGGGCTAGGAGCTTCCCGCAAGGGTATCCTCCATCAAATTTACCAAAAGAGTGTCGCTTCGACCTCGCAGGCACCGCCCCCGTTGGAGGAAATTACTTTCTCGGAGGAGGACATGCTAAGGAATGAGAATCGCTTACATGATGACCTCGTGATTTAAGCCGTCATGAAGGAATTCACCGTCAATCAGATCGTAGTGGATAACGGGAGCTCCGTGAATGTTATCTTCAAGAAAACATTTGACAGATTGGAAGTCGATGCAGCAATAGTGATGGCATCGGATGGTCCCCTCTTTGGCTTCTCGGGAGAGAAGAAAGAGGTGGAATGAGTGGTTGACCTGCTGGTAACGCTCTGTGGCACCTCGCTCAAGTGTGGATTCATCATCGTCGATGTCCCGAGCTGCTACACGACATTCTTCGGGAGGCCGTTGATCAACTTCTTCAAAATTGTCCCATCCTACTATCATCAGTGCTTGAAGTACTGCCAATGAGATGTGCAGGTAAGGATCTGAAGCGATCTGAGAGCTACCCATGAGTGTTATCTCAGCACGGTTAGCACTATCAGCTTGATAGAGGATGCGAAAGAGATGAAGAAAGCACTAAAGAGCGCAGTAAGGCTAGAAGCTATCGAGGAGGTGGAAGAGATCGAGGTACTCTCCGAGGACGGAGTATCTGGACTGCTGAAGATAAGAGGGTCGCTAAATTCCAAAGGGAAGATCAAGATGGCGGCATCTCTACAAGAGAATGTTGATATCTTCACCTAGTGTGCCGCTGAGATGCTAGGGATTGACGCGGAGGATGCTTGTCATTGCCTCAATCAAGACCCTACGGTAAAGCCCATCCGACAAAAGAAGAGGTCAAGTGTCATTATGTTGGCCGAACCTATTACGGAGGAAGTGAGGAAGCTGCTTGAGGCAGGCTTTGTGTCGAAGATCCAGTATCCAGGTTGGGTATCAAATATTGTAATGGTGAAGAAGGCTGGGGGAAGCTGGAGAATGTGTGTCGATTTCTCATTGTTAAATAAATCTTGCCCGAAGGATTGTTATCCTTTGCCTCGAATCGACGTGTTGGTTGATTCAGCCGTTGGTTTTTCTGTGATGAGCTTTCTTGATGCATTTTCAGGATACCACCAAATCCAGATGCATCCTCCCGATTGTCGCGATGTCTCCTTCATCACTGGCGATGGCTACTATAACTACAAGATGATGCCCTTCGGGTTGAAGAATGCGGGGGCTACCTACCATCAGATAATGGATCATGTTTTAAAGGAGAAGAAGGGGAGGAATCTGGAAGTATATGCGGACGACCTCTTGATCAAGAGCAAGAGCATCCAGGAGCATGTTATCGATCTGGTGGAAACCTTTGCGACACTTAAAAAGTTCAAGATGAGGCTCAATCCTACGAAGTGCGTGTTTGGGGCAGGCAATGGGATGTTCTTGGGGAATCTCCTTACCCCGGAGGGAGTAGAGCCCAATCCTGACAAGGTCAGGGCGATCCTGGAGATGACCTCGCCGAAGAGCACCAAATATTCCAGAGGTTGACTGGAAGGCTAGCAGGCCTTAGCTGCTTCCTGTCAAAGGCGGGGGAGAAGTGCTCTCCATTCTTCAGGACGCTCCAAAAGAATGAAGACTTTGAGTGGTCTGAAGAGTGCGAGAAGGCGTTCGAACGGTTAAAGCAGCAGCTAATCCAGACACCTCTCCTCCATGGCCAGAAAGAAGGTGAAGACCTACTCCTTTACCTAGGGGTAGGGGCGAAAGCGGTGAGCTCGGTGCTCATCAGAGAAGAAGGAAAAAAGCAGCTACCAATCTATTATGTCAGACAGGTGCTAAAGAAGGCGGAGTTATGGTATCCTATCCTAGAGAAGCTTGCCTTCGCCTTGGTGGTGTCGGCATGGAAGTTTCGGCCTTATTTTTAAGCTCACTTCATCAGGGTCATCACTGATCATACCCTCTAAAGTATCCTGGAAGGGGTGGAGCATTCAGGAAGGCTGGCAAAATGGTCAGTAGAACTCAGTGATTTCGACATTTCCTTATCGCCCCGGGTGGCGATCAAAGCGCAACCGGTGGCAGATTTCTTAACCGACTTCTTGGGAGAGGTGGATCCGAGTGATAGACCTTCCAATATGGTTTCCTGGAAGATGTTCGTGGATGAAGCTTCAGGCAAAAGCTCTGTGGGAGTAGGCATCGTGCTTGTCAGCCCACATGGGACTATGATCGAGCAAGTAGTTGAGATCCTCTTCCTCCCCACGAACAATCAAGAGGAGTATGAGGCAATATTGGCCAGCTTGCGCCACACCAAGGAGTTGGGCATCCAGGATATTCGAGCTTTCACATATTCAATGGTGGTCGCATCACAGATTCAAGGAGAGTTCGAAGTGTGCGGCGCCATCCTGCAAAAGAACATTGTCAAGGTGAAAGGTTTATTGGAGGCTTCCCGTCCTTCTTCGTTGAGCACATGCCAAGAGAGGAGAACTCAGTGGCAGACCGTTTGGCCAAATACGGTCCAAGAGCTGGAGGAATGATAACCGGGTTGTTTTGTCCATCCATCGAAGAAGGGGAGATGATGGAGATTGAGCAGCACCCTTCCTGGATGTACCCATTCGTGGCATTCCTAACTACCAGTCAACTCCCGGCAGAGGACAGAGATCATATGAAGTTTAGGTACAATGCAACGTACTATCTATTGCACGGAGGAGAGCTGTATTACAAGACCATCTTGGGCCCCATGACCAGATTCATCTCGGAGGTCGAAGTACCTTGAGTTCTGGAGGAGATCCATTCATGAGAGTGCGGAAGTCATTCCGGGACTCGCACTCTGGAGCAAAAAATCATAAGGCAGGATTACTTTTGGCCAACCATCCGGAAGGATGCAGAAGTTTTCTCGAAAAGTGCCAGAAGTGCCAACTATTCGTTCCTCTCCAGTTGCAGCCAACCCAAATGCTTCGTTCGATCACAACCCCGTGTCCATTCACTATCTAGGGAATGGGTTTGATAGACCCCTTCCAACAAGCCAGTGGCCAGAGGAAGTTCATTCTTATCATGATCGACTACTTCTTGAAGTGGATCGAGGCCAAATCTCTGGCCAAGACCACCTCTCAAGTCGAGAAGAACTTCATTTGGACTAAGGGAAATCGTCTATAAATTCGGGATCCCTCTCGCCATCATCACCGACAACAGCCCATAATTCGCTAGCTTGGAGCTGGGGGACTTCTGCAAGCAACTGGTGACCGATCTCCGATTTTCCTCAGTGCATCATCCTAGGAGCAATGGGCAAGTAGAGGCCGCCAACAAGCTAATCATCAACCTCCTAAAGAAGAAGGTCGAGAACCTAAGAGGGAACTGGGCGGAGCAGTTTCCTTTGGTCTTATGGCCTCTGAGGACCACTCCTAATTTAGCCACAGGAGAAACTCCTTTCAAGTTATCTCACGGGTCTAAAGCTCTCATCCCAGTGGAGTTCGAAGAATGTCATCTAGAAAATGAAGAGTGTTGGGAAAAACCCATTTGATTTATCTTAACAAATTACCTACAAAGTGATTTTATCTCATAGGATGAATTACCCACTGTATAGTAAGGGTAATCTGGTCATTAGATGTCTTAGGATGTCACACTCAACCTAGGGTGTCAAGGACAGATCAAGAGAAGCATAATTTGGACAAAGTTAATATTTGCGTCGAATAGAATTCGACGCAACTTCGAAATATTGTCGACGCTACTCTAACTAGAATTCCAAGTGGTTCACCCTTCTGTCGAAGTAACTCAAGTCGATGTTACGTCGAATAGATATCGACGTAGAGGCCATGGACTTGTCGAAGTATCTTGAGAAGTCAACGCAGCTTCTACTTCAACTCAGAGTAGAATGAAGTATCTGTTGAAGCCATTCAAAGTCGACGCAATGTCGACTTCATCTCGACGCAGATAATGAAGTTTAGAGCCAAGCCATCAACTCGACGATTACGTCGATTGGGTATCGACGCAACGTCGACTAGCTGAGTTCAATCAGAGCAAGGATGAATTTGAAGTTGCTCCAACAAGAACTCGAAGGTGCGTCAATAAAAGAGGAAGAGAACTCGACGTTGCGTCGAATACAGTCTGAAAAGGGAAACCTTTTCAGCTGCCATTTTGAACCCTCTCTCATGGCCCACCTCACTTAAGACCGTTCTCCAACGGATCATTAATTGCCTCAAATAGAAAGAAGAACTAAAAGAGGACAAAAAGCTTTCTTGGAAATATGCTTAATGTTGGTAAATGGGTTGGGAATTAAAGAAGGAAATAAATAGATGGTCGACAGCAGAGTACCTTTTCAGATCTCACTAGAAAGGGAAACAAATTCAAATCTGTTGGTGGATAATAAAAGGCAAGAGAAGAAAGAGAAGGGAAAAGCATTCTTCACAAATGACATACTGTTCCATTGGGTCTCCTTCTTCTTCCTCTCTCAGGAACCCTAACAATGAATAGAAATGAGAAGAAAGAACTGCTCTCTCCTGAACACAACAGAACAACTGAAGGCTGCTAGAATTCTGAAAACAGAATTCCAACAACCCTTCTCTTACTACTTTCTCCTTCTAATCCCTTCCTGTAGAAGAGTTTTATTAATCCCTCTTCAAAGGATTCAGTGGTTCAAGATCTCCTTATCAAAAGATCTGGTGGTTCAAGACCTCCTTAACAAAAGATCTGGTAGTTCATGATCTCCTTGTCAAAAGATCAGTTGTTCTAAGAGTCTCCTTACCAAAAGACTCAGGCACAGTGGTGCATCCCTACCAGGTGGTAGAAGAGGGGAGTACCCATATTTTGGGGAACCTCTATAAACAATTCTGTGTCTTCTGGATTGTCAATTTTCTGTGCTGTCCCTCATAGCTTAGATTTCATTTGCTGCTTTTTCTTTCATTACTTAACTGCAGTTATTTATTCTGTAATTTATCTTGATGATGCATAATACTTAGGTTTTATTGTACTTGCACAAATAGAATAGAAATAAATTTAAATCTCTATTCACCCCCTGTAGAGGATTCTCAGAGGCACACTGTGCACTTTCAATTGGTATCAGAGGGAGGTTCATCAATAAAAGGTTAACACCTTGATCAAAAAGACCTCCTACTCTTATTTCCTAATTACAAATATTTTCTAAGAAAATGAGTACTAAGGATTATGCTTCTACAAGACCCCCAGTGTGTAACTTGAATAAGTTCACACTCTGGAAGGCCAGAATAAGACTTTACATGAATTCCATTGATGAAGACATCAATAATGTTCTTCTCACAGGTCCTCCAGCTCCAGTCAGACAAAAGATAGGAGAATCCTCAACAACAGAGGCTGTCCCAAGAAAGGAATGGACAGAGGCTAACAAGAAGGTCAAGGCATGTGATGTCAAGGCCATGAATATTCTGGTGTCAACAATGTTAGATGACATTTTCCAGAAGGTTCTGAATATCAATCAGCAAAAGAAATCTGGGACTCACTCACCACAATGGTGGAAGGAAGTGCCGATGTAAGAAAGGACAAAAAGTCCCTTCTCATATCCAGTATGAGAACTTTCAAAAGAAAGCTGAAGAATCTGTGGTTGATATGTATGACAGATTCAGCATCATCATTAATGAGCTCAGAGGCTTAGACAAGGAGATATCCTTGACAGAAATTAATAATAAAATCCTAATGTGCTTCCCTAGCTCATGGGATTCCAGAATCTGGGCAATCAGAGAGTCCAGGTGCCACAAAGAGATCTCAACTGAAGTTTTGCTAGGAAAGCTTAAGTCATATGAGATGCTGCTGAAGAATAGGGCTGAATCAGAAGAAAGGGAAATGACTCCAGCTCCTACCCAAAGGAGCCTTGCTCTGAAAGCTACTAAAGGAGAGTCCTATACTCCTGAAGATGAGATGTTCAATCTCCTAGCAAAGAGATTCAAGAAATGGGTCAAAACTGAAGACTCAAGGAGAAGAGAAAGGGACTCAAGGCCCAGGTATGATAAAACTCCAAAGAAGGAGATTATTTGTTATACCTGCAGCAAACCAGGGCACATTGCTCCTGAGTGCCCACAAGAGCAAAGGGAAAGAAGCAGCAACAAAGAGGAGAAGAAGAAGAAGTCCTTCAGAGGAAAGGACAAGAAGAAGGCCAAAGGCTTCATTGCTGAAACATGGAGTGATTCTGAAGCAGAATTGAGCTCCTCATCATCTGAAAGTGATGATGAAGCAGCAGCAGAAGCAGCCTGCATGATGACACTAGGGATGTCATCAGATGATGAAGATAATCAGGTATCTGTTTTTGATGAATTTGATTACAGCTCTGATGATTTTAAATCTTGCTTTAAAGAATTTTGCATTGATCATCTTAAGGTAGAAAAAGAGTTAAACACAGCTAGAACTGAATTAGAGAATCTTAAGAAAGATGAAATACTCCTAATAAATCAAAATCTAACAAATGAAAAAAATAATAAAGAGTTAGAATTGATCAAGCTTATAGAGGAAAACACAAATCTAAAAGAAGAGCTAGGAAAGGCAAAGGCCTTCGAGGACTCACTCAATGGGAGGAGTCAGAAGCTCAAAGACATCACAGAAAATCTCTCCATGAGATTTAATCACCTAGGATTAGGAGCAGAGCCCTCCACAAGCACAGATGCACCTAGGAAACTTGCCTAGAAAAATCCAGTGTCATTTGTCAGACCTAGTGAGTATCAACCAAGTGAGAAGAGTGCATCATCCAAGGGTAGAGATAACAATCATTCAGATAGGATAGACAAACCTAAAAAGGTAAACTTGAATAAAAAGGAAAATCCCCTAGGCAAGAATCATGTAGAGAAGTCAAATAATCTCAATCAAAAGGTTAGAGCAAAACCTAGAGTAATAAAATATTCTGCTGATTTGTTATATTTTGATACATTTTATACTCATTTCAAGTATCAAGATAAGAGGTTTGGGAAATCCATTCCCTATCATACCAAAGGGTATCATGAAAGACCCTTCTATTCTTTCATTGAAGCCTATAATGGTAAAAGCAAATGGCCCAAGGTAACCTGGGTTCCTTCTAATGTTTAAATTACCTGTGCAGGGTTAGGTAGGGCCCCACTCAGGAAAAAATGGAGTGGGAAGTACAATATAGATTTTGATTAAGGAACAAGATTTAGTCAAGGGAGTAATTTATACCTTGAATATTTCCTAATGGTTATTAAAATTATATTATAATCTATTTTCAATCAATATAAATACTGGGAAAAACAACAAGAATTTTCTACAGAAATAGATCTGTTCATTCAGAGATGCGTCGAATAGAAGTCGACGTACCATCGACTTCTACTCGACGTCAGCATCAAGAAGCACTCAGAGTAGACAATTCGAATAGATCTCGACACAACGTCGAGTTACTATCAACACATGCGTCATCTTTTTGGTCTCTGTCTAAAGTTGAGGTTGCGTCGATTACAAATCGACGTAACGTCGACAGGACCACATCGACTTAGGGTCTGCTGAACAATCTCGATATGATGAGTACTAGTCAACGCAATGTCGATATAACGACACGCGCGGAATTGCTTCTAGAAGAAATCCCGACACAGCTTCGCGCGCCAAATAATAAGTTTTATCGACGGTGCGTCGACCTAAACCCTAAGTTGTGGCGATTCATCTGCTTTTAAGCAATTACTGCGTCGAGACATTTACGCTTTCAAATTTTCCTCTCCTTTCTCTCTTGCTCTCTTGTTCTCCACCTCTCCCGTGCTTCTCTCTTTCTCGCTTCTTTTTGTCTTTGCAGGTACCTAGAATCAAATGGCTCCACCAAAAGTGAACTCAGGATTTGATGTGGACGTTGATTGATTCAGTGCATCGGCAGAAAGCTTCAAAGCCATACTTGGCTTGTTTCAGGAGGCCGACCTAACCAAGCTTATCTCAATAAGATGCAAGATCCTAGATATCGAGCCAACAAAGTTCAAAGATAATGCTCAGATAGGAGAGGATGGCTCTCTTAAAGGAAAAATTTCTGACACAGATGTCCTGATAACAGAGGACATATTGAACCAAACTTATGATCTTCTTCCTGGAAATGAGTCAAAAGAATTATCAGGTGATGAGACCAAGAGGGCCCTGGAGATTACAGTTCAAGAAGGACAAGCCCATCAATCTGAAGAAGATTGACCTTGGGGAAGCATACAGATTCCTTGCAGATATTGTAGGTAAAGTGCTGCTCTGTAAAATATCAACACATGATGTTGTTCCAAAGCAACAACTTCAGATAATGGGAGCACTAGTTCTGAAGAAAAGGATCAATTGGGGGAAATGCCTCCTAAGGAAGATTGGGCACAAGTATGCCCATAAGGAAAATGCTTTCTTGAGAATCATGAGTCAGATACTGCTTCAGCACTATCCCAGTGTGTGTAAGTCCAAAGGAGTGCATATTCCTCCTGGAAAGAGAATAAACATTAGAATATTCTCTAAATGGACCAGGAAAATCTTAAAGCCTGGTCAAGCCCCAGCTTCACCTCCTACATCTCCTCCTCCTCAAGAGCCTGAAAGGCAACTACCAGACCCTCCAAGGGGTAATATACCTCCTCCTCTATCTCCACCTCCTCTGGACACTGTTCCAGATCTCCATCATGAGGATATTCCATCTCAACAACAATAACAACACCAATCCCCATCAGACCCATAACCATCTTCCCAAATGCCTCATCAACTACCATCCACATTTACTCCACCTCCTCCACCTATTCATGTCTCCCCAGAGTTTTATCAACCACTCTCCCGTATCCAAGAAGAATTCCCTCCATCAACTCATCCATCTACCTCTCATATCCCCAAGATTGATCTTGAGCAAATCATCTCAAAGGCAGTTGGCATTGCCTCCTCCACATTTGCAGACCAGGTGGCCTCTCAGGTAAGAAGTTTTGACAAGAAATATTCATAACTGGAGGGTGAGCTATTAAATTTTAAAAGATCTCTTCAGAGCCTCCAAGATTTTGTATCTTCCTCCATGGTCGCAAAGAATTTCTTAACCTCTCTGGCCAGCAAGGTCAAGAAGGGGTAGAACATATTGGAGGAAGAAAGACCTGTCCTTGATAAGAGTAGACAGGATAAAGGGGATGCTAATAATGAGCTTGCTCCTGACCAAGTGACCACCTTTCATGGTGCACAGATCCAGGGGGTGCCTGCAGATCAGGGGGAGCCTGTAGATTAGGGGGAGCTCCCAGAAAAAATAAATGATGAGCCAATAGATGCAACAGTTCAAGGGGAGCTTGCTGCAGATGTTCAGAGAAATCTGGATATAGAAATGGAAGCTGTAAGTACAGCAGCTGATCAGGAGGAGCCTCAGAATGATAATCTGCTAGACGAGGTAGCCAAGATAGCTGTGGAAGCTGCCCAGGAAGCTCAAGTGAATGCTCACTCTCAGGTGGAGCTTCCCAAGGATGCTACTACAGAAGATGATGAGCCTCTTAACATTGCCCCAAGGAAGGTAAAGTTGTTTTTAAGGAAAAGAAAAACCCCTGACAAAGAGCAATGAGGCTCAGGTACTTTGCAATGTCCAACAATTTTTGAAATACAACTCTGTGATCTATATACAATTGAATGAAATGGCTTGTGATTTCATTTTGTCATTTTTCTTATATCTATGTTGTCATGTATGTAATTTTGGTTTATGCAAAGAAATGTGTAAAATCACATTGAACAAACTGTAAAATTTGTTAAGATAAATATGGGGAGATTATTGAGAAAAATCTATTTGATTTAACTTAACAAATTACCTACAAAGTGATTTTATCTCTTAGGATGAATTACCCACTATATAGTAAGGGTAATCTGGTCATTAGATGTCTTAGGATGTCACACTCAACCTAGGGTGTCAAGGCCAGATCAAGAGAAGCATAATTTGGACAAAGTTAATATTTGCGTCGAATAGAATTCGACGGAACTTCGAATTATTGTCAACACTACTCTGACTAGAAGTCCAAGTGGTTCACCCTTCTGTTGAAGTAACTCAAGTCGACGTTATGTCAAATAGATATCGACGTAGAGGCCATGGACTTGTCGAAGCATCTTGAGAAGTCGATGCAGCTTCTACTTCAACTCAGAGCAGAAGGAAGTATATGTCGAAGCCATTCAAAGTCAACGCAATGTCGACATCATCTCGACACAGATAATGAAGTTCAGAGCCAAGCCATCAACTTGACGGTTACGTCGATTGGGTATCGATGCAACATCGACTAGCTGAGTTCAATCAGAGCAAGGATGAATTCGAAGCTGCTCCTACAAGAACACGAAGGTACATCGATAAAAGAGGAAGAGAACTCGACGTTGTGTCGAATACAGTCAGAAAAAAGAAACCTTTTCAGCTGTCATTTTGAACCCTCCCTCATGGCCCACCTCACTCAAGACCGTTCTCCAGCGGCTCATTAATTGCCTCAAATAGAAAGAAGAACTAGAGTAGGACAAAAAGCTTTCTTGGAAACATGCTTAATGTTGGTGAACGGGTCGGGAATTAAAGAAGGAAAGAAATAGATGGTCAACAACAGAGTACCTTTTCAGATCTCACTAGAAAGGGAAACAAATTCAAATCTGTTGGTGGACAATAAAAGGCAAGAGAAGAAAGAGAAGGTAAGATCATTCTTCACAAACCACATACTGTTCCATTGGGTCTCCTTCTTCTTCCTCTCTCAGAACCCTAACAGTGAATAGAAAAGAGAAGAAAGAGCTTCTATCTCCTGAACAACAAAACAACTGAAGGCTGCTTCTCAACACTATCATATAGCATCCAGAGTTCAATAGGAAGAGAAGAACAAGGATCTGACAACAGGGCTCCTGCAATCCATCACTATTATAAGCAGGAGTTAATCAAGAGCAGATCCAGTGAAAGACTCAAGAGGCTGTTCTTCATATAGCCTTTCATAAGAATTTTGAAAACAGAATTCCAATAACCCTTCTCTTATTACTTTCTCCTTCTAATCCCTTTATGTAAAAGAGTTTTTTTAATCCCTCTTCAAAGGAACATGTGGTTCAAGATCTCCTTATCAAAAGATCTGGTGGTTCAAGATCTCCTTATCAAAAGATCTGGTGGTTCATGATCGCCTTGTCAAAAGATCAGTGGTTCTAAGAGTCTCCTTACCAAAAGACTCAGGCATAGTGGTGCATCCCTACTAGGTGGTGGAAGAGGGGAGTACCCACATTTTGTGGAACCTCTATAAAAAATTCTGTGTCTTCTGGATTGTCAATTTTTAGTGTTGTCCCTCATAGATTAGATTTCATTTGCTGCTTTTTCTTTCATTACTTAACTGCAGTTATTTATTCTGGGATTTATCTTGATGAAGCATAATACTTAGGTTTTATTGTACATGCACAAATAGAATAGAAATAAATTTAAATCTCTATTCACCCCTGATGCGAGCAAAACTATGCTTGCAAACGATAACGACAAGTATACCGTATCGAATGTAGTATAGGTTATTAAAATAAGGTCGTATTAGACTCGGGGCGGTTGAGTACTCTTACTTCAAGAAAATCTCTATTATTCTATCAAGTAGAACTTGGGTTGATTGTTTGTGAGAAAGAAAAATAACTTTTTAAAACTATGATTTAAAGGACTAACACTCAACCTTGAATCACCTTGGAAAAATAAATAAATTAAGAAATAAAACATCTAATTCTCTTTAAAAGAATTGCTTGACCGTGGAGGTTCCCGAATTATAAACGTACCTCTCTCGAGGATACGCTCAACTGAGTTTAGGTTGATCAATCGAACTCTCGTTCTAGAATCGAAACCCCTAAAACTCGCCTTATCGAAGTGAACCCCGCTATTGGATATGACTCCAATCCGGGAGATTTATGTCGTCCTCTCTCGAGGAGTGCATTCAAATCTCTTTATCCTTGAAATGATCGATTCGAACTCAAAACCTCTCGGTTATTAGACTACGAAAACAAGAATGAGATTTATATATCGATAATATAATCTCATTCAATTTAAATTCAAGGATAAATCTTAAGCGACCTAAATAAGAGAAAAAGAAGTTCTAAACCAAATTATGATTTATATTTTCCTTGGATCATCTCGGCCGAGTACTAATAATAATTTAGCTACTCATGGAGATGGAGGAATTAACGAAAATAAAAGAGTACATCATAAAAGAGAGAGTGGAAAAGAGAAAGAGAACTATTTTATTGAAATGCAAAAGAGATTACAACTAAGGAATTGAGAAATTACAAGCTTTGAATTGAAATAGCTACAATCATAAGAAATAAAGGAGGAGCATAAGAACTACTAGAAACATGAAAATAATACAAGAAAATGAAATTCTAATCCTAAAAATTCGTCCCTTGAGTTCTGGAGAAGCTCCCTTTAAATAGGCAGAAATTTGATGCTACACGCCCTTGGTCACGCCCGTGACCAAGGGTGTGTAAGGAGCGTGATCGATGCTGGTGCGGAGAGGGCGCCTTCTAACTTCAATGCAGGCATTTCGGGCGCGTCACGCCCTAGGTCACGCCCGTGACCTGGGGCGTGTAATCTCTAAAAGTGTTGCTGGAGGGAAATCTTTGGCGGGAAGGCGCGCGGGGCGAGTCACGCCCGTGACTGGATGTCACGCCCCCTGGTCACGCTCGTGACCTGGGGCGTGTAACTTTAATTGACGTGGCAGGCGTGCTGGCAGCTGGTGGTGAAGTCCTGTCCGTGACATGGATGTCACGCCCTTGGTCACGCCCGTGACCTGGGGCGTGTATATGACAATTTTGAACATTCGTCGAACTCTCGCCTGTTCGTCGATCTCCTGAATTTTCGTCGAACGCAGCAGGCAGGGTCACGCCCGTGGTCATGCCCATAACCTGGGGCGTGTCCTTGGAGAATTCTTCACGAAATGACTCCGGGGTGACAGAAGCAGGTCTAGAACACATCTTTGGTTGTCACGCCCTTGGTCACGCCCGTGACCTTGGGCGTGTACTTGACAAGTTTGCTCAAAATGCCCAAAAATCTTGAAAAACACAGAAAAGACTTAAGTTAGTTTATGAAATTAAAAGGGAACATATTAAATAGGAAAATACACATAAATTATGTAAATTCATATTAAAACTACATTAAAATTATACTAAAAGATGAGTACAACAAGTACTCATCAAACACCCCCATACTTGAGCTTTTGCTATTCCAGAGCAAAAGAGTGAGGAACAAGACATCGATATTATTTCTAATTAACTAAAATTTTATTAAACCAAGAATAAGTTAAAAGCAAATTTTTAGGAATTCAAGAATTAAGTCATAAGTTATGTTGATAATTTAAAAAGAGAAATTTGTTTAGCTAACTACTTCTCAAGATAACTATTTAGCAATCGAAATTATAGAAATTTTCAAACAAAATTAGATTGAAATTATAAACATTCTAACATAAAAGAAACTTAAGGAAAAGACACCTACCAAAATATTGCTCTCTTAATAATTTAGTGTAGGAATAGAAATAATGAAATTGGCTAGGGATGGGTTTGAACGAAATGACAAAATGAAGAGATACTAAAATAAAGGTGATGAATTTTATCCTCTCACCTTATTTGAATACAAAATTTGTATATGTTTAGGAAAATAATGAATTTTTCCATGCCATATAATCTTTTTAAAAATTCTCTTCAATTAATAATCCAAAATGTATATGTTTAAAAGTAATGAATTTTATCCTCTTACTTTATGACATAATCTTTTAAATGATTTTGGGTGCATATGTTTAGGAAATAATGAATTTTATCCTCTTATTTCCATGACATATGATCTTTTCTATGAATTTTTTTGCCAACAAAGGGCGAGGGGGAAGAAATACTTCTAGTTTATAAATTAAACTATTTTGAGAGCAACATTTTAGTGGAATGAAATTTCCTAAGATCTTAAAGTTAAAAGAGCATATAATAGGAATCTAGAGATGTTTAGCCAATTTAACACAAAGTGAAGCTATTTAAAATTAAACGGAGTAGTGCTAAATTAATTCTCTAATCGAATTAAAAACATAGAGTGTTTCTTAAAACTAAATTACTTCAAATTTAGATTTAACAAATTCTGATAAAATAAAATATTAGCTAAATTAAAAATGTAGGAATACTTATAATCGGACCTCAAACTAAATTTCTAGAACATTAAAAACAACAAGGCTAGGCGTATTTATTATTATTATTTTTATAAATATTATTTCTTGGACTTTCCGAGGGCTACCCGGTGAAGGGTTTGCAAGGTACTAGGAGCTGTGATGGGAGTTCAAGCCCAAAGCGCCCTTTCCAAGAAATTAGTTTTTTATAATTTATATATATATATTCAAAAAAAGATACAGTGAATGCTAAGCTACACCCCATACTTAAAATTAAACATTGTCCCCAATGTTTAAAACTAAGTATGAAGAACACTTGAAAAATAAACTTTTAAAAGAAAAATACATAAAATTTAAGATAAGCAAGGGGTGCCTCCCAAGAGCGCTTTCTTTTTCCCGTCTTTAAGCTAGACGGTTAGTGTTAGCTAAACGAATGTATAAATTTAAAATGTACTAGCAACTCCCTTAATTCACGCGTAGGTGAATGTGCCGTCATCCGTTGCCCGGCGACTCCTCCGTTTATCTTGTGATTCTCCTTTTGTTCTTGAATTTGAATATGTAAATTCAAATCACCTATACATACCTGAGGTGATTTGGAAAAATAAAGATGAGCGGCACATGGATCATTGATTATTTGGGGTGGCAACGGCTCATCCTTAACCTGAAAATTATTAGAATAAAGAGAATCACAAATAAACAAGTCAGAAAATTTTTCGCAAGGAGGAGGTTCTTGCGAAAATATATGATTTCGCTCCGGTTGTTCCTTTTCTAAAATAAAATTTTCTTTAGAAAAATCTAGTGCATTACCAAGCGCAATAAAATTTTCGGACACAAAATTTTCACGAATTTTTGGTTGGATAGAAGGAATTCGTGAATATTCACGACAAGGAAAATAAAATTCGGGCGGAGTAGGAGAAGAAACTTGTTTTTCTTCTATTTCATCCAGGGTGCCCATAACTTTAAGAAATTCTTGGTATAATAAGTTTTCTTCATCTTTGGTAAAAGAAGTTATGAGATTACACGAAACCACATGTTCCTCCATAACTAAATTATCCAACGATAATTAAAAAACACTAGAAGAAATTAAATTTTCTTCTAAATTTTGGGGGGAAGTATCAAATTGAATCGGTGGAGATTCCCCAAAATTAGAGAAAGGCATTTGCGGCGCAAAAGAAGAAGAACAAAAATCCAGATCTTCATCGCCCCGAAAACTATCCGGGTGACCTTGCCACCAAGAATAATCTACTTCGGAGGTAGAAGAACAATTATTAAACGCCAAAAAATTATTCTC
The DNA here is from genome assembly GCA_033032865.1 of Dactylorhiza incarnata. Lineage (NCBI taxonomy): Eukaryota > Viridiplantae > Streptophyta > Magnoliopsida > Asparagales > Orchidaceae > Dactylorhiza > Dactylorhiza incarnata. The sequence goes on along the minus strand of JAWHQI010000095.1, from coordinate 2,445,407 downwards.
ATTGGAAAAAACATTTTCATCAAAGATTGGAAAATTATTTTCATGAAAAGCCAAGAAATTTTGATCGTAATTATTATCAAAGTTTGAAAAGTTTTGATCGAAAGATAAATTATTTTCATGAAAAGAGGAAAAATTATGATCGTAATTATAATCAAAATTATTTGCATTATATTGAAGATAATTATTTTCATAAAAATTATTTTGATAATAAGAATGTAAATAGCATTCCTCACTTTGATGAGGCGCCCCACAATAATGATAACTAAATTGGCGCCTTCGAGCAGCTTGTAAGAGATAAAGTTGGTTTTGAAGCTCGACAACTTTAGCGGCCAATTCAGATTCTTTCATAATAAAAATAAAAAGCGAACAACCTTTACTCAAATGAATGGAATTTTTTTTTAAAAAATTATTATATAATTTTTTTTTCTTCAAAAAACGGGTTAAATTAGTCCAGGACTTCCCAAGGTCAACCCGGTGAAGGGCTCGCAATGTACTAGAGGCTATGATGGGAATTCAAGCCCAAAGCGTCCTTTCCGAGAATTTAGATTACGCTTTTTAAGATTTTTTTAAAATTTTAAAGAGAAGGGGGAGAAGAAAGAGAACGATAAAATTAATAAATATTTCTTTTTTCGAAATATCAACTGTGTCCTTGGCAACGGCGCCAAAAACTTGATGCGAGCAAAACTATGCTTGCAAACGATAACGGCAAGTGTACCGTATCGAATGTAGTATAGGTTATTAAAACAAGGTCGTATTAGACTCGGGGCGGTTGAGTACTCTTACTTCAAGAAAATCTCTATTATTCTATCAAATAGAACTTGGGTTGGTTGTTTGCGAGAAAGAGAAATAACTTTTTAAGACTATGATTTAAAGGACTAGCACTCAACCTTGAATCACCTTGGAAAAATAAATTAAATTTCTAATTCTCTTTAAAAGAATTGCTTGACCGTGGAGGTTCCCGAATAATAAACGTACCTCTCTCGAGGATACGCTCAACTGAGTTTAGGTTGATCAATCGAACTCTCATTCTAGAATCGAAACCCTTAAAACTCGCCTTATCGAAGTGAACCCCGCTATTGGATATGACTCCAATCTGGGAGATTTATGTCGTCCTCTCTCGAGGAGTGCATTCAAATCTCTTTATCCTTGAAATGATCGATTCGAACTCAAAACATCTCGGTTATTAGACTACGAAAACAAGAATGAGATTTATATATCGATAATATAATCTCAATTAATTTAAATTCAAGGATAAATCTTAAGCGATCTAAATAAGAGAAAAAGAAGTTCTAAACCAAATTATGAATTATATTTTCCTTGGATCATCTCGACCGAGTACTAATAATAATTTAGATACTCAAGGAGATGGTGGAATTAACAAAAATAAAAGAGTACATCAAAAAAGAGAGAGTGGAAAAGAGAAAGAGAACTATTTTATTGAAATGCAAAAGAGATTACAACTAAGGAATTGAGAAATTACATGCTTTGAATTGAAATAGCTACAATCATAAGAAATAAAGGAGGAGCATAAGAACTACTAGAAACATGAAAATAATATAAGAAAATGAAATTCTAATCCTAAAAATTCGTCCCTTGAGTTCTGGAGAAGCTCCCTTTAAATAGGCAGAAATTTGATGATACACACCCTTGGTCACGCCCGTGACCAAGGGCATGTAAGGAGCGTGATCGATGCTGGTGCGGAGAGGGTGCCTTCTGACTTCAATGCAGGCATTTCGGGCGCATCACGCCTTAGGTCAGGCCCGTGACCCATGACCTGGGGCGTGTAATCTCTAAAAGTGTTGCTGGCGGGAAATCTTTGGCGGGAAGGCGCGCAGGGCGAGTCACGCCCGTGACTGGATGTCACGCCCCCTGGTCACGCCCGTGACCTGGGCCGTGTAACTTTAATTAACGTGGCAGGCGTGCTGGCAGCTGGTGGTGAAGTCCCGTCCGTGACTTGGATGTCACGCCCTTGGAAACGCCCGTGACCTGGGGCGTGTACCTGACAATTTTGAACATTCGTCGAACTCTCGCCTGTTCGTCGATCTCCTGAATTTTCGTCGTACGCAGCAGCCAGGGTCACGCCCTTGGTCACGCCCGTGACCTGGGGCGTGTCCTTGGCGAATTGTTCACGGAACGACTCTGGGGTGACAGAAGCAGGTCTGGAACACATCTTTGGCTGTCACGCCCTTGGTCACGCCCGTGACCTTGGGCGTGTACTTGACAATTTTGCACAAAATGCCCAGAAATCCTGAAAAACACAGAAAAGACTTAAGTTAGTTTATGAAATTAAAAGGGAACATATTAAATAGGAAAATACATATAAATTATGTAAATTCATATTAAAACTACATTAAAATTATACTAAAAGATGAGTACAACAAGTACTCATCAAACACCCCCATACTTGAGTTTTTGCTATTCCAGAGCAAAAGAGTGAGGAAAGAATTACAAAACATCGATATTATTTCTAATTAACTAAAATTTTATTAAACCAAGAATAAGTCAAAAGCAATTTTTTAGGAATTCAAGAATTAAGTCATAAGTTATGTTGATAATTTAAAAAGAGAAATTTGTTTAGCTAACTACTTCTCAAGATAACTATTTAGCAATCGAAATTATAGAAATTTTCAAACAAAATTAGATTGAAATTATAAACATTCTAACATAAAAGAAACTTAAGGAAAAGACGCCTACCAAAATATTGCTCTCTTAATAATTTAGTTTAGGACTCGAAACAATGAAATTGGCTAGAGATGGGTTTGAACGAAATGGCAAAATGAAGAGATACTAAAATAAAGGTGATGAATTTTATCCTCTCACCTTATTTGAATACAAAATTTGTATATGTTTAGGAAAATAATGAATTTTTCCATGCCATATAATCTTTTTAAAAATTCTCTTCAATTAAAAACCCAAAATGTATATGTTTAAAAGTAATGAATTTTATCCTCTTACTTTATGACATATAATCTTTTAAATGATTTTGGGTGCATATGTTTAGGAAATAATGAATTTTATCCTCTTATTTCCATGACATATAATTTTGGCTGTCACGCCCTTGGTCACGCCCGACCTTGGGCGTGTACTTGACAATTTTGCTCAAAATGCCCAGAAATCCTGAAAAACACAAAAAAGACTTAAGTTAGTTTATGAAATTAAAAGGAAACATATTAAATAGGAAAATACATATAAATTATGTAAATTCATATTAAAACTACATTAAAATTATACTAAAAGATGAGTACAACAAGTACTCATCAACCCCCCCCCCTCTAGAGGATTCTCAGAGGCACACTATGCACTATCAAAGAGTCTCAGAGGCTATCTCTCGAATATATCAAAGAACTCTGAGATCTAGGCTCAGCTCGATAAGAGGAGATCAAGAGGCAAACGACGAAGTACTTCGACAAACACGTCTGCCTCAAGTACTTCCAAGCGGGTGATCTCATTCTGAAGAAAGTAGGTGCAACAGGAAGGTCAGCCAATATCGAAAAGCTTAACCTAAATTGGGAAGGGCCTTTCATCATCTATGAGTCATTAGTGGTTGGCGGATATCGTCTGCAGAATCATGAAGTGGAGTTGCTTGGGAATACCTGGAGCGGTGATGACCTGAAAAGGTTCTACCCCTAGCGGGAATGTGCATGTCCCTCTTCTATAAAGTTACGACGCTTCACTAAATTCCTCACCCACTAAAACATGGGATGGCGTGAGTCTTTTGTACCTTCCAACAAATGTTTTCAAAAAAGAAAAGAAAGTAGGTGAAATCAATCTCCACGATAGGTTGGGAAACAGGCCTCCGACATAATTCTCATAAAACCCAGAATGGATCATGGGACAACGCCTCAGGTGTGAGTTCTCCTAAGACCAAGCCTCTGCATTGACAGTCGAGATCAGCTTTCCCCTTATATGTTGGCCGAGTAACCCCCCGATTGCACTTCTCATCCGACGATAGAGATTATCAGAGAAAAGTCTGGACGCCGACCTCCCTACTCGACGAAGAGATATTTGGTTTAACTAACTGAGGTACCCTTGAATAAAGACATAGTGTATCCTCAAAGAGCTAAAAGCTCGCGACAAGGCATAATGTTTTGGTTGTTTCCTCCAATCACATGAGTTGGCACAATTAATCCCCTCTAATTATTGAGTACCAGGAGAACGATCTTTGTCAGCATTTAGCATCACAGTAGGATGGAGGCCTCAGGATGGTGTGTCCCCTTGGACCTCCTTGACTGTCATTCCTTATTGGTCAGCATTTAGCACTTCAGAAGGAGGAGGCCTCCGGATGGATGGTGTGTCCCATTGGACCTCCCTAACTGTCATTCTCTACTGGTCAGCTTTCAGCTTTGCCATAGGATGGAGGCCTAGGCATGGTGTGCCCCCTTGAAACTCCCCGACTATCATTCCCTACTGGTCAACATTCAGCATCGTCGTAAGATGGAGGCCTCGGGATGGTGTGTCCCCTTGGACCTCCCCGGCTAACATTCCTTATTGGTCAGCGTTCAGCAACGTAGTAGGATGGAGGCCTCAGGATGGTGTGTCCCCTTGGACCTCCCCGACAGTCATTTCATACTCATCAACATCTAGCATCCGAGTAGGATAAAGGCCTCGAGATTGTGCATCCCCTTGGACCACCCCCCCCCCCCCCCCCCCCGCGACTGTCATTCCCTATTTACCCTTTTTATTATCGTTCTATTTGTGAACTATAAAGGTATTCTCATCAGGTGAAGCAGAAGCCCTGAGAGTGTGCTATCTATCATGCGACGTTAGTGTCAGTGATACTTGGTATCACATGGTTTGATTAGAAATGGGTTATGAGGATGTGTTGATGACCCAGTGTTGAATGTCTTATTACCAGGCTGAGGTGAAACTGTACACGCATCATGTTGGTTGTTCGCGATGATTGAGCCGGGCAAGGTGGATCTGAACCTGTCCATAGTGGTCGGTGAAGAGGTCGCCCCTCGGTGCACCATCTTATGGAAAAGATTGTCGGAAGGCATAAGCTTGTATAGCTTAGCTCAATCTCCATCTAAGTTGTTGAACTGAGGATGGAAGTGGACTCGGGGAGTACATTGAAAATGTGTCGTGAGAGCACGAAACATGTGGCCATGCATGCCGACGTTTGTGATGATTGTATATATGCAGCGCTTCGACGCACTTGTGAAATATATATATATATATATATACATACTGCTAATGCTTGCTTGCAGAGAAGGAGTACCACCGCCCCAGGTATGGGGTGGGGTCATTATAAATCTTGGTCAGCTAAAGATGATCGATTGCCTGTTTTTCCACATTTTGGTGGAATTTGTTTATACAGGACCTGGCGAGCCGAGCGCCAAGTAGCTGGGTAGAGCCCTTTTGCTAGCTGGCCCTTGAAGGCCTTTGGAGTGTTTTCTTTCATGTATTGTCGGCCTGCGTGCCGATGTTTGTAAATCATGTAATAAGATAAACATCATGTAAGGCCTTTGTGCCGAACTCTTTTATGCATATATATCAGTCATTCCTACTTAGTGATGTGGACATATGTTCTGGTTTAAGATTTAAAAAAATGCTTCCATTTTGTATGTAACTCTGAGATGTCTGATGTTGATGAAAAATCTAATGCGTAACTCTTTAGCCTGTTCACTTCATTTGGCGGGGGGTCCTGGCCGGACCTACTGTTATATTATGTGGAACGGGCAGGGTGTTACAATTTGGTATCAGCTTCTGGTGTCGATCCCTTTCCGTTTGAATTCGTGGTCGAATTCTTTTAAGGGGTGGTGAGTACGTGTGTGCGTCGTCGTTTAACTCATTTTAATAACCAGAATGTCCGCTTAGGAATGTATTATATACATGTTTTTATCATGGTTGTGAAACCTGCGTGTTCCTTGCTTACTATTTAGATGTACTATTAGTCACTAAATTGTGTCCGTCATGATTATAGGTGACTAGGAGCGGTACAGAGCGCTCCCAACCTTGAAACACTGCTGAAAGTAGTGCATCAGCTTAGGTGCCTACACCTCCCCCTTATGCTGAAATAATACGGTTGGTAGCTGAAGCTATGTTTGCCAAGATAAATGCGCAACTAGGAAGGCCTGTGGAATCTCCTACCCTTGGGGTGGCCCTTGTGCCAGTTGCCGCAGTTGAGCCTGTTGTGGAAAGACCAGTACCCATGGTACCAGTTGTGGCGGCACGAGCGACAAACCAACATATGAAGCATTTTCTGAGTTTCCACCCTCCCACGTTTGAGGGGGTAGGAACGCCAACTCAGACAGAAGATTGGCTGTCTCGGGTGAAGCGAACTCTAACGACTTCAGAGGCGGAGGAAAGGCAAAAGGTGACCCTAGCTACCCTTTTTGTTGGATGGAGAGGCTAAGATGTGGTGGGAAGAATTGGAACTGCATCAGTATGCCGGTAGGGAATTGACAAACATCTCAATGGAAGAATTCTCGAGAGTGTTTCTGGCAAGGTATCTCCCTTCTGCTCTACGCATCAAAATGGAGAACTAGTTTCAAAAGTTGACTCAAGGGGATAAGATGGTGGATGATTACCTTCATGAGTTTACCCGACTTGGAAGGTATGCAGGCTCTTCCTTTGATGATGAAGAGCAAAAGTCCAATAGATTTTATGAAGGTCTACGCGACGATTTGCGGTTGCTTCTGTCAGGCTCGATGAGGCAGGGCTTTCTGACGTTGGTAAATACCGCTAGATCCCTTGAGAAGGATATGAAGAGGGTCCAAGCTAACAAGGACCGAGCTATGACAAAGACGGATTTCAAAGTACCGACCTCTGCAAAGTCTAGGTACCGAAGGTACAAGAAGAAGCCCAAGTTTTCGGAACTGGCTTCCTCTTTTGTGTCGGGAGCGGCGACTGGGCGAGATTTGGTGATTGCTACACTTACAACATGCCAGGACACATAGCCCGAGAGTGTCACACTGGTCCCCAGAAATCGGATAATAAGGCGGGGGTGTCTTATGCGGAAAAAGGGAAAGCAGTAGAGTCGTCTGCATCCCATTACACTCCAGCTCAGCCCTAGGTATATAATCTTGGCCAGCATGAGGCCATCAAGCAAAGCGACATCATGACATGTATGTTTAGTATATTGTATTTATTTCCTTATGTACTTTATGCCTTGTGTGTGATTGCTTGTATACCATGTTTGTGTTAGGTTTTGTCCTAATTCGAAACTGTCCAGCGAGAGCATTATTTGACACTGGAGCATCTCACTCCTTTCTGTCTGAGGACTTCATACTGCATATTGGAGTACCTTCTTTCATGAAAAAGGATAGATTGGATGTCTTGCTTCCAAACGGGGGTCGAATGCATGCAGACAGAGTTTGTTGTGTTCAGGTGCTGATAGGAAGTCATGCGTTTGATTTGGAAGCATCAATACTGCTGATATTGGAGTTTGATGTGATCTTTGGCATAGAATGACTTTCTAGGCAGCATGCATGCATTGATTGCAATCTGAAAGAGGTCATGCTAGGGCAAAATACTGAATGCAAGGATCGAACAAGATGCTGATGTATGCTCTCCAAGTAGTCAAGGCGGTTCGAAAAGGCGCGGAGTTGTTCTTCACGTTGTTGGAGGCTTCTGAGACAAAGCCCAGTTTGTGTGATGTCCCAATAATATCGGAGTATGCTGATGTGTTCCCTAAAGATCTTCCTGGGGATCCACCTCAGCGGGAGAGCGACTTCTCTATTGAGTTGTTGTCAGGTGCCAAACATGTGGCGCGCTCACCGTACCCGATTGCGCCAAAAGAGATGGCGGAGTTAAAAGTTTAATTGTAGGAGTTACTTGAGCAAGGCATTATACGCCCAAGTTTATCCCCTTGGGGTGCACCTGTCCTTTTTGTGAATAAGAAGGAAGGAATCTCGTGTCTTTGTATACACTACCGCAAACTGAACAAACTGACAGAAAAGAATAAGGATCTGGCGAAGATAGTTGCGATACAAGAGTGACCTTTGTTGACTACAGTGGAGGAAGTCCGAAGTTTCTTAAGACGTGTCGGCTATTATAGGTGCTTCATAGAGAACTTCTCGAGGATAGCTCTACCTCTCACAACATTGACTAGGAAAGATCAGAAGTTCGTTTGGTCGCCGGAGTGCATTCAAGCTTTTGAGGAGCTGAAAAGTCGTCTGACCGCGGTGCCAATTTTTTGTTCGCCATGTGGTACGGAAGGCATTGCAATTTATAATGATGCGTCAGGGAGCGACGTAGGCTCCATTCTTCTTCAGAATGGTCAGGTTATTGCTTATGGCTCTCGCCAACTGAAAGTGCATGAGAGGAATTATCCGGTCCATGACTTGGAGCTAGCAGCCGTGATATTTGCTCTCAAGCTTTGGCAGTATTAGTTATATGGCATGAAGATCGACATCTTTACGGACCATAAGAGCCTGAAATACCTACTAGATCAGAAGGAGCTGAATATGTGACAAAGGAGGTGGATGGAGTTCCTTGGGGACTATACATTTAAGATCCACTACACTCCCAGTAAGGGGAATATTATCGCTGATGTTGTGAGTCGGAGGGATTCTGCACAAGCGAACTAGATTCAGTTGCATGATGAGGATCTAATCAGGGACTTGGAGGCCTTGGAAATCTCTTGTGTTGAGAGGAGAACAAGTGCCAATGCATGTTTGAATTGGACGGAGGTGCAATATGACCTTGTGGACAGGGTTTGACTGGCATAGGAGATTGATGAAAGTATGAAACAGTATGTAGCAGAGACTGTCGATGGGTCTAATGCCGAATTCTCCTTCGAATATGATCTTTTGTGGAAAGAATCTCAATTGTGCGTCCCAAAGGTTGGCAAGTTGCAGAAAGATTTGATGTACGAGACACAATTTACTAAGTACTCAATCCACCAGGGGAGCACAAAAATGTACCAAGACATGAAGAAATTGTTCTAGTGCCCGGGTTTGAAGAAAGACATAGCTATATACGTGTCGAAGTGTCATACTTGCGCGCTCGTGAAGGCAGAATGTCAAAAACCTGGGGTTTTTCTGAAGTCGTTGCCTGTTCTAGAGTGGAAGTTTGATGATATCTCTATGGATTTCGTGCATGATTTGTCGAGATCACATCATGGAAACGATGTTGTTGGGGTGATCGTGGACCGTTTAACAAAGGTATCACACTTTATACCAAACCGGAGAGACCATTCAGTGGAAAAATTGGCAAAACTATACGTTGATAGTATAGTATGATTGCGCGACGTGCCCCGTAGCATCGTTAGTGGCCGAGATGGGCGCTTTACATCAAATGATTGGAGGATAATCCACCAACTACTGGGTACCAAGCTGAAGTTTAACACTGCCTTTCACTCTAAAACTGATGGGCAAACTGAATGGACCAATAGGACACTGGAGGATATGCTCTGAATGTGCGCTTTAGATTTCGGTAAGAAGTGGGAAGATCATCTCTTTATGATTGAGTTCGCTTACAATAACAGCTATCAAGCTAATATTAAAATGTCGCCCTTTGAGGCCCTTTATGGTAGAAAGTGTCGTACTCCCTTAGCTTGGGTGGAGATGGGTGAGACTAAGTTGTTTAAGCGAAAGGAAGTTGAAGATGCTACTTTGACTATTCGAACAATCCGGGAGCAGTTGTTTGTTGCGCAGGATAGGAAAGCAAAGTACTACAACGCTAAGCACATAAATGTCGAGTTCGCCGTGGGCGACTGGGTTTATCTCAAAATCAAGCCTTTCAAGAGTGTATCAAGGATTCGACGCTTGAAAAATCTGAGCCTGTGATACCTTGGACCATTTGAGATAGTGGAGTGTGTAGGTGAAGATGCCTATCGGCTCGCTCTTTTGACAGAGTTGAGCGGTTTGACGATGTGTTTCACATCTCTGTGCTGAGGAAGGCTATGTAAGAGCCTACTCATGTGATTATAGCTAATCAAGTGGCGGTCGATGATGAGATAAAGATGAAAGTCAGGCCTATTTGCATCGAGGACACTGATGTCAAACAATTGCGGAATAAATTGATCTGAATGGTCAAAGTCCGCTGGGACAACTGCGGTCGTGAGGAGCTTACATGGGAGCGAGAGCAAACCATGCATGAGGAGTTCCACGAGCTATTTTGTTAAGGTACAAAGTTTGTTTTTGTATCTTTACAGTCTTTTCTTATATATGGAATTTCGGGACGAAATTTCTTTGGGGGGAGGGGGGGGGGGGGGGGGGGGGGGTGGGGGGTGGTTTGTAACAGCCCAAGTTTCCCCTTGACTGAAAGAAAAGAAATCTAATAGCAGGAGCTAACGCCAGGAAATAGTGCTACCGCTGGCAGTAGTGTATCGACGTGATGATTTTCACATGTCGACGTGAAGTTCCTGATGTCCTCGAGAGGTCTCAACAATTGTCGAGCTAATGCCAGGCGGTAACTCCTACCGTCGGGCGGTAGCTATTCGTCATGATGACTTAGCCTTGTCGACGTGATGTTCCTTTATCGATGAGAGGTCTCGTCATTCGTAGTGATGGATAACGCCTGGCGTTAAGCATTAATGTGTAGCGTTTGGTCGTCCAACCAATATGGGGATGCGATTTTGGATAATATTGACTATACCTCCTTTGGAGCTAACGCTCGACGTTAGAGCTAATATCGGAGGTAGCTCTTTATATATATATGGCTACAAAAGTGGACTTCTCTTATTATTTATCACTTTGACTCTCTCTCCAAAGTCAAGGGAGAAGAGGGCGGGAAGAGGAAGGAGATCCTTTTGGCCATTTGAAGAGCTTCCGAGCTCCATTCAACACGCAGAGTTCAGATTTTTGTAGGACAACGTGTTGTGAACCTTTCTCTCCGGATTACTTTCATACTTATGGCGCCAAAGAGATCGTCAAGGGTAACAATTCTCCTCCTAAATCTTTGGACACGCTAGTCCTTTGATTAGCATAGTAGTAGGAAGATTTCCACTAATTAGTGGATAGGTTCTTCCGATGGGTTGATATGGAATATCCCCATAAAATTACATATATAGTCCAGATCGATGTACGGACATATACATGATGTGTGAAGCCCATCTGGACAAGTTGGTCTAAATTGGTTAATATACTATCACTTATTGCGTTTCGGAGAAGACTCTGTGTATATATGCTTATTTTCGGGTTCTGGGTGTTGTGATGTGTTGCAGGGAGTTCTGGAGGTAATCTCTAGAAAATACCCGAAAAAGAGGGCAGAAATATGTTCTGCTAGCTACCGCACGACTTTAGTGCTAATGCCGACGCTAGTGCCAGTAATTCTCAGTATCGTGTGGTTTGAGTGGAATTGGCCTGTGAGGATGCGTTGATTACCCAGTGTTGGTTGTCTTGTTACCGGGCTGAGGTGAAACTGTACCCGCATCGTGCTGATTGTTCACGATGATTGAGACAGGCAAGGGGGATCTGAACCCGTCCATAGTGCTCAGTGAAGAGGTCGCCCTTCGGTGCACTGTTTTATGAAAAGGATTGCCGGAAGGCGTAGGATTGTACGACTTAGCTCAATCGCCATCTAAGTTGCTTAGATGAGGATGGAAGTGGACTCGGGGAGGACACTGAAAATGTGTCGTGAGAGCACGAAATGTGTGGCCATGCGTGCCGACGTTTGTGATGATTGTATATATGTAGTGCTTCGACGCACTTGTGAAATATATATATGCTGCTAATGCTTGCTTGCAGGGAAGGAGTGCCACCGCCCCGGAATGGGGTGGGGTCGTTATAAATCTTGGTCAGCTAAAGTTGACGGTTGCCTCTTTTCCCATGTTTTGGTGGATTTTTTTTATACAGGACCTGGCGATCTGAGCGCGAAGTAGCTGGGTGGAGCCCTTTTGCTAGCTGGCGCTTGAAGACCTTTGGAGTGTTTTCTTTCATGTATTGTTGGTCTGCGTGTCGATGTTTGTAAATCATGTAATAAGATAAACATCACGCAAGGCCTTTGTGTCAAACTCTTCTATGTATATATATCAGTCATTCCTACTTAGTGATGTGGACATATGTTTTGGTTTAATATTTTATAAATGCTTTCGTTTTGAATGTAACTTTGAGATGTCTGATGTTGATGAGAAATATAATTCGTTACTCTTTAGTCTATTCACTTCTTATGGTGTGGGGTCCCAGCCGGACCAACTGTTATGTTAAGTGGAACGGGAAGGGTGTTACAGTTGATCACCCCATCCTTAGTCGCAGCCATGTAGAAGATCCACCGGAAGATACCGAGATCGAACGCAATCCTATCTGACCGCAAGAAGCACATGAACCCCACAATGATGGCGATTCTGTTTGAGTTGATCTGCGCCGGGACCAACCCAAAATACCAAAGAATCTGGCAGACCTACGGCCAGAGGGGAAGTCACAAACCCACCTCAAAATGTGTAAGGGGGAAGGCGGAAGCCCCTGGGGAGGAAGCTATGAACGAACCTCTCCAAGTCATCCGCGCAAGTTATGGGCTTCTTGAACTTCTTAACGAAGAAGTTCTGAGCGTATGTGATAAGTAATAAAATATATGTATTTTTGGTATAAGTATTAGTATAGTTTTAATTAATATTGTGAATTTTCTATGTAAATTAATGAATAAATTGCTTCTTTATTATTTCTGGTTTCTAACTTAGTTTTATTTTTGTTTTTGCAATTTTTTGCAAAATTTTCACAGGTCACGCCCTCAGACACGCCCGTGACCAAGGGCGTGTAATTTTAAAGATCAAATATCAACGGGACGGCTCAATTCAGATCAAATCCCGACAAATCGCTCAAGTCACTGCCCGAGGTCACGCCCGTGACCAAGGGCGTGTAATTTTAAAAGCCAAATTTCCAGCTGGCAGCCGTTTTCAGGTGAAATCTCGAAGAGTTGATCAAGTCACGCCCGTGACTCTACAAGTCACGCCCGTGTTCCAGCAGAGTCACGCCCGTGAGCCGCCAGCGCATCACGTCTCGAAGCCGCACCCATGCTGCCGACATCAGCCACCCATAGTCACGCCCGTGACTCACCAAGTCACGCCCGTGACATACCAAGTCACGCCCGTGTGCAGCCATGTTTGACGGCCAGACCTTCCAGAAGGCGGCGAATACAACCGAGCAAATGTCACGCCCTAAGTCACGGCCGTGACATTCAAGTCACGCCCGTGACCTAGGGCGTGTAAAACTCAAATTTTCCCTATAAATAGAGGGGCTCGGCTGAAGTTATTTTCATCCAAATTTTGAGTGGTTTTTGTTGTATTGTGAGTTCTTTTGAGTGATTGTGAGCTTCTCTTCTGCATTTCAGTTTAAGTTCGTTTGTAGTTTTTTCGTCTTCCTAGTCTAGTTGTAATGCTGATTTCAGAAATAAAATGATGTTTTTCTCATTTGGATCATCTTCTTTTTATTAATGTTAGTGTGTGTGCGTGTATGAGTTTAGCTTTATTGCTTTCATAATTTAGTTTTATTGCTTTTATAGTTAGTTTTATTGCTTTCATAATCTAGGTTTACTGTTTTCATAGCTTAGATTTACAAGCTTTCATAAAATAGTTTTATCGTTTTCTTTTTCGCCTTATTTTATCGCTTTCATTTTAAACGCTTTCTTTTTCAGTTTCTTTTAGAGTGTGTGCGTGTATGAGATAGTATTTTCCTTTTTTGTAGCTTAGTTTTTATTTCAGTCTTTATATAACTGCTATATACCACCCCCTTCTCAAATAAGAGGCTAATTTACTTTAGCACTTATTTAAGTCGGTTGGGATGGATATTATTTCTGCACCTTTATAAGTCTTTTCATTTCTATACCACCCCCTTCTCAAATAAGAGGCTAATTTACTTTAGCACTTATTTAAGTCGGTTGGGATGGATATTATTTCTGCACCTTTATAAGTCTTTTCATTTCTATACCACCCCCTTCTTAAATAAGAGGCTAAGAACTTTTTAGCACTTGTTTAAGGTGGTTGGGACGGATATTATTACTGTTTTTATATAAGTCTTTTTATTTCCTTTTTATCCGCTTATATCCACTTTTAATTATCAAACATGTATTTTTCAACCGATAATGCCGTCTCCATTCCGATGAGTGGCTAATTTCCTTTAGCGCACGACGTCGAAGAGCATTGGGACACAAAAATAGTTTTTCTATAAAAATTAAAACATCTCTTTCTAAAATAATTAACGCTTAAGGTTTACCCGAGAATCACGTTGAGTGGAGCCACATAATCGATGTGTGGTTTTCATTTCCGTTTTCGTACCTAGTTAGCCGAGAGGCTCGTGTGTACGGACTGATCACTCACGGGTAAAGAGAAGTGCACTCTACCCTCGAGAGAGGACGAGGTAACTCTCCCGAATTGGAAATAAAAACCCAATAGCGGGGTTCGCAACATAAAGCGAGTATTAAGAACATTCGATTGTAGAACGAGAGTTCGGTCGAATATTCATAATCTCAGGTGGGCGTACCCTCGAGAGAGGAGCGTTCATAATTATGGAACCTCCACGGCCAAGTCATCTTAATATTTTGAAAAGTCATCACTTTTAATTCTACGAAAAATCTATTTTCGTCTCAAGGTAATTCGACGTCGCGCGCTATATTTCTCATCACTTAGAACTCTAGTAAATCGCTTAAATCATCTTTCGCATTTTATCATTTAGAACTCTAGTAAATCGCTTAAATCATCTTTCGCATTTTATCATTTAGAACTCTAGTTAAATCAACTAAAAATATTATTCCGATAAAATAATAGTTCGTCCCTCGAAGTAGCATAATCAACACGACCCGCGGAAATATACGATCCCAATATTTTCTAAAAATATCCTGTATTACTTGCGATAAGGTATACTTGCCTTTATCAAATGATTAATTTGGACTAAAAATTCAAACACAGCTTTTCAAACTCATTTAGTGCAAAACTCTCCTTTTCTACTATTCAATTCAATAGAATTCGGCATTGTAGCCGAAGCGTAATTGTCAATATTCCGAAAGAAGAAAAAGATCGTTACTTCTATCCTTCGATAGGATAACGGTTAATTTCTCAAAGTAGGAGTACTTGCGAGACTCTTCGAAAATATCCGCCAATTCTAAACTCTTAATATAAAGGTTATCTTTTATTTATAAAACAAAAAGAAGAAGCCCAAGTAATCATCAAGTTTTTGGCGCCGTTGCCGGGGACGTTTGTGTTGTTATTTGAAAGTAGGAACTGCTATTAATTTTATTCCTTATCTATATATTAAAAAAAAAAAGGGCACAAAAAAAAAAAGAGGTTACAAAACTAATAAAAAAAAATTATATAAATATAAAAACTTATATTAAAAAAAAAAAAAATATAATAATAATAAAACAGAAAATCCAAAAATATTGTTTTTTAATTTATGACCCGAGGAAACTCCTCGGACGATTCGACTATTCCTTTTGACCCCGAAATCGAGCGCACTCTTCGTGAGCGCATCCGATCTCGTGATCAAAACTTACTCGAAACCCCCGAAGAGTCAATCAGAGATACTGTAAATATGGGCGATCCAATTCCAAATGCGGCCCCGGCCCGGACCATGGCATATTATGCCCGGCCGAATTTGGAAGATACAGGATCCAGTATTACTCGCCCGTCAGTTAATAATAATAATTTTGAAATAAAATCCAGCATAATTCAAATGGTACAACAGTCGATTCAGTTCGACGGTTTGCCAGATGAGGACTCAAATCAGCACCTTTCAAACTTTTTAGAAATATGCGACACCTTTAAAATTAATGGCGTCACTGATGACGCCATTCGTTTACGCTTATTTCCATTTTCGCTACGGTCAAAGGCCAAATCATGGTTGACTTCTCTTCCGAGAGGGTCCATAACCACGTGGGCCCAATTGACGGAATTTTTCTTAACTAAGTATTTTCCTCCGTCAAAAACCGCAAAACTACGCACGGATATCACATCCTTTGTGCAATTCGATTCCGAGTCTCTTTATGAGACTTGGGAGCGTTTTAAGGAATATTTGCGTAGGTGTCCTCATCACGCGCTACCAACTTGGCTACAGGTCCAAACGTTTTATAATGGTTTAAATTTTTCTACACGGCAGATGATTGATGCGGCTTCCGGGGGAACGTTAAACAACAAAACCCCAGAGACCGCTCAAGCTCTGATCGACGAAATGGCCATGAATGCGTACCAATGGAACGTGCCAAGGTCGCGTCCTACTAAACCGGCTGGTCTTTTTGAAGTGGACGCCACTACTTTCTTAGCCTCACAGGTAGAGCGGCTAAGTAAGCAGGTGGCGGAGATGACTGTTTCCTCCTCCACTCCCGCTTGGAATAATAATAATAATAATAATAACGTAATCGAAGAATCGGTGGATTACCTCGGTAATCCGGTTAGGCCCCCCTTCAACCCTAATAACAACCCGTATAGTAATACTTATAATCTAGGTTGGAGGAGCCACCCTAATTTCTCCTGGAGCAATCCTAACAATGCTCAGAGGCCCCCAAATATGAATCCTCAGGGATTTCCGCAAGGATTTCCGCAGGGATTCCAGCCTCCTCCTCCAAAACCTTCGCCGCTCGAAGATATTTTGTCTAAGTACATCGCGTCCAACGATTCAAATATCCGGAATCTTACCGGATCGATTAAAAGCTTGGAAAACCAGGTTGGACAACTTGCAAAGATGGTCTCCGAGCGGCCATACGGAGCTTTACCAGGGAATACAGAGCCAAACCCAAGGGAAAATGCCAACGCTATAACCCTTCGAAGCGGCAAGGAGGTCGTCTCCCCATTGCGGGTTGAGCCTAAGGTATGCATTTCGCCTCCGACCCCTCCACCCTCTTCTTCGATTCTAATTGCTCCAGCTTCTCCGGTTGTGCCAAATGTTTCGAGTCCTCGAATTCCTTACCCGTCTAAAATTAATAAAGAGAAGGAGGACGAAAATTATCAAAAAATTTTGCGTATTTTAAAACAAATTCAAATAAACGTCCCCTTCTGCGAGGCACTCTCCCAAATGCCGAAATATGCGAAATATCTTAAAGAGTTGCTTTCTAATAAAAAGCGACTCGAGGATGTTTCGCGTGTTTCCCTTAATGCGGAATGTTCGGCTGTTCTCCTTAACAAATTGCCGCCAAAACTAAACGACCCGGGACGGTTCTCCATCCCGTGTCTCTTTGGCAATATGTTAATAAAGTACGCTCTTGCAGACTTAGGCGCCAGCATCAATTTGATGCCTTTTTCTCTTTTCAAAAAACTCAATTTAGGCGTCCCGAGTCCGACAAAAATGAGCATCCAACTCGCGGATCGCTCGGTAAAGTACCCAATCGGGGTAGCGGAAGATGTTCTGGTCATGGTTGACAAGTTTATCTTCCCGGTAGACTTTGTCATCCTGGACATAGAGGAGGACGTCGAGGTACCCATCATCCTCGGTCGCCCCTTTCTCGCAACCTCCCGTGCGTTAATCGATGTCAGTAACGGTCGCCTCCTCCTTCGAGTTGGAGACGACGAAGTTACTTTACATATCAACCCCTCCATGCGGAACTCACTATCGAATGATGATTCCTGTTTCAATTTGGAATCCGCGTTTGTGGACGAGTGTTCTTCTCTTTCAGAATTGCTATCCTTAATGATAGACGATTCGGATCTGGCGAATCAACCTCCTTTAGAAGAATTACCGCCAGATTCGCCTTTCGAGCCTTTCGACTCGAAAGATTTAAAAATCTCCACTTCCTACGAAGAACCTCCGGTCTTGGAGCTTAAGCAACTCCCCGACCATCTAAAATATGCTTTTCTAGCCGCGAACTTAAAGCTTCCGGTTATAATATCTTCTACTTTAACTGATTCAGAAACATCCGAATTGGTTGAAGTTTTATCTAAACATCGCCGTGCAATTGCATGGCAAATTTCCGATATCAGGGGAATTAACCCCTCATTCTGCTCCCACAAAATTTTTCTCGAAGAAAACCCCCGCAAAACAATTCAGCCTCAACGACGACTTAACCCGAACATGCGGGAAGTCGTTAAGACTGAAATTATTAAACTCCTTGATGCGGGGATTATCTATCCTATTTCCGACAGTACGTGGGTAAGCCCCGTACAAGTCGTCCCGAAAAAGGGCGGTATAACGGTCGTGGCAAACACGAATAACGAATTAATCCCAACTCGTACTGTTACGGGTTGGAGGGTGTGCATCGACTACAGAAAACTAAACGATGCCACCAGAAAAGACCACTTTCCGTTACCGTTTATTGATCAAATCTTAGAGCGTCTCTCCGGTCACCCTTTTTATTGCTTCCTTGATGGTCTCTCGGGATTTTTCCAAATCCCTATTTCACCCGAGGACCAAGAAAAAACGACTTTTACTTGCCCTTTCGGCACCTTCGCATATCGGAGGATGCCGTTTGGCCTCTGTAACGCACCAGCTACATTCCAAAGATGTATGCTGGCAATATTTGGCGAGCTAGTAGAAGACATAATGGAAGTCTTCATGGATGACTTCTCCGTCTTTGGAAACTCTTTTAAAAATTGTTTAAAAAATTTAGATAGAGTCCTCCAACGGTGCGAGGAGACGAACTTAGTCTTGAACTGGGAGAAATGCAACTTCATGGTCCGAGAGGGTTTAGTCCTCGGCCATAAAATTTCTTCCAAGGGGATGGAGGTCGATAAGGCCAAAGTCGCTATAATTGAACAACTTCCTGTTCCTTCGAACGTCAAATCAATTAGAAGTTTTCTTGGCCACGCAGGTTTTTATCGGCGGTTCATTCAAGATTTTTCAAAAATAACCAAACCGCTAACTCACCTCCTGGAAAAAGATTCCCCATTCATTTTTGACACGGCCTGCGTAGAGGCGTTTAATTTTATTAAAAAGCAACTTATCAATTCTCCAATTCTGGTGGCGCCAGATTGGTCTCTTCCGTTTGAGATTATGTGCGACGCGAGCGATATCGCAGTAGGAGCTGTCTTAGGCCAACGCGTAAATAAATATTTTCATCCAATATATTACGCTTCTCGCACACTCAATGCCGCACAGGCTAACTACACCACAACGGAAAAGGAACTTCTCGCCGTCATCTTTGCTTTTGATAAATTCCGACCCTACGTAACCCTTTCACATGTAATCGTTTTCACTGATCACTCCGCCTTGAAATATCTTTTGGCCAAAGTTGATGCTAAGCCTCGCTTACTTCGATGGATCCTCCTTTTACAAGAATTTGACTTAGAGATCCGGGATAAGAAGGGGGCTGAAAATTTAGCAGCCGACCACCTCTCACGTTTAGAACACCCCGTCGCAGAAGCGCTCGTCGAACCCGAAATAGACGATCGATTTCCTGAGGAGCGCCTTTTAATCATAAATAATACCAAAACTTCTTCTACCCCTTGGTTTGCAGATTACGCGAACTATTTAGTCGCGCGGGTCCTTCCAAAAGATTTTTCGACTCAGCAGAAGAAGAAATTCTTCTCTGACTTAAAAAACTACTTTTGGGAGGACCCCTTTCTCTTTCGAGTCTGCGCAGACCAAGTGATACGAAGATGTGTTTCCAGCGAGGAGGGTGCGCAAATATTGCGACACTGCCATGAGGGGCCGGCTGGAGGGCATTATCAAGCCAACCGGACCGCGCGGAAAGCGTTAGAGTCAGGCTTTTATTGGCCCACTCTCTTTAAGGATGCTCACACTTTTGTGAGTATATGCGATAGCTGCCAGCGGTCGGGTAACATCTCCCGTCGTGACGAGATGCCCCAAAATTTTTATTTAGAATGCGAAATTTTCGATTTGTGGGGCATAGACTTTGTAGGCCCCCTACCTCCTTCTTTTAATAATCGCTATATCTTAGTGGCGGTCGACTATGTATCTAGGTGGGCGGAAGCGCAAGCTCTGCCCACCAATGATGCGCGAGTCGTCGTCCATTTTCTAAAAAAATTATTTTCTCGCTTTGGCACGCCCCGTGCAATAGTAAGTGATAGGGGCACGCACTTCTGCAATGCCCAGTTTTCAAAAATTTTATCTAAATACGGCGTCACGCATAAGCTCGCCACCGCCTATCACCCCCAAACGAGCGGCCAAGTAGAGGTAGTAAATCGCGAGATAAAACGCATTCTGGAAAAAACCGTCTCTTTAAATAGGAAGGATTGGTCCTCAAAACTCGACGACGCGTTATGGGCGTATCGTACGGCATACAAGACCGCTATCGGTTGTACGCCCTATCGATTAGTCTACGGCAAAGCGTGCCATTTACCGGTAGAATTAGAACACCGCGCTTTTTGGGCCTTAAAATTTTTAAATCTCGATTCGAACTTAGCCTCCGAGAATAGGAAATTCCAACTCAATGAACTCGATGAATGGCGTGCGAACGCTTATGAGAGTAATAAATTTTATAAGGAGCGTTCTAAGTTCTACCACGATCGAAAAATTAAATTTCCAAAAACTTTCGCGCCGGGCGATCTTGTCCTTCTTTATAATTCACGTCTTCGTCTTTTTCCGGGTAAGCTCAAATCCCGCTGGTCCGGCCCCTTTGCAGTCAAAGAGGTTTGGCCGTATGGGACCGTTCTTATCTCTCACCCCGAAAAAGGCGATTTTAAAGTCAACGGCCACCGTTTAAAACTATATCTTGCGGGCGATCCGGTGGACGGACACACAGAATCTTTAACCCTCCCCAATTTATAATCTCACCACGCCAAATGCGTCAAGCTACGCGACGGTAAACAAAGCGCTCGTGGGAGGCACCCCATATTTATCTAATATTTTTATTATGCTTTTTCTCTATTTTTGCAGGGTTTCTTCCGACCCCGCCAACTTTACTTCAGGGATGCCTTTTTGCTTCCTTTTTCCTTTTGTATATATTGCATTGTTATTTTCTCTTCTTCATACTTACATTCCAACATTGGGGACAATGTTGGGTTTTACGTATGGGGGTGTATTTCCCGTTTTCAAAAAAAAAACAAACAAAAAAAAAAAATATATGTATTTTTAAACCCTAAAAAAAATAATAAAAGCAAAAAACTCCAAAAATAATAAACCCTACTTTACTTTTATTCTTAAAGCATTTAGTTTCGAGAGTATATGTTTGTGGATTTTCATAATCGCTCGTTTTACTATTTGTTTGTTTATCTAAGATCGATAGATTTAAACGTTCGGGGTTAAGTTTTAAAGAATATCTTGTGTTTTTAATTTAAATAGAGGCTTTGTTATCAAGCACTACTTCTACTAGCTAAAATAGAGACATGTGTATTATGTTAGCAAAACAACTTTAGACTGCAATTATCCCTACTTTATGTCTTCAGGAATCTAGGAATATTCAACTTACTAAGGTTGCTCTCAAAACTTTTTTTTATTATTCTAGAATTTCTCTTGAAAACCCCTTGTATACACCAATTTAGCATGGCAAAAACACAAAAAGAAAAAAAAAAAAAGATCTTATGTCAATGGGAATACAAAAATTCCGTAAACATAGGCACCCAATATTTGTTAAAAGAAATCCTATGTCAATGGGAATTGCAAATTCCGTAAACACAGGCATTGGGTTAATTAAAAAGGTCAATTTTCCCTCGTCCCTCGTACACCAACGATGGGAGTCAAAGAAAACTTTATAAGAGGGGTGAGATGATACAATTCATCACCCCTAATCCAAGTACTCTTCTATTTGCCAAGGCTTTTTACCCCCTTTTCCCTTAACCAAATTATTGTTTCTAGTTTTAATTCAAAAAATCATTTGAGAGCATAATTAGTAACTTATATTTTTCCTTTATGTTTCTTTAAACAAAGGTTATTATAATTTCGATCTAATCTCGTTTACTAATGATTGCAATTTTGTTTGCTATTTGGTTAATTAAGAAGTCTTTTGGCCAGGACATTTCTTCTACTTAAATCATTTGCATAATTTAGGACTTAACTCTTATTACTCCGAATTTTTATTTTTCAGTCTCTTATGATTAAAATAAAACGATAGCCAAAAATTAGAACTTATGTTAATCCCGTATAGATCTCTCTTACTTTTGCCCTGGAATAGCAAAAGCTTAAGTATGGGGGTATTTGATAAGTAATAAAATATATGTATTTTTGGTATAAGTATTAGTATAGTTTTAATTAATATTGTGAATTTTCTATGTAAATTAATGAATAAATTGCTTCTTTATTATTTCTGGTTTCTAACTTAGTTTTATTTTTGTTTTTGCAATTTTTTGCAAAATTTTCACAGGTCACGCCCTCAGACACGCCCGTGACCAAGGGCGTGTAATTTTAAAGATCAAATATCAACGGGACGGCTCAATTCAGATCAAATCCCGACAAATCGCTCAAGTCACGCCCGAGGTCACGCCCGTGACCAAGGGCGTGTAATTTTAAAAGCCAAATTTCCAGCTGGCAGCCGTTTTCAGGTGAAATCTCGAAGAGTTGATCAAGTCACGCCCGTGACTCTACAAGTCACGCCCGTGTTCCAGCAGAGTCACGCCCGTGAGCCGCCAGCGCATCACGTCTCGAAGCCGCACCCATGCTGCCGACATCAGCCACCCATAGTCACGCCCGTGACTCACCAAGTCACGCCCGTGACATACCAAGTCACGCCCGTGTGCAGCCATGTTTGACGGCCAGACCTTCCAGAAGGCGGCGAATACAACCGAGCAAATGTCACGCCCTAAGTCACGGCCGTGACATTCAAGTCACGCCCGTGACCTAGGGCGTGTAAAACTCAAATTTTCCCTATAAATAGAGGGGCTCGGCTGAAGTTATTTTCATCCAAATTTTGAGTGGTTTTTGTTGTATTGTGAGTTCTTTTGAGTGATTGTGAGCTTCTCTTCTGCATTTCAGTTTAAGTTCGTTTGTAGTTTTTTCGTCTTCCTAGTCTAGTTGTAATGCTGATTTCAGAAATAAAATGATGTTTTTCTCATTTGGATCATCTTCTTTTTATTAATGTTAGTGTGTGTGCGTGTATGAGTTTAGCTTTATTGCTTTCATAATTTAGTTTTATTGCTTTTATAGTTAGTTTTATTGCTTTCATAATCTAGGTTTACTGTTTTCATAGCTTAGATTTACAAGCTTTCATAAAATAGTTTTATCGTTTTCTTTTTCGCCTTATTTTATCGCTTTCATTTTAAACGCTTTCTTTTTCAGTTTCTTTTAGAGTGTGTGCGTGTATGAGATAGTATTTTCCTTTTTTGTAGCTTAGTTTTTATTTCAGTCTTTATATAACTGCTATATACCACCCCCTTCTCAAATAAGAGGCTAATTTACTTTAGCACTTATTTAAGTCGGTTGGGATGGATATTATTTCTGCACCTTTATAAGTCTTTTCATTTCTATACCACCCCCTTCTCAAATAAGAGGCTAATTTACTTTAGCACTTATTTAAGTCGGTTGGGATGGATATTATTTCTGCACCTTTATAAGTCTTTTCATTTCTATACCACCCCCTTCTTAAATAAGAGGCTAAGAACTTTTTAGCACTTGTTTAAGGTGGTTGGGACGGATATTATTACTGTTTTTATATAAGTCTTTTTATTTCCTTTTTATCCGCTTATATCCACTTTTAATTATCAAACATGTATTTTTCAACCGATAATGCCGTCTCCATTCCGATGAGTGGCTAATTTCCTTTAGCGCACGACGTCGAAGAGCATTGGGACACAAAAATAGTTTTTCTATAAAAATTAAAACATCTCTTTCTAAAATAATTAACGCTTAAGGTTTACCCGAGAATCACGTTGAGTGGAGCCACATAATCGATGTGTGGTTTTCATTTCCGTTTTCGTACCTAGTTAGCCGAGAGGCTCGTGTGTACGGACTGATCACTCACGGGTAAAGAGAAGTGCACTCTACCCTCGAGAGAGGACGAGGTAACTCTCCCGAATTGGAAATAAAAACCCAATAGCGGGGTTCGCAACATAAAGCGAGTATTAAGAACATTCGATTGTAGAACGAGAGTTCGGTCGAATATTCATAATCTCAGGTGGGCGTACCCTCGAGAGAGGAGCGTTCATAATTATGGAACCTCCACGGCCAAGTCATCTTAATATTTTGAAAAGTCATCACTTTTAATTCTACGAAAAATCTATTTTCGTCTCAAGGTAATTCGACGTCGCGCGCTATATTTCTCATCACTTAGAACTCTAGTAAATCGCTTAAATCATCTTTCGCATTTTATCATTTAGAACTCTAGTAAATCGCTTAAATCATCTTTCGCATTTTATCATTTAGAACTCTAGTTAAATCAACTAAAAATATTATTCCGATAAAATAATAGTTCGTCCCTCGAAGTAGCATAATCAACACGACCCGCGGAAATATACGATCCCGATATTTTCTAAAAATATCCTGTATTACTTGCGATAAGGTATACTTGCCTTTATCAAATGATTAATTTGGACTAAAAATTCAAACACAGCTTTTCAAACTCATTTAGTGCAAAACTCTCCTTTTCTACTATTCAATTCAATAGAATTCGGCATTGTAGCCGAAGCGTAATTGTCAATATTCCGAAAGAAGAAAAAGATCGTTACTTCTATCCTTCGATAGGATAACGGTTAATTTCTCAAAGTAGGAGTACTTGCGAGACTCTTCGAAAATATCCGCCAATTCTAAACTCTTAATATAAAGGTTATCTTTTATTTATAAAACAAAAAGAAGAAGCCCAAGTAATCATCAGTATGTCAAGTGGCGAGCTTTAGCATCATTAGAAGGTGCCATCGAGAGGGGAAAGAATCTCGCTCGAATGACTGAATGCTCGGGAGGGTCGGCAAAGCGTGCTATTTTTGGACCCCCCCCCCCATATTTAAAGACATCGCAGGGGAGGAGTCACGATGCTTGTCATGCGTGATGCATACCCCTAGCTCGCTCAACTCACCCGCCGAGTTAGCATCCACGTAACGCTTCCCAAGATGACGAGGTCGTTTATCGCTCACCGAGTGCGACGATCCAGTGAAACTCAACACGACAAGCAAAAACAAAGATAAGGATTTTGCGTAAAGCAGAAAAAATGTTGAAAAGCACATGCGACTAACAAACCAATCTCGTCATAATCAAGTTAAAGTTATTACAAGCAGCTCAAATTAATGTCCATGAAAACAAGAAAAAAGATGAAAGTCGCGTGCCGACATCGAAGCTACATCATTGGAGGATCGCCAAGCTTGTCTGAGGTAGGGTCATGTCGCCCTATAAATCGCAGTTGGCGCGCAAATCCAATCTGCTCCCCAGCCCTCTTCACGAGCTCCTCGCTGAGGAGGATGTGCTCCTCCATGCGAGTAAGGGTCCCAAGGGAGCCCATACTCGCCCGCAGCCTGCGAATGTCGGCCTTCAGCAGTTCCTGCCGATGCTCCACATCAGACATCCACCACTCTATCTCATTGATGGCGACGTACTTGCCCTCTGAGGCCTCCAGCCAGTGCTCGAACCCCTTGATGTTCGCCACACGACATTCTAGTTGATATAGGCATCAATGCACTTCATACGCAATTAACCTATCGACCTTGAGTTCGAGGTCGAGGTAGGTGGAGACCAGCTTCATCCGGAACTCGCACGTAGGCATGCCTAAGACGTCGATAAAGGCCGACCCCAGAGACATCACGCGACCTGAAGAAGATAGAAATCGACATAATTCCCTATAAGAAAGCTCAGCACATCGCTCCAACTATGAGAAGTACCTACGCGCACAGGCGCTACCCTGGGTTGCGGGCAAGGAGACGGCATTTGCCGAGGAGTATCTCGATGGTGAGGAGGAGAAATGCATCGAGGATATGACTTTCGCCGTGGAATATCCCGATGGCGAGGGGGAGAAAATCGGTGAGGAGAGGGCGTACGGCGAGGAGAAATCTGCAGACCCCCCGATCGCCCACCTCGGCCATTCCCGCCTACAGAATGGTGGTGCGGTGGTAGCACCTCGTGTTGGTGTGAAGGAGGTGCAGGCAGCGGATCCAGCGGCGCCTTCCCGTGAACATCAGTTCTCGCGGATGCCAACGACGGAGGTGCGTGAGAGGGTCGTCCACCTCCCCTTTCCCCTGATGTCGGAAGACCTTGGCTGGTTGTCACTGACGAGCGAAAAACTCTATCCGAGGGTGGCGGAGGCAGAGGCAGAAGCGAGATAGTGACCTTTGAATTCTTAAAGGTCATCCACCCCATGTGGGAACTACTCTCCCCATGCTCCGCAGGAGAGGACGATTGTCGAGAAGCCTCTCACTGTGGGACGACACTGGCAGGAACAGACGGAGGAGGTGGCAGATACTCATCCCACGTAGGCTCTTTCGCGAGAGGTGCCGGCATACCCGGCTCCACCAGAGTAACCTCTGAAGGAAGGTTCACTATGAAAGAAAGTCGGTATCAGTAAAGCGTCAATACTGAGAATCAGTAAAGTTGGCAGCAATGCGACAATTACCTGTTATAGTATCAGGGGGAGCAGTTGAAGGCTCGTTCTAGGCAACCCGTTGCTCGCCTCCATCCTCCAAACCCTTTTTTCTCGGTCGGGTTGGAGTCGACTCAGGCATAGATGCTGCGGGATCAACCCGCGGAACATCCTCACGCAGAGTCCACTTGGCAGGGTGATCAACATTGCCCCTCTTTCACTTACGCGATGTGCCATCTTGCGACTTGTTCAACAACTTCCTCAACATCTGATCCTTCGCAATTATCTCCTCGGGAGTCAGCATCTCATCGGGGATTGAAAATTGGCGTGTTAGGGAAGGCCCCTACCCTCCTATTTATTAGAGGTTGATGGACCCCCTGCTTTTAAGAAGGCAACATACTTGCCAGAAGACCCTCACCGAATAAGGGTTGGATATTTCTTTCTGAGTCACTTTGTCGCTTGCAAAGAGCGGGGATTGTGTACAACCCATATTCTTCGAGGGTATGGCCCATTCAGGCCACATAAATAAAAGTCAAAGTCAAGGGTCAAATCGAAGACAACAAGCAGCTCATCAGAGGTATGAATTGCCAGGTGCGAGTATCAGGGTTACTCGCCCCAAAGTAGCGACTAGAAGCAGACCTCGAAGTTACTCGCATAAGCCGGAACATATCAATCAGCCTTTGGGCCTACTCGCATATTGGAGACTATCATCTACAACTCGTCAGGCATTGTCGATGTCCTTTCCTAGTCGCCCGTTTATCAAGATCAACTGTCTTATCTCTTAGGGGGCTAGAAATATTGGCATGCACCCCCTCCCTCAATATTTTTCTATAAACCAGGGGTACCGGGAATGGTATTGGAAAAATCAGAGTTCAACCCCCCCCCCCCCCCCCCCCAGGCGAGATCCTTTCCAAGTCAGTGCATTACTAGTACCAAGCTCGATCATCAAATGGTTTTGGAAGCGAAGTCTCTTCTGGGCTTCCAGGTATGTGGTGGGACCTCCCTGCCACAGCACCTAAGGTCCTGTTGTTGCTCTTTTAGTCCCTTCATCATTGCTTGTCAAGCCGTCGCGACCGATCGCTAGACAAGTAACCTTTAGCTACAATGATCTGAATATTTGGGGTCGGTATTGTAAGATCCCTCTCCTGCCGGAGAGTTCCTGGATCTTATGCCCAGAACCGCCGCCTTACGGTACACTAACACACGAGTTGGTTGCCTCCGCAAGGCACCGATCCTGCCGGCAAGAACGATCAACCGGGTCAACATGAGATAAGAAGTAAAATAAGTAAACAAGTCCACAATCACACACACACACACACACACACACACACACACACACATATACATATATCCAAATGAATACAAGTCCAATAATGAGTGCTTTTGAAACCAGAGAACTGGTCTCGACGTTCGAAAAGGAGATGCAGCTAACCCTTACTTGACCCGAGCTAGACCCTTGACCAGTCACTATGAACAGAAGAATCTAACCCTTGGAAAACTTCTAAGTCCACAAACTAACCCTTTAAGCTGCAGCGTGGAGGTCCCACCACATACCCGGAAGCTCTCAAGGAACTTCCCCTCCCAACTCAATGCTGAGCCTGGGCACCTTGGAGGGCACTAAGGATCACCTCACCGTCCACCTTCAATGACAGGGGGAGGGGAGGGGAAGTGCTTGCTCACAACACACACGCGAGGGAGGGGGGTATCAACAACCCTTCCCAAGGTGCCCATGGGGGTCTATTTATAGACTTCCCAAAATTGGGCTGCTGATAGCCAAAAACCTACTATCCGCAACTCAACCAAGAACCTGAACAACCAACGCAAAGGGGGGAGGCGAGTGGAGATGAGACGTCCACTTCCCCATTTGCCGGGACAGCCTGCCTCTCCCCCTAGGCCAGGGCGAGTAGACCTTCGGTCCACCCTCCCCTAGGGCCGGGTGAGTGGACCGAAGGTCCACTCGCCTCTAGGTCTGGGCGAGTGGACCTTTGGTCCACTCGCCCCCTAGAGCCGGGCGAGTGGACCGAAGGTCCACTCGCCCACTAGGCTGGGGCAAGTGGACCAAAGGTCCACTCGCCCGCTAGGCCGGGGCGAGTGGACCGAAGGTCCACTCACCCACTAGAGCCGGCCCATTAGGTCGGGCGCGTGGACCGAAGGTCCACTCGCCCACTAGGCCGGGTGAGTGGACCGAAGGTCCACCCGCCCCCTAGGCCCTAGCGGAATGCGGGGGAGTAGACCGAAACATCAACCCCCTCCTTTTGCCTTAGGTGGCTTCAGACCCCTTCAACTGGTCGACTCGTAGCGCCACGGCTACCTTCACTATTGCGATCTCGCCCGCGTCGGGTCACACCAGCTCGGAAAACATGAGGGTTGTACACAATCCCCGCTCTTTTCGAGCTTGCCTTAAGCTCGGAAAGAAAGTCCAACCCACCTATTTGACGAGTAGGTGGGACCCTAGGGGAATCCACGAAGGGCCCTGCCAACGGGATGCTCCTGCCGAGTTTATCAGTTGAACCTGACTTGAGGCGGAAGGCGAACCTTTCTCCACTTAACAACCCTCCTGTGAGCCGAGCTCAGCTGGAGGTGGAGAAAGCTCAACACCTTAGGTCGAATTGAACTTGACCTTAGGTGGAGAAAAACTCAACACCTCTAGTCGAGCCGAGCTCGACCTGAGGTGGGAGGCAAACCTTTCTCCACTTAACAACCCTCCTATGAGCTGAGCTCAACTGGGGGTGGAGAAAGCTCAACACCTTAGGTCGAATTGAACTTGACTTGAGGTGGAGAAAAACTCAACACATCTAGTCGAGCCGAGATCGACTTGAGGTGGGAGGCAAACCTTTCTCCACTTAACAACCCTCCTATGAGCCGAGCTCAACTGGAGGTGGAGAAAGCTCAACACCTTAGGTCGAATTGAACTTGACCTGAGGTGGAGAAAAACTCAACGCCTCCAGTCGAGCCGAGCTCGACTTGAGGTGGGAAGCAAACCTTTCTCCACTTAACAACCCTCATATGAGCCGAGCTCAACTGGAGGTAGAGAAAGCTCAACACCTTAGGTCGAATTGAACTTGAACTGAGGTGGAGAAAAACTCAACACCTCTAGTCGAGCCGAGCTCAACTTGAGGTGGGAGGCAAACCTTTCTCCACTTAACAACCCTCCTATGAGCCGAGCTCAACAGGAGGTGGAGAAAGCTCAACACCTTAGGTCGAATTGACCTTGACCTGAGGTGGAGAAAAACACAACACCTCTAGTCGAGCCGAGCTCAACTTGAGGTGGGAGGCAAACTTTTCTCCACTTAACAACCCTCCTATGAGCCGAGCTCAACTGGAGGTGGAGAAAGCTCAACACCTTAGGTCGAATTGAACTTGACCTGAGGTGGAGAAAAACTCAACACCTCTAGTCGAGCCGAGCTCAACTTGAGGTGGCAGGCAAACCTTTCTCCACTTAAAAACCCTCCTATGAGCCGAGCTCAACTGGAGGTGGAGAAAGCTCAACACCTTAGGTCGAATTGAACTTGACCCGAGGTGGAGAAAAATCAACATCTTCCCACACCCACTGGGCGCGGAGGACCAGTCCGCATCCCAGGTGCTTACCTTCACCTTGAGGTATAGGAACTCAACCATCTTATCAAAGCAACTGAGGCAAAGATCCAATCCACGTCTTAGGTGCTTACTTTCACCTAGAGGCAGAGGAACTCCACCATCTTATCAAAGCAACTGAGGCAGAGATCCAATCCACGTCTTAGGTGCTTACCTTCACCTAGAGGCAGAGGAACTCCACCATTTTATCAAAGCAACTGAGGCAGAGATCCAATCCACGTCTTAGGCGCTAACCTTCACCTAGAGGCAGAGGAACTCAACCATCTTATCCAAGCAACTGAGACAGAGATCCAATCCACGTCTTAGGTGCTTAGCTTACCTAGAGGTAGAGGAATTCAACACCTTTCCAAACCAATTGGGGGCGAAGTACCCGTCCACGTCCTAGGGGGTTAGCTTGCCTAGAGGCAGAGAAACCCAGCACCTTCCCAAACCAGTTGGGGGTGGAGTACCCATCCACTTCCTAGGGGACTAGCTTACATGGAGGCAGAGGAACTCAACACTTTTCAAACCAACTGGAGGTGGAAAACCCATCTACGTCCTAGGGCCTAGCTTACCTGGAGGAGGAGGAGCTAATCATCTTTCCAAGTCACTTAGCCAAGTATCGAGTTGACCCGATGAGTCTCCCATTTGTCGACATGACTGAACCCAGAGAATGGTCTCTAGTCGGGAATCTTACCAAATGGGAGCGGAGTACGTACCCATCCACGTCCTAGGTGCTTACCTTCACCTGGATGCAGAGGAACTCAACACCTTCCCTAAGCCACTTAGTCAAGTAGCGAGTCGACCCAATGAGTCTCCCATCTGCCGGCATGACTGAGCCCGGAGAATGGTCTCTAGTCGGGGATCTTACCAAATGGGAGCGGAGTACCCATCCACATCCTAGGTGCTTACCTTCACCTGGAGGCAGAGGAACTCAACACCTTCCCCAAGCCACTTAGTCAAGTAGCGAGTCGACCCGATGAGTCTCCCATCTGCCGGCATGACTGAGCTCGGAGAATGGTCTCTAGTCGGGGATCTTACCAAATGGGAGCAGAGTACCCATCCACGTCCTAGGTGCTTGCCTTCACCTGTAGGCAGAGGAACTCAACACCTTCCCCAAGCCACTTAGTCAAGTAGCGAGTCGACCCGATGATTATCCCATCTGCCGGCATGACTGAGCCCGGAGAATGGTCTCTAGTCGGGGATCTTACCAAATGAGAGCGGAGTACCCATCCACGTCCTAGGTGCTTACCTTCACCTGGAGGCAGAGGAACTCAACACCTTCCCCAAGCCACTTAGTCAAGTAGCGAGTCGACCTGATGAGTCTCCCATCTGCCGGCATGACTGAGCCCGGAGAATGGTCTCTAGTCGGGGATCTTACCAAATGGGAGCGGAGTACCCATCCACGTCCTAGGTGCTTACCTTCACCTAGAGGCAGAGGAACTCAACACCTTCCCCAAGCCACTTAGTCAAGTAGCGAGTCGACCCGATGAGTCTCCCATCTGCCGGCATGACTGAGCCCGGAGAATGGTCTCTAGTCAGAGATCTTAC
Organism: Dactylorhiza incarnata; assembly: GCA_033032865.1. Lineage (NCBI taxonomy): Eukaryota > Viridiplantae > Streptophyta > Magnoliopsida > Asparagales > Orchidaceae > Dactylorhiza > Dactylorhiza incarnata. Next base: position 2,414,090 of record JAWHQI010000095.1, on the reverse strand, counting down.
CAAATGGGAGCGGAGTACTCATCCACGTCCTAGGTTCTTACCTTCACCTGGAGGCTGAGGAACTCAACACCTTCCCCAAGCCACTTAGATGCTTACCAACCTCTTCCCTCATGGGCTAGAGTAACTATTATGAGCTGAAATAAGAGGTTTTTGCAAGGATAAAATTAATATTTATTAAGGATAAAAACGTTTTAGATCGTCGCCACTCCGAGTGTTGCCGAGGGGAACTCCTTCAACATTCGGAAGGCGATACCCCCTGACTTCAGGGATTCCAGGATTACATAGGGTCCTTCCCAATTGGGTTGGAGCTTTCCTACGTTCGCCAATCTTCCCGCGGCATCGACCTTCTTGAGGACCAGATCTCCTGGGACTAATTTCTTGATCCTAATGTTCTTATCAAAATACCTGGCCATCCGACGTTTCACTTCCTCCTGCCGAATCGACGCGAGGTCTCGGAGCTCCTCCACCACATCCAGCGAGAGCCGTTGTTCCTCCTCGTTGTCCATCCTCCAGTCTTCGTCACCCTCCTGGGCGGCCATGACCAGGGGGGATCTGACCTCGATTTCCACGGGGAGTACAACCTCGGACCCATGAGAGATTTTGAATGGAGTTTCCCCCGTCGCGGTGTTGGGTGTCATTCTCAAGGCCCATAAGACCGAGGGAAGCTGCTCCACCCAGTTCCCTTTCAGGTTCTCCACTTTTCTCTTTAGCAAGCTGACTATGACCTTGTTTGCCGCCTCGACCTGTCCATTGCTCCGAGGGTGATGAACGGAGGCGACACGAAGATCGATGCCCAACTGGCCGCAGAAGCTAGTGAGCTCCTCACTCGTGAACTGTGGTCTGTTGTCCATCACTATGGCGAGGAGGAGTCCGTGCCTGCAAATTATTTCTCCCCAAATAAAATTTCTTATTACCTGCGAGGTTGTTTTTGCCAAAGCTTTGACCTCCACCCATTTGAAGAAGTAGTCTATCATGACCAGCAGGAACCTTCTTTGACCGCTGGCCTGAGGGAATGGGCCGACCAAGTCCATCCCCCAGATGGCGAAGGGACAGGGTGCTGTGATGGTCCTGAGCCTTTGCGCTGGTTGGAGTTGGAGCGGTGCGAAAAACTGACACTTCTGACATTTCTTTGCAAACTCTGCGGCATCCCTGCGAAGGGTCGGCCAGAAGTATCCCTGCCTCAACACCCTTTTCTCTAAGGTTTGGCTTCCGGAGTGACTCCCGCATTCTCCGGAGTGGATTTTTCCAAGACCTTTGGGACTTCATCTTCTACCATGCACCTTGCTAGGAGCCCGGTTAGGGTCTTCCTATACAAGCTCCCATCTCGGATCAAGTAGTATGCTGACTTATACCTGAACTGCCTCTTATCTGGGACCCCCTCCGGGAACTTGCCTGAGGTCAGAAAGGTGAGGATCGGGTCCACCCACGAGGCCCCTTGATCGATCTCCATGAGTTCCCCTTCCTCGATGGACGGGAGGAACAACTCGGTCACCGTTCCTCCCGCGCGAGGACCGTACTTTGCCCACTGATCTGCTCGGGCATTTTCCTCCCTCGGAATATGCTAGATGGAGAAAGTGCGGAACCCCCCGATGAGGTCTTTAACCTTTGTCAGATACCTCTGGAGGGTCGGCTCCTTCGCTTTGAACTCTCCCTGAACCTGGGAGGCCACCACCATCGAATCCATGAAAACCTTCACATCCCGGATTCCTAATTCCTTTGCCAGTCAAAGCCCAGCCACCACTGCTTCATACTCGGCTTGGTTGTTGGTTACGGGAAATCGGATGTCGATCGCCTGCTCAATCCTTGTCCCCTGCGGACTGACTAGGACTACCCCTCCGCCGAGGGAATTTTTCCCCGATGCCCCGTCTGCGAACAGCTCCCATGCCATCAACCCAGTGGTTTCCAAACCATCCACCTCGGTCACATACTCTGCTAGAAAATCTGCCACTGCCTGCGCTTTCATTGAGAGCCGAGGGATGAAAGTGACATCGAACTCGCTAAGCTCAACCGACCACTTTGCCAATCTCCCGAAGTGATCCACTCCTTCCATAATGTTGCGAAGGGGGTGATCAGTCACCACTCTGATCGAATGAGCCTGGAAGTAGGGACGAAGTTTCCGCGCTGAGATGAGTAAAGCGACTGCCAGCTTCTCCAGGACAGGATACTTGAGCTCCGCCTTTTTCAAGACTCGGCTGGCGTAATAGATCGACAGCTACTTCTTCCCCTCCTCCCTGACCAGGACCGAGCTAACTGCCTCGACTCCCACCCCTAGGTAAAGAAAAAGGTCTTCTCCTTCTCTCGGACCCTGGAGCAAAGGAGCCCGCGTCAGCTGTTCCTTCAACGCCTGAAAGTCCTTCTCGCACTCCGGCGTCCACTCAAACTTCTGACCCTGGCGCAGGGCTCTGAAGAATGGAGAGCACTTCTCCCCTGCTCTGGAGAGAAACCAGCTCAACCCTGCCAACTTCCCTGTCAACTTTTGAATCACTTTCGCATTCCTCGGAGACTCCAACTCCAGGATGGCTTTGACCTTGTCAGGGTTGGGTTCGACCCCTACCGGGGTGAGTAGGTGACCTAGGAACTTTCCTCGACTTGCCCCGAAGACGCACTTAGTAGGGTTGAGCCTCATCTTGAACCTTCGAAGGGTGGCAAAGGTCTCCTCCAAGTCTTGCAGATGAGATGCTACGTCCCTACTTTTAACCATCAAGTCATCCACATAGACATCCAGGTTGCGCCCCTTCTGCTCCTTAAAGACTCGGTCCATCATCCTTTGGTATGTTGCTCCTGCGTTCCTCAGCCCGAAAGGCATCATCTTGTAATAGTAACACCCATCATCCGTGATGAAAGAAACGTCCTTAACATCGGGCGGATGCATTCGGATTTGATGGTAGCCGGAGAACGCATCCAAGAAACTCATCACCGGGAAGCCGACAACTGAATCCACCAACGCGTCAATCCGAGGCAGAGGATAACAATACTTAGGACAAGCCTTGTTCAATAGGGAGAAGTCCAAACACATTTCCCACTTCCCCTCTCCCTTCTTTACCATTACCACGTTAGAAACCCATCCAGGGTATTGGATTTCTTCCACGAATCCTGCCTCTAGCAGCTTCCCTACCTCCTCTCTGATTGGCCCAGCGAGGGTAGACGATACGTTTCACTTCTTCTGGCAAATGGGGCGGACACTTGAGTCGAGGTTGAGGCGATGACATGCCCCAATCGCATCGACACCTGGCATCTCTGCAGCACTCCAAGCGACGATGTTCACATTCTATTGGACACATCTTCGGATCCTCTCTTGATCCTGCTTGCTCAGCCTTCCATTGATTCGTATCTTCTCCATCCTTCCCCCACCGCTAAAGACATCCCTCTCTATCACTTCCTCTACCACCTCCATCTTGGTCTGATCATCCGACACCTGATCTGCCTTCCCTGCTTCACCTTATCCTGTCAACGGCCGCGACCTATTGGGAGGAGGTGAGTTCCTTGGCTCTTTGCTTCCAGCCATGGGACTTGCTCAGAGCTTTCCGAACTAGCTGCTTCCACGCTCACCGCACCAGAATGTTGAAACCAGAGAACTGGTCTCGACATTCGAAAAGGAGATGCAGCTAACCTTTACTTGACTTGAGCTAGACCCTTGACCAGTCACTATGAACCAAAGAACTTAACCCTTGGAAAACTTCTAAGTCCACAAAATAACCCCTTAAGCTGCAGCGTGGAGGTCCTACCACATACCCGGAAGCTCTCAAGAAACTTCCCCTCCCAAGCCAATGCTGAGCCTGGGCACCTTGGAGGGCACTAAGGATCACCTCACCGTCCACCTTCAATGATAGGGGGAGGGGAGGGTAGTGCTTGCTCACAACACACACGCGAGGGAGGGGGTATCAACAACCCTTCCCAAGGTGCCCATGGGGGTCTATTTATAGACTTCCCAAAATTGGGCTGCTGATAGCTAAAAACCTACTATCCGCAGCTCAACCAAGAACCTGAACGACCACCGCAAAGGGGGAGGCGAGTGGAGATGAGATGTCCACTTCCCCACTTGACGGGATAGCCTGCCTCTCCCCCTTAGGCCCGGGCGAGTGGACCTTTGGTCCACCCGTCCCCTAGGGCCGGGCGAGTGGACTGAAGGTCCACTCGCTTCTAGGTCTGGGCGAGTGGACCTTTGGTCCACTCGCCCCTAGAGCCAGGCGAGTGGACCGAAGGTCCACTCGCCCACTAGGCTAGGGCGAGTGGACCATCGGTCCACTCGCCCATAGAGCCGGGCGAGTGGACCGAAGGTCCACTCGCCCACTAGGCCGGGGCGAGTGGACCTTCGGTCCACTCGCCCCTAGAGTCGGGCGAGTGGACCGAAGGTCCACTCGCATGCTAGGCCGGGGCAAGTGGACCGAAGGTCCACCCGCCCCTAGACCCTGGCGGAATACGAGGGGGTAGACCGAAACATCAACCCCCCTCCTTTTGCCTTAGGTGGCTTCGGACCCCTTCAACAGGTCGACTCGTCGCGCAACGGCTACCCTTACTATTGCGATCTCGCCCGCGTCGGTCACACCAGCTCGGAAAATATGAGGGTTGGACAAGTGCAATAAATGAAAGAGTGTAAGGGCTTATGCTCGTGTACATAACAAAAAATAGAACAAAAGCTCACTCTCTATCACTCTACAACTTTGTGGAAGCTACAAACTCTCAACAACCTATCATCTGGTAGCAGTAGTAGTGCGGCAACTTCTCCTCAAGTCTTTCCATCACATTTCGCTGGTCATGTTGCTGCTCTAGCTCCTCGTACACCTGGTGTTACAGTCACAACTGACCGTTTGTCATAAAGACTAAGATAGTTTTGTCCTTGCTTCCCCCGCAACTCCTAGGCACCGTGTGGGAGGACGAAGCAGAGGACAACAAGGGGTAAAAACAAGCATGTGACATAGAACTAGCTAACAAGCATGTGCATATGTAAACTACTATAGAAAAAGAGCTATACTAGCAATTCTATATACATCTCAAGCAGTGTATGAGAAAAAGGGTAAGAGCAGCTGCAAAAGTAACCTTAACTTATATGAATGCTCATACAAAGTTATAAGTTAAGGGATTTGGCACTAAGGTAAATTGGACCAATTGATGACAACTTGATGGCACTGGAAAAATTAGAGTTCACTCCCCCCCCCCCCCCCCCCTAGGCGAGATCATTTCCAAGTCAGTGCCTTCCTAGTACCAAGCTCAGCCATCGTTTGGTTTTTGAGGGGAAGTATCTTCTGAGCTTCCGGGTATGTTATAAGACCTCCCTGCTGCAGCACCTGGGGTCCTGTTATTGCTCTTTTAGTCCCTTCGTTGTTGCCCATCAATCCATTGAGCCAGATCGCTAGACGAGTAACCTTTGGCTGCATTGATCCGAATATTTGGGGTCGGGATTTTCCAGGCTTCAACACATGGTGTCGCTAGATATCTCGTAGCCTATCGTACCACTTGGCGAGCATAAGATGATAACGGTAATTAGACGGCTCTTTAGCTCCTCAAATGCTCGTGCACTCTCAGGCGTCCAATCGAACTTCTGATCTTTCCTAATCAACTTTGTAAGAGGAAGTACAATCCTCGAAAAGTTTTCCACGAAGTGTAAGACTTTTTTTTGCTTTCATTTCCGGGTCTTACCGCCCAGAACCATCACCTTATGGTGACACTAGCACACGGGCCATTCGCCACCACATGACGTTGATCCTGCCGGCTAGTTCAACATTCATCAAGGCCAACCACATATCGTAGTAATAGATGTATAAGCTCTAAGTCCACACATCACATTACATTTAATTATAATAACAAGTAGAGTCCACAGATGAGATAAGAAGTGTACTAATAATAAATAAGGGCTTATGCCCTGTGCATCAAATCCTCACTACAAACACTCACAGAAGAAAACTAAAGACACTACACATATGCTATGGTGGTTGTTACTGCTAGTACTGACCGGGGTTGGATCACCTCTTCATGCTCGTTTGCCCGGAAATCTACGACCTCTCCTCTTCAGTCAGAATGGTCCTTTCCAGCAGTCTCAGATTTTGGAGACCGCCCAGATCGTCAACCTCCCCTCTGGTTCTTTCGCCTAAGGGTTGTGCGGTCAGGCTCAGTTGAGATCGCCAGACCAGGCAGTCTGGTCCTTTTTCTTCCTTTTTATTATTAGCACCCCTTATCTTTGGCCCGACTCTCTTATACCCCGGGCATCCCGTAATTTTTGGATCTGCTCGTTTGGGCAGCCTCCACGTTTATAAATAGAGGGGTAGGGGTACCTGAAAAGGGACTTTTGGCTTCGATGCTCCAGCTTAGAATCTGTGTAAGCAGTCTCGAATTCTGTCACTTTTCTATCTCTCCCTCTGGCCTGTTCTAGACCTCCATCTTGTAACCTCTCTTGAGATTAACTGAAGCAGTTTTTTCCTTCAGAGGTCTCTCCTCTGACACCCTCCGTCTCAAGTAATCTGCACTTCATAGTCTCCCCTATCTCTTTTTAGTGTGAGTTTTGGAGGTAAAATTTTTGTACCAGCAGAACGAACACGCACCATCAGATCTGAAGTGTCCAGGTGAAATCAACAGATTTTCGAGATGTCAGACCGCGATGGTCAGACCGATCAGCTTGTCGGCGGTCTCCCTTCTTCAGTGAGAGCGACCTCTTTAGAAGCTCTTGAGCTTCGAGTGGATCTTCACTTTGCTCAAGCCCGTCGGGAGGCTGCAAAAGTTTGCCAGGAGATCGCTCGGCTGATTGAGTCCATGAATCAATTGATGTCCGAGCTCTCTAATTAATTGATGCCTCAAGTTGATCAGGTCGCGACCCTTGATCGGTTGGCCGTCGATCACCCTCTAGACCACGTGATCCATCAGCCCGCAGCTCCCATGCGATCTCAAGGTGAAGAGTTCGATGCCCGTCAAGCTTTTTTCAGAGGAGCATCCCAGAGATCTCCGACTCGAACCTTAAATTTCTAGGAGGATTATGTTTATCCTCCATCTTCCACTACTACCCCTTTTGCTCCTTCTGGTGTCTATGAAGCAGAATAGCCTTCTCCATTTTCTGATAGAATCTATTGGGAGCCAACTCCCCATGGTTTTAGGGAGCCAAGAATGCCCATATTTACTGGAGATATTGATCCCAGTTCTCATCTTCAAGCCTTTGAATCCGCAGTCGCTCTGAGAAATCTCTCAGATACGATGAGATGTGTGAGAACAGAAAAAATGTGACAGGAAAAAAAGGAGATAACAATTTTTATTTCCAAAAACCTAGATAATACAAAGGTATGACCTCCTTTATATAGAATGGAGGAGAGAGACGAGATTACAAATAAACAATGTGGGACTAAACACTATATAGGACAAACCATAGAACTAGGCGGTCAGACACAGGGAGACCGCGCAGTCTGAGAAAGAAGACCGCCATTCAGAACTCTTCAGAGAACAAGAGGTCTGTCAAAGATAGACCGCTAGGAAGCAGGGCTAGACCGCCCGGTTTCCAGACAGTATACCGCCATGCTACAAGCCGGTCTCCAGAATGCAGATCGCCTATCTTCATATTTCAACTCGCCAAGCCTCCAACCTACAGACCGCCCGGTCTCCAACCATTCTGACCGCCGGGTCTCCATACTTTAACACTCCCCCTCAAGCTGGAGCATATATGTCAATCATGCCCAGCTTGTCGCAAATGCTTGAAAAAGAAGTAGATATGGGCTTGGTAAAAATATCTGCTAGTTCATTGTCAGATGTGACGAATGGGGTACAAATTTGTTTCTTTAATACTCTTTCTCTGATAAAATGGCAATCGACTTCAATGTGTTTTGTTCTCTCATGGAATACAGGATTCTTATATAAGTATATGGCAGCTTTGTTGTCACAGAACATTGGCAGCGGATGATTATAGACTTCTCCTAAGTCTAGCATGAGAGCTCTTAACCACTTAAGTTCACAAGTTGTTGACGCCATGCTTCAATACTCAGCTTCAGTACTTGACCTAGAGAAAACTGATTGTTTCTTGCTCTTCCAGCTCACAAGATTTCCCCCAACAAAGGTGCAAAATCCAGAAGTAGACTTGCGATCATATTTATCGTCTGCATAACTAGAATCAGAGTAGGCCTCAATCTTTAGATGATTATTGTTCTGAAAAAGTAATCCCTTTCCTGGAGCCCCTTTAACATACTCTAATATCCTTAGAGCAGATTGTAGATGACATTCTCTAGGAGCTTGCATGAACTGGCTAACCTTTCCTACAACATATGAGATGTCTGGTCTGGTTACTATAAGATAGATAAGTTTGCCTATTAGATGTCTGTATCGTGTAACATCTGTCAAAGGTGGTGAATCACCTTGCCATGTTTTGTCTTCACCAACGGCCATGGGACATCGAGCAGGTTTATCCCCAGTCAAACCGGTTTCTTAGAGAAGGTCAAGGGCATACTTGCGTTGTGAGAGAACCACTGAGTTACATTTTCGTGAAATCTCTATTCCCAGAAAATACTTTGGGGAGCCCATATCTTTGGTGACAAAGTGTTGACCGAGATGTTTCTTTGTTAATGCAACTCCAGTTTGATCATCACCTGTGAGGAGAATGTCAACAACATAAATAGCAAGAACCACCAGTCCCTGGGAGGTTTTGCGAATGAAGAGTGAGTGATCTGTAGAACTTCTTGTAAAGCCAATGATTGCTACAATGCTACCGAATTTGTCAAACCACGCCCGAGGGCTTTGTTTAAGGCCATAGATAACTTTCCTCAACTTGCATACACATGTCTCCCCCTGAGCAACATACCCAGGAGGTTGCTCCATATACACATCTTCTTGAAGATCGCCGTGGAGGAAAGCATTTTTGACGTCAAGTTGAGACATGGGCCAATTTTTGTTGACGGCTACGGAGAAGAGAACCCGGATAGTGCTGATGCGAGCTACAGGAGAGAAGGTATCAAAAAAGTCGACACCATACGTATGAGTGAAGCCTTTGGCGACAAGGCGAGCCTTGTAGCGATCCACACTACTGATAATGCATTATTTATAGTTATTTTTATAAAATATTCTGATCATAATTAATTAATTAATTATTATATAGTTTTAGTTTAATATATGTCTAATTTACTTTGTTTTGTGTTTTCAGGGCTTTTGAGAGGTCCTGGAGCATTTTTTGCATTTTGGTCTGCGAATAGTAAAAATTCAGAATTTTGGTCTGTGAATAGTAAAATTCAGAATTTTAAAATTACACGCCCGTGACCAAGGGGCGTGTAATCAAGTCATGGGCGTGACCCAATGTCATGTACTCTCCAAAAACAGTGAAGAAGACTATGTTGGTTGTAGAATTTCAAATGATCATAACTTTCAATCCAGGAAGAGTTACGAGACGTGCCACCACATTTCGGGACGAGCACGAGATTATCTACAAATCTGGAGAAGTATCTCAAGTACACGCCCTCATGTAACGGGTGTGACATGGGCGTGAACACGGGCGTGAACTGAGAAAAATTACAATTTTCTCCCGAATGCTTCCCAGTGTAATTTTGGAAGTTTTTCTCTGTACACGCCCTAGGTCATGGGCGTGACTATGGGGCGTGACCACTAGGTCACGGGCGTGACTCACCCCGGGGAACATTCAATACAAGCAGTTTCCGCCGCCGAGCCGTTCCAGCTTACACGCACTTGGTCACGGGCGTGAGCAAGGGCGTGACCTCTCCCGCAACTGCCAGATTAACTCCAGATCGCGCCGTTTCCCGCCGTTTGCTGGCTCGGTCAAGACACGCCCTAGGTCACGGGCGCGATCGAGGCCGTGACCCGTCAAGATGATCAATTTTGGCGGTTTTTCTTCCCCAACGTTCCCAGGCTTTCAAGACGCAGTTACGCAGCTTACACGCCCTTGGTCACGGGCGTGACCAAGGGCGTGACTCACAAATTTTTTGCCTATAAAAGCCAGTTGCTGCCAAAGTGATGGGGATCTAGTCCTGGCTTCAATTGGGTCATTTCTAGTATAGTTTTCTGCATTTTTCTTAGTGTAACTTTATTTTATGTCTTGTCTTCTTAATTCCTAGCTTAGATTTATTTTACTTGCAATTGTATTTTTCTTTACATAGAAATAAAAATGTCTTTCTTCTCAATTATGTTTAGCTAATGTTCTTAGCATTTGATCGGATGAATTCTTAAGCTTTTATATTTCGTAATCTCTTATTCATAGTTTAGTTTTGGAAAACTAAGATTTACCATTGATTTGCAATTATTGGTTTCATATTTCTAGGGTATGATAATCAAGTTTGACCCATATTTTAGTGTATCGAGAGATCCGTAAATACGGGTAGATCGCTCATCGGTAAAAAGAGTTGTATGCATTCCTCGAGAGAGGGTGACGCAAATCTTCCGGATTGGAGTCAAATCCAATAGTGGGGCTCACCGCATAAAGCAAGCTTAGGGGGTTCGACTGGCCGAGGGGTCTTAATCGATCAACCTAAGGTTAGGTGGTAGTTCTCTCGAGAGAGGCTCTATCATATTTTGGGAACCTCCACGGTCAAGTTTGTCCAAATCAATTTATGATGTTTACGAAATATTTTACTTAAGAAGAATTCTCGATCAAATGTTTCATTTCTTTTATTATTTCTTTTATAAAACCTTTTAACTATTTTTCCGATAAAATAATTATAATTTGCCTGAGTAGAAGTACTCAACAACCCCGTGGAATACGACACTTGATATTTTTTTTCTAAATATCCTATACTATGAATGATAGGTGCTCTTGCCTATAGTTCGTAGAATTTGGAGAAATTACTAATATCCAAAATTTAGCTATCAAGTTTTTAGCGCCGTTGCCGGGGAGCTATTTTTGTTGATATTTTGAAAGCGTGAATTTTATTACTTTTATCATTCTCTTTCTCCACAACCATTTCTCTTTTTGCTTTTTCTTTTAAAATTCATTTCTATTAGGCAACGGTTGTTTAATTTTCTTTTTCAAAAAAATGATGTTATCGCAATTGGCCGCAAAAGTTGCCGAGCTTCAAAACAAAGTCAATCTTTTGAAAGCCGCACAAAAGCGCCAAATTATTTGTAATTTTTGTGGTGCAAATCATTTTTGTGAGGAATGTTCATTTTATTATCAAAATAGTTTTTGTTATCAAAATGATTTTTCTATGAAAGATAATTCATATGAAATTCCTTCTTGCTCCGATAATAATTATTCGTGGTGGCAAGATCACCCGGATAGTTTACGGTGCAATGAGGAAATTTCTTTTGATCAAAATTTCTATTCCTCCACTTTTTATCCGCAAAATTCTTTTGATCAATTTTCTTCTCTTGGTGATTCTCCGAATCTTCCCATTCAAAATTTGAATAGTTACTCCCAAGAAGAAAATAATATTTTATACCAAGAATTTTACAAAGTCATGGAGACACCAGGCGAATTAGAAAATGAAAATTTTCTTCTTCTCCTTCGCCCGCCCTTTCTTCTCTTTTTCATGAAATTATTATTCATGAAGAAATTGTGTCTCATGAATGTTCTCCACTTAGTATTGATTATTTAAATAATAATTTTATTTTTGAAAATAAACAACCGGAGTTTAATCATGAATTTTCACAAGAAACTCCTCCTTGTGAAAAAATTTCTGACTCGCTAAATTTTGATTCTTTTGATTCTAACGATTTTCATGTAGAGGATGAGCCGTTGCAACCAAACGTCTTCACCGATCCATTTTCCGCTCATCTCCAACAATCCAAATTACCTAAGGTATGTATAGGTAATTTGGATTCACAATTTCACGCTAACGGACAACGGAAGAATCAAGAGTATAGCGGAGGAGTCGCCGGGCACCAGATTTCGGCATATTCACCTCAGCGTGAATTAAGGGAGTTGTCCGTTCATTTTCAATTTAAATTTCCTTTTAGCTAACCCTTAACCGTCTAGCTTAAAGACGGGAAAAAGAAAGCGCTCTTGGGAGGCACCCCTTGCTTATCCTTTTTGCAATTTTTCTTTTCTTTATCTACATTTTCTTTTCAACTTTTTCCCTCTTCATCCTTGTTTATAAACATTGGGGACAATGTTTATTTTTAAGTAGGGGGGGGGGGTGTTCTCTAATGTTTATTTTTATTCAAAAAAATTCAAAAAAAATTAGAAAAACACTTTTAATACCAAAAAAAAAATCAAAAATATTTAGAAATCATAAAAAAACTTCTTTTACCTTCTTTTTCAATTATGTTTTTAAATTAAAATACCAAAAAAAAATTTTAAAAATTAAAAATTTAATTTCTTGCGAAAGGGTCGTGTTGGGTTTTCACCCCACAAAACCGCCTAGTACCTTGCGAGCCCGTCATTGGGTAGCCCTTGGGAAGTCCAAGAATATTAAAAAAAATCATTTTGTTTTAATATAAAAAATCATTTTGTTTTAATATAAAAAAATCAAAAAATTCTAATAAAATAAATTTTGTATTTTTAAATTTCTCCAAACTTCATTTATGCAAAATCAATTTTAATTATGAGTTGTCTTTATAGGCTTTTTAAAGAGTTTTCTTTTTATGAATTTTTAAATCATATATTTCTCTTCAAAATATGTTAGATTTAATTTTTAGATGAATTTGATTTAATGAGTTTTTCGTTATTTTGATTTGTTTAGAATATTTCTTAGTTTTATTTTCTCTCTTTAAAATATCGTAATTCAATTTTGTAGTAATTGTGTTAAATATCTATAGATTTTACTTATATTAACTTGAACTTATGGTCTCTTTTAGATTACTCAAATTATTTTTTATGCTCTTAAAATGTATCTTTGGAATTTGTTTAGCCTTTAAACCCTAGCCCTTCCCCTACCTTTCATATTAACCCTTTTTTGTTTGGCATAAAAAAATATTTGAAAAGATCATATGTCATGGAATGAGAGGATAAAATTCATCATTCCTAAACATATGCACCCAAATTAGTAAAAGATTATATGGCATGGAGTTGAGAGGATAAAATTCATCACTCCTAAACATATACATTTGGGATATAAAAAGAAGAAGAAATTAAAAAATGGAAATGAGAGGATAAAATTCATCATTTCCTATATACAAAGTAACTTCTTCAATGCCAATTTTACCCCATTTAGCTAAGTTTATTTGCTATCCAAGATATTTTTGAGAGAGCATAGTTAATATTTTGTAGTTTTCTAAAAGTTTCTAATGATGTTTTAAGTTTCTATAATTTTAATCTTGGATATTTTACTTAATTCAATGCAATTTTGTTTATGAAGATTTAATTAGAGAATTTTAAAACTAAAATTTATTCTACCCATTTCAATTTATGAATTATTAATTATTTCTTATAAATCTGAATTTTAACTTCTTAACTTATTTTGATAAGTTTTATAAGATTTGGAGTGCATAATTAGAAGTAAATCTTTTTGGAAATGTCCTATAAATTTTTCTCATACTTATAAATTAGTTTTTGCTCTGGAATAACAAAAGCTTAAGTATGAGGGTATTTGATAGTGCATTATTTATAGTTATTTTTATATAATATTCTGGTCGTAATTAATTAATTATTATATAGTTTTAGTTTAATATATGTCTAATTTAATTTGTTTTGTGTTTTCAGGGCTTTTGAGTGGTCCTGGAGCATTTTTTGCATTTTGGTCTGCGAATAGTAAAAATTCAGAATTTTGGTCTGCGAATAGTAAAATTCAGAATTTTAAAATTACACGCCCTAGGTCACGCCCGTGACCAAGGGGCGTGTAATCAAGTCATGGGCGTGACCCAATGTCATGTACTCTCGAAAAACGGTGAAGAAGACTGCTGGTTGTAGAATTTCAAATGATCATAGCTTTCAATCCAGGAAGAGTTACGGGACGTGCCACCACATTTAGGGACGAGCACGAGATTATATACAAATCTGGAGAAGTTTCCCAAGTATATGCCCTCATGTCACGGGCGTGACATGGGCGTGAACACGGGCGTGTACTGAGAAAAATTACAATTTTCTCCCGAATGCTTCCCAGTGTAATTTTGGAAGTTTTTCTCTGTACACGCCCTAGGTCACGGGCGTGACTATGGGGCATGACCACTAGGTCACGGGCGTGACTCACCCCGGGGATCATTCAATACAAGCAGTTTCCACCGCCGAGCCGTTCCAGCTTACA